>OZ036008.1:7652503-8347503 GCA_964035015.1 Corallium rubrum
GAAAGAATGCAAATTTAGCCGCAAAAACATATTTACTCACAATTACACCGTAATTAAACTATAGCACGTATTGACCAAAATTAAGTTTAATTTCAACTTTCAAGCGAAACTTATTAGCAAGGAGTAAATCGACTCAGAACGCTGATTAGAAAAACAACCCAAAAACAAGAAAAACCAACCTAAGAAACGAAAACACCTTTAATAAAAAAAAAATAACCTATTTGCTGCCTAGGATGTCGAATGGTTCTTCCTTTGGCGAGTAAAATCGTCTGGTGTGTGTAAAATAATGAAAAGGACCACGTCGTTTTTGGCCAGCTCGCCGGCTCCGGTAGAAATAGATTAATCGCTTGTTAAGGTTACAGGATACCCTAGGAAGCCATTTCAAGAAATTTGTTACCGCTCGCTCAATTTTTTTCCGATTTGTCTCAAATTTGCACCAAATGTAGTTAAGTATGTGACGGACACTATCGTATTAAACAGTAAATAAGAAATAAAATATTGTTGCAGATATACTCATCAGTTTAAAATCACAGTACCTTCGCACCGCGGTTTAAGGCGGTCTTTGGTTTTACCAAACTAAGCTCTCAATTTATCATATTTACACTTCTCAATGTTTGTTCTAAAAAAGTGTGTTCGCGCGTTTTATTTATGTAAAAATTACCTGAGTTACAAGCTATTATTTTTCAATTGCTTGTGCCACAACATAGGTCGAGAAATAAAATATCCTAGCTGCTAAACCACTACATTAATAAAAAAATGCGAACACACTTTTTTATATATTTTAATAGTATTATCGGTACTGCAAATATAGCATCACTCTAGTTTATAGCTGTTAATACTAATATATATTTTTCAGATAGACAAAATATGTGATTTATTTTTGTTTTGTAATTTATATTTCTTGGTCGGTCAAAATATCTGACCAGAACAGAAATGGTCGGCCATTTCGTATTTTCGGTTGGTAAATAGCGGATTGCCGACCGTTAATTATAATCCACACTGGATGGGTGACCACCTTCATGTTAAGGTAGGGTAACCCTTCTAGAAGGGTCACCCTTTGAAGCGAGTCAAAAGATACCCCTTGACTTGTTTACATGGAGTATAGTAGGGTCATATTACTTCTTCGTGACATTGTACTATATTTTCGGTTTACATATTATTGTTGGCGTCATTTGCTCAATATCTTCAAAAGACTTCACAAAGTGTATGAGAACAGGAAGGGCAACCACAAAATCGTTAAGACATTTTGTCCGGTTGCCAGGGTCACCCTAGCAAACGCGTTTACATGGCTTATGTAAACAAAAAGAAAGTCCTGCCGCCAGGGTTACCCCAGCAAGCTGATAGGGTAACCCTACCCCCAGGGTCACCCTAGCACTCGTGTATAAACGAAACACGGAAAGACAATGAACTAGGTTAACCATTTTACTAGGGTAACCCTTTTAGAAGGGTCAGAGTTGTTTGTTCTCTCCTGTGCTTCAAGCGTCTTTCACAGGGTTCTCCGGGTTTCCTCCTTCCGCAAAATCAACACAATAGTTTCCTCATTTAGGACCATTGGGTTATCAGTATATCTAAATACTGTCGTCGCTTTACTTTTGCTTTACTTTATGTATGAGAGTTTTCCCTTTAATTAATTTGACGAGTAAAATCGTCTGTTCTTAGGGTCTGTTTATATGATCCCGGTGTACCGGGATGGGATGGCAGCCGGGATGATTTTGATGTATTGAAATAAGTCAACACGTAAAACAGGAAAACCACGCGATGCCTGAAGAAACTCAGATTTTGTTGATCTGATCCTAAAGTTAAAAGTGAATGATTGTGGCAATTGAAAATGGCTTTTGTTAAAGTTATTTAGTAATCTAGGCCTTGAAAAATGTAGGCGAAAGCTTTCCGATGCACATAATCAAAGACCGTGACTTCTTTCAATACATCAAAATCATCCCGGCTGCCATCCCGTCCCGGTACACCGGGATCATATAAACAGGCCCTTAGACAGTAAAACAATAAAGGGACAATTTTTGTCAGCTTGGGCAGGAATGCGGCAATTCCTTCTTTTCCCGCATTGGTCTTTACTGCTCTATTCTGTTTAAAGCCTAGTTTACACGGACAATTTTTCTTTGGCAATTTTCATCTTGACAAGTTTTATTTGCCCGTGTGTATGAGGAAACATGGCAAGTTTTTCCTTGACAAGTCTCCCTTTTGAAAAGCTAGCATGCCAGCTTTTCAACAAGGAGACTTGTCAAGGGAAAACTTGTTAAGGAAAAATTGCTTGTGTAAACTACGCTTGACACCTCGGACAGGGCATTAGCAAAGAAACTACCCCACTTGCACTTCAAAACTGGAGTAATCGCGTTTTTCACTCGGGAACATTGTTTTTCTGCAGACAAAGAAATTCGACACCTACTAATATGTCTTCAGTTCGTAGCTGAGGGAAGCTGAGGGAAAACCCGTGAACGCTAATTGATACCTTTGGCTCCCAAAAAACACTCTCAAATTTCAACTCTAAATACGGATTAAGTATTTATTCGTCAGAATTATTCCCACTTACTTTTAAGATGAATAAATCCTCAGGCTGAAGCATTTTAAATCTTTATTGGTTGCCACTCAAAAAACGATAACTCGAAATTTGGATTTCTTTTCGCGAAGAATGTAACAATTTCCAGCAAGAAACAATTAAATAAGTTTTTACTAAACTTCCGGTGGGGAAAACCTTGTATAAATTTAGCATTTTACACGCCATGTTTATTTACTAATATGCAGCTACGCGAAAGTGATTTAAAAATAGATATTTTTATGGACGTCCAATCGGCGAAAATTAGTATTTATAAGCGTAATGTATTAAAATTCCACAAAACGATCATGATTAGTCACAGGAAATGAAAGGATTACGGTACGTATCCGTTCCGAAACCGGACCCTGTATATGATTCATAAATATAGTTATTTATTCCTGTACCTGCGTTGGCTTGAAAGCACGGACTGAAAGGTCCAGGGTTCATGTTTTTATTAAAAATATTTAGGTTTAGAAAGGTCATTATCAATGTTAGCATACCTTGGTCAGCTCGGAATGAAGTTGAGCGTTTTCATCGATCAATTTATAGGCGTCTTCTCTCCTTACTCGTTGGTCTTTCTTTGACGCTGTTTCGAAATTCTTTAACTTGTTCTGAAGATTTTCCAAATCGTTGTTCAACTGGTGTATTTTCTCTTCCTGAAGGCTTTCAACTCGGTTATATTTGAGTTGTATTTCATGTTTTTCCTGTCTGAGTCCCTAAATTTATCCAAACATTTAAAAATATGTCATATATTTGAAAGATTAATTCTGAAATGGGATGTTTCATTACGGATGTATATACAGAAAGCCACAGGCTTTCCCAATATCCAGAACTAATATATCACATTTCACTCTGATGAAGGGCTCTACTCGAAACGTCTGTATTAAACGTTGCTAAAATCTCGACAATTTACTTCACCGCTGTTTCACTTTAATATAAACTTGCCTTCTTTAAATAGGGACATATTTTCATAATATAACTCACCTCAACTTGGTTGACATGTACATCCAAAAGACTTTCATATTTTTCTCTAAGCTCAATATTCTCTGCTAGCAAAGCCTGTCCGACGTCTTTTGCCAAAGCTAGATCACTTTCTCTCAGAGCAAGTTGTGTGTACACATCGCCCTCGGTCAAATCTCTATTATTATTACTATCACATTCGTCTGCCTCCAGCTCGGCTTTAAGTTGAGCCATTCGAACAATTTGACGTTCTTCTCGTCCATCGTCTGATTTCTGCTTTTCATCATCCTTAATCATAGCGTTTGAATGAGTTCGTCGCCTTTTGAAAGTTTGTTCATTGTCTTCGTGCATTTTCTCAATTCAAATTAAGCGTATTTTTCTGCTAAGGATAAAACAAAGTCTAATTATTTCGGAAATTATTGTTTGGGTTTTAAACTAGTCCTACAAAGACCCGTAACTGGGGACAGGTATTGCTCGGTTGGTATGTTAAAATTGTTCAAACTAAGTTTGTTTTTCAATTTTATGCAAATCGCGAAGGAAAATGCTCCATCCACCAGCCAATGAATAACGCGCTGTGTTCACTAATAAACTACTTTGGCACGGGAAGTAAACAACCCAAGGTGTTACTAAGGATTATGATCCCACAGCGTACATCCTAAATTACGCCCACCCCTCTCACATGACAAATTCCTTGTATTTTCCCTCAGCCGGCTGTTTACATGCATCATGCATGGAAGACAGGACGGGACAAGTTTATGAGAATGTTTTCAGGCGGGACAATTGCGACCGGAACGTTTCACAACACATCTGGCCTAGAAAGTTGTAACAGAATAACAGAGAATAAATAGAATTTGACGTATAGACCTCTTGCAGATGACGTCAAAACGGTGCATCTGGAGGACAACTTCAAGGTTCCGACGTTCAACAGAGCAAAGAATGAATGAAAATTCTATAGTTTATAAGCATTTGCCCTCCACCAAGGGAATAAGTGCAAGCACAGGGAGCCAATCTTGGCAGAGCGTGGGCACTCTGTGGCACACTGGCACACTCGATCGTGGTGTGTTTAGGAAAATAATAAAGGGATGAAACACGAATTCTTCCTTGTTTTGAACATCGTTTTAAGCACCTATAGGTATTAAAATTGTAAGACAATTGAGCGAAGTAGTTGGGATAATGATTCATTTATCAAAATATAATCAAAATGAGGCAAAATCTCACCTTTTAGCCGTGATTTTGCAGCTAAATTACATATCGTATTTTCGAGAGATGTGTTCCGCAAGTAGCTAGGACACTACATCATCGTTGACACTTCGGATAGCTACGAAATCCTACGATAAGCTTTTCGGATAAAGTGGGAAGTCTCAGGATTATTGATTTATTGCACATTCATCTGAGTCTGAGTTTCAGTTGGTTTCAGTATTCCAACGGTGGCTCCCGACGGTACGAGATGTCCTGGCTACTTGCGGAACACATTCCACGTTGAACGTTTGGTGTTTCATCGCTTATATTTTTTCCTCTCCCTCCCCCCCCGTTTTTTCCGCCTTTTTTCCCGCTTCTGGTAACCGTTTTTCGTTTTTTTAAATCCCCTGCCACAGTCCCCACGCGCTGCCAAGATGGGCTCCCTGTGGTGCAAGTGGTCTATTATAAAGAGCTTCTGTTCGCCTACTAGCCGTTATCACTCATTTGTATCGAATAAACAGCTTAAAAGAATCAAAGTAAATACTCGAAACGGTGTCCGGCGAAAATTGTCGCTCTCAAGCTGGGATCCCGGTTGAGGAAAAACAAAGGGGAAAGTAGCGATGCGATCCTAATTCACTGCCAATTGTGTAGATGCACGTTTTTCGACATTCACCATCAAATTAAGAACAAGAATTGTGTCACGAACACAAAATGTCATACGCCAGACAACAATCGTGTCATGAAGATAGGCCTTTATACTTTTAATAAGCTTCAAAAACTCATTAATAATTCACGAGGAAAACACAAAGGAAATCAGTACCATGTCCGTGGTTTTATACCTGATAAAACTTCTTGACGTCAGAAAGAATACTAATGAACATACAATTTTATCAGATAGATACAACACAACAGCACACAACACGAATTAAGCCGGTTTTCCACTAGGCGACTCTTTTCGCGCGAAGCGACTTTTTCTTTTGTCTCATGAGCTCTGAGCTGGAACTAATCAGAAATCTATTGAATTCGAACAAAAGAAAGTCGCTTCGCGCGAAAAAAATCACCTAGTGGAAAACCGGCTTTATGTATACACCATATCACACCACACCACCTCACCTCACACAGCGCTATACATCACACCAAACAATACCACATCGCACGACACAACATCACACAACACGACATTGCCATGCTCGCACCACAAGACACCACACCCCCTCACACAGCGCTATACATCACACCAAACAATACCACATCGCACGACACAACATCACACAACACGACATTACCATGCTCGCACCACAAGACACCACACCCCCTCACACAGCGCTACATCGCACCAAAAACTACCACATCGCACGACACAACATCACACAACACGACATCATGCACATGACACCATAAGGCATAAACACATAATTTCGTCTAACATCCTTCTGAATCCAATTGTAGCGAAAATGTTGATATACATATTCTCTTTATTATTCATCAAATTGGGAAAATTTATAACAAGCACGTAGGTTTTCCAAGGGGCAAAAAATATCAATTCTTACCTTGTCACACGAATAGTATACCATCGAATTGTTTGCAGTGTTCTTCAGTGTTAACTTAAACTGATTAGACAGTCGTAAAAAGTGAAATCGGCTTCCTGAGTTGTACAGACTAAAATGAGCACTGCACATTTCTAACATCGTGTTGGCTTTCCCTCAAGTTCCTTTTATACTTACTAAGAAGTACGTCTTCTTTTTCCTCTTGCTGACAAAGCATCCAAAAAAAGTTGATGACGGATTGTTTCGCTTAGAGAGCGGTCAAACAGAGATTACATTCCCCGAAATCCTTCTCAAAAGACGGATGTGACATCACGATCAACTTCACCATCACTTCATTTTTCAGCAGTAATTCTTTTTTTCTAACTCAATTTTGACCTGGCTTTTGTCTTATAGTTGCTCTGTTGTGCTTTTTACACATCTGTTTATTATTACCAAGTTATTTAACTGGAGGTATATTAAAATTAGTTTATATACACCGGCATTGCATCTCCCGTGGTTTAAGCACATATGTCTTTGCTTACAGAGTAATCACTCCAGGCTTTGGCAGAACAATGTATATTTTGAGTTCTGAGTTCCGATGATGTTGGAAAACACGTTAGATTATATCTTTCTAGAAAATTTCCATGATGTTCTGACACGTACTGCTAATGTCAACCGAAGATTTTGGATGACTGAGCGGGATTTTTCGGTTGATATTGTCATTGGCAATGTCAGAATATCATGGAAAATTTTCTCATGTATCTTTGAGGATGATTCTGAAATTATATCTTCCGTTTGTCCCTAAAATTGTCCAGCCGACACGAATAATACCCTAAACCTAATCGTATGACTCATGTTTACTTTAGTCTTAAAAATCACCACTCAGTTTTGACAGCAAATTCAAGCACTTCAAGCGACGCTATATATCGTGAATAATTATACTATATTTATACGACCATCGGTTTTCCTGTTTTTAGCAACTCGGCCAGCTGAATAACAGTTGCCGGAACAAAAGAAGTGTCTTTTTGTAATTCGACTCGCATAGATAACCATTCATTTCATTTGTGTTTGGTTTTATTTGGAATTCTTAATTATGAAGCCGATTTCTTAGTTAAGCCAATAATCCTTCGGATACGGTTAATTACCTTTGGGTTATATAATCTTCAAAATCATTAGTTCTAATGCTTTTTTTCTTGTATACATATAACAGAAACTTTCCATGTGGTTGTGTTACACGGTGTCTGCTTAATACTTGCTTCCTTAAAAGTTGTCTGAACATAAAGTTTTTTCGTATGTTTTCCGGGTTTCGAAATCGAGCAGCAGGCTAGCTGTCGTAAGTTAAACTCAGAGAAAAACTCTGAGCTCCAGACGGGACTCGAACCCACAACCTTTCAAATGCCAGCGAAGACGCAGACGTTCTTATGGCTCTACTCTCGCCATTGAGCCACTGGAACTCAGATGGTAGACCGAGGTTGTTTTCGATATTTATAGGCCTGGGAACTAGTCAAATCGTACGTATGTCACAAGTACTTGTTGGGCTACAAGTCGCATTGTGTCAGTTTATTTTCAGTAAATGTTTTTAACTCAAGCTCTGATCATACTGATAACAAGTGGTTTAATTTCCTTATAAACCGCAGCGCTTCGGATGCTTATCCGGCGGGAATCGATTACGATAGAATTTCCGTGTTTCCCCATCTGGTTCATTGACTGTTTAATATATATAAATCGTTAATTTAAGGTGGCTCCATACAGTTTCTTGAAAAATGGAAAATACAAGTTTGAGAGTCCAAAACACGTGATTAAACAATTAAAACAATTTAAAAGAATAAAACTAAATGTTATGCATAGTTAAACAGTCGGACAAACAAAAACTGTTACCAAATAAATAGCAACAGTTGTTGCTATGGCAACAATGACGTTTCAAAATGGCTGCTAATTACCCTTCAAACAAATTTAATTCGAAAAAAACTTTGGTGACCCCCTATTTTTTTTCATTAAAACTTTCCTGGAAGTATGAGTAATCAATGGGCTGATTTTAAAAGAATTCTGTAGAAGGAAATTTTTTTTAAATGAACAAACATGATTTTTCCGCTAAAAAAATTATTCCTTCTACAAAACTTTTTTTAAATTGGCCTATTGATTACTCCTACTTCAAGAAAAGTTTTAATGAAAAAAAAATTGGGGGTCACCAAAGTTTTTTTCGAATTAAATTAGTTTGAAGGGTAATTGGCAGCCATTTTGAAACGTTATTGTTGCCATAGCAACAACTGTTGCTATTTATTTGGTAACAGTTTTTGATTGTCAGACTGTTTAATTATGCATAACATTTAGTTTTATTCTTTTTTGGAATTGTTTATGCACGTGTTTTGGACTATCAAACTTGTATTTTCCATTTTTCAAGAAACTGCGTGGAGCCACCTTAATATAAATAAGTTTTGTGGAAACACCACATAAAATATTTCTTTGCTAAGCTTTCGGCCTGTTGACTCAGGCCTTCATGAGTCAACAGGCCGAAAGCTTAGCAAAGAAATATTTTACGTGGTGTTTCCACAAAACTTATTACTCGGGCTACTGTGGTAGGCCGAGTCTAGGTTTCGGCTCGATTTTTTCCCCCCCTTCTGTGTCACGCTCTTAGCCTACTCCGCAGGCCTCTCTAATCAGAAAGCGCAGGCTCAAGTCAAGTGCGCATTTAACTTATTCCGCCGTCTCGATCAAGACAAACATAATAAGACCTTGCGAAACTGATGCGTGCATGCCAAATGCTTTCTTTCTTTGCTTTCCTGATGTCTGATCAAGTCTTTCTCCTCTTGGGTGTGTTTGTGTTTTCACAGACATAGTTATTGGTCAGTAATGTCGCTGGCAAGTATCTTGATATTATATACGCTTACGATCTCACACGCCGTATATACATGAAGCTGTGTTGATATTTAATACCCGAAGAGACTTGACATATGAACGCTGTACATGTGTGGAAATAATGCTTTCTTTCTTAGCTTTCCTACTGTCTGATGATCAGAGTCTGATCAAGTCTTTCTCGTCTCGGATGTGTTTTGCGTGTTCACGGACATAGTTTGATATTGGTCAGTAATGTCGCTAGCTGTGTTGATATTTAATACCCGAAGAGACTCGACATATGAACGCTGTGTACATGTGTGGAAATACGTTACAGGCAATCGTGTTTTGTGTATTGCAAATTGTGTTTTCTATCGGAGATTGGATTGTGTTTTGACTTTTGTCTGTGACCTGAATGTGTTTAGACGGCTGCGCGTGATTTTGCAGTAGCCCGAGTGAACGCCTGACCAGGCGTCTTGTTTTCTTATAAACCGGAATCGATTACGATAGAATTTCCGTGTTTCCCCGTCTGGTTCATTGACTGTTTAATATATATAAATCGTTATTTGTTTAATAATACCTGTTTATGTGAAACGTGAGTATAGCGTCCATTGCAGACGTTTAATGATTTTTTTAAAATCTTCCGAAAAATCAACTGGATTTACTTTTATCAAAACTTGGCCTTCAAACTCAACTGAGAAAGACAATTATTTAATTAAAAAGCGCAGTTGCTAAACATGGAACGACCCACACCGAGTCACAACAATCCCAAACCACCCACAATGAGCAACACAACGTGCCTTACAACGATCCAAAACGTCCGGCAAAAAACTCAAAACGACGCACATAATTCATAAATTTAAAGCGACCCACACAACTAGTCAAAATAAATTCCACTCACTTCCACAAATCAATTAATTGGAATCGAAATGTCAATGGTAGTTAAATGTTCAGTCTAAGTACAGAGATATATCAACAGAAAATCTACTAAATTAGTGTAGTGCTATGGCAACTTCATCACAATGCATTTTTCATCATTAATTCTTTTTTCTAACTCAATTTTAACCTGGCTTTCGTCTTACAAATTGCTTTGTTGTTCTTAATACACATCTTTTTATTATTACAAAGTTACTTAACTGAAGGTATATTAAAATTAGTTTCTATACGCCGGCATTTCATCTCCCACGATTCAAGCACATATGTATTTGCTTACAGAGTAATCACTTAAGACTGATAGAGCAATATATTTTTCGAGTTCCGAGTTCCGATGATGTTGGAAAACACGTTAGATTACTTCCTAAAAAAATTTCATGATATTCTGACACTGCTAATGTCAACCGAATTCTATTAAATTAGTGTAGTGCTACCAAAGTCTAGTTAGTTAGTTAGTTAGTTAGTTAGTTAGTTAGTTAGTTAGTTAGTTAGTTAGTTAGTTAGTTAGTTAGTTAGTTAGTTAGTTAGTTAGTTAGTTAGTTAGTTAGTTAGTTAGTTAGTTAGTTAGTTAGCTAGTTAGTTAGCTAGTTAGCTACAGTAAAAACCCGCATAAAAGAACACACAATTTTCGGTTCAGGCTGATTTTGTTCTTATATATCGGGAGCTTTCTGCAAAATCAGCCTGAAGATGTTCTTAAGGTGTTCTTAAAATTGTTTCTGGAAATTATATACTGCATAGACTACTAACAGATGAAATTAATGTGCAATCACAATGTTTTACTGTAAGTAATAACATGACTTGAGGGAAATTAGCGATTTAATTTCCCCGCCACCGAGTACCCTAGTAGGCTTTTTTAATCTAACTGGCACACATTTTTTATATAAGAACATTTTTTCATTTGTCAGGCTGAATTTGTTCTTATGTATATGGTACTTTGTTGACCAAATTTCAGCCTGAGTGTTCTTAATCCACTTGTTCTTTTATGCGGGTTTTTACTGTAGTTAGCTAGTTAGTTAGTTAGTTAGTTAGTTAGTTAGTTAGTTAGTTAGTTAGTTAGTTAGTTAGTTAGTTAGTTAGTTAGTTAGTTAGTTAGTTAGTTAGTTAATTAATTAGTTAGTTAGCTAGTTAGTTAGTTAGCTAGTTAGTTAGTTAGTTAGTTAGTTAGTTAGTTAGTTAGTTAGTTAGCTTAGTTAGTTAGTTAGTTAGTTAGTTAGTTAGTTAGTTAGTTAGTTAGCTAGTTAGCTAGTTAGTTAGTTAGTTAGTTAGTTAGTTAGTTAGTTAGTTAGTTAGTTAGCTAGTTAGTTAGTTAGTTAGTTAGTTAGTTAGTTAGTTAGTTAGTTAGTTAGTTAGTTAGTTAGTTAGTTAGTTAGCTAGTTAGTTAGTTAGTTAGTTAGTTAGTTAGTTAGTTAGTTAGTTAGTTAGTTAGTTAGCTAGTTAGCTAGTTAGCTAGTTAGTTAGTTAGTTAGTTAGTTAGTTAGTTAGTTAGTTAGTTAGTTAGTTAGTTAGCTAGTTAGTTAGTTAGTTAGTTAGTTAGTTAGTTAGTTAACTAGTTAGTTAGTTAGTTAGTTAGTTAGTTAGTTAGTTAGTTAGTTAGTTAGTTAGTTAGTTAGTTAGCTAGTTAGCTAGTTAGTTAGTTAGTTAGTTAGTTAGTTAGTTAGTTAGTTAGTTAGTTAGTTAGTTAGTTAGTTAGTTAGTTAGTTAGTTAGTTAGTTAGCGACTTTATTTCAAGAGGATAGTACACAATACTCAATAGTGTTAAATACACCTTTACACGATGCCGGTACAATTTGAAAACGGAACAAAATCATGCCGTTTAAGCCTTGCGTTTACACAACACCGGCACAAAAATAACATGAAATGTTATATGCTGTATTTGCATACCGGCATGATTTTGTTCCGTTTTCAAATTGTACCGGCATCGTGTAAACGGGGTCTAATAAACTTGTAGCCCTCAAAATTTCTAAATCTAAAATACATGAAGTACAATTACAATTATTATAATTTACAATATTACAATTAAAGAAAAATAAGTCAAAAATAAATATATAAATATATACAAGCTAAGGATATTAATTTATCAAAATCAAGGCTGAAAATGGTAAAGAGAAAGCTGTTTATCTAGTGAGTATAGGTTATTTTGAGGCCACGAGGGGATATGTGATTACTTAGTAATAGATAAATCCCGAGAACGAGGGATTTATGCTATAGACCACTTGCACTTATTCCCCTGGTGGAGGACAAATGCTTATAAACTATAGAATTTTCATTCATTATTTGCTCTGTTGAACGTCGGAACTTTGAAGTTGTCCTCCAGATGCACCGTTTTGACGTCATCTGCAAGAGGTCTATATAAAGACCCGAGGACGCGGGCAGCGTCTGAGGGCTTTATATCGCATAAATCCCGACGTTCGAGGGATTTATCTGACTTAATTTATTATTGAGGAGGTTTTCCAACAAAGTTTTGTCTTTTTTTCTACCTTGGACAAAGATTTTCCTAGTTTTTTTCTTCATTTCTTTTCTAATTAGTATTCAAGGGCTTTATGCGATATAAAGCCCTCGAAAGAACAAAGAAAACCGACTCAATAATAAATTAATTGGGCACAGTCTAAGGTATAATTAACCTTGCTCCGCTATCTGAGTTCTAGTGGCTCAATGGTTAGAGCGTCTGGCTAGCATTCAGAAGGTTGTGGGTTCGAGTCCCGCTTAGAGCTCAGAGTTTTTCTGAGTATTACTAACTAACACAGCTTGTACAACAAACAACTGACAATTATTACTAACATCAAGCTGCAATTTCTGAAACTAACTAAATTAATTGTGATTACGTACTTATTTTTCACATGGGCGAGTTTGATAGGAATCCTAGTAGATGTTTTATAATGCGCATATAGGCAACGCGATGAAATAATAGAACAAAGTACGAAGATACCCCAGTGGAATTCTCAAGTGTTAAATTTGAATTGTAAATCGTTGTGTTCGTACAGTACGTGGAAGACATGAGTGAGTCGGACGAAGAGATTTTTATAACAAAATAAGTTTAGCGTATGTTATTTCCGAGTATTGAATTGGATGAAATTCTCGGTAATCGAGCGCAACAGTTTTGTTTCGAGAACGAAAGCGAAAAGCAATTTCAGGACGAACCTAACGAACAGAAAAGTTCGAAGAGAGGAGTTGTCGCGCTAAATGATGGAGAGGTCTTGACGAGGAATAGTGAACGGATACCACTAAACACTAAAAAGACAACATCGTGGTGTTTAACTGTTTGGAACGAATGGGGAAAGGAATGAAAAGCTGTTACAGAGAATGCTGTTGACCGGTTTTGCGTAGTTCCCTCAGCTGAATTACTACGTTTATGTTGTGACTACGAACTGCGTTTCTGGCTGAGCAAATTTGTTTATGGGATTCGTTAGGAGAGGAGGTGAGGAATATCCGCCAAACAGCCTCTACCAAATGATGATTGGCCAGGACTCGAAATATTCAAACATCCGAATTTCAAGCTTTTTCAAGATGCTATAGATTCGCAGATAAGGTCATTGACAAGAAAAGGTGTTGGGGTGACCACGAAGCAAGCGGAGCCAATTAAGCCACATGAAGAAGAAGTAATGTGGGCGAAGGGTGTATTGGGAGATGGTGACCCAAAAACTTTGCTTTATACTCTTCTTGTGTTTTTGTTTGGAAAGTTCTTTGCCTTACGAAGTGTAGACTTTCTCAATCGTTAGTACGTGGTTCAATTAGTACGCGATTCAACTTAGTATTAGAAGAAGTCGACTTGGGGCAAGTCTATACGAAGTGGTGAAGAGCACAGGAACTTGACATTCATGGAGTTAAATGCAATTGAAAGAGACGAGACAGAACGAGCAAGGTTGCAGTATAGATCTCATGGAGAGAAAAATCATGAGGGTGGTGTTAAAGATCGAAGGGTGAAACCAAAAGTCGTTGAACAGCACGCGAATGAAGAGCAAAGTGAAAGGTGTGTTGTCAGATTATTTAAGAAGTATATTTTAAAATACCCTGAAGATATTAAGCGTGATGAAGTGTTTTATCTTACACCAAAGAAACAGTGTAAATCTAAAAGTGAAGTGTGGGTACACTAAAGTACCAATGGGTAAAAAATACTCTTCGTAATGTAGTTTCAAATTTATGATAAATTAATTATGGATCGCACAGGCCATAAGAGTATTAGGGGGTGTTCATATGATCCCGCTTACCGGGCTGGCCCGCTTAGTGGGGATCTCGCCTCGTAGTTATTTTCCTATAAAAAATTTGCTTTGCGTTCATATGAGAAAGCGGGCTGGCCCGCTTACCGAGATCTCGGCAGCGTGTGCCGAGATCATAAGTAGGCGGGATATGAACACATCGTCCCGCTTTAATACTGGGATGAAGTCATTAAGGACAAAAGTTAAGTTCTTTTTTATGGAATTAAGGATAGTTGAAGATTTTATTGTTTATTGGCATATAAATCACAATTGTATAATAAAAGGATTGATTATGAAGCATACAAACATGTGCAATATATACGACAAAATTGCGATCTTTGATGGCTGATGTCTAGTCACGGATCATCAGACAAGCTAATTTTAGTCACGATTTCTCCTCGGTAGGCGGGATGAAAACTACCATATGAACACAAAACAGACTTCGTTTTGCTTACCGGGCCATCCCGCTTACTGGAATTATATGAACACCCCCTAAGTTCACTTCATACCTACCAAAGGGTTAGTGCAAAAGATAAAGAGTCGGTTTCGGAAGTATTGCAAGGAAGCAAAGACTGTTTTACGGATGGGTCAGCAACAAAGAAATCTAAATTGAGACGATAGTGTCTTGGAACGTAAGTCATGTAATTTCAATTTGAGCAATTGCTCAGTTGTATTTAAAATGTGAGGTGTTGAAACGTGTTATAACGCTCATTAAAGTGTGTATTGTTCAAGTGTGCATGCTTGATGTTTATTAGAGGGGAATATTATAGCGAGGAATGTTAGAGGGGAACATTAGAGGGAATATTAATCTATTGTTTTGCCATTGTTATCAGTCATTGTTTTCAGCCCCGCACTCCCCTGTTACAATCAAAAACCGCCACCAGCTTTTCAGACAGTTAACATACAGGGGCTATTGAATATATTCCCTTAAGAACAAATATCAAGATTCATTTTTCACATGCATCGGTTTCCTTTGTTCTTTTAAGGTGGCTCCATATAGTTTCTTGAAAAATGGAAAATACAAGTTTGAGAGTCCAAAACACTTGATTAAACGACGAAAATGGCTTTTTTTGGTCAATATATAAGCGAAACCAACCAAATTTTTTGCTGTAACAGCTCCTAAAGTAAGTATAAGCATTTTTTTTATGTAATTATTTCGTAGATTGGCAATAATTTGGTAAAATTTGACAAAAATGAACTCAGCCGATCGGCCGCTTTTCGAACAAAATTTGCCTAGACTTGTCGGCGTTGTAATGGCTCACAGGAGTAAATATCATGCAAAATAACAACAAATCTGAATAGCTGACTTAAAAACGATCTTAATGATGTATTATGGTCGTATGTTCTTGTATAATTCTGTTTTAATTTGTAAATTTCCAAAATAAGTGACGATCCCGCTCGACGGCACCACGGGGGGTCGCCCAATGAAAAATACTAAAAAATCAATATAATATTCGCATTTTATTATATTGCTTTAATTTTTTCAATTTGAATTTGTGAAATAGTGCTTTTCATTTTACTTCCCCAAAGTTTGGTGCTAAAGTCATTTATTGTTTAAATATTTAACATTTTGTTGTAGATTATAATAATATTAATAATAATTAGTATAAATTAGCATAATTTGCAAAATGGGTTGTCTGACAAGACCCGACAACCCAAAATTTGAATAGTAGAGGTGAAAACGATTCAAATGATGTATTGTGGTATTATTTCTGTGTTATTATGCCATGCTAATTCACAAATTTGCTGAGACCACCTGCTGTGAGTGGTTTTTGTGCCAGCCAAGAATGAGTTAAACAATTCGGAAAAGAATAAAACTAAATGTTATGCATAGTTAAACAGTCTGACAATCAAAAACTGTTACCAAATAAATGGCAACAGTTGTTGCTATGGCAACAATGACATTTCAAAATGGCTGCCAATTACCCTTCAAACTAATTTAATTCGGGAAAAACTTTGGTGACCCCAAATTTTTTTTTTATTAAAACTTTTGTTGAAGTATGAGTAATCAATTGGCCGATTTTAAAAAAATTCTGTAGAAGGAATAATTTTTTTCTCCGGAAAAATCATGTTTGTTAATTTTTAAAAAATTTCGTTATACAGAATTTTTTAAAAATCGACCTATTGATTACTCATAGTTCAAGAAAAGTTTTAATGAAAAAAAATTGGGGGTCACCAAAGTTTTTTTCGAATTAAATTAGTTTAAAGGGTAATTGGCAGCCATTTTGAAAAGTCATTGTTGCCATAGCAACAACCGTTGCTATTTATTTGGCAACTGTGTTTGATTGTCAGACTGTTTAACTATGCATAACATTTAGTTTTATTCTTTTTCCGAATTGTTTAATCACGTATTTTGAACTCTCAAACTTGTATTTTCCATTTTTCAAGAAACTGCGTGGAGCCACCTTAAATAAACGCGCACTTTTTTGTCTCTTGAGACAAAAAAGCGGCTGTGCTAATTGAAAGATCCCGGCAGTTCCCACCCTAAGTGCATTTTGGACTCCACTGCAATGGCACTAGAATACATCACCAGAAATTTGGGTCGTTTGTGCCACCGCTCTCGGTAGTAGCTATTCGCCAAATAATATAATTATGTATTCTTAGCGTCTTCTAAGGGCGTGTGATTTCTCATTATTCAGGTCATTAAGTCCTTTAGAATTTGCCTAAATCGTGCATGTATGTATATAATCAACCTGTAAACGACCACAAGGACAAGCAAGTTCAAACGCTTTTGGAAGTACTATGCTAGGGGCGAAATGAGGACCTTTATGTGCTCTCGAAGTAGATTGACTCATGTCGAATGCACTGCGAGTCGGGCACTTCGCATCGCCCGTAACGTTGTTGGTCAATTTGGCCAATTTCTAGCATCTGTTTGCAAAGATTACTATGGCTAACACTATGGATAGTGGCGCTTTCAGTGCAAAAATGAGACGAGCTAGGGAAGCACTTTGTCGTCGAAGTAAGAAAATGTTTTTTAGTTATAACTGTTTTTCTTATTATTTACTGTTGAGAATTTCCATTATTATGATCCTTAATACGCATGCGCGCCATCATCTTGTCCCAAATTTCTGGTAATGAATTTCGTAGATTTTTCGTTGATATACCTTTGTACTTATGATTGAAATAAACATTTATATTACTCGTACTATAGACATTATGATTTAAATTAATTGATTTGTGAAAAGTGACTTTGGATTTATTTTGGCTAGTTGTTGATCGTTTTGATTTCTGTTGGTCGTTTTGGTTGGTTCTTTTTTGGTTCGTTTTGGATTGTTCGTTTTAGGTGGGTTTCTAACCGTGCACGCTGTGTCTTATCGTGGAGTGGTTTTGGGGTCGTTGTCGCTCGGTGTGAGTCGTTTTGGGGTCGTTGTGAGTCGTTTTGGGGTCATTGTGAGTCGTTTTTGGGTCGTTTTGGGGTCGTTGTGAGTCGTTTTGGGGTCGTGAGTCGTTTTGGGGTCGTCGTGAGTCGTTTTGGGGTCGTTTTGGGGTCGTTGTGAGTCGTTTTGGGGTCGTTGTGGCCTGAGGTGGGTCGTTGTGCCTCCGTGGGTCGTTGTCGCTCGGTGTGGGTCGTCGCTAGGTTGGGTCGGTGTGGGTGGTTTTGGGGTTGTTGTGGCTTGAGGTGGGTCGTTGTGGCTCCGTGGGTCGTTGTCGCTCGGTGTGGGTCGTTGTGGATCGGCGTGGATCGTTTTGGGGTCGTTGTGGCTCGTTCCGTGTTTTAGTAACTACGAATTAAAAAGTGAAACTTTGGTTTACATAATGATTACATATTGATTATGGAAACAGATTGGTTCATAGTCATTCAGAATATGCTCTGGAAACTCAGCTAAAGTCTTTTTTTCTATCTTTTTGTTCACCTTTATGCACTTTTGTGCACGGTCACTGAATCCAATGTATTTTAGTATAATGAACGAATTGTCCAATAGCAACGTTTCAGTTCAATCACTCAACCGTGCTACTTAAATATTAGAGACCTAAAACAAAGGATGTGCACGGTGTAAGGGTACGGTTCAACAAAATCACAGCTCATTATAGGCGCTTTGAAGTTTGCAGAGTAGTATAAAGTCCTGACCAAACGCTTTCAACATTTCGTTCAACATAATAATAATAATAATAATAATAATAATAATAATAATAAATTTAACACTTATATAGCCCTATTTACAATGTTTGATCAATAGCGCTTTACATTAAATGTTACAAAGTTATAAAAATTTGTTATATACAAGATCGTATTCCTAAAACCAATATATAATGATATCATATATGATATCGTATTCCTAGGAAAATATAATCACATATTTCTAAGACTAATAATTAAAACTTTGTTCAAAAAGATAAGTTTTAAGAGATTTTTAAAAAGGTTCAATAGAGGTGATTCTACGTATGCGAAGAGGAAGACTGTTCCATAATTGTGGTGCGGCTGCAGAGAAGGATCTGCCACCCAGTGTGACAAGCATCTTTCTTTTCGGCCATTCGAGTAAAATACCGCTATTAGATCGAAGAGAGTAAGAAGACTTCGATTTAATTTCAATAAGATCTTTGATGTATGATGGCGCTAGGTTGTGAACAGCTTTAAAAGTAAACAGTAATACTTTAAAGTGTATTCTTGCATGGACTATAGAAGCCAATGTAGTTCAAATAAGATGGGCGTAATGTGAGAATGTTTCCTTACATCCATAACCAATCGAGCTGCGGCATTTTGAACGCGCTGGAGTTGGATACTTGTTTCTTGTTTCTTGTTTCTTCAACATTGTTGAACGCGTGTTGAACGAAAATTTGAACATGTTCAAATTTCGTTCAACATCATTCAACAACGTTCAACATAGGGGTGGCCAAACGCTTTCCACATGTTGAATCACGGTTGAATTCAACGATGTTGAACGATGTTGAATGAAATGTTGAAAGCGTTTGGCCAGGCCTTAACTACCCCCCCCCCCAACAACAACAACCTTACTGTACCTATAAACCTAATCACAACCCTTCAGTGATACATGTAATCCCAGGGGCATCGGAAGCGGGGGGCCGGGGGGGGGGGCTGCCCCCCCATTTTTTTGGTGGGGGGCAGAATATGTTTGGGCCCCCCCCCCCCCACTTTTTAACAAGGCCAGTAATAAAGTTATGATTAACAAAATCACTAACTCTAGCTAACCCACGACTTTGAATAAAGATATAATAAAGAAATTTGAATGCAGATATTCAATGTCTGGAAAAGTGTTGTCTTTTGAGTATTTTATGACGTTTTTGGACCTTTAGAATTCTGTAAATCCTTGTCCTAAAATGCTGGAAATGGCATTTCAGAGACTCTAGATTTCAAAAAATCCCAAATTCTTAGTGAGAAGACATGATGGTAATTTTCACATTTCTCTCTTAAAATAACTCCTCCTTTCATTATAGTTTGGGCTCTACTTGATGGCCTTTTAACCGTCGTTTGTTATCACATGTGCATGGATTGGAATTGTTTCTTTGTGTGGTAAGTTCTTAATATTTAATTTATATTTTCACATATATTAAATATATTTTAAACCCTTTCATTCCCATCGGTACCAATTGGCACTTTCTATTTTTTACTCTGTCTAATGCCAGATGATTTTACTCGTCATGGTGGGTGTTAAATGTTTAAATATTTGATATGATAGCTGCCGATATTATTATTTAACATCTTGTTGCCTAGGTTGTCTCTGAACACCGCCGTCAAACGTTTTGCGCATGTGCGACGTCCGAGCTCGTCCTCGGAAAAAGAGCGGGAAAACACAGAGATATTTGGACTGGTCCGAGAGTCTGACACAAAAGTTAAAATTATAAGCATACTACCAAGAAGATAAGGTAGATAATTTGTGCATGACTTCTTTGTCAATATTGTAACATATTCTGAATTTACCCCTTCGTAATTTTCTAAACTCTTTTTTTAAAACACAAATGAATAGTCGAGTCTTACTTGGTCTTCACTGTCTGGTTGTTGTCGCCACGGCTAGTTCCCACTTCTCTTGCAGTGTTTACTCTAGCGAATTCACGCATGCGCAGACGTTTGGCAACGGTGTTGGTTGTCTGAGGCTTTGTCCTTTTGATAAAGGATAAAGAACTGACGGCTAATCATCTTCACTTGCAATCAGCGGCTGAATTGCGAAGGACGCAGATGAACGTGGCCATGTCGAGGTTTATCAAAGGCGCTTCAGGCAGCCGCCATACGACACAGTTCAGACCACGGGTCACAGCTAAGATGTTAGGTGTTGATTTTATGGAGGGAGGAAAACCGGAGAACCCAGCGAAAAACTCTCGAAGCACAGGAGGAATCAACTGCAACTCTATTCACATGAATTCTAAGCTCGACAACGGGGTCATTCCCAAGCGGTTACCCATCCAAGTACTAACCCCGTCTAACCGGGCTTTTGGTGAGAGGCAGCGCGCTAACAGCACACGCCACCCGTGCTCCCCCGCTGAGTGAAATCGTCTGGTAGTTGGACAGAGTAAAACAATAAATGAGCCCTTTTTGGCCAGTTCGGCCAGCAGTACAGGGTATAATGCCAAAATCAATCAAAATGTAAATTAACCTTAAAAATCTAGCTCAAATAAATCCTTTTTACAGGTTGAAATGAAAATGCTGTATTTGTGCTAAATATTCATATTCGAGTCTTATCTTAAGAATGTAGCCTTTACATTTTGACCGAGCCTTTTCGTACCTTCTATAGCAATGAGAAGGCTTTATTCATATTTTAGCCATATTTCAACAGTTGAGAAAATGGCCAAAATCGGTCAAAATAAAAAGGGGTTAGCGTTTACTTTTTGGACATTTCCCCCAACTTTTTGGACATTTTTTCAATTTTTAAAATAGAGTCCAGAGCAAAAAATGAGAATTAGCTCAATAATTTTATAGCTTCTATAGCAACGAGAAGGCTTTATTTGTGCTAAATCTTCATATTTTAGCCTTATTTAAAAAGTTGAAAAAACTGACCAAAATCAGTCAAAATGCAAAGGGGTTAGCCTTTAGTTTTTTGCCGGTTTTGGCCATTTTTCAACTTTTAAAATATAGTCAAAAATTGATAATTTAGCTCAAATAATGCCTTTTTATAGCTTCTTATAGCAATGAGAAGGCTTTATTTGTACTAAATCTTCATATTTTAGTCTTATTTAAAAAGTTGAAAAAATGACCAAAATCGGTCAAAATGTAAAGGAGTTCGCCTTTACTTTTTGGGCGATTTTGGCCTTTTTTTCAACTTTTAAAATCGAGGGGCAAAGCACTCCAAAAAAAAGTGTACGAGACTGTCGGATTCCAAAAGTCGGACTTCCAAAAGTCATCGGATTTTCTCATCGGACTTTCAGACATTTGTGAATTTTTTGCGGACTTTTCCGGACTTTTTGTGAAACTTATTAACGATATTTTCTCTTTATTTTTCATGTTCTGACCGAGCTTTAACTGAAACTGGGAAATAATAAAGGCGTAGGAGCCAAATGGGAGAATAGTAGGGAACTATATTCATAAAACAGTCAAATATGAAAATATAAAAAGTTAAAAAAAAATTACATATAAACAAAAAAAAAATTACATAAAGTACTGCAGGAATTCGCAGGAGAAAGTGCACATTTCTTCGGATTTTCTGGGGATTTTGATCAGTTGAGTCAGATTTTATGGATTTTCAAAGGATTTCCATGGATTCTTATGGATTTTCAAGGATTTTCATGGATTTTCAAGAATTTTGGAGGATTTTTGGATTTAAAATTCCGCTGAACGTTTCGCGAACTTTTCGTCGAAGTGTACGGGATTTTTGGAGTGCTTTGCCTCGTTTAAAATATGGTCAAAAAATGAAGCTTTATTTGTGCTCAACAAAAAAATTATATTCAGCCCAAATACAGCCTTCTCCTTCCCACAAAAGGTCTAAAAAGCTTTATTTGACATTTTTTGACCCTAATTCAAAACTTCGAAAAATGGCCAAAGTCGCTCAAAAAGTAAAAGACTAAACTCTTTACATTCAAGTCTTTCCCCAGATTTTTTTTCAAAAAATTAAAAAAATTTTTTTAGCCAAAATACAGCCTTCTCCTTTTAACAGAAGGTCTAAAACGACTTTATTTAACCGTTTTTGACCCTACTCCAAAGTTTCAAAAGTGACCAAAATCGGTCAAAAAGTAAAGGCTAACCCCTTTACTTTTTTTTCCCCGGATATTTTTCAAAAAATTAAAAAAAAATTTTTTTAGCCAAAATACCGCCTTCTCCTTTTAACAGAAGGTCTAAAACGACTTTATTTAACCGTTTTTGACCCTACTCAAAAGTTTCCAAAGTCACCAAAATCGGTCAAAAAGTAAAGGCTAACCCCTTTACTTTTTTTCCGGATATTTTTCAAAAAATCGAAAAAAATGTTTTTAGCCAAAATACCGCCTTCTCCTTTTAACAGAAGGTCTAAAACGACTTTATTTAACCGTTTTTGACCCTACTCAAAAGTTTCAAAAGTGACCAAAAACGGTCAAAAAGTAAAGGCTAACCCCTTTACTTTTTTTCCGGATATTTTTCAAAAAATAAAAAAAAATTTTTTTATCCAAAGTACAGCCTTCTCCTTTTAACAGAATGTCGAAAACGACTTTATTTAACCGTTTTTGACCCTAACTGAAAAGTTTTAAAAGTCACCAAAATCGGTCAAAAAGTAAAGGCTAACCCCTTTACTTTTTTCCCCCCGGATATTTCTCAAAAAATCCAAACACATATTTTTAGCCAAAATACAGCCTTTTCCTTTTAACAGAATGTCTAAAACGACTTTATTTAACCGTTTTTGACCCTACTCAAAGTTTCAAAAGTGACCAAAATCGGTCAAAAAGTAAAGGCTAACCCCTTTACTTTTTTTTCCCAGGATATTTTTCAAAAAATAAAAAAAATTTTTTTTAGCCAAAATACCGCCTTCTCCTTTTAACAGAAGGTCTAAAACGACTTTATTTAACCGTTTTTGACCCTACTCAAAAGTTTCCAAAGTCACCAAAATCGGTCAAAAAGTAAAGGCTAACCCCTTTACTTTTTTTCCGGATATTTTTCAAAAAATCGAAAAAAATGTTTTTAGCCAAAATACCGCCTTCTCCTTTTAACAGAAGGTCTAAAACGACTTTATTTAACCGTTTTTGACCCTACTCAAAAGTTTCAAAAGTGACCAAAAACGGTCAAAAAGTAAAGGCTAACCCCTTTACTTTTTTTCCGGATATTTTTCAAAAAATAAAAAAAAATTTTTTTATCCAAAGTACAGCCTTCTCCTTTTAACAGAATGTCGAAAACGACTTTATTTAACCGTTTTTGACCCTAACTGAAAAGTTTTAAAAGTCACCAAAATCGGTCAAAAAGTAAAGGCTAACCCCTTTACTTTTTTTCCCCCGGATATTTCTCAAAAAATCCAAACACATTTTTAGCCAAAATACAGCCTTTTCCTTTTAACAGAATGTCTAAAACGACTTTATTTAACCGTTTTTGACCCTACTCAAAGTTTCAAAAGTGACCAAAATCGGTCAAAAAGTAAAGGCTAACCCCTTTACTTTTTTTTTTCCGGATATTTTTCAAAAAATAAAACAAATTTTTTTAGCCAAAATACAGCCTTGTCCTTTCAACAGAATGTCTAAAACGACTTTATTTAACCGTTTTTGACCCTAACTGAAAAGTTTCAAAAGTCACCAAAATCGGTCAAAAAGTAAAGGCTAACCCCTTTACTTTTTTTTTCCCGGATATTTTTCAAAAAATAAAACAAATTTTTTTAGCCAAAATACAGCCTTGTCCTTTCAACAGAATGTCTAAAACGACTTTATTTAACCGTTTTTGACCCTAACTGAAAAGTTTCAAAAGTCACCAAAATCGGTCAAAAAGTAAAGGCTAACCCCTTTACTTTTTTTTTTCCGGATATTTTTTTAAAAAATCAAAAAAATGTTTTTAGCCAAAGTACAGCCTTCTCCTTTTAACAGAATGTCTAAAACGACTTTATTTAACCGTTTTTGACCCTAACTGAAAAGTTTCAAAAGTGACCAAAATCGGTCAAAAAGTAAACGCTAACCCCTTTACTTTTTTTTCCGGATATTTCTCAAAAAATAAAAAAAAATTTTTTTAGCCAAAGTACAGCCTTCTCCTTTTAACCGAAGGTCTAAAACGACTTTATTTAACCGTTTTTGACCCTAACTGAAAAGTTTTAAAAGTCACCAAAATCGGTCAAAAAGTAAAGGCTAACCCCTTTACTTTTTTTCCGGATATTTTTCAAAAAATAAAAAAAAAATTTTTTTAGCCAAAGTACAGCCTTCTTTTAACAGAATGTCTAAAACGACTTTATTTAACCGTTTTTGACCCTAACTGAAAAGTTTCAAAAGTGACCAAAATCGGTCAAAAAGTAAAGGCTAACCCCTTTACTTTTTTTTCCCCGGATATTTTTCAAAAAATTAAAAAAAAATTTTTTTAGCCAAAATACCGCCTTCTCCTTTTAACAGAAGGTCTAAAACGACTTTATTTAACCGTTTTTGACCCTACTCAAAAGTTTCCAAAGTCACCAAAATCGGTCAAAAAGTAAAGGCTAACCCCTTTACTTTTTTTCCGGATATTTTTCAAAAAATCGAAAAAAATGTTTTTAGCCAAAATACCGCCTTCTCCTTTTAACAGAAGGTCTAAAACGACTTTATTTAACCGTTTTTGACCCTACTCAAAAGTTTCAAAAGTGACCAAAAACGGTCAAAAAGTAAAGGCTAACCCCTTTACTTTTTTTCCGGATATTTTTCAAAAAATAAAAAAAAAATTTTTTAGCCAAAGTACAGCCTTCTCCTTTTAACCGAAGGTCTAAAACGACTTTATTTAACCGTTTTTGACCCTACTCAAAAGTTTCCAAAGTCACCAAAATCGGTCAAAAAGTAAAGGCTAACCCCTTTACTTTTTTTCCGGATATTTTTTTAAAAAATCAAAAAAATGTTTTTAGCCAAAATACAGCCTTCTCCTTTTAACAGAATGTCGAAAACGACTTTATTTAACCGTTTTTGACCCTAACTGAAAAGTTTTAAAAGTCACCAAAATCGGTCAAAAACTAAAAGTAAAGGCTAACCCCTTTACTTTTTTTCCCCCGGATATTTCTCAAAAAATCCAAACACATATTTTTAGCCAAAATACAGCCTTTTCCTTTTAACAGAATGTCTAAAACGACTTTATTTAACCGTTTTTGACCCTACTCAAAGTTTCAAAAGTGACCAAAATCGGTCAAAAAGTAAAGGCTAACCCCTTTACTTTTTTTTCCCAGGATATTTTTCAAAAAATAAAAAAAATTTTTTTTAGCCAAAATACCGCCTTCTCCTTTTAACAGAAGGTCTAAAACGACTTTATTTAACCGTTTTTGACCCTACTCGAAAGTTTCCAAAGTCACCAAAATCGGTCAAAAAGTAAAGGCTAACCCCTTTACTTTTTTTCCGGATATTTTTCAAAAAATCGAAAAAAATGTTTTTAGCCGAAATACCGCCTTCTCCTTTTAACAGAAGGTCTAAAACGACTTTATTTAACCGTTTTTGACCCTACTCAAAAGTTTCAAAAGTGACCAAAAACGGTCAAAAAGTAAAGGCTAACCCCTTTACTTTTTTTCCGGATATTTTTCAAAAAATAAAAAAATTTTTTTTTATCCAAAGTACAGCCTTCTCCTTTTAACAGAATGTCGAAAACGACTTTATTTAACCGTTTTTGACCCTAACTGAAAAGTTTTAAAAGTCACCAAAATCGGTCAAAAAGTAAAGGCTAACCCCTTTACTTTTTTCCCCCCGGATATTTCTCAAAAAATCCAAACACATTTTTAGCCAAAATACAGCCTTTTCCTTTTAACAGAATGTCTAAAACGACTTTATTTAACCGTTTTTGACCCTACTCAAAGTTTCAAAAGTGACCAAAATCGGTCAAAAAGTAAAGGCTAACCCCTTTACTTTTTTTTTTCCGGATATTTTTCAAAAAATAAAACAAATTTTTTTAGCCAAAATACAGCCTTGTCCTTTCAACAGAATGTCTAAAACGACTTTATTTAACCGTTTTTGACCCTAACTGAAAAGTTTCAAAAGTCACCAAAATCGGTCAAAAAGTAAAGGCTAACCCCTTTACTTTTTTTTTTCCCGGATATTTTTCAAAAAATAAAACAAATTTTTTTAGCCAAAATACAGCCTTGTCCTTTCAACAGAATGTCTAAAACGACTTTATTTAACCGTTTTTGACCCTAACTGAAAAGTTTCAAAAGTCACCAAAATCGGTCAAAAAGTAAAGGCTAACCCCTTTACTTTTTTTTTTCCGGATATTTTTTTAAAAAATCAAAAAAATGTTTTTAGCCAAAATACAGCCTTCTCCTTTTAACAGAATGTCTAAAACGACTTTATTTAACCGTTTTTGACCCTAACTGAAAAGTTTCAAAAGTGACCAAAATCGGTCAAAAAGTAAACGCTAACCCCTTTACTTTTTTTTCCGGATATTTCTCAAAAAATAAAAAAAAAATTTTTTAGCCAAAGTACAGCCTTCTCCTTTTAACCGAAGGTCTAAAACGACTTTATTTAACCGTTTTTGACCCTAACTGAAAAGTTTTAAAAGTCACCAAAATCGGTCAAAAAGTAAAGGCTAACCCCTTTACTTTTTTTCCGGATATTTTTCAAAAAATAAAAAAAAAATTTTTTTAGCCAAAGTACAGCCTTCTTTTAACAGAAGGTCTAAAACGACTTTATTTAACCGTTTTTGACCCTAACTGAAAAGTTTCCGAAGTCACCAAAATCGGTCAAAAAGTAAAGGCTAACCCCTTTACTTTTTTTCCCCCCGGATATTTTTTAAAAAATCAAAAAAAATGTTTTTAGCCAAAGTACAGCCTTCTCCTTTTAACAGAATGTCTAAAACGACTTTATTTAACCGTTTTTGACCCTAACTGAAAAGTTTCAAAAGTCACCAAAATCGGTCAAAAAGTAAAGGCTAACCCCTTTACTTTTTTTTTTCCGGATATTTTTTTAAAAAATCAAAAAAATGTTTTTAGCCAAAATACAGCCTTCTCCTTTTAACAGAATGTCTAAAACGACTTTATTTAACCGTTTTTGACCCTAACTGAAAAGTTTCAAAAGTGACCAAAATCGGTCAAAAAGTAAACGCAAACCCCTTTACTTTTTTTTCCGGATATTTCTCAAAAAATAAAAAAAATTTTTTTTAGCCAAAGTACAGCCTTCTCCTTTTAACCGAAGGTCTAAAACGACTTTATTTAACCGTTTTTGACCCTAACTGAAAAGTTTTAAAAGTCACCAAAATCGGTCAAAAAGTAAAGGCTAACCCCTTTACTTTTTTTCCGGATATTTTTCAAAAAATAAAAAAAAAATTTTTTTAGCCAAAGTACAGCCTTCTTTTAACAGAAGGTCTAAAACGACTTTATTTAACCGTTTTTGACCCTAACTGAAAAGTTTCCGAAGTCACCAAAATCGGTCAAAAAGTAAAGGCTAACCCCTTTACTTTTTTTCCCCCCGGATATTTTTTAAAAAATCAAAAAAAATGTTTTTAGCCAAAGTACAGCCTTCTCCTTTTAACAGAATGTCTAAAACGACTTTATTTAACCGTTTTTGACCCTAACTGAAAAGTTTCAAAAGTGACCAAAATCGGTCAAAAAGTAAACGCTAACCCCTTTACTTTTTTTTCCGGATATTTCTCAAAAAATAAAAAAAATTTTTTTTAGCCAAAGTACAGCCTTCTCCTTTTAACCGAAGGTCTAAAACGACTTTATTTAACCGTTTTTGACCCTAACTGAAAAGTTTTAAAAGTCACCAAAATCGGTCAAAAAGTAAAGGCTAACCCCTTTACTTTTTTTCCGGATATTTTTCAAAAAATAAAAAAAAAATTTTTTTTAGCCAAAGTACAGCCTTCTTTTAACAGAAGGTCTAAAACGACTTTATTTAACCGTTTTTGACCCTAACTGAAAAGTTTCCGAAGTCACCAAAATCGGTCAAAAAGTAAAGGCTAACCCCTTTACTTTTTTTCCCCCCGGATATTTTTTAAAAAATCAAAAAAAATGTTTTTAGCCAAAGTACAGCCTTCTCCTTTTAACAGAATGTCTAAAACGACTTTATTTAACCGTTTTTGACCCTAACTGAAAAGTTTCAAAAGTCACCAAAATCGGTCAAAAAGTAAAGGCTAACCCCTTTACTTTGTTTTTTCCGGATATTTTTTTAAAAAATCAAAAAAATGTTTTTAGCCAAAATACAGCCTTCTCCTTTTAACAGAATGTCTAAAACGACTTTATTTAACCGTTTTTGACCCTAACTGAAAAGTTTCAAAAGTCACCAAAATCGGTCAAAAAGTAAAGGCTAACCCCTTTACTTTTTTTTCCGGATATTTCTCAAAAAATAAAAAAAATTTTTTTTAGCCAAAGTACAGCCTTCTCCTTTTAACCGAAGGTCTAAAACGACTTTATTTAACCGTTTTTGACCCTAACTGAAAAGTTTTAAAAGTCACCAAAATCGGTCAAAAAGTAAAGGCTAACCCCTTTACTTTTTTTCCGGATATTTTTCAAAAAATAAAAAAAAAATTTTTTTAGCCAAAGTACAGCCTTCTTTTAACAGAAGGTCTAAAACGACTTTATTTAACCGTTTTTGACCCTAACTGAAAAGTTGCAAAAGTGACCAAAATCGGTCTAAAAGTAAAGGCTAACCCCTTTACTTTTTTTCTCCCGGATATTTTTCAAAAAATAAAAAAAAAAGTTTTTAGCCAAAATACAGCCTTGTCCCTTTAACAGAATGTCGAAAACGACTTTATTTAACCGTTTTTGACCCTAACTGAAAAGTTTTAAAAGTCACCAAAATCGGTCAAAAAGTAAAGGCTAACCCCTTTACTTTTTTTCCCCCGGATATTTCTCAAAAAATCCAAACACATTTTTAGCCAAAATACAGCCTTTTCCTTTTAACAGAATGTCTAAAACGACTTTATTTAACCGTTTTTGACCCTACTCAAAGTTTCAAAAGTGACCAAAATCGGTCAAAAAGTAAAGGCTAACCCCTTTACTTTTTTTTTTCCGGATATTTTTCAAAAAATAAAACAAATTTTTTTAGCCAAAATACAGCCTTGTCCTTTCAACAGAATGTCTAAAACGACTTTATTTAACCGTTTTTGACCCTAACTGAAAAGTTTCAAAAGTCACCAAAATCGGTCAAAAAGTAAAGGCTAACCCCTTTACTTTTTTTTCCCCGGATATTTTTCAAAAAATAAAACAAATTTTTTTAGCCAAAATACAGCCTTGTCCTTTCAACAGAATGTCTAAAACGACTTTATTTAACCGTTTTTGACCCTAACTGAAAAGTTTCAAAAGTCACCAAAATCGGTCAAAAAGTAAAGGCTAACCCCTTTACTTTTTTTTTTCCGGATATTTTTTTAAAAAATCAAAAAAATGTTTTTAGCCAAAATACAGCCTTCTCCTTTTAACAGAATGTCTAAAACGACTTTATTTAACCGTTTTTGACCCTAACTGAAAAGTTTCAAAAGTGACCAAAATCGGTCAAAAGTAAACGCTAACCCCTTTACTTTTTTTTCCGGATATTTCTCAAAAAATAAAAAAAAAATTTTTTAGCCAAAGTACAGCCTTCTCCTTTTAACCGAAGGTCTAAAACGACTTTATTTAACCGTTTTTGACCCTAACTGAAAAGTTTTAAAAGTCACCAAAATCGGTCAAAAAGTAAAGGCTAACCCCTTTACTTTTTTTCCGGATATTTTTCAAAAAATAAAAAAAAAATTTTTTTAGCCAAAGTACAGCCTTCTTTTAACAGAAGGTCTAAAACGACTTTATTTAACCGTTTTTGACCCTAACTGAAAAGTTTCCGAAGTCACCAAAATCGGTCAAAAAGTAAAGGCTAACCCCTTTACTTTTTTTCCCCCCGGATATTTTTTAAAAAATCAAAAAAAATGTTTTTAGCCAAAGTACAGCCTTCTCCTTTTAACAGAATGTCTAAAACGACTTTATTTAACCGTTTTTGACCCTAACTGAAAAGTTTCAAAAGTCACCAAAATCGGTCAAAAAGTAAAGGCTAACCCCTTTACTTTGTTTTTTCCGGATATTTTTTTAAAAAATCAAAAAAATGTTTTTAGCCAAAATACAGCCTTCTCCTTTTAACAGAATGTCTAAAACGACTTTATTTAACCGTTTTTGACCCTAACTGAAAAGTTTCAAAAGTGACCAAAATCGGTCAAAAAGTAAACGCTAACCCCTTTACTTTTTTTTTCCGGATATTTTTTTCAAAAAATTAAAAAATTTTTTTTAGCCAAAATACAGCCTTCTCCTTTTAACCGAAGGTCTAAAACGACTTTATTTAACCGTTTTTGACCCTAACTGAAAAGTTTTAAAAGTCACCAAAATCGGTCAAAAAGTAAAGGCTAACCCCTTTACTTTTTTTCCGGATATTTTTCAAAAAATAAAAAAAAATTTTTTTAGCCAAAGTACAGCCTTCTTTTAACAGAAGGTCTAAAACGACTTTATTTAACCGTTTTTGACCCTAACTGAAAAGTTGCAAAAGTGACCAAAATCGGTCTAAAAGTAAAGGCTAACCCCTTTACTTTTTTTTCTCCGGATATTTTTCAAAAAATAAAAAAAAAGTTTTTAGCCAAAATACAGCCTTGTCCCTTTAACAGAATGTCTAAAACGACTTTATTTAACCGTTTTTGACCCTAACTGAAAAGTTTTAAAAGTCACCAAAATCGGTCAAAAAGTAAAGGCTAACCCCTTTACTTTTTTTCCCCCGGATATTTCTCAAAAAATCCAAACACATTTTTAGCCAAAATACAGCCTTTTCCTTTTAACAGAATGTCTAAAACGACTTTATTTAACCGTTTTTGACCCTACTCAAAGTTTCAAAAGTGACCAAAATCGGTCAAAAAGTAAAGGCTAACCCCTTTACTTTTTTTTTTCCGGATATTTTTCAAAAAATAAAACAAATTTTTTTAGCCAAAATACAGCCTTGTCCTTTCAACAGAATGTCTAAAACGACTTTATTTAACCGTTTTTGACCCTAACTGAAAAGTTTCAAAAGTCACCAAAATCGGTCAAAAAGTAAAGGCTAACCCCTTTACTTTTTTTTCCCGGATATTTTTCAAAAAATAAAACAAATTTTTTTAGCCAAAATACAGCCTTGTCCTTTCAACAGAATGTCTAAAACGACTTTATTTAACCGTTTTTGACCCTAACTGAAAAGTTTCAAAAGTCACCAAAATCGGTCAAAAAGTAAAGGCTAACCCCTTTACTTTTTTTTTCCGGATATTTTTTTAAAAAATCAAAAAAATGTTTTTAGCCAAAATACAGCCTTCTCCTTTTAACAGAATGTCTAAAACGACTTTATTTAACCGTTTTTGACCCTAACTGAAAAGTTTCAAAAGTGACCAAAATCGGTCAAAAAGTAAACGCTAACCCCTTTACTTTTTTTTCCGGATATTTTTCAAAAAATAAAAAAAAAATTTTTTTAGCCAAAGTACAGCCTTCTCCTTTTAACAGAAGGTCTAAAACGACTTTATTTAACCGTTTTTGACCCTAACTGAAAAGTTTCAAAAGTCACCAAAATCGGTCAAAAAGTAAAGGCTAACCCCTTTACTTTTTTCCCCCCGGATATTTTTTAAAAAATCAAAAAAAATGTTTTTAGCCAAAGTACAGCCTTCTCCTTTTAACAGAATGTCTAAAACGACTTTATTTAACCGTTTTTGACCCTAACTGAAAAGTTTCAAAAGTCACCAAAATCGGTCAAAAAGTAAAGGCTAACCCCTTTACTTTTTTTTTCCGGATATTTTTTAAAAAAATCAAAAAAATGTTTTTAGCCAAAATACAGCCTTCTCCTTTTAACAGAATGTCTAAAACGACTTTATTTAACCGTTTTTGACCCTAACTGAAAAGTTTTAAAAGTCACCAAAATCGGTCAAAAAGTAAAGGCTAACCCCTTTACTTTTTTTCTCCCGGATATTTTTCAAAAAATAAAAAAAAAATTTTTTTAGCCAAAGTACAGCCTTCTTTTAACAGAAGGTCTAAAACGACTTTATTTAACCGTTTTTGACCCTAACTGAAAAGTTTCAAAAGTCACCAAAATCGGTCAAAAAGTAAAGGCTAACCCCTTTACTTTTTTTCCGGATATTTTTTAAAAAATCAAAAAAAATGTTTTTAGCCAAAGTACAGCCTTCTCCTTTTAACAGAATGTCTAAAACGACTTTATTTAACCGTTTTTGACCCTAACTGAAAAGTTTCAAAAGTCACCAAAATCGGTCAAAAAGTAAAGGCTAACCCCTTTACTTTTTTTCCGGATATTTTTTAAAAAATCAAAAAAATGTTTTTAGCCAAAATACAGCCTTCTCCTTTTAACAGAATGTCTAAAACGACTTTATTTAACCGTTTTTGACCCTAACTGAAAAGTTTCAAAAGTGACCAAAATCGGTCAAAAAGTAAACGCTAACCCCTTTACTTTTTTTTCCGGATATTTCTCAAAAAATAAAAAAATTTTTTTTTAGCCAAAGTACAGCCTTCTCCTTTTAACCGAAGGTCTAAAACGACTTTATTTAACCGTTTTTGACCCTAACTGAAAAGTTTTAAAAGTCACCAAAATCGGTCAAAAAGTAAAGGCTAACCCCTTTACTTTTTTTCCGGATATTTTTCAAAAAATAAAAAAAAATTTTTTTAGCCAAAGTACAGCCTTCTTTTAACAGAAGGTCTAAAACGACTTTATTTAACCGTTTTTGACCCTAACTGAAAAGTTTCGAAGTCACCAAAATCGGTCAAAAAGTAAAGGCTAACCCCTTTACTTTTTTTCCCCCCGGATATTTTTAAAAAATCAAAAAAAATGTTTTTAGCCAAAGTACAGCCTTCTCCTTTTAACAGAATGTCTAAAACGACTTTATTTAACCGTTTTTGACCCTAACTGAAAAGTTTCAAAAGTCACCAAAATCGGTCAAAAAGTAAAGGCTAACCCCTTTACTTTGTTTTTTCCGGATATTTTTTTAAAAAATCAAAAAAATGTTTTTAGCCAAAATACAGCCTTCTCCTTTTAACAGAATGTCTAAAACGACTTTATTTAACCGTTTTTGACCCTAACTGAAAAGTTTCAAAAGTGACCAAAATCGGTCAAAAAGTAAACGCTAACCCCTTTACTTTTTTTTCCGGATATTTCTCAAAAAATAAAAAAAAATTTTTTTAGCCAAAGTACAGCCTTCTCCTTTTAACCGAAGGTCTAAAACGACTTTATTTAACCGTTTTTGACCCTAACTGAAAAGTTTTAAAAGTCACCAAAATCGGTCAAAAAGTAAAGGCTAACCCCTTTACTTTTTTTCCGGATATTTTTCAAAAAATAAAAAAAAATTTTTTTTAGCCAAAGTACAGCCTTCTCCTTTTAACAGAAGGTCTAAAACGACTTTATTTAACCGTTTTTGACCCTAACTGAAAAGTTTCAAAAGTGACCAAAATCGGTCAAAAGTAAACGCTAACCCCTTTACTTTTTTTTCCGGATATTTTTCAAAAATAAAAAAAAAATTTTTTAGCCAAAGTACAGCCTTCTCCTTTTAACCGAAGGTCTAAAACGACTTTATTTAACCGTTTTTGACCCTAACTGAAAAGTTTTAAAAGTCACCAAAATCGGTCAAAAAGTAAAGGCTAACCCCTTTACTTTTTTTTCCGGATATTTTTCAAAAAATAAAATAAAAATTTTTTTAGCCAAAGTACAGCCTTCTTTTAACAGAAGGTCTAAAACGACTTTATTTAACCGTTTTTGACCCTAACTGAAAAGTTTTAAAAGTCACCAAAATCGGTCAAAAAGTAAAGGCTAACCCCTTTACTTTTTTTCCCCCCGGATATTTTTAAAAAATCAAAAAAAATGTTTTTAGCCAAAGTACAGCCTTCTCCTTTTAACAGAATGTCTAAAACGACTTTATTTAACCGTTTTTGACCCTAACTGAAAAGTTTCAAAAGTCACCAAAATCGGTCAAAAAGTAAAGGCTAACCCCTTTACTTTTTTTTTCCCGGATATTTTTTTAAAAAATCAAAAAAATGTTTTTAGCCAAAATACAGCCTTCTCCTTTTAACAGAATGTCTAAAACGACTTTATTTAACCGTTTTTGACCCTAACTGAAAAGTTTCAAAAGTGACCAAAATCGGTCAAAAAGTAAACGCTAACCCCTTTACTTTTTTTTCCGGATATTTCTCAAAAAATAAAAAAAAATTTTTTAGCCAAAGTACAGCCTTCTCCTTTTAACCGAAGGTCTAAAACGACTTTATTTAACCGTTTTTGACCCTAACTGAAAAGTTTAAAAGTCACCAAAATCGGTCAAAAAGTAAAGGCTAACCCCTTTACTTTTTTTCCGGATATTTTTCAAAAAATAAAAAAAAAATTTTTTTAGCCAAAGTACAGCCTTCTTTTAACAGAAGGTCTAAAACGACTTTATTTAACCGTTTTTGACCCTAACTGAAAAGTTTCCGAAGTCACCAAAATCGGTCAAAAAGTAAAGGCTAACCCCTTTACTTTTTTTTCCCCCGGATATTTTTTAAAAAATCAAAAAAAATGTTTTTAGCCAAAGTACAGCCTTCTCCTTTTAACAGAATGTCTAAAACGACTTTATTTAACCGTTTTTGACCCTAACTGAAAAGTTTCAAAAGTCACCAAAATCGGTCAAAAAGTAAAGGCTAACCCCTTTACTTTGTTTTTTCCGGATATTTTTTTAAAAAATCAAAAAAATGTTTTTAGCCAAAATACAGCCTTCTCCTTTTAACAGAATGTCTAAAACGACTTTATTTAACCGTTTTTGACCCTAACTGAAAAGTTTCAAAAGTGACCAAAATCGGTCAAAAAGTAAACGCTAACCCCTTTACTTTTTTTTCCGGATATTTCTCAAAAAATAAAAAAAAATTTTTTTAGCCAAAGTACAGCCTTCTCCTTTTAACCGAAGGTCTAAAACGACTTTATTTAACCGTTTTTGACCCTAACTGAAAAGTTTTAAAAGTCACCAAAATCGGTCAAAAAGTAAAGGCTAACCCCTTTACTTTTTTTCCGGATATTTTTCAAAAAATAAAAAAAATATTTTTTTAGCCAAAGTACAGCCTTCTCCTTTTAACAGAAGGTCTAAAACGACTTTATTTAACCGTTTTTGACCCTACTCAAAAGTTTCCAAAGTCACCAAAATCGGTCAAAAAGTAAAGGCTAACCCCTTTACTTTTTTTTCCGGATATTTTTCAAAAAATAAAAAAAAATTTTTTAGCCAAAAGTACAGCCTTCTCCTTTTAACAGAAGGTCTAAAACGACTTTATTTAACCGTTTTTGACCCTAACTCAAAAGTTTCAAAAGTGACCAAAATCGGTCAAAAAGTAAAGGCTAACCCCTTTACTTTTTTTCCGGATATTTTTCAAAAAATAAAAAAAAATTTTTTAGCCAAAGTACAGCCTTCTCCTTTTAACAGAAGGTCTAAAACGACTTTATTTAACCGTTTTTGACCCTAACTGAAAAGTTTTAAAAGTCACCAAAATCGGTCAAAAAGTAAAGGCTAACCCCTTTACTTTTTTCCCCCGGATATTTTTCAAAAAATCCAAAACATATTTTTAGCCAAAATACAGCCTTTTCCTTTTAACAGAATGTCTAAAACGACTTTATTTAACCGTTTTTGACCCTACTCAAAGTTTCAAAAGTGACCAAAATCGGTCAAAAAGTAAAGGCTAACCCCTTTACTTTTTTTTCCCAGGATATTTTTCAAAAAATAAAAAAAATTTTTTTAGCCAAAATACGCCTTCTCCTTTTAACAGAAGGTCTAAAACGACTTTATTTAACCGTTTTTGACCCTACTCAAAAGTTTCCAAAGTCACCAAAATCGGTCAAAAAGTAAAGGCTAACCCCTTTACTTTTTTTCCGGATATTTTTCAAAAAATCGAAAAAAATGTTTTTAGCCAAAATACAGCCTTCTCCTTTTAACAGAAGGTCTAAAACGACTTTATTTAACCGTTTTTGACCCTAACTCAAAAGTTTCAAAAGTGACCAAAATCGGTCAAAAAGTAAAGGCTAACCCCTTTACTTTTTTTTCCGGATATTTTTCAAAAAATAAAAAAAATTTTTTTATCCAAAGTACAGCCTTCTCCTTTTAACAGAATGTCGAAAACGACTTTATTTAACCGTTTTTGACCCTAACTGAAAAGTTTTAAAAGTCACCAAAATCGGTCAAAAAGTAAAGGCTAACCCCTTTACTTTTTTTCCCCCGGATATTTCTCAAAAAATCCAAACACATTTTTAGCCAAAATACAGCCTTTTCCTTTTAACAGAATGTCTAAAACGACTTTATTTAACCGTTTTTGACCCTACTCAAAGTTTCAAAAGTGACCAAAATCGGTCAAAAAGTAAAGGCTAACCCCTTTACTTTTTTTTCCCCGGATATTTTTCAAAAAATAAAACAAATTTTTTTAGCCAAAATACAGCCTTGTCCTTTCAACAGAATGTCTAAAACGACTTTATTTAACCGTTTTTGACCCTAACTGAAAAGTTTCAAAAGTCACCAAAATCGGTCAAAAAGTAAAGGCTAACCCCTTTACTTTTTTTCCCGGATATTTTTCAAAAAATCAAAAAAAATTTTTTAGCCAAAGTACAGCCTTCTCCTTTTCAACAGAATGTCTAAAACGACTTTATTTAACCGTTTTTGACCCTAACTGAAAAGTTTCAAAAGTCACCAAAATCGGTCAAAAAGTAAAGGCTAACCCCTTTACTTTTTTTTTCCGGATATTTTTTTAAAAAATCAAAAAAATGTTTTTAGCCAAAGTACAGCCTTCTCCTTTTAACAGAATGTCTAAAACGACTTTATTTAACCGTTTTTGACCCTAACTGAAAAGTTTCAAAAGTGACCAAAATCGGTCAAAAAGTAAACGCTAACCCCTTTACTTTTTTTTCCGGATATTTCTCAAAAAATAAAAAAAAATTTTTTTAGCCAAAGTACAGCCTTCTCCTTTTAACCGAAGGTCTAAAACGACTTTATTTAACCGTTTTTGACCCTAACTGAAAAGTTTTAAAAGTCACCAAAATCGGTCAAAAAGTAAAGGCTAACCCCTTTACTTTTTTTCGGATATTTTTCAAAAAATAAAAAAAAATTTTTTTAGCCAAAGTACAGCCTTCTTTTAACAGAAGGTCTAAAACGACTTTATTTAACCGTTTTTGACCCTAACTGAAAAGTTTCAAAAGTGACCAAAATCGGTCAAAAAGTAAAGGCTAACCCCTTTACTTTTTTTCCCCGGATATTTTTCAAAAAATTAAAAAAAAATTTTTTTAGCCAAAATACAGCCTTCTCCTTTTAACAGAAGGTCTAAAACGACTTTATTTAACCGTTTTTGACCCTAACTCAAAAGTTTCAAAAGTCACCAAAATCGGTCAAAAAGTAAAGGCTAACCCCTTTACTTTTTTTTCCGGATATTTTTCAAAAAATCGAAAAAAATGTTTTTAGCCAAAATACAGCCTTCTCCTTTTAACAGAAGGTCTAAAACGACTTTATTTAACCGTTTTTGACCCTAACTCAAAAGTTTCAAAAGTGACCAAAAACGGTCAAAAAGTAAAGGCTAACCCCTTTACTTTTTTTCCGGATATTTTTCAAAAAATAAAAAAAAAATTTTTTAGCCAAAGTACAGCCTTCTCCTTTTAACCGAAGGTCTAAAACGACTTTATTTAACCGTTTTTGACCCTAACTCAAAAGTTTCAAAGTCACCAAAATCGGTCAAAAAGTAAAGGCTAACCCCTTTACTTTTTTTTCCGGATATTTTTTTAAAAAATCAAAAAAATGTTTTTAGCCAAAATACAGCCTTCTCCTTTTAACAGAATGTCTAAAACGACTTTATTTAACCGTTTTTGACCCTAACTGAAAAGTTTTAAAAGTCACCAAAATCGGTCAAAAACTAAAAGTAAAGGCTAACCCCTTTACTTTTTTTTCCCCGGATATTTCTCAAAAAATCCAAACACATATTTTTAGCCAAAATACAGCCTTTTCCTTTTAACAGAATGTCTAAAACGACTTTATTTAACCGTTTTTGACCCTACTCAAAGTTTCAAAAGTGACCAAAATCGGTCAAAAAGTAAAGGCTAACCCCTTTACTTTTTTTTCCCAGGATATTTTTCAAAAAATAAAAAAAATTTTTTTTAGCCAAAATACCGCCTTCTCCTTTTAACAGAAGGTCTAAAACGACTTTATTTAACCGTTTTTGACCCTACTCGAAAAGTTTCCAAAGTCACCAAAATCGGTCAAAAAGTAAAGGCTAACCCCTTTACTTTTTTTCCGGATATTTTTCAAAAAATCGAAAAAAATGTTTTTAGCCAAAATACAGCCTTCTCCTTTTAACAGAAGGTCTAAAACGACTTTATTTAACCGTTTTTGACCCTAACTCAAAAGTTTCAAAAGTGACCAAAAACGGTCAAAAAGTAAAGGCTAACCCCTTTACTTTTTTTCCGGATATTTTTCAAAAAATAAAAAAAAAATTTTTTAGCCAAAGTACAGCCTTCTCCTTTTAACCGAAGGTCTAAAACGACTTTATTTAACCGTTTTTGACCCTACTCAAAAGTTTCAAAAGTCACCAAAATCGGTCAAAAAGTAAAGGCTAACCCCTTTACTTTTTTTTCCGGATATTTTTTTAAAAAATCAAAAAAATGTTTTTAGCCAAAATACAGCCTTCTCCTTTTAACAGAATGTCTAAAACGACTTTATTTAACCGTTTTTGACCCTAACTGAAAAGTTTCAAAAGTCACCAAAATCGGTCAAAAACTAAAAGTAAAGGCTAACCCCTTTACTTTTTTCCCCCGGATATTTCTCAAAAAATCCAAAAATATTTTTAGCCAAAATACAGCCTTCTCCTTTTAACAGAATGTCTAAAACGACTTTATTTAACCGTTTTTGACCCTAACTGAAAAGTTTCAAAAGTGACCAACATCGGTCAAAAAGTAAAGGCTAACCCTTTTACTTTTTTTCCCCCGATTTGTTTCAAAAAATAAAAAAATTTTTTTTAGCCAAAATACCGCCTTCTCCTTTTAACAGAAGGTCTAAAACGACTTTATTTAACCGTTTTTGACCCTACTCGAAAAGTTTCAAAAGTCACCAAAATCGGTCAAAAAGTAAAGGCTAACCCCTTTACTTTTTTTTCCGGATATTTTTCAAAAAATCGAAAAAAATGTTTTTAGCCGAAATACCGCCTTCTCCTTTTAACAGAAGGTCTAAAACGACTTTATTTAACCGTTTTTGACCCTACTCAAAAGTTTCAAAAGTGACCAAAAACGGTCAAAAAGTAAAGGCTAACCCCTTTACTTTTTTTCCGGATATTTTTCAAAAAATAAAAAAATTTTTTTATCCAAAGTACAGCCTTCTCCTTTTAACAGAATGTCGAAAACGACTTTATTTAACCGTTTTTGACCCTAACTGAAAAGTTTTAAAAGTCACCAAAATCGGTCAAAAAGTAAAGGCTAACCCCTTTACTTTTTTTCCCCCGGATATTTCTCAAAAAATCCAAACACATTTTTAGCCAAAATACAGCCTTTTCCTTTTAACAGAATGTCTAAAACGACTTTATTTAACCGTTTTTGACCCTACTCAAAAGTTTCAAAAGTGACCAAAATCGGTCAAAAAGTAAAGGCTAACCCCTTTACTTTTTTTCCCCCCGGATATTTTTCAAAAAATAAAACAAATTTTTTTAGCCAAAATACAGCCTTGTCCTTTCAACAGAATGTCTAAAACGACTTTATTTAACCGTTTTTGACCCTAACTGAAAAGTTTCAAAAGTCACCAAAATCGGTCAAAAAGTAAAGGCTAACCCCTTTACTTTTTTTTTCCGGATATTTTTTTAAAAAATCAAAAAAAGTTTTTTTAGCCAAAATACAGCCTTCTCCTTTTAACAGAATGTCTAAACGACTTTATTTAACCGTTTTTGACCCTAACTGAAAAGTTTCAAAAGTGACCAAAATCGGTCAAAAAGTAAAGGCTAACCCCTTTAGTTTTTTTCCCGGATATTTTTCAAAAAATAAAAAAAAAATTTTTTAGCCAAAGTACAGCCTTCTCCTTTTAACAGAAGGTCTAAAACGACTTTATTTAACCGTTTTTGACCCTAACTGAAAAGTTTCAAAAGTGACCAAAATCGGTCAAAAAGTAAAGGCTAACCCCTTTACTTTTTTTTTCCCCGGATATTTTTTAAAAAATCAAAAAAAATGTTTTTAGCCAAAGTACAGCCTTCTCCTTTTAACAGAATGTCTAAAACGACTTTATTTAACCGTTTTTGACCCTAACTGAAAAGTTGCAAAAGTGACCAAAATCGGTCTAAATGTAAAGGCTAACCCCTTTACTTTTTTTCTCCCGGATATTTTTCAAAAAATCAAAAAAAAAAATGTTTTTAGCCAAAGTACAGCCTTCTCCTTTTAACAGAATGTCTAAAACGACTTTATTTAACCGTTTTTGACCCTAACTGAAAAGTTGCAAAAGTGACCAAAATCGGGTCTAAAAGTAAAGGCTAACCCCTTTACTTTTTTTCTCCCGGATATTTTTCAAAAAATAAAAAAAAAAGTTTTTAGCCAAAATACAGCCTTGTCCCTTTAACAGAATGTCTAAAACGACTTTATTTAACCGTTTTTGACCCTAACTGAAAAGTTTCAAAAGTCACCAAAATCGGTCAAAAAGTAAAGGCTAACCCCTTCACTTTTTTTTTTCCGGATATTTTTTAAAAAATCAAAAAAAAGTTTTTTTAGCCAAAATACAGCCTTCTGCTTTTAACAGAATGTCTAAAACGACTTTATTTAACCGTTTTTGACCCTAACTGAAAAGTTTCAAAAGTCACCAAAATCGGTCAAAAAGTAAGGGCTAACCCCTTTACTTTTTTCCCCCCGGATATTTCTCAAAAAATCCAAAAACATATTTTTAGCCAAAGTACAGCCTTCTCCTTTTAACAGAAGGTCTAAAACGACTTTATTTAACCGTTTTTGACCCTAACTGAAAAGTTTCAAAAGCCCCCAAATCAGTCAAAAAGTGAAGGCTAACCCCTTTACTTTTTTTTTTCCGGATATTTTTCAAAAAGTCAAAAAAATTTTTTTTAGCCAAAATACAGCCTTCTCCTTTTAACAGAAGGTCTAAAACGACTTTATTTAACCGTTTTTGACCCTAACTGAAAAGTTTCAAAAGCCCCAAAATCAGTCAAAAAGTAAAGGCTAACCCCTTTACTTTTTTTTTCTGGATATTTTTCAAAAAATCAAAACAAATATTTTTAGCCAAAATACAGCCTTCTCCTTTTAACAGAAGGTCTAAAACGACTTTATTTAACCGTTTTTGACCCTAACTCAAAAGTTTCAAAAGTTACCAAAATCGGTCAAAAAAGTAAATGTAAAGGGGGTTGCCTTTCCTTTTTGGCCGATTTCAGCCATTTTTTAAACTTTTAAAATATGGTCAAGGAATATTTTTTTTATAATTGGTTTCCATTTTATTTTGTAGGTGTCTGAGGATTTGAAAGTTGAATTATTTAAATTTTGTTTGTAATAAATTTTAAAGGAATATATTTTGGAATCAATTTGTTGTTGTAGAAATTAATTATAATTAATTTAAATTTATATAAAAATATTTTTTCTTTAATTTTTTTAAAAAGTTGCATAAATTTACATAAATTAAAAATACTTGTTAAAAAATTCGCAAAATTTACATAAATTTAAATTTACATAAATTAAAAGTATTTTTCTTTAAATTTTTCTTAAGAAATTGTAAAATTTACATAAGTTATACAATTTTACACTAATTAAAAATAAATGTTAAAAATGAGAAAATGGCCAATTTTAACCAATTTTGGTTTCATTTTGACCGATTTTTGGTCATTTTTTCAACTTTTGAAATAAAGGTAAAATATGATGATTTAGCACAAATAAAGCCTTCTCATTTCTATAGAAGCTTAAAAAAGACTTTATTTTAGCTAAATTATCATATTTTGACCAAATTTTAAAAGTTGGAAAAATGACCAAAATCGGTCAAAAAGTAAAGGCTAATTCCTTTACATTTTGACCGATTTTGACTATTTTTTCAACTTTTGAAATAAAGCTAAAATATGATGATTTAGCACAAATAAAGCCTTCTCATTGCTATAGAAGTTACAAAAAGGCTTTATTCGAGCTAAATTTATCATTTTTTGACCCTATTTAATAGTTGAGAATATGGCCAATTTTGACCGATTTTGGTTTCATTTTGACCGATTTTGACCATTTTTTAACTTTTGAAATAAGGCTAAAATATGAAGATTTAGCACAAATAAAGCCTTCTCATTTCTATAGAAGCTACAAAAAAGCCTTATTCGAGCTAAATGATCATTATTTTTTTACCCTATTTCAAAGTTGAGAAAATGGCCAAAATCGGTTTCATTTTGACCGATTTTTTGTCATTTTTTCAACTTTTGAAATAAGGGTGGGTAAAATATGAAGACTTTATTTGAGCTAAATTATCATTTTGTGACCATATTTTAAAAGTTGAAAAAATTTTGATCACCGTTATTAAAACTTATGTTTGCAGACTGCCATTGAGTGGTATTATTCAGTTACGAAACAAAACAGGCAAATTATACTGGTGTTCTGTGGTGCAAATCCTAGTTGATCATATATCATGACATATGATCATATAAAAATGCATGTAGTAACAAAAGGTTGTCACTATAAAGTATGGCTCAAAAAGGACACTCTCAGTCTTTTAACGGCTTTTCAACATTGTTTAGCCCAAGAGAGAGCATAAATGTAAGAGAAGAGAGAATGTATAGAATTGATCTAGTCATAGTCAGTTTAAGAAATGGTTCATGGTTTTGATCATTGGTGTGCTCCACCATTGGTATACAGGAAGTTTGGAGAGCATGAAAAAAGTGTAAGAGTTGGTTGAGGCATAGCCAAGACGTAATATGTAAAGGCCGACAATGAGGACTAGAGCGGGTTTTCAAGTACGAGGAATTCGTTCCAGTCCAAGGCGAAGCCTCGGACTGGAACGAATTCCAAGTACTTGAAAACCCGGACTAGTCCGAATTGGAGGCCTTTACATGACTTCTCAAAATCACTTAGTGTATTCCCAAAATGAATTAGTGCATTAGTAATTAGTGTATGGATGAATAACCGATTGTGTAAAGTAATATTTCAAGTCCAAGGACTTGAAATATTATTTCCAGTCCTTGGACTGGAAATAATATTTCAAGTCCTCTGCCCAGTACTTCCCTGGTATTTCAAGTCCCTTCACGTGGTGCAATTCAGCGCTTCTGATTGATTGATTATCTCATGAATTATTAATGAGTTTGAGAAAGACTCTTCTTCACCAAGAACAAGTTTTACTTTTCCAAAACACTTCTGTTGTTTTATATAGTGTACAGACATTATATTAATATTAACATCACATAAGGCCATTCTCAACTGCTCTACAGGTCTCAAGTTACATGCAAGGATTATCTCGCGAGATCTGGACTGAAAATAACTTATTATTGATTTCAGCTCACTTGTCAACGCGCAGTCCAGAAATTCATTGCCGAGTTTCAAGTTACATTTCTAAATTCAGAAGTTCATTACGAAGTTCGATTTGATCAGTGTTCAAATCTTCAATTTGAAGTTCACACTTACGGAAAACCTTCAGTCAACCAGACTTTCTTTTGATATGATTTCTTTTGGAAAATATGTTAATCATTCTGTAATTCCAAATTATCAACTGCATAGCCAAAGAATGGTGCAAAGCTGAACTTTGAATCAAACGTTTGAACTTCAAATTTGGAAACGTAAGTTGAAACCTGGCAATGAACTTTCGAACGGTGTATTGAAAAGTGAGCTGAAATCAATAATAAAAAGAATTGGGATATAACTAGACTATTATTATACATTCTTTCCCTTAACTACTTTATGCCCTATATTAGTCAAATATAGCTCTAGTTAAGTGTTATAGCCCCATCTGCACTGGATTTTCAATAAGTTCTTGAAATTCCTTGAGCCACCTTGATGCAAGAGGTTCATCAACCACCCTTCCATCGCAACACAAAGTCACAGTCATGATTTGTGCAAGTTTCTCATTATTAACAACACTAACTTGGCTTTCACCTACAGCAAGGACACCAGTCTGTTGTGGGTAAATAACAGCTGTGAAACTCTTTACACCAAACATTCCAAGATTTGAAACTGTGAATGAACCACCTTGAACTTGAGGAAGCTTACCTTCTGTGACAAGATCTGATAGTTCCTGAAAGAAAGGCATTGGGAAAGGTATTCAAAAAAGTTTTGGGAAGGTATTCATAAAGGTATTGGGAATTGAAAAGGTATTTGTAAAAGTATTCATGAGGGTATTGGGAAATGTATTCATAAAGGTACATGTATTGGAAAAGGTATTCGTAAGGGTATTGGGAAATGTATTCATAAAGGTATTGGGAAGGGTATTCGTAAGGGTATTGGTAAAGGTAATTCATAAAGGTATTGGGAAGGGTATTCGTAATGTTATTGGTAAAGGTAATTGTAAAGGTATTAGTAAAGGTATTTGTAAAGGTATTCATAAAGGTATTGGGAAGGGTATTTGTAAAGGTATTTGTAAAGGTATTGATAAAGGTATTCGTAAAGGTATTGGTAAAGGTATTCATGAAGGTATTCGTAAAGGTATTCATAAAGGTATTCGTAAAGGTATTTGTAAAGGTATTTGTTAAGGTATTAGGAAAGGTATTTGTAAAGGTATTCATGAAGGTATTTATAAAGGTATTTGTAAAGGTATTCATTCTGTATTATATAAACAGAACTTGTTACTAAACTCTTGGTGATGACTTCCATAGTTCAATGCCCTGGCATTATCCTAGAATTACAAGGTTGTGGATTCACATATAATTATATGAATATTTTGTCACATAATCTCAACATCTTCTCACAAGTACCTTGTTTACAGGAAAATATTGTAATTATTGAACTTACCCTAACAGCTGAGGAAATGCTAAGTACATCAAGTTCATCGACACCATTTAGTACTGGAGTAACAAGTCCATTTGGGGATGTCATTTCCACAGCAATATTTATTGTTCCAAGTTGAACAGGACCATCGTGTGACCAGTAAGAATTAACTTCAGGGACATGCCTGAGAGTCAATCCTGCTGCTCTGATGATAAAGTCATTTACAGTCACCATCATATTGTTTTCTTTTAATTTCTTGCACAGATTTAAAATATTTTCCATGTTGCAATCAATTGTGGTATAAGTATGAGGTATCATATTCTTAGATTCTGTGATCATTTTAGCTAAATTCAGTCTTGTGTTGTTTAAGCCAAAATCAGTGTACTCTGCATCAATATCTTGAATTGGAGGTTGCCATTCAGAGCTGGGATATTTTTCTGCAAAATGAAACATTTTGGTTTTTATGTACATGTACTGTACTACATAACAACTAGCATAGATATATGAGGAAATCAAATGAGGCCAGTAACTACTGTTTAAACACTTTATTAAAAGTATACGTCTTAGCTTTCGTCGTTCAACAACATCATCTACTGTTTAAATACTTTATTAAAAGTATACGTCTTAGCTTTTGTAGTATACATCTTAGCTTTCATCATTCAACAACATCATCAGATGATGATGTTGTTGAACGACGAAAGCTTAGACGTATACTTTTAATAAAGTGTTTAAACAGTAGTTACTGGCCTCATTTGATTTCCTCATTTATCTACAATAATGCTACTGAAGAGCAACTACACCTGTTTGAACAACTAGCATGTTTACCACTTCATTTTAAATTACTATTACTGCGATTTTCAATTGAGCTTGGAGATAGAGTTTTATTTATTAAAAGTTTGATCATTGAATGAAACGCATAAGTTGCCAAGGGAAATTCAATAAAACTTCCAGTCTCCAGCTCAACTGAAAATCGCAGTTTGATGGGATTTTTCATGTGATTTTCCCACAGGCAAGTAATTTTTGTAAACATTTTTGTAGTGACCACAAATGTAGCCCAAAATACATGGAGGTTTTAGCAAAATATGTTGATAGCATGTGTGCCATCACACCCAGTCTGCACGCAAGCGAGCACACATAGATATTTATAGATATATCATAAGCTAGTGGTTGTATGTGTGACATCTCATCTCTGATCAAAGTACACCCAATTTGCACCCTTGTCCACAACTACAACCAGGCAGGCTGTAATAACTTAATTCAAAATTAATATTAGTTTAATTTAAAATTAACTTAATTTAAAATTAATTAATTTTAAATTAAATTAATTTTAAATTAAATTAAATTAATTTTAAATTAAATTAAATTAATTTTAAATTAAATTAAATTAATTTTAAATTAAATTAAATTAAATTAATTTTAAATTAAATTTAAATTAATTTAAATTAAATTAATTTTAAATTAAATTTAAATTAAATTAAATTAATTTTAAATTAAATTAAATTAATTTTAAATTAAATTAAACTAATTTTAAATTAAATTAAATTAAATTAATTTTAAATTAAATTAAATTTAGTTACCAGTTTTTTCATCCAATGTAAAATTTCTCTTTATTTTGGCATGTTCATGAATGTACTTCAACACATCTCCCTTCAGAAGTTGACCTTTATGGCCACTTGGCTGAATTAAGTACGTTTCTAGGCCATAAGACTCCAACAAATTACGAACAGAAGGCCCAAGTAACGGAGAACCTGAATTATGAAGAAGACTTGTGTCCCTTGGTGATAAATTTTGAGTACTTTGCCGTCTGTTTAAAACTGCTGGTAGCCCTTAAATAAAAAATATAATATATTAATCACATTATTATTAATAATAAAAACTTTAAAACACAGACTTTGCCGTACAAAATTGCTAAATAAACAGACATTTCTTGTACAAAGAGAAGTACAAAACATGCTGACAGTTTCACTGCAAATAATAAGTTCTCATTTTAAGCGAGAAAAGTATCTTTTTTTAAGAGCATCGGTCCCTCATATTTAGATCCCTCAGGTAAGGTTGTTTATTCTTAAACTAAGGGCATACATTAGTTTTCGTACTCAAATTGAGATATATAATACTCTTAAAACAAGATCAATATAGACCTTTAACTCAGGGAAGCATATTTCTTATACTCTTAATATAAGATCAATATAGACCTTTAACTCAGGGAAGCATATTTCTTATACTCTTAATACGTATAGGTTATATACCGAGAACGCGGGATATAAGTCATATATTGACCCGAGGGGCCGAAGGTCCCGAGGGTCAATATATGACTTATATCCCAAGTTCGAGGTATATAACCGACTTATATCACGATTGAGGAGGTTTTCGAACAAGGTTTCGTCAATTTCGAAGAGTTTCGATCAAGATTTTTCGAGTTATATCCACAAGTTGTATCTAATTATTTATTCACGGGATATAACCTGTATATATCCCGCGGTACATCAAAGAAAACCGACTCAATCGTGATATAAAAGATTAATATAGACCTTTAACTCAGGGAAGCATATTTCTTATACTCTTAATACAAGATCAATATAGACCTTTAACTCAGGGAAGCATATTTCTTATACTCTTAATACAAGATTAATATAGACCTTTAACTCAGGGAAACATATTTCTTATACTCTTAATATAAGATTATGCATCAGTCAAATCCAAGCGTGCCCATCCCCCCCCCCGGGGCATTTGATTCTTTGGCAAATCCCAGGGGTGGGGCATTTGAAAGAAAATCTTTGCCCGGGGGTGGGGCATTAGATATTTAATCTTATATAAATAAAAAGCAATTGGGGGTGGGGGGCTGTAGGGGCAATCCAATTGCGCCCCCTCCCTCTAGCATTAAATACAAAACGTTGGTCCTGTGCATTCAGAATTCGATCATGGAGGAGTTTAAAGGTAAAGGTATGGAGTTTGTTGTATCGTGGTTGGAAAAGAAAGGCCTTGGTAGTTTGGTAGAGGTGTTTGAAAGAAAGTATTATTTCGGGAATTTAATACTAATAATGTACTGAGTGAGGGCCAGCGAATCATAACAAGCAACAAACGTTTAAAACACCTCCTTAGTTGTCTACACCGGAAACGACAAAGTCGCCGAAAACATGCACATGTATATGTGCTCCAGCAGAGCACTTCTTGTATTGTATTATAAAATATTTCAGCAAGAAATTCCCCGGGGTGGGGAATTTGCCAAAGATTTTTGGCCCCACCGTGGGGCATTTTCACCTGCTTCTCATCCCCACGGCGGGGAATTAGCAGTATATTTGAAAAATTTGTCAAATGCCCGGGGGTTGGCCCGGGGGGGATGGGCACGCTTGGATTTGACTGATGCATTAATATAGACCTTTAACTCAGGGAAACATATTTCTTATGCTCTTAATATAAGATTAATATAGACCATACACTCATATATTGTATATATATATAATACAGTATATTGTATGTATGTATGTATGTATGTATATATACATGTATATATACATGTATATATACATGTATATATATACATGTATATATATACATGTATATGTATATGTATATGTATATGTATATGTATATGTATATGTATATATATATATATGTATATATATATATGTATATATGTATATATATATATGTATATATATATATGTATATATATATATGTATATATATATATGTATATATATATATGTATATATATATATATATATATGTATATATATATGTATATATATATGTATATATATATGTATATATATATATGTATATATATATATGTATATATATGTATATATATATATATATATATATATATATATATATATATATAGTATACTCTTAACTTAGATATATAAATATATATATATAGTATACTCTTAACTTAGATATATAAAAATAATAGAAATGTATAAACAACACTGAGAGCAAAGCTGCCACTGAAACAAAAAGTCTTCAATGTAATTAATTTTTGATAGATAATATTATGTTAACTGTATTTACAGTATTTATGTATAATTAGCCATTTAGTTAGCCCCATGCATTGATTAAAACCTCAGAACTCAAACAGCACAGAATATAACATGGCAACATTAATGTATGATACAGTGTACTGTACAACAGCCCCAAAAATATCAACAAAACCTATCAGGCCCTGTTTACTCAAGAGACCAGTATGAAGTCAGACTGATCATTTCATTTCAGTGTATGGTATAAATAGATGTTTACAGTACATGAGTACTGGTATGAAAAGACCGGTCAGAACTGGTCCAGGTAGTTGAACTGAAAGAACTATCTTCAGTTGGAGGCCACCAACATAGGCTGGCAGGAGATTTTCATCTCCTTTCAGGTGAATTAAATTCTTCTCAGACTGGTGTGTGACTGAATGAGAATGATGGGAAAAGTTTTGTCATATGCAAACATATGGTCAGTGTAGTTTCTCATCTAAGGTCTAACTATGCACCAGCCTTGTGTAAACAGTGCCTTACAATAGATCAGGTATAGCTTAGTAATATAGCAGTGTTTAATTACTCATGGCTGCTGTCTGATAGCGAACAAGAGAAGCAGCATATTTTGATGGCCTACTTTTCACAAAATCATGCAAAACATGCTCTTGGAGAAACAAGTATGCCCCCTTTGCCTCTGCTGGATATTCAAAATTAAATAAATAATATGCCCCTATCAGAGCTGCAACTCCATCACCAATAGTACTGGTTTCTAGTATGGAGTTGCAACCACATGCCAAAAATATTTGCCGTCCATTTTTGGTGTCGCTTGTCACCAAATATGGTGATGTAGATGGTGGTTTCTTTAAAACTTCTGTGACAGACTGGGCTTTCTGAAAATTAAAATGATGAATTTCATGTAATGACAGTAATTAAGACACACTTATAGACTTAAAATAGTTAGAGAATAATACATGTACATGCACTAGTCTGTTGGTCTGTTAATAAAAAAATTGTCCGTAAAGATTATTGTAAGAAAAAAGAGTATAATTTTATACAATTATACAATTTTAGAAATTTAACTTTTTAAAAATTTTATAAGATGAAAGTAACAAAAACATTTTACTGGTCAACCAAAATGATGGAGTTACCGATTTAAAAAGTAATCTTAAGTAATGATACATACCTCAGTAACATTAATTACACAATCAGATGCCATAGTTTTGGATTTTTTTACACCGGGAAAGAGTTTTGTGAGTGCAGTCAGTGCTTTGATCTCACCATCTAATAATGAACAATTTACACATAATTGTAACTCTAAATGAAATGACACTGTTTAATCAAGGGTTTGATGGTTTGGAATTTGCCAGAGGAAGCTTGGCTGATGATATTACAGTATATATATACTGCCATTTGCGAGCTATTGTGAGGCATGCAGCAGGGTTCGAATTAACATATCGCGATTCGCAAATCGCGATGCAGTTTTTGAAATATGCGATCTAAAACAAACGTAAAAACTCCAAAATCGCGATGCAAGTAACCGCTCCTTCCAATATTTATATTTATGAAATACCGATATTTATTCCGATATTTATATTTATGAAATACCGAAGCGAAAGTCTAGTTTTTAACGAGAGTGAAAGACTGCCAGTTGTTCTTTCCACAGTGACTTCGATTTGCGATAAATTTCACAATTTTCCTCTCGAAATCGAACGATTTTGAGGCAAGTAAAGTTGACTTCAAACAGTGATAACGAGTAATGGTGAACAGTGATAAACAGAGTAAACGAATGTTATGACTATTTGAAGTCTCGGCAGGAAGATAGAGTGGAGGTTTGTATGGAGAAATATCAGCCCTTCTGACAGTCTTTCATATTGACCTCAGCAGTATGGAATTTTCCGCCTCAAATCGCAGACGCTTATTCGGGGGAGGGACGAGCATAAATAACGCGGCTGCTTCCGCAGGCTAATAGTAGGCGTGTATTTCCGAAAATAGGGTAGATAAAGTGAGATTGAAAAGTCGTAGAAGACAGAACGTATAGTACAACAAACTTGTCTGTAAACGTGTAAAGATAGTGGAATATAAAGGAGACATAACATGCAAAGAATGCGATGATCGGCTCCATGGTATGAAAAAACAGGGTCGAAGGCTCCAAAACGCGACGTCTGATGTTGTAGGACGTAAAACCTGGGGGGTTTAGCCCCAGCTCCCCTACCACCCCCCCCCCCCCACCCCCCCAACGTTTTTGACAAAATATTTTCACGATGCACTTTTGAAATGCTAATTCGAACCCTGATGCAGGTTTGTTCATGTAATTGTTTACGTTTCAAATGTGCAAGTTTAACTAGCAAATTCTTACTTCTCACGCTCACCACATAGGAAAAAGGGGGAACTTGTCAAAAATCTGTCAAAACATTGATTTGGCTAATATGCAAAAATTTTCTAGTTAAACTTGCACATTTGAAACGTAAACATACATGAAATAACCTGCACGCCTTGCAGTAGCTTGCAAATGGCAGTGTATATGGTTCACCCCAGGTTAGTCTAAGTCACATTTACACTGTGAAAATTGAACCCTGATCCAACCCAGGTTAGCCAGTTATCCGGGTTAGTTTGTTTGTAGTGTAAATTGGGCTTTATACTCTAGCTAACACCATACAACTTTATGCTAGTATAGTGAAGCTACAGTAGTACAAAAGAGAGACCTCCAGGAATAAAAGCTTAAAATCTATCTTGATTATAAACATTTGACCAATGAGTTACAAGTCCTTTTAATTTTCAATTTACTTCAAAGGGGAAGCCTAATTGAAAGTAAAATTGGTTGGTAAGCTTTGCAAACATATATAATTATTATAATTTATAATGGCTGCAAACATGTTTGTAATTGCATTTAGTGCCCACCTTGATTTTCGCCCACACTGAAAGATTTCTGTTTCAAAGTTTCAAGGCCTTGATCAACTATTAGCCATGCATCCACAGTGAAGTATTTTTTTAGCAATGGTACTAGTTCTACTTCATCATCATTAAGGTTCCATGATTGTGGCAAGATATCTACCAGTTCTTGATCCAAGGTTAAATCATTAGTAATAGCATTGCGTGCATCCTCTTCTTCCACAAATTTACTGAGGATGACAAACTTTCTATCATCTGACACTGAAAGAAAATGATGTAATAATGAAATGTGAAATTCATTACATTTTTCATATGCTTTGAGTAAATTGTTTACATTACATAATTATCAGATGAAAGGTTTATAACCAGTATTTGAGTAACGTCTTATAATGTAGCATAAGTCTTATAATGTCGTAATGTCTTACAATGTAGCATACGTCTTACAATGTAGCGTAAGTCTTATAATGTAGCGTAACATCTTATGACAAGTTAACAACGTCTTACAATGTAGCGCAACGTCTTATAATATAGCTGGGTAATGTCTTATAATGTCTACTCTCATAATTATTGTAACGTAACGTCTTATGTAAGTAACGTAACGTCTTATGTAAGTAACGTAACGTCTAAAATGTAAGCGCAGGTATACTGTCACAATCTGTTATAATTAATTTTGGACATTGCAAGTTGAGATATTTAGTATTCAAAAGTGGGATACTAGATTTCAAGGAGGGATATTCAGAAACTAGGCCTGGTATCCCACCTGGATACTGCTGAAAATTTAAAATTTCAAGCCCTCCTATATTACCACAAAACTGGTTTAATTTACAATGATAGCTATTATAAAATAACATGTATATTTACGTGAGCCCTGATTGGTCAATTGCCATGTTTGGATCAGAGTATCCAAACAGGGAAAATTCCTGCCAAAATGATTTTTTGAAAATGTTGTACAGTATATTATATTCACTTGTGATTATTTTATAAAAGAAATACCAAATGGTTTTTTCCATGTTTGGATACTCTTATGTATCATGTTTGGGAAATTGCTTGACTTTCGAAAAGCTAAAAACCCTCGCCTACGGCTCGTGTTTTGTTACGCTTTCTCCAGTCTCGCAATTTCCCACGTGTTTGGATCAGAGTATCCAAACACGGAAAACCATTTGGTATTTCTTTAGTAATGCTTTTATACTCACACATTCTGGCAGAAGGAACTTCAGCATCATCTTGGGTAGAGATATCAAGCATGTGCATGAGATGTGGAACGACTTTCTTCCAGTTATCTACGATAGTGCTGAAGTCAGTCACCGGTACCTTTCGTTTAGTCAAAGCCCTTGTTACCTCCTCTTTAAACTATAGTAGAAATACAAAAAATAAACCACAAAAATAATTATTGTACTGTACATGTACCCAAAAATAATTGACAATGAAATAACAACTTGAATGTTTATCAATCTTGAACTGTTAATATGTGACTAGGATTTCTCAAACTCTTTAATATTATTCATAAGATAAGATAAGATAACAACAAAGAAAACCACTACCCAGACAGAAGCCTGGATTTTAGGATATTGACATTGTCACATCAAATTTTCCTTATATACAAAGCACTCAAAATAGTGTTCTATATTCAGAAACTCAGCAATTCAGTTTAAAAAACTTTTTCAACATAGAGTTGTATAATAGTACTATCAGTAACTACATATAAGATAAAACACTGTTTCTCCTGTTTATCTAGTGTCATCTAAAACTGCTGAGCTTTTAGAAATGTTTAACTACTCAGCGTAGTACTTAGCTGCAAGGATATTAGAAGCAGTGTTGCCTGATTAAATTTCCCCAACTTCACTGTATAATAGCACTAGTGTACAGTACATACATGGATTTCTTTGCCAAGAATTGGCCAGTCTCTCAAGGCCTGAGAAACACGTGTTTTTCCATCTGAGATTTCTTGAAGCTTATCATGGCGGGTGTCGAAAGTAATTTCCAAAAGCTGTTTAATTACAGCCAAATCTTGATTTTTACTTAATTTACTTTGTTCCTCTTCCAATCTTTTGAGGTTTCTTTCCATTGCAGCTGGATCTGAATCAATATTTTCTTTGAAATACAAAGAAAATAATTAACTTTAAATATAGTAAATTAGCTAGCCAAAGAAGAATGTAATGGGTCATTACAAAAATATCCATTCTACCCCCATGGAGGAAATAGCAAAAGCCTTCCCTTCTTGGGACATCCTACAACTGACGGAACTAATTATTTTGTAATAAATTTCTCCAAAAACTTAAGTGCATAATGAAACTGCATGACATATGCCTAGTACCGTACATGCACTAATGGTTCAATTAAGGCTGAAGCAAAAGGCCATTTGTCAAAAATAAATGTGCAATTTAAAATAGATTAGCTTATATATGGAAGATAGCAAAAAAATGGTAAGATATGACAATCAAAATTTACTTGTTATTTTAATGCTGATCAGTAAACAAGACAGAGGTGATGTGATTAATAGTGATATTAATGAGAGTAAAAAATAAATGGAAATGTGAAATTGTGAATTCCCTGTTTGTGCCTGCAATGCTAGACAAAAACAGTAACCACAGAGAAAAAAAAGAAAAATATTTCTTAATTCTTGTGGTTCCTTTTTTACTTGACAAAGACAGGCAGAAACATCAAATTTCATCTATTTATTTAATAGTTTTCACTTCCACTACATCAGTGTCTTATCACACCCACACATTGTAATGTTACTGATTGCATTTAAATACAGTACAGTATTTTAAATTTACTAATTATTAATTATTTCATTAATTCTTTTTAACAAATTAGGGTACTGCCCAATAAGTGAATTAGGTAATCTGACAGTTTCTATGCCATTTTATCAATGGCTGCACTGATAAAAGTTAACTAACTTTACCTGTAATTTTTTTTTTCTTCCTTTCTTTCTGTTCTTCAAAGTCTGGGCTCCTTTTGTTTTCACGATACCTCCAGTTTTCAAATTTCTTCATCAGTCCCTTTTTGAGTGAGTGCTTCCATTAAATAAAGAAGAAGAGGATTCAATATACACAGTACACACACATGAAAAAATTCAAACATACCATACTCTAACAGTCAAATTGGTTTAAAATGGGCCATTCCCAAAAGGATCCATACCTCCCTGCAATGGAAATTTTTGGTGTGTGAAGTGGAGGCTGGGACCTGTTCTAGGATGTTCCAAGAGGGGGTACTTATTTTCCATTTTCTCCATGGGTGAGTAGTAATATTTTCAGGAATGCACCATTCCAGAAAATATATTCCCCCATGGTGAAAATGGGTCCTACTATTCACCTGTTCAGACATCCTAGAACAACTGAGTAAATCTGCAGTTAATTTTCATCCTCCCCCTTGGGAGGGTTAAAATTTTGCTCAGTGGGGGGGGGGGGGGGATGGGGTGGGGGGGTACAATGGATGTTTTCTGGAATGACCCAATCGATGAGGATATTATCAATGCCAAATGGATTATATATGTATATCCATAAAATGCATTGATTTTAACAAAATGGTTTGTACATAAGTTAACTACATATCTCACCCAATACTTGAAGTCTCCTTTTGCTGTGATTTCATTATTGGTCAGCATGCTGCGTGGATCTACATCAGCAAGTATAGGGTACTTTGAAATTAACTGCTTCGAAAGCCATTCACAGCATAATGGAGATGGTGTGTCAGTGTACACTAGCACACAAGTTGCCACAGTTTTTATGACTTTTGCTCTATCCACATCAGAAATTTCTCCAATTTTCAGATTTCTATCTGTTACTTTGCCAAATTTTGATGGTAAAATAAATTCTCTTGGGAGTTCCTTTGGCCTGTCTTCAACTGGAATAGTTTTTTTGAAACTGGAGTGCTTTGATGTTTAAGTGAAGGTGGTGGACTGCTTGTATCAGAACTACTATCATCAAAAAGACATGGGGATGAAAGGCTTAGGGTAGATGCCACTGTGGAGCTTGAAGCTTCTGATTCACAATCACTGATACTATAATTGTTCGTGGGTGTTGATTTTTTGCCAGTAGCACTTGTTGGTATAATCGAACCAATACTTTTGTGACCCGACATTGAACTGATTACCTAGCAATCAAAATACACATATTTATAGACCATTATATACTGGGTCATTCCAGAAAACATCCACACCTCCCTCACGGAGGAAATGTGAAGTTGACCCCCTCCCCCCTTTGGATGTCCTAGTACATTTTACTATTATCAGAAGGAGATTTATCCCCCTCCCCTCCCCAGATGGCACAAATTTCCTCTGTGGGGGAGGTATGGATCTTTTCTGGAATGACCCATTGATAGACCACTTTTAATAAATAAACACTGTTTTTGCAGGTGATATTACCTATTGAAAACAATACCTACAACAAATAACAGCTGACTTACACAATTTTGGACATTTCTAACTGCCTTGCGTAGAGAAAATTGTGGAAATAGCTCCTTTAAGTCATTTTCATCTATGCCAATAAAGTCATTCCCAGTGAGTAGGTTTTCTATATTAAGATGAAGTATATTCAATTAATAATGGTGATCAATAAAACGACGTACAAACGTTTAACTCTATGCCTAGATACACCTACAGACTTATGGGCACCTCATGGGCATTTTTGGCGGGAAAATTCCCTTTGATGATCTGTTCATGAGTGCGGCAGTTTATTTCGCAATATAGGTACAATAATTTAGGTACTTTCTTCAAAATAAACAACAAATTACAAAAATCTTACCTTCAAAAACAACAAAAGCCGCGGATGGCAAACTTGGGAAATGTTTTTTGATCCAGGTGACAAATTCGCTGCTTTCACTAAGGGCTACGCATTCTTCTCTTAAGGACACCATTTTCGATCCAGAAGGGAAGAAATGAAACTTTATGTGACAATATCCACAATATTGTACTCGAAGGTGTAAAATTTACCAGCTAACACGTCAAAAACTTATAGCAAAAAGCACGACTCGATCCGCTTCACAGCACTTGAAAATTCAGCTTCGTTCCTTGGTTGGTAGGTACTTCATGTTAGGGTCCATATAGTGGTTATATATATATTTAATACTATACGCTTATGACATATAGTGGTACTTACATTATGACATATAGTGGTACTGATATTATAGTTGTTACATACTTATACTTTATTCTTTAAATGCTTTACATGCTTTACATGCTTTTATATGCTTTATATGCTTTATATGCTTTATATGCTTTACCTGCTTTACCTGCTTTACCTGCTTTATATGCTTTACCTGCTTTACCTGCTTTATATGCTTTATATGCTTTATATGCTTTACCTGCTTTATATGCTTTATATGCTTTATATGCTTTATATGCTTTATATGCTTTATATGCTTTACCTGCTTTACCTGCTTTACCTGCTTTACCTGCTTCATATGCTTTATATGCTTTACCTGCTTTATATGCTTTATATGCTTTACCTGCTTTATATGCTTTATATGCTTTATATGCTTTCCATGCTTTCCATGCTTTATAAGCTTTATATGCTTTACCTGCTTTTTATGCTTTACCTGCTTTACCTGCTTCATATGCTTTACCTGCTTTACCTGCTTTATATGCTTTATATGCTTTACCTGCTTTACCTGCTTTACCTGCTTTATATGCTTTATATGCTTTATATGCTTTACCTGCTTTTTATGCTTTACCTGCTTTACCTGCTTTACCTGCTTCATATGCTTTACCTGCTTTACCTGCTTTATATGCTTTATATGCTTTATATGCTTTACCTGCTTTACCTGCTTTACCTGCTTTATATGCTTTATATGCTTTACCTGCTTTACCTGCTTCATATGCTTCATATGCTTTATATGCTTTATATGCTTTACCTGCTTTATATGCTTTATATGCTTTATATGCTTTATATGCTTTACCTGCTTTATATGCTTTATATGCTTTATATGCTTTACCTGCTTTACCTGCTTTATATGCTTTATATGCTTTATATGCTTTACCTGCTTTACCTGCTTTACCTGCTTTACCTGCTTTATATGTTTTATATGCTTTATATGCTTTACCTGCTTTGTATGCTTTATATGCTTTATATGCTTTACCTGCTTTACCTGCTTTACCTGCTTTATATGCTTTATATGCTTTATATGTGCTTTGCCTGCTTTATATGCTTTATATGCTTTATATGCTTTACCTGCTTTATATGCTTTACCTGCTTTATATGCTTTATATGCTTTACCTGCTTTACCTGCTTTATATGCTTTATATGCTTTATATGATTTATATGCTTTATATGCTTTATATGCTTTATATGCTTTATATGCTTTATATGCTTTATATGCTTTACCTGCTTTATATGCTTTATATGCTTTATATGCTTTACCTGCTTTACCTGCTTTACCTTCTTTACCTGCTTTACCTGCTTTACCTGCTTTATATGCTTTACCTGCTTTACCTGCTTTACCTGCTTTATATGCTTTATATGCTTTATATGCTTTATATGTGCTTTACCTGCTTTATATGCTTTATATGCTTTATATGCTTTATATGCTTTACCTGCTTTATATGCTTTATATGCTTTATATGCTTTACCTGCTTTACCTGCTTTATATGCTTTATATGCTTTATATGCTTTACCTGCTTTACCTGCTTTACCTGCTTTATATGTTTTATATGCTTTATATGCTTTACCTGCTTTATATGCTTTATATGCTTTATATGCTTTATATGCTTTACCTGCTTTACCTGCTTTACCTGCTTTACCTGCTTTACCTGCTTTACCTGCTTTACCTGCTTTATATGCTTTATATGTGCTTTACCTGCTTTATATGCTTTATATGCTTTATATGCTTTATATGCTTTACCTGCTTTATATGCTTTGCCTGCTTTATATGCTTTATATGCTTTACCTGCTTTACCTGCTTTATATGCTTTATATGCTTTACCTGCTTTAACTGCTTTAACTGCTTTATATGCTTTACCTGCTTTACCTGCTTTATATGCTTTATATGCTTTATATGCTTTATATGCTTTACCTGCTTTACCTGCTTTACCTGCTTTATATGCTTTATATGCTTTATATGCTTTACCTGCTTTACCTGCTTTATATGCTTTATATGCTTTACCTGCTTTATATGCTTTATATGCTTTATATGCTTTATATGCTTTATATGCTTTACCTGCTTTATATGCTTTATATGCTTTATATGCTTTACCTGCTTTACCTGCTTTACCTGTTTTATATGCTTTATATGCTTTACCTGCTTTATATGCTTTATATGCTTTATATGCTTTACCTGCTTTACCTGCTTTATATGCTTTACCTGCTTTACCTGCTTTATATGCTTTATATGCTTTATATGCTTTACCTGCTTTGTATGCTTTATATGCTTTATATGCTTTATATGCTTTACCTGCTTTAACTGCTTTATTTGCTTTACCTGCTTTACCTGCTTTACCTGCTTTATTTGCTTTATATGCTTTACCTGCTTTACCTGCTTTATATGCTTTATATGCTTTATATGCTTTATATGCTTTACCTGCTTTACCTGCTTTATATCATGCTTTACCTGCTTTATATGCTTTGCCTGCTTTACCTGCTTTATATGCTTTATTTGCTTTACCTGCTTTACCTGCTTTACCTGCTTTACCTGCTTTACCTGCTTTACCTGCTTTACCTGCTTTATATGCTTTATATGCTTTATATGCTTTATATGCTTTATATGCTTTATATGCTTTATATGCTTTACCTGCTTTATATGCTTTATATGCTTTATATGCTTTACCTGCTTTATATGCTTTATATGCTTTATATGCTTTACCTGCTTTACCTGCTTTACCTGCTTTACCTGCTTTATATGCTTTATATGCTTTATATGCTTTATATGTGCTTCAAAAACTCATTAATAATTAATGAGGAAAACACAAAAGAAAATCATGACCGTATCGTATCTTTATATGTGATAAAGATTTCTCCTGATTTACATAAACTTTAGCTTTGATTTTCTCGGCTTAGACAAGGTTATTTTTCAAACTAACTCCGCCAATCAACTTACCAAGTGGTTCGTTTTTGAAGCCGTATAATAAACTCGCAGTTCGTGTTTTATCAGATATAAAAACACTCGGCTTCGCCTCGTGTCTTTATATCTGATAAAACACTCCTTAAAAACTTTATTATACAGTACTTCATATGCTTTATATATGCTTTATATGCTTTGTATGCTTTATATATCAGGCTTTATCATGCTTGTGCTTTATATGATAGTTCAATATGTGATAGATATACACGAGGGAGTATTTCATCCGATATCCTAAGGCCTCGTTTTTTCAACCCACTTCTTGGGTTTGGTTATCGGATGAAACACTCTTTCGAGTGTTTGATATGTTGCTTCTCAGACGAATCAGTGTTTAAAGAGAAAATCAAGGTGAAAGTTGGCTTAATTTATGTAATTATGTTGCTTCCTGGGATATCCAACCTCCAGTCTCGGTACTGATTTCCTTTGTTTTTATGTTATGAATTGCTAATGAGTTTGAGAATTATGAATTACGAAGGAAATCAGTAGTATATGTTCATGATACGTTTATATCTGATAAAAAATCTTTGTGAAATCTTTGTCCGTGAAATGAGAATAGAGTACTGAAGTTGTCGTGAATTGTGATTAAGCATTACGTATTTTATAATTTTAATGCTGCATAATTTTCTCAATATTAAAAGTTTAGAAAACGCCAATTTGGACAAAATCTTTTGTAAAAATGATAAAATGTGCCATTATAAATATGTTTTAAAAGTTTCAAAATTTTGCTCAACTCTGCTGTCAGATAGTGGGAAATGCCATTTTAGAGACGCCAATTACAAAACTTTTCCGGGGAGCATGCCCTGGACCCCCTACAACGGTGGACCACAACTTTGACTGATTTTTTCAAAATCCTAAACCCGCTCCTGATTCTGAAGAATAGATGAGCTTCAATCTACTCAGCTTCAATCTACTTCGCCTCCTGCGAATAAATATATATATATATATATATATATATATATATATATATATATATATATATATATATATATATATATATATATATATATATATACGTGTGGGTTTTTGGTCTACGAAACGCAAAGAGTGCTCGATAACATATAGTTAGAGCAAATATAGATTTTCGCTTACCTCAAAAGTCTGCAACAGGCTCTTTCATCTAAAAAAGAATCTTCAGAATTCTTTTTTAGATGAAACAGCCTGTTGCAGACTTTTGAGGTAAACGAAAATCTATATTTGCTACTATATGTTATCGAGCACTCTTTGCGTTTCGTAGACCAAAAACCCACACGTATATATATATATATATATATATATATATATATATATATATATATATATATATATATACCCTTTTAATAAGTGCAGAGTACGTCATTTTCCGCTAGTGACGTCATTTTCAACCTTTTGCATTATACTGAAAATATACAGAAGCTAGAACAATAAACGAAATTGAAAATAATTCAAAATAAAATTTGAAAAGAAATTGACGTCAAAGGGTGAAAATTACGTATTCTATACTTATTAAAAGGGTCTATACCGAGAACCACGGGCTTTAGGGTGAAGGTTGTATACAGAATAATGTATGGTGTGTGAAAATATGATACTTATTTCGAGTGTTGACAGGATATGTCATGAGTGAGCAAAGCGGACGAGTAAGATATCCTGTTCAACACGAGAAATAATTTCATATTTCCAAACATTCATGTATTGCATGCTCTGTTTATTATATAAAAGTCCTATTTCCCCACAAAAATAGAGCGGTAAACTCTAATGCGTTTCATGATAATCGACACATGTGCGATTATTATGAATATTCACGCATGTGGCAATTTTCTTAACTTGTCAGTTGTCATTATAAGAATTGAAACTTAATTTCCTTAATGTACTAGGCAGTCAGATATAGTATATTCAGGGCATTCATTGTACTTAATTGGCTATATAGACAAACAAAAAAACGGGCCAAGTTGAAAGTAGAGTATATGTACCATCAAAAATAGTTTCACCATGTGTTTGAAGATCAAATTCAACAATTTATTAAATTTAACTCGAAATGTGAAGTAACACAATAATTAAACCCAAACATTTACATCGACTTATCTTAGACTTTAAGTTGTTTTTTATACAATATTAATTGCAAAAATCAATGCGCAAACTACACAACGTTTTATTCCCGGTCTGAAACTGAGTTTGAGTGCTGGGTTCATTTTCATAAGCATTTAAATGAGCCATTAACTGCTAGCTACAATACTCAACATTTAACTAGACAAAAAAATATATTAATTTGTTAGTGTTGTCTTCACCGAAGTTTCTTTTATACTTAGACCGTGTGGAGTACAAAATGTCATGCCGGTAATGTCATTGCTTGGCCTTATGTTATTGCTTGACAAAAAATTATATATATATATATATATATATATATATATATATATATATATATATATATATATATATATATATAAAGCATATAAAGCATATAAAGCGTATAAAGCATATAAAGCATGGAAAGCATATAAAGCATATAAAGCATATAAAGTATGGAAAGCATGGAAAGCATGGAAAGCATATAAAGCAGGTAAAGCATATAAAGCAGGTAAAGCAGGTAAAGCATATAAAGCAGGTAAAGCATATAAAGCATATAAAGCATATAAAGCATATAAAGCATATAAAGCATATAAAGCATATAAAGCATGGAAAGCATATAAAGCATATAAAGCATATAAAGCATGGAAAGCATATAAAGCATATAAAGCATATAAAGCATATAAAGCATGGAAAGCATATAAAGCATAAAAAGTATATAAAGCATGGAAAGCATATAAAGCATATAAAGCATGGAAAGCATATAAAGCATATAAAGCATAAAAAGCATATAAAGCATGGAAAGCATATAAAGCATATAAAGCATGGAAAGCATATAAAGCATATAAAGCATGGAAAGCATATAAAGCATGGAAAGCATGGAAACCATATAAAGCAGGTAAAGCATATAAAGCAGGTAAAGCATATAAAGCATATAAAGCATGGAAAGCATATAAAGCATATAAAGCATGGAAAGCATATAAAGCAGGTAAAGCATATAAAGCATATAAAGCATGGAAAGCATATAAAGCATATAAAGCAGGTAAAGCATATAAAGCAGCTAAAGCAGGTAAAGCATATAAAGGAGGTAAAGCATATAAAGCATATAAAGCATATAAAGCATATAAAGCATATAAAGCATATAAAGCAGGTAAAGCATATAAAGCATATGAAGCAGGTAAAGCAGGTAAAGCATATAAAGCAGGTAAAGCAGGTAAAGCATATAAAGCACATACAGCAGGTAAAGCATATAAAGCATATAAAGCATATGAAGCAGGTAAAGCAGGTAAAGCATATAAAGCAGGTAAAGTAGGTAAAGCAGGTAAAGCATATAAAGCATATAAAGCATATAAAGCAGGTAAAGCAGGTAAAGCATATAAAGCAGGTAAAGCAGGTAAAGCATATGAAGCAGGTAAAGCAGGTAAAGCAGGTAAAGCAGGTAAAGCAGGTAAAGCATATAAAGCATATAAAGCATATAAAGCAGGTAAAGCAGGTAAAGCATATAAAGCAGGTAAAGCAGGTAAAGCAGGTAAAGCAGGTAAAGCAGGTAAAGCATATAAAGCATATAAAGCATATAAAGCATGTAAAGCAGGTAAAGCAGGTAAAGCATATGAAGCATATAAAGCAGGTAAAGCAGGTAAAGCAGGTAAAGCATATAAAGCATATAAAGCATATAAAGCATATAAAGCAGGTAAAGCAGGTAAAGCAGGTAAAGCATATAAAGCAGGTAAAGCAGGTAAAGCAGGTAAAGCAGGTAAAGCATATAAAGCATATAAAGCATATAAAGCATATAAAGCATATAAAGCATATAAAGCATATAAAGCATATAAAGCATATAAAGCAGGTAAAGCATATAAAGCATATAAAGCATATAAAGCATATAAAGCATATAAAGCATATAAAGCATATAAAGCATATAAATATATAAAGCATATAAAGCATATAAAGCATATAAAGCATATAAAGCATATATAAAGCATATAAAGCATATAAAGCATAAAGCATATAAAGCATATAAAGCATATAAAGCATGGAAAGCATGGAAAGCATATAAAGCATATAAAGCGTATAAAGCAGGTAAAGCATATAAAGCAGGTAAAGCATATAAAGCATATAAAGCAGGTAAAGCATATGAAGCAGGTAAAGCAGGTAAAGCATATAAAGCATATAAAGCAGGTAAAGCAGGTAAAGCAGGTAAAGCATATAAAGCATATAAAGCATATAAAGCATATAAAGCAGGTAAAGCATGTAAAGCATATAAAGCATATTAAGCATGTAAAGCAGGTAAAGCATATAAAGCAGGTAAAGCAGGTAAAGCATATAAAGCATATAAAGCATATAAAGCATGTAAAGCATTTAAAGAATAAAGTATAAGTATGTAACAACTATAATGTCAGTACCACTATATGTCATAATGTAAGTACCACTATATGTCATAAGCGTATAGTATTAAATATATATATAACCACTATATGGACCCTAACATGAAGTACCTACCCCTTGGTTCCCGCTCAGCGCTGACCATAAATTCTGTGGGCTCACTCGGCACCAGCCCCTTACGCGAAGGATTAATTAATTATGTAATTATAAAATGGCGGAAATGTGGACTTGCGGTTTTTGTGTGGGTTTTGTAGCGTTGCTTTTGAGCCAAATGCTAAGCCATATTCGGGACGTGCACTCCAATGATGAAGATTTTCAAATTACCTGCGGTATATCAAACTGCACGAAGGAATACAAGAAATACGATAGTTTTTATCGACATGTCAAAAATCTGCACCAAGCATATCTGGATATACCTGCAACAGATTTGCGTATTGGGGACATATCTAATGCTCTGAGGTACCAAAACAATAGTGAGCATGATAATGAAGAAACTTATCAAGAAGAATCTGAGGTATGCTTTTTTCATACATGTGCATGACGTCATGGTTATAATTGTCAGACAGGTTGGAATTGGAATTTAATTAACTTTTTATTCCAATTCCAATGTCAATATAAAAAGTTATAGTGTATATATATATATATATATATATATATATATATATATATTATATAAGTGTATATATATATATATATGTATATATATATATATATATGTATATATATATATATGTATATATATATATATATATATATATATATATATATATATATATATATATATATATATATATATATATATGTATATATTCTACACTTGAATTTTCCTTCACCCTAAATCCTTAGAACATGCTGTGCAATCGAGTGAAATGCCCAATATAATTTATAATATACCCAATTCTCTCCTGGTATTATCACCTTATTATATATACAGAACTCGCGATCAAGCTCTCGGCAACGGCCTCCGTGGCTCAGTGGTCAGAGCATTGCACTAGAATCGCAAGGTCGTGGGTTCAATTCCTGCCGGAGGGCCTGTGTAGTTGCATTTTTCGCAACTGCTCCCGGTTTGGTCTTAAAATGTATATACTCTACACTCGAAATTTTCCTTCACCCTAAATCCTTAGAACATGCTGTGCAATCGAGTGAAATGCCCAATATATATATATATATATATATATATATATATATATATATATATATATATATATATATATAAAATCAGCAGAGAACTAAGTTTTTAAAAAATCTTTATAAAAACTTAGTTCTCTGCTGATTTTATATTCTCGTCTGGAACTGTTTGACGAAAGCTGGCTCTTGTTTATTTATATATATATATATATTTATATATATCGCTCTATGGCCTTTAGGTCATATTGAGCACTCTACAGATTGAGCCATTGATGCTTATGCATTGTGCGTACGCTCACTGCTTGCAGTTTGAGCGCTCTGGCATAGTTTTGATGTCCCACAATTTGTGAGGCACCAAAGGTGACTGTAAATAGGTGACTGTGTCACCCTAAATCCTTAGAACATGCTATATATATATATATATATATATATATATATATATATATATATATATATATACAGTATATATATATACAGTATATATATATACAGTATATATATATACATATATATATATATATATATATATATATATATATATATATATATGTCTTGTTTGCAGGAAACACATCCAAGGACATGTGGAGAAACTCATTCAATAGCCCCACAAGATATAGAAATTTCTGATGAATTTGAAGATCCTGAACAAGAAATGGAATGCCTTGCAGACAAGCAGAGAGAAGGTGCCCTTTTTCTGTTACAGATGAAAGAAAAAAACAAACTTCAGCAGTCTGTAATAAATAATGTTGTACAAGGTACAACAGGCCTTGTACAAAATTCAGTTCACCGTCTAAAGAAGAAGGTAACTGATTTTCTTGAAACTGAAGGACTGCATGATGTTGCTACCTCAGAAAACTTTCAAGATTTATGGAGAGAAGAAGAAACCCCATTTGAAGGGTTAGAAACCCTATACCACCAAGAGCAATATATGAGGAAAACATTTCCATATGTGGTATGTACAAGAGGATACTTTATGACAGATGCAATAATATTGTATATCAAATCACTCAGTCCTGGATGTAAGGAATATGTAACATTAGCAAAAATTTGTGTTTAAGTGTTTTTCCAAACATTCTTATGATTTGGCAAATAGCACCATTGTTTATGACAAACTTAGTTCTCTTCCTTGTCCACTTCTTTTGTAGTACTTCTATTTTCCTTCTTCTACTTTAAAATCTCATAGTAAATAATTTCAAAGTACTAATTTATGATTAGGGGATGGTGAGATAACCTGAAGTGTCAGGTAGCTTAATTCTTAAGATACTGTATATAGATTATTTTTGTGGAAACACCATGTAGAATATTTATTTGCTGTTATACAGTAAGAAACAAATAAATACTTTATGTGGTGTATAAGCAGCAAATAAATATTTTATGTGGTGTTTGTATAAGAAGAAAATAAATATTTTACATGTTTTATATACAGTCATGTAAGAATTTTAGCCAATAAATATTTTACGTTGTGTTTCCACAAAAATAATCTATTAATATTACATTATCGCCATGAAAACTTTCAAAGGATTAATTATCTTAAGATAGTAATACATTTTCTTTAGTACCTATTACCTACTAATCATAGTCAGAAGAAAAAATGTAACAGGCCTCAACTTAACCATGGTCTCAAAGCCACAATTTCTGATTATGTAGATTTCACACGTCAGTAGCCTTTTTACTGCATGCCTGCCTTATGATGTAATTTATTGTATATTATATTACAAGCATCACAGCTTACTTTGTAGTATTGGTTTGACAATGATTGTAATTTTTTGTTAATTTTTGCAGGAGCCAAAATGTGTAGTTCTGGGGAAAAGTCTAAAACCTGTGGCATATGGGTCCAAATAGAGAATCCAAGAGAAACTGGAATGTTTTTATTACATTGCAATTTTGGAAACATTGACTTTGTTATTAAACAACAAACAAATATTGCAGGAAGTGCTGAAAGAACCTGGGTATCGAAATGATGGAAAGCTTGAAAACTTTATTGATGGTGCTGTGTTTTCAAATCATGAAGTATTTTCTAGTGATACACAAGCTTTACAAATTATCCTCTACTATGATGACTGTGATTTGTGTAACAGTGCTGGAAGTCGTGTGACCAAGCATAAAATGGCACTTTTTTATTTCACCTTAGGCAATTTTAGCAATGAGATCCGCTCTAAACTGGATGCAATTTTCCTCTTAGCAGTTGTTAAGACATCCCATCTTAAGAAATATGGATTTGATGAAATTTTGAAACCTCTTCTTGAGGACCTGAAGAAACTAGCTTCAGAGGATGGATACTTCTTTACTGTAGAGAATCGAGCTATTCCTCTTAGGGGGGCTGTTTCAGCATTTTGTGGCGACACTCCTGCTGCTCAGCTTGCTGGGGGCTTCAAAGAAGGTGTTTCGTTTGCAATGAAATGTTGTAGGCATTGCGAAGGCAACCAAAATGACATTCAAGATTCATTCGTTGAAGATGGTTATGTTCTAAGAAATAAAGCTCGTCTAGAAAGCCAATATGAAAGGATGGAGAACTTTCCAGCTCTTGCAAAACATTACTCTGTTAACTATGGTTTGGTTAGGAGAAGCATTTTGGGTGAATTTCCAGGATTTGACATTACTGAACAATTGCCACAAGATTTAATGCACATTCTTTTAGAGGGTGTCATGCCATACGTTGTCAAATGCATGCTTCAGCATTACATAGCAGAACATTTAATAACTATTGAGTTAATAAATTCTCGAATAATGGAGTTTCGATATGGCTACTCACAGCTCAAAGACAAACCAGAGCCTATTAATCCTGAATCATTGACTAACAAACCAGGAAAGCATATTGCAAAAGATGCTGCAAAGATGTGGATGCTGTTCAGAATGTTGCCTTTCATGCTCCATAACATAGTTGATGAGAATGATGAATGCTTCAAAGTTTTTCAGCTGCTTTTGAAAATTTCTAGTATACTGCTAGCTCCGGTAATAAGCCCAGAAACTATCTCAGTGCTACAGAGAATTACTACAGATTTTTTGACTAATTTCAAGAATGTTTTTAATAAACAAATAACTCCAAAAATGCATTATTTAATCCACTGTCCAAGACTTATTCTGCTATGTGGTCCATTAACTAGGCTTTGGAACATGCGGTTTGAAGGGAAACACAAAGACTTCAAAAGGATAGCAAAGAATGCAAGTTTTAAAAACATTGCTCTTTCACTTGCCAAAAGTGAGCAAAGGTCAATGATGGCCAAGTTAGCAAACCCTGAAAGCCATGGGCTCTTCAACAACATGATAAAAGGGCCCTCGACGTACCTTAACGGAGAAAACCTAGCTTTTGCCAAGGAACAATTTTGTCAAGTTAGCCAGGTCCCTCAAGAAGTCATTGCCCATATTTTGGATTGCAAGTCCGTAACCATTTATGGTACAAAGTACATCCCTAATGAGTGTTGTTTATTTGTAAGATGTGAAAATGAGAAGCCTATTTTTGGTGATCTCCTTGGAATATGGATGACAAATGATAATAATGTGCTGTTCAGAGTTTCTGAACTTGAGACACTTGCATTCAATGACACCCTTAATGCATACCATGTAGAAAAACTAGGACAGGCCATGGGTTTACATTACATTACCCCTGTTAGCCTACTAAGTCATGAGATATTTCATAAGTGGGAACTCAATCAAAAACTTTATATCAACATAAAATATGACCTTTCTGACTTGTGTGATGATAATTGTTAGGTTCTACATATTATGCTGTTGTTTAAGTTTCTGTTGACATTGTTATTAATTAAAGCTACTAAGCTTATTGAAACTGTTGACATTGTTATTTATTTTTATTTGACATTGTTATTTATTTTTATTCTGTTGACATTGTTATTTATTTTTATTTGAAAAAACGGTACTAGAAATACTGATTTTTGGAAAAAATACTTTACTTTACTTTACTTTACCCAACACTTATTTCAATTTAATCACCCCTTGTTTATAATAAGATTACAAACCTTATTTGTTCTATTTGAAGTCTTTCCATTTTTATTATACGCACAACCATCTTTCTTTGAGGGACATGTTACTATTAGTATTTTACTCTGGCTAACGTCAGACGATTTTACTCGTCAACTGGAAACCTCCTGGGCTATAAAGGGTTAATTTGAGTTATATTTTTATGTTCCCTAATTTTAAGTGCTGTTTTAATATATCTTAACACTTATTGTAAGGTAAACCTAATTATGTCTTACTTATAATAAGATTAAGCAACTTATTTGAAGTCTTTCTATTTTTATTATAAGCACGACCATCTTGCTTTAAGGGTTACATCTTACACATTCCCTACATTTAAGTGCTGTTTACATTTGGTTAACCTTATTGTAAGGTAAACCAAATCATGTCTTGTTTATAATGAGACTAAACACCTTATTTTAAGTCTTGTTATTCTTATTTTTAGTATTATGATTCTTATTTTAAGATATTATTACTATTTACAAGTGGGCAAGGAATTGCTTCCCCTTAAATCAAGAGTCCATTTTTTTGCAGTGTTAAAGCACCTTACCTGTACAGTGGCAAGGAGTCACAAAAACATTTCTTTGTTCGTTCGAACCACATTTAAACAAATTTCTAACATGTCTTTTACAAGCCCGTGATGAAATAGACCTGCTGTATAAATAAGTTTTGGAAAAAACTGAAGGATTTCTCCCAAAAATACAACATCCAAAGTGAAATCGGGAGGCCATTTTGAGAGACAACCGAAACGACCTGGGAGCGACTTCAGTTGTTTTTTAAATTCCCCCACCCTACTCCCCCACGAAATTTAACCATGCTTGAAAATACACTCAATTTATTTTAAATATAGTAAATATATATTTATGAATAAAAGAATGGTAAATGAATAATAAAATTAACGTATATTTTTTAAACATATCTTACATTATTTGCCCAGTCCCCAAAAAAACACCATTAACCTGCAATCAGGTTGACTCAGGCCGGTCACCCAGAGCAAATTGTTGAACTATGCAAGCGTGTGTGAGAATTGCTTCCTTCGCTGTTTCTGGTTTTAAAGTTGTCGCCATCAAATCTCGTATTTTGTCAAGAACCTACGCCATGCAGGTCGAGAAGATTTCGTTTGCTTCGGAGAACGCTTTGGGTAGCTGTCCCGGAGCTTTGATTAAAAGCAAGAACACCAGCAGTACACGAGGGCTGGTGGTCTTACAGGAGTGGTGGGGAATGAACCAACAAATACAAGACGAGGCATCTGATATTGCAAAAAAGGGCGACTTTGTGGCGTTAGTTCCTGATCTTTATCGAGGGAAAGTAGCCACTGATCATGAAACTGCTGGTCATTATATGAGTGATCTTGATTGGCCTGGAGCTGTGAAAGACATCACAGGAGCAGCACAATATCTTCTTTCCAAAGGATGTACCAAGATTGGTGTCACTGGCTTCTGTATGGGTGGTGCCCTATCCATAGCAGCTGCCACACTTGTTAAAGAGATCTCAGCTTCGGCACCATTCTATGGTATTCCTGGTGCCCAGTTGTGTGATGTTGGGCAGATCAAAATCCCAATTCAGTGTCATTTTGGTAGCCTGGATGACATTGCTGGTTTTTCTTCACCAAAAGATGTTGAAGCATTGAAAGCCAAGTTTGAAGCGGGCAAGGTGAATTACGAGATTCATATGTACAATACAGGCCATGCTTTTACCAATTCAACAAGCCCAGGTTATAATGAGGAAGCATGCAAGCTTAGCTTGCAACGTATGATTGAATTTATGCAGAAAAACTTGTAGAAAAATGCTTGAAAAACATTCAGGACATTTTTCATGGTAGAACAATGTTAGTTGACATAGAAGTAAGGGTAGTTTGACATTTAAGTGTGTCATTGTGTTGTGTAATGTTTGATAAAACAGTCTATCAAATGCAATACCAAATACATGTACTGTAATAATATGATGTATTGTAGCTTTCAAAATTCAAATATATTGGTTTGATGGATAAAATACATCTTCTAGCAACATCATAGTCACTCAAAAAATAGTTCAGAAATTCAACAAATGTCTTTGCAGACAATTTTACTTATCAAAGAGGGAGTCCACAGCAGCTTATAAACCTATGGACAGCAATGCAGGGTACTTGAATTGTTTTAATAGCAGAATGTTAAAATGACAAAATAAGAATGAAAAAAGTTGTCATTGATTCATTACTGTACTTGCTTTTCATAGTATACCGTCTTCAGTAATAGTCGCAGTTGTTACAACTTGCAAAGGCTGGAATACAAAACGTTAAAGAAAAATGTTTGGTAGTGTGACAATCATGCTAATAATTATAATCGAAATATAGTAAGGTTAGATATACTGCTGAAACAGAGAACGTAGGTGTCCAACATTTCAGGTGAAGGCCCTTTCTCTCTGATGAAGGGCCTTTGCTTGAAACGTTAGACTCCTACGTTCTCTGTTTCGGCAGTATATCTAACCTTACTATATTTCGATTGTTGTTTCTACACTGGCTACACAGCACGCTACTTTTATCTCACTATTTTAATAATTATAATCCTGATTATGATAATACAATAATTAGTTACTATATATTCAGGCTACATTTAGAAACATTTCATCTTTGTTTGTACTGAGTTACAGTATGTAGATTGATGTTTCTGTTTTAATGGTAGTATACTGCCAAAGTTATTGAACATAGTTTTGAATGAAGGCCCTTCATCAAAGAGAAATGTAAAGTAGTTTTAATGTGCATGCATGTACAGTAAATGCTACATACCAGTGAAGGAGAGATAGACTTTCATTAGAGATAAACTAGCTTTATTTGGGTGATGAATCTCCATCAAAATGGAGCAGGTAGTGGCCGGGAGAAAGGGATAAATCCCCCCTCTGGTTCCCCCTGGCAGAAATCCTAAAAATACATGTATTCCATTCACTACTGACCATCTTACCATTCTGCAGCTTTTTGTCAACTTTATCAGTCGTTGTGTTGGTTCGTGACTACTGTGACACATATGAACTCTGTTATTTGGAATATGCGACCAAGTTTTCCCCAGGGCTGGCTTTGTGTAGGAATTCGTGTGGAAATCAGAAACTACATTATTGGTTACCTTCAAACAGAAATTATTCCTAATTAATGATCTGCATAATCTTTTTGCATAATTAGAGTTTGAAAAAGCAGTCACATCCTTTGCACTGGGACATGAAAGCCAAAGTGGTTCCTCATTCAAAATTTGAGTAGATTGATATAATAGGCTCATGCCAAAAGTTGGAGTGATTTGGGGCTTGCACCATTTTTCTGTTACTGTATTTTACTAATCCAGGGCCTATGTAAGTTAAATTTCTGCCTTACAGTGATTAAGACAAAATGAGTATACAGGTAATTATGATAAATAACAACTTACTAAAACAGCCAAATTGTAATCCATAGCTAAGGATTTTAGTAATCTTCCCAAGCTAACCATCAATGCATGACCTGTTGGAAATAATATGGCATTATAACACCATCAAAATTCTCAGCTGTTATGGTAATTGAGTCCCGTACCTTGTTCCAAAACTTATATGCAGAAAAGCATATACCATTATAAAACCATATGGTATATAATTATTTTTGAAAGCTTTAATTTAGTAAACTAAAGTAACTTATATACCATGAATTTGTGTTCCTCCTAAGATTGGTGAAATAAGACTGGCTATAGAATCAACAACAACCAGGACAACATCTCGATAGAAAGCATCTTCCTAAATATTGTTACAAGTAATTCAGAACAAACAGACATAACTACGCCACCAAGAGTATACTTTTTACTAAATTTGCATGTGTGTTAAATGTCTTTATGTCCATCCATGCAGTTTTGGTATTACATTGTACATTATAATTTTTATGGTGGCTCCCCTGACCAATTAAAAGTTATAGTTAGGCAAAAAAAAAATAATACCTGGGTTTCCGGTTCCCCAACCCTACCTAGTTTTTTGCTAGCAAAATGCTGATCCTAATCTTTTTATTGAATTTTTAAGGAGCATGGGCCTGAGTTGCAGCATGATTTGCATCTTGGGATAGCAAGCATGGTGTCAGAACCTAATAATGTGCTCAAAATTAGCTTTAATAGATGTGCTAGCGTAATTGACATTTGGTGTTGGAAAGAATATTATTGTTATTCCTGGGCACTAAATTAAAAAAAAAAGTAAAAAAAAAAAGAAATCCGACCTACCCTACCTAAGTTTTTGTGAAGAGAAATAGGAAACCCAGGTATTATTTTTTTGGCCTTATACCATAGCTCCAACCTGAACAGCAAGATTATCCATTATTTCCTCCAGTACAGAAAGAGCAGAAAATATATCAAAAGCTTTGATGCACTGAATTCTAGTCAATTGATTTAAACAACCCTGTAAATGTTAAACACATTTTTCACATCAGCTAATTAAGCATTCAAATTAAAATCACAATCACCTCATATTTTGGCAATTGAAGGTTAATTGTTTCAAAATGTCAATACTTTGTTGTCAAAAGTCAAAGTTTCTTTATTCTGTTATAATTAAAAATATTACAGTACAGTTATAACTTACTGTTTTGTTGCTATCTTTTTCACATTTTCTTGAAGCAATTTCTTTTACTCGAGCGCTGCTAAATGCTCCTCCGGTGTCAATGTAAACCACATTCTTCTGATGTTCAGAGGCAATGTGACAAGCAATACTTAGACAACTCTGAGGAACAAAAAAATGTGACCAGCACACTAAACCAAAAATGTACCTATACTGTACCATCTTTTCCAAAATTCTATGGTTATTCAAAAATATTGGAGTGTGACTCAACCCCACTTCAGCAGATTAAGTGCAGTACGTCATACTCTCTGTCTGGGACTATCAAGTACAGTACCAGTTCTTCAACTTGTTGATTTAGTAGCACTGCATGGTGTACGACAAACCAGCACTAAATACTAATGCACTTCCACAACTAAACTTAATCTTAACACCCTAACCTACAGTAGGTTGTAGTGGAAAAGTCTAGAGCTGCTCCCATCAGTTCATTTTCAAAATCGATTAATGGTTGTCAACAATTGATTAATATTGATTACTGGTAATCGTATTGATTAAATATGTCATGAATTAAATACAACATGTCCATGGTGGTTTGTCCATTCAAAGGAAGGGGGTGCTTTTATAAAGTTTTTACTAAATTTGTTGGGGATTGCCTCCCTTGTTGTCACCCAACAATTCAGTCACTATGCGCACTTTCTCGCACTCTCACAGTTCACACAAGAGACATGACAAGACAGAGACGATGTTTAGTTAACAGTACTGGACACTCTTAAATGATACTGGGTTACTACTGACTAATTAGTTTATGAATAATTGGTTTAACTAAGGTGTGTTCGTAATCAGTCATTACTTATCTGTTTAACAAAACAAGATTAAATCATTCCAGCATCATGCTGTGCAGGGTTGTTATAGATCAATCCGATTATTGTTAAGTATAATCGATTGTGGAAAAAAATGAAAAAATAATCAATTAATTGGGAGCAGCTCTAGAAAAGTCCATTAGTACTTGCCAATCCACTGCAATACCAGTAGTGAATACCGTAATACTGTAAGTTCTGCAGAACGAAAGTACACATTCACACTGACTCAGTATGTACAATATATACATGTACCTGGGTTTTTCCAACTGCAGGTGAACCATAGAGTTCTGTTAGTTCTTTAGAGTACAAACCACCACCAAGTAGCTGATCTAAACTGATAAAAATGCCATTTCTTGGTGACTACAGTGCAAATCTTTTCTAAAACTTTTATTTTTCATAAAATACTTTATATCTGTTCAATGTTAACCATGCAAGCATGCTTACTTGGTACAACCTGCAAAGAAAAAAACAAGAATCAAAATTAATCCTCAGTCTAAAGTAATCTTAAGTTTTCAAGTTTATAAAGAAACTGAAAAAAATTATGAAAGTTGCATAAGAACATGTGTGATAGGAAAATGGTGCAAGTCCAACCGTCCTTACCAGTGGAAATAATTTTGAGAGATTCAATCATCTCATTAAATAAATGCTGTCCACTAACAGCAACAGCTGCATGGTCTAGTAGTAAACTTCTTCTCAAGGCAGACAATTTCTAAAAAAAATTTAAAAAAATTGCATAAATTTAAAATTTATTTCCATATTAATAGAATATATTTACATACACTTATTTTTTGTGCTCACACTAGTAACAGCAGTATTACTTTTTTAATAAACAATGCTTTTTTATGGCTGACCTGTGAAGACAAACAAGTTTTTTCTGATAAATGTTGCACATCTTCCACAATAAGATCAAGCACTGAATCAGTTATAAAAAAAAAGATTTGTGAGAAATATAATTTAGAGCATAAAGATCCCTGTTCAGGATTGCACCAGGGGGTACAGAACTGGGGGGAGAGGGGGGTGTCATGTGATCTTTTGTTTTGACAAATCTGATTGGCTAATGTCCAAAGTTCTCTATCTAAAGTTTTGTGACAACCAATCAAATCTCTCTATGCAATTGATAAAGAAAGGTCTATTTCTCCCTAATATTATTTTTTTTAAAGTTGGGTAAATTATTATTTTATAAATTCATTATTTAATTATATTGAAATAAGTGATATGTTAAAGCTAAAATAAATAAATGGTTTTGACACATTTAAGTATTCAAATACCAGTATTAATTCCAATTTTGCCCAGTTCTTTCAATGTTTCTGAAGTCAGTTCAGAACACTTTCCAACGGTCAGTCGACTCATTCAATCTCTTTTCTCTTCAATAATCTTAGAATTAAAACATCAAGAGCACTAGCCTTCTCGAGTATTTCTCTAGCCTGCTTCAAAACATCGTGGTAAATGAATAAAATGATGCAAATTCATTTTTGCCGCCATTTTATACAATACTTGGACGCCATTTTGTTCTCGTGCCCAGATCTCCAGGGTTTTTCGGTCGTCATAAAATGGATGACTCACTTTTCCAATTTAACTGTCGGACGACGGAAATGTCGTCAAATTTAATTTTCTAAATTCATCGTCAATCTTCAGTGGATTTCAAGATTTTAATCTTCTGGATAACCTAACCACAACTAAGTCTTAACCCTAGTCAGAAGTATGGTTTACCTTTAGTTTTTTGGAAAAAAATTAAAGGTCGAGAAACAGAGTCCTTTTGAGTGATCCTTTTTAGTGACGACCGGTTTTGTCGGCTTTCTTGCACAGCGGTCGTACATCTTTTTGTATGCTCAGTGAATCAGTAATTGCAACTGAAAACGTTGTTATCCAAAAAGTTTGACTGGATTTCATTTCTTTTTTGTTTATTTGGTCAACAAAACGCAAAGTCTAGTAGTATCTTTCAATATGTCTTATGTACTACAACATCTTCACAACGGCTGGCAAGTCGACCAAGCAATAATGGCCGAAGAGGACAAAGTTGTTGTGATTCGGTTCGGCCATGATTGGGATCCTCAGTGCATGAAAATGGACGAAATCTTGTACGGCATTGCGGATAAAGTGAAGAACTTCGCTGTGTTTTACGTGGTGGATATCACTGAAGTACCGGACTTTAACAAAATGTACGAACTTTACGATCCTTGTACTATCATGTTCTTTTACAGAAACAAACATATCATGATCGATTTGGGAACTGGAAACAACAACAAAATCAATTGGCCCATGGAGGACAAACAAGAAATGGTCGACATCGTCGAAACTGTGTACAGAGGAGCAAGAAAAGGACGTGGTTTGGTTATATCTCCTAAAGATTATTCCACAAAGTACAGATACTAGACTGTGAATAAAGAACTTGTCACAATTTTAACTCAATTCATGTAGAAATGATTAAATGAATCCCAGAAAAAATCTAAGAAAAACAGAAAAAATTCCAGAAAAAAATGTCAGAAAAAATCCTGGAAAAACCCTAGGAAAACAATCCTGGTTTCTACAAAATATTTGCAACTTGTAAGGTTATGTTATGTTGGGATGTTACTGTAGCTCGAAATGAATACATGGTGCTCTTTAATAAGACATAAGATAACTGTCAAAAATATTTATTTTACTTTGTTTCTTTGTATACAGTATAATTACACAGTACTGTATTTGCTTTTTTATCTATAAAACCTGTAAATCTCAGACAAAATTGAGAAATAAATTTCATATTTCCATGTGAGATTGGGGAGTAATCTACATGTGGGTTTATTGATTTTACTACTAGTGGCAAGAAACATCAATAAATTAAAAATTGTTATGTTGCTAGTTAGTTTCATAAAGATGACGATGGACACATAGTCCAAAAGCTTGATTTTTATTTTATATTGCTAGGAGAAATGCACCTAATAAAATAATATCTTTACATTTCTATAATTTGATGAACTAATATTTACATCACAATTTAGCTATACTGTACAAATATAATTACATCTATGCAAGTTCCTGTACTTAGGCCTTGAATCCAACCACATCACACATGCCAAATCTAATCTGGCCACCCAAAAAACTTGCCAACATGTCACTGATCTCAACAAAGTGAGCTGACTCAGATACCCTCTAAATCTACAAACAGTAATTATGCAAAAACCAAGACCAGCTGACAACTTGAAAAAGTATAGAATAAAACATATTCCGAAGAATAATGCCATCCTGTAAACTCAAGATATGAGTCAAACAAGTGGAACTAGTTGAAAATTGTAATAATTATTTCAACTTTATTTCAGTCATCAGAAAAGTGAAAATACAAAAACATGCCAGGTCTTATATACAAGTCAAAAGATCGATGACATCATCAGCAACAAAGGAGAAGAAAACCTAACAGTAATTGCCGATGATGTTATCGATCTTTTGGCTTGTATATATATAAGACCTGGCATGTTTTTGTATTTTCACTTGTCTGATGACTTTGAAGTAAAGTCGAAATATTACAATTTTCAACATAGTTCCACTTGTTTGACTCATATCTTGAGTTTACAGGATGGCATTATTCTTCGGAATCTGTTTTATTCTGTAATTATGCAAACATCTTGACCATTAATCCACTATTAAAGACCAAATGTCATGATGCCTGACCAACTTTGGGTGGAATGTGTATGGTCAATTAAGTCCAGCTTGATCTTGCCATTGGTGTTATCTTGTAAAAAATCATTATACTTCATATAATCCATTCTGGTTAATGTTGCATCCTCCAACTTAACACTAACAAAAAAAAAGAAGAAATATTTATGCACATGCCCACTATTGTATAATTTTATAATACCATTATACTGTAGACTCCTGTTACAAATACCTACCACAATCTATTTAGTTGTGGCATATTATTGACAAGCATAATAAGATCTTGAGAAAGGTTGGTGTCCAAATGTTTTAAATGAAGCCTGTAGAAGAAAAAAACACGTTCATATATTAATTACATAAAATCCTCAATAACTCATGAGAAAAACATGAAGGAAATCAATACCATATGTCTGTGGTTTTAATCTGATAACGATCAATCCTCCTAAAACATAAACTTCTATCACTTGGATGGCTCCCATTGACTGAGTGAACACAATACCATCTTCTTCACTCAGCACATAAAGCCATTTGGGACCCCAATTGGCCCGAGTATTCCAAGTTGAGTATACGGAACACGAGTAGAGCTTTACGATCTAGCTCCTCGATAACGCTGGAAATTCCACTAGAGACAGGAACGTTTCAAGATAGCTGTGCTAAATTATTTAATGAACTTGACCCGACATTAAGAAATGAAAGCAACATTAATATGTTTACAAATAATCTAAAACGAGTTTTATTTACTAAAGCAAAGCAGAGACTTCAATCCACTTAGATACGGACATATGTATGTGTATATATTTAAGTAATTTTACAGTTATGAGCATTAGTTTTGAACTTATAAACATTAGTATACATGTAGAGCTACCACATAGAGATGCTTCATTAAATCGTTATTATTATTATTATTATTATTATTATTATTATTATTATTATTATTATTATTATAAACTTCCGCTTAATCAAAATGTTGGGTTCCACTCCAGAAAAATTATTTTAAATTGTATCTTAAATTAAACTGAATAGTGAATACAGTACAAAATTAATAGTAACAATAATATACATTTATAATACAGTACACTATACAATTAATAATGTACAGAAATGTGTAATAAATGTGAACTGATACGGCATAAACCAACCTGACACCCCCCAAACAGCAAAACAACAAATACACACACCTAATTTCTCTCAAGCTTGATTTTTCCCTGAAAGCATGTAACCATTTGCCAATCAGATCTCCAACATGACAGCAAAAAAGTGATATTTCTTCAAGATCACATGCTTCCTCCTCAATTGTGCAAATTAACTCCTGGATAGCATCAACACTAGGTGGAGACAATTTAAATTGTTCCTGAAAGGCACACAATTCTTTGATCCTGCTGCGAACCTCTGACAGTTGCCCTGGTGATGCTCCCCTCCCTCGTTGTACTTGGCTAGCATGGCAGGTGTCACCAAGTTGGAGTGTCTTGATGGATCTTTTGGAATACTTCGTCTTGAGGAGATCTGCTACTGCTTTTAACCCTTTGCTGCTAAGATTACAGCAGGAAAGGTCAACCTTTTCAAGTTTTGACATGCTTTTTAGGGCATGACAAATGACTTCAACTGCTTCTGGACAAAGACAACAATTACTGAACCTCACAGAGGTTATGGAACTGTTGCCTTGAAGACATTTTTCTGCCAGGATTTTAGCTTCTCTCTTTTGGATTAAGATGCCACTCAGGTTTAAGGTTGACAGCCTCGATTGCATGCTGGTCACAATAAAGCACAGACCTTGAACTTCAGCAAAGCCCATATGCAGTGGAAATCCCCCAGGGGTTATCGATCTTGTAAAAAGCTCTGTGCTGTGGATAAGCGACAGAATTCCCTGACCAATTGGAGAGCTTTTCTGGGATGTATTCTCTTTCCATGCTTCATAAAAGCTTTCCAATAGAAGCTGCATTCGGTAGCCATATGAACAATTTTCAAGGAAACTACCATCGCTGCTTGAGGTTGCCAACCTCTGAATAAACTGCACCAGAGGATCGACATTCTGCTTGTTTGAACTTGAAAGCAAGCCAGCAATGAACACCAAAATGGAGTGAAATCTGTCAATTTCTTCATCTTGAAGCATCTTAGTGATAGCTTGAACTGCTGCTTCTGAAGTCCAATTCTTCACCAGCCATCTTGCAGCCAAGAACTCTTGAATGCTTTTGTGAGCAAAGCTGTGAAACCCAGCTTCATCACTGAGAAAACTGTAAAGTTCTGGTCGAGCACTCAGAAATCCAAGTTCACTTGATTTCGAGTCAACACCACAATCCTTTAACTCACTCTGCATGTACTGCATTGAATTTGTCAAGACCCCTTTCAGTGCCAACTTACCAAGGTTATCAAGACAGTCTTCAATTTTTTTCTTTTCTATTGGACAGTTCCAATCAATACTGTTCTTCAAGCAAAATGATCTAGCAACAACAATAGAGTAGGAGTTCAGCAGTTTTGTCATGGTCGGCAAAGCTGTTAGAGCTGGCATTGGCTTACTTGGTTGCCAGAGCTCACAGATAATTGGTGTCAAAAGTGGAATTCTTCCAAGGTGCATCAGGTTTGAACTTGTCCGAATATGTTCTGTCAATGTACTGACTTTGCTTTGATCACCTTTGAAATAATTGGCAATAAATTCCAGGACCTTCTCATCACTGTAACCTTTCACACAAAAAAGCATGTGAAAGTTGTTGCAGAGTTGCATCCAGCTTGTCGTAAGTGCAGGTCTTGACGTTGCAATTAAGTAGACACCCTTGTATGACTTGTCTTCCAAGAGGTCTTTGATCTCAGGAACTAGATCCAAATTACACTCATTATCACCGTCCAAGATAAACAGAAAAACTTCTGGATGTTTCATCATGTAAGAAAAGAATTGCTGCCTTTCTTCTGCAGACAAACGTTTTCCAAACACCTGCTTTGTCAAGATCTCTTCAAGTGTTCCTCTGACATCGTAAAGTTTTAAGAAAACAACTACCTTGAATTGATCAAATGGATGTGTATTTACAATGTCTGGATTTGCCCAATCATACACATATTTTTGACATAAGGTGGTCTTCCCAATACCAGGCCCACCATGAAGGAGGATGCGGGTAGGTTTTCGAGATCCTTCCCAACCATCAAATATTTTGTACATGTAATCTTCCGTGCATTGTTCAGAGCCGTGGTACTCAGGTTTAAGGTCCAGAGCAGTGAAGAAGGTTTTTAGGGGCTTCTTATGAAATTCCAATTCATTAAGGGTACCGTATTTGTTGGGGTAGTCATTACGAATAAACTCAGACACTTTTTCCACAACTTGTAATTCCACATCATCTAGATAAATAAATAAATAAGTAAACAAATATTTATAGCTGTCTGCATGGTGTCAGAGTAAAAACAAATGGGGTTTTTTGCCAGCTGAGGTGGGAATAGGTTAATCACTAATTGTTAACCCCAATAGACGAGTTTCAGGGTGTTGCGTGCGCATCGTTTTGGAAAGGAATTGGTGGGCTCTTGGCGGGCTCTCTACAAATAAGCAATGGCAAACAGACTTGCTAGCGAGCCAACAACAGCAGAATAACAGTGTTAAACATCCAGAAACTGTATCTATACTTTGTTTATTTTAAATAGTACGTTTACTTTGAGGGGAGCTTGCCAGTTTTTTTGAAAAATGATGCGCGCGCAACACCCTGAAACTCACCTATAGGTGAATCACTCCCAAAAAAAGCATACAAGGTTGTTTTGATTTTCAAAATCCTGTGGGGGTTTTTTGATTTTTTTTATATTTGAGGTTTTTTTGAGATTTTTTTGGATATATTGGAATTTTTGCAGACTTTTTGAGATTTTTGCAGATTTTTAGATTTTAAATGGAGTGACTCGGAATGATTTGCCCCTTGGTTGTCCCTTTGATGAGTAAAATCATCTGGTGTTAATTTATTAAACAGAAAACAAAGGAGCTGTTTTTGGCTGGCTAAGGCAGGAATGGGTTAAACAAATAAATTGATTGATAAATAAATAAATAAATAAATAAATAAATAAATAAATAAGACAACAAAATAAAAGTGCATGTTAGGTTTGTCTGCTCAACCATTAATAAATCTTCAGCTGGTTGTTCGGATGCCATGGCGTGAACTCGCAATTTTCTTTCCCGTTTAATAAAAGCCAAGGGTCGCGTTTTCTGTAGCTTACATTCATTCTCAAAATGCTCTATACCTTTTGGAGTTTGTACCCTTGAATCCAACTGGTCTGGTGGATCATCTCTCACATGCTGATCTTCTAAAATAGGTTTTAAGAAAATGAAATTAAGCAAAAATACAAGATTAAACTTATAAACAGCGTTACTAGTATATTTTCTTTGTTACGTGGGAAATTTTTAGCCTGCGTGCTAGAAATTTTCGGCAGTGTCAACTCTCATTATTAGTGTCAAGAAATTCGAAATTAAAAGGTTCGTGTGCAGGGGCGTAGCCAAGGGGGGGCAAGGGGGGGCAATCGCCCCCCCCCCCAATTGTTCGAGAAACCATTTTTTTGAAACGTTGAAATCCGGGTAGAAATTTGTTGGGGGGGGGGGGGGATCTCACTGTGGAAGAAGACCAGTCAGTTTACAAGAAAAAATTACAGAAAACTACTGATTTAATTTATATATTTTGAGAAAATCTAGCACGATATCTAGCACATAAATATGTGTGTCGCAAATGTTTTAAATTTATTATCTGGGGGAAATACTGGGCATGTATATTATATTTAGGCTTATATCATAGACCATGCTGTTTTCATTACAAAGTTTTCCAAAATGGCGGAAGCTCCTTCAAATCTTATGAATTTTTCATATGATGATTATGATCCTTGCGCTCCATTGCCCACTGAAAAGGAATCAAGAGACTGCCAAAGAATATCTCTTTTCCAGAAGACAATGATAGCAGCAATGATCTCATAAAAAACTTGTTTTCTGGTGAATTTACAGTTTATTGCCAAATTTCTCAAAAGAATACCCCATGTAAGGCACATAGGGAATTTCAAAATTATTAAAATAATCATTTTCATGAACTTGATAGTCTTGTAAATTCTTCTTGCCCAAACCTCCAGAATGCCGGAAATTGCATTTCAGAAGCCCTAGAATTGAAAATTTTCTCAGGGGAGCATGCCCCCGGACCCCCCTAGAATGCGCTCGCCCCCCAAAAATCAGGGCCCTGGCTACGCCCCTGTTCGTGTGGACTGTGAACAAAAGGACTTTCTGCCGTTTTTCAGCCAAAGTTAACCGTTATGACACCGTGGGTTGTCGAGATTGGCTAAGGGTTCGTGTGACAATAATTTATAATGGGTTCATTTCAATGATCAAATGTCACGTTTCCAACAAGAAAAACATTTACCGTGAAACCGGATGTTCTGTTGCATGCCACTTTGCAATATCGCGCCACACCATTGCAATGTTGATTGTCAATTTGCAAACGTCTCGTGAACATTCCTCAGTAGATTCCTTTCTTTGAGTAAATATACGTTAAAAATTTATGTTTAAAATATTACTGTTTGTGGGTTGCTCGCGGCAACTTGTCAATCAACATCCGGTTTGACCGAAACTAAACGCCAATGACTGCACTCCAAGTTTTACGTGTATTTCCAGCTATTATTTCATTTTTTCTCTGGCTTCCCCAGCTCAACTGTGCATCAATAATTTAGCAAAATGTTTGGTAGTGTCACAGAGTGTTCTACTTTTCATTATATTTACAAAACTTCCTGATTATCAGTAATTTTGATTTCCCGCCAAATTATATTATTAGCAACCAGTTCGTGCACTAAGGCCGAGCCACCACGTCGTAAATAAAACAACAAACTAAATATTGTTCAGAAAAAGGATCTCTATATAGTTAACCGGAAATAAATATTTCTAAGTATTCAAACAATTTCCAGGAAAGAAGCATATATGCCCTCGTTCCCAGAGCCCTCGAGATCACGATCATTTTAGTCAGTATTCCATAATTTATTTAGTTAAATTTTTAGAAAGCATGGCCTGGGTGTTTGCGCCTGTCTCGTTTGACTAACTAATACTTTAGTATATATAATGCTGTATAATTTTCTCAATAAAGTTTAGAAAACATCCAAAGCCCGGACCAACACCCCCCACCCCCCCACCCCCGCTAACTGTGGACCACAACTTTGGATGACGTTTTCAAAATCCTAAATCTGCCCCTGATTCTGAAGAATATGAGCTTCAATCTACTCAGCTTCAATCTACTTCGCCTTCTGTGAATAATTGTCACAGAGTTGATTAAACGTTCCCATAATTTTTTGTGAAACGTGAAATGGCAAGTTTTCTTATCCGTGAAATGAGAAATGACTTTTTCATTTCCCGTGAAACGTGATCCGTACCCCCTCCCCACCCAGTCAAATTAAGCTTACTGAAGATATTGTCTCTTAAAATATCAATTGTATGCCATATATTATTAAATTATATATCAACAGATACATGCACTATTAGATATTTACGAGTCGACGACAAACCTTTTTGCATGCCGATACAGTATACTGTATTCATCCACTTTTATACAGATCGCTTGATCGTCAATTTGCTTTCACAACTTGTGAATTAACCATATACTTTAATAGTAAACAATCTATTTTATCAAATTATTAACGATTCGTATCGATTCGACAGCATCTGTACCTGAAGCCTGTCCAGTCATGTTGAGAACATTACATGTACTTGCAATGATAGTCGTTCCTGCATTTTCCCGTATATTAACATTGTTTGCATTTCCTTGCGAGTTGTCCTCGTTGCCGTTGTCTGACTGGGAAGGGTCATCTACAATGAAAAGTGCATGTTATTTACAAAACACGAGTTGAGCACGCGATCATATTAAAGTTTGTTCGTATGTTTTTGCTGTACAAGCTGTCGACGATCTATGAAATTGAATGAATTTGATTCGGTACAGCACTTTTAGTAAATTATTACAGGTAACTACAGGCGTAAACGTATTAATAAATAAACCGCCAAGTGTATCCAGCTGACACTTAAACTTTGATATACCGTGGTTCTATATTGTTCAACCTACCATTACTTGGTGGTGAAGACATTCTATAATAGGATTACTTTAGCACGCCTGTGGTCCATAATTTAATGCCAGGAATCAAAAATGACCTTCCTTTTTAACTTCCTCAACTTCCTTCTGAACCTGAAGTCCTGACTGAACACGAATTAATAATAAAAGCAAAGATTTAGAATAAAATACGTCATTAGGTATTTCCCCCCCCCCCCCCCTGACCTGATAACTATGTGATTTTTGACGTCATTCTACTTATAAATACACAAAGGCCAGCCAATCAGAGCGTGTGTAGAGGAACACCTTCTTAATTATTTTAACATCTCATTCAAAGCTGTGACAAAGAAAATTTTTATACGAAAGAGTGAAAAGACGGACAATAACAGGAAATGTACTAAAATGCACTTCTTATAAAAAAGGGGCACATGTTTAGAAAAAAGTAGTGGGGGGAAGGGATGCTTATTCAAGAGGGGGTACTTATTCGAGAGAGGATGCTTTAGGTATTAATATTTCAGTGTTATTTGAAGGGGGGCGTGGTGCTGGGGTGCATGTTTGGTCAAAAGTGAGAGAAAATATCACAGGGGCCCCGCACAAACACTTTGCCTGTAATATATATAATTTTCATGATATGTAAATACATATTTATGGTAAAATACTAATGGAAATGATTATGTTAGGGAATATAAAATAGACTTACATTGGTTTTATAACATATATATTTTGTCGTTTCTGTGGCTTTAAAATATCGTGCTGTCGCGGTATCTTGTAGAATACAGATTGTGAACGTGACCTGGGAGTATGGACTACAGGAAACCTGACTTGGTCTAAGCAAGTGGCACAGCAAACCAGCACAGCCAACAAACTGCTGGGGTATATCAGAAGATCTACCAAGAACATTAAGTCCTTTCCAATACGACGAAAACTTTACCTTTCTCTAGTCCGTTCAGTTCACAGCTGCATTTACGACAAACTGCAAACGTCAAGATGTCACGTGACCTCGCGCGTGCCGTCCGGTTTGCCGTCCGCGGTTCACGTTTCAACGCCAAGACCTGCTTCTAGACGTAAGTCATTTACCGCAGAGACTTTTCGCTACATAACCATTGCAAAGCCACGTTTATAGCATACAAAATGTTTCCTTCTTGTTTTAAGAACTATAATTTCTGATTTATGGAGCTCTATAGCAAATCGTCCAGACGAATTTCAATGTCTGATTCAAGTGGTAGGAGTGGGATAAAAACAAATACGACGCCGTGCTCAGCCCAAGAGAACAACTTGTCTTTTTCTGGCTTTCCTAACGATAATGGTTTACATTTCTTTTGAAAATAGTCGACACAGAAGTTACTTATGCCTTACGTGGTATTTTCGTTCTAGGAAATGGGTCCCTTTCGATGCATGGTCTAGCCTATTGTACGATATATTGCTTTGCTTTAAATGTATTTGAATCTTAATGGCCTAAAAACACATACTGCGAACGGCAAACGGCTGACCTCAAACTGCAGTTTGCGGTTTGCAGTAAACGCGAATCTTAATGTCTCTAATATCTAGAATTGAACGTGTTCAACGACGGGCTTCGAAATTCATTCTGGATCTACCCTTCTTTTGTAACATTAAATACGAAGAACGACTATTAACGACTAAACTCCTTTCTTTAACGTACTGCCATGAATACCTAGACATTGTATTTTTCTACAAAACTAACCACGGCATCAACATCCTCAACAAGTCCACCCTACCAACTCCTCAACATCACAAACAAACAAACAAACAAACAAACAAACAAACAAACAAACAAACAAACAAACAAACAAACAAACAAACAAACAAACAAACAAACAAACAAACAAACAAACAAACAAACAAACAAACAAACAAACAAACAAACAAACAAACAAACAAACAAACAAACAAACAAACAAACAAACAAACAAACAAACAAGATTATCCAACCCTGACTGCGACAAATATCAAACCAAAAAATGTAATACTTCGACCTACCAAAAATCATACACAATTCGGACAACAAGAACATGGAACATACTACCAAAAACTATTACAACAAAAAACATCACACTCTCAAACTTCAAGAAGTTACTATTCAACTACTACATTAACACACTTAACAACACATATGACGTAGGCGACCCACGAACATGGAAAAGCATATGTCTAAAATGCAACACAGCTCGAAGCCTTATGAACCCACCATCGTGTTGCTTTTAGTAGATATCGTAGGAAATTTAATGTATTTAATGTATGTTGTATATCATTATGTATTTTTAAAATAACTGTTAAATCGTACTTGTTTTGGGCCGCAGTAATTGGCATTAGCTGTTGCGGTTACCCAGCCTATTGTCTTAATGTCTGTATTTATGTTTGTAACGTGTATGGCAAAGTTATTAAAATAAGTATAGTCAACCGCGACCAACCTAGCTAGTCTCCCTGTTCTTTGGGTCGGACTCTGTTCGGTTGGTCCTACTTAGTGAGGAGGGAACAGCACGATCGTCGTAACTGCCAAAACGGATATTTTAAAGCCACAGAAACGACAAAATATATATGTTAAACCAATGTAAGTCTATTTTATATTCACTAACATAATCATTTCCATCATTTTACCATAAAAATGCATTTACATATGTCATACATAAAATTATAGGCAAACTGTTGTGCGGGGCCCCTGTGAAAAGATGAGATTATCGATAGTTTTGATATGTGTTTGTGCAGAACATCGCACGGCCACTGGTGCCTGCCTAGCAAATGTTTCTACTACCAAAATCAGTAGAGTGCTTTTCCGGAAGAAAAAAGGTTGTCTGGAAGGCGGCCAAACGTGTATGTTTTGTGACGTCAACGGCTCAGGAATGCAGTGTGGCGTGTGAACGAATTCAACGAAATCAACGAATTCTGTTGAACAAGATGTTTTTTTGAATGGCGTGTACTACAGTATCACATTTATTTTACACTACGTTCAAAATTAACATCTTATTCAACTGAATTCGCCTAGTTTGTTGTATTCGTTCACACGCCACGCGGCATTCGCGAGCCGTGACACAAAACATAACCGTTTGACCGCCTTTCCAGACAACCCTTTTTCTTCCGGAAAAGACACTCTACCGATTTTGGTATACGTAGCTGAGCCTGTGAACCAGTGCAATTTCTCCCAGATATAATTTTATTTGATTTATCACCGATTAAATGAAATTTTAGATTAAATTTAATCAAGCGTTAAATTTGATCCTAAATTTTGGAAAACGCGTTCAAAACGTGCTGTTTTATATCTGAACCAATGTGTATTATGAAATGTATTTCCAAGCATTAATTCCAGTGAAGAAATTCAGCTCCAAATGTTTTTACCAGTATTGAAATTAGCAAAAGTTTCAGTTTCCAAGCTGGCGAAGTCACGTGATAATCTTTTGGCATGTTGCTTCCTGTGCATGATCCCTCGTCAGCCTCCACCCTTTCGGGAAATTCTAAAATGCCGCAAGACTAGCTTCGATTTTCTTCCAAATAATTTAACAATGGCCAGGGATTACGACCACTTATTCAAGCTTTTGATAATCGGAGATAGTGGTAAGTACTTGGATGTTTATTTACAACGAACGAGACGACGGCAGCGTTTGAATATAGTGTCCTGGACAAGCGAAATTTCTGACTTTATTGCTTGTCATTGTTGGCGATATTTTGGTTAAAACATGCAGAAATACTTTGTTATGTGCGTTGAGTTCGGAGATTGTTAGTACGGCATTTCAGATATGTGTCTCACTCGTGTTTTCGTCTTTAAGAGTACTTCCTTTAGCATTGTTGAGAGAAATAACTATGACTCAATGAATACACTAATCAGCAGAAAGGGAGAATATTAATGCGTAGCTTTTGATGTTGATTTATAGACAGATTGTTTAGCGAATCCCCCCAAACATCAAACCAACGATTTCTTCTTCCTTTGTTTAGAAAATTATTTTAATATACAAATTTCTAAACGACCATGCCCGAGTTAAAAGATGACATTGTATCATAAATTTCTGCCTATTTTTTTAACAAGAAAATAAATTCCGGTAAATTTATTACTACTTTGATTTTTATCGATGTTATTCTTTGACTGTAGATTTTTGATCTGTAAATATTTCGATATTATAATACACCTGTATTTATATTAGCGTGGTTTGTAATTTAAATGCCTAATTCTGATGGGAATTCAAATGTTACAAAGTCTGTTAAATGGAATATTTAGAACGCGGGGTAATTTATTTTTGATGTGTATTCATGTTTAATTGGATGTTCCCCAGATCTGTATATTTTTTCGAGGGAAAACATTAAATATCTTGGAGAACATGTTTATCATGTAGGATATTTTCATGATATTCTTTAAATGTGTTGTATTTATCTGTATTGTCAATACCTTTGAAAAGAATATAATTGTTGGGTTATTAACTTGGATTTAATGTCATGGAAATGAAGGAACAGTTTTATAAGATAATCTTTATGTTCAATATTGGTGCATAGCATTTTTACAAACTCTCAGAGATTCAAAATATGACAGAGAACCTGGAGGGCATTTTAAAAAAATCTATTGTTGACAAACATCAACATGGGTGGCCATGACATCAAATGAAAACAAGTCAACTCAGTAAACCACAGGGGCCTGGGTGGCTGGGCCCTGGAATAAGTCACCAGAAGTCAGACTCACGTCAGCACCTTTCAAGTTCATGTCCTAGCACATGTTATCTTGCACATACTGTATCTACCATACATTGCCATCAGTGTTACCATTCTATGCCATCCTAAGTTTTACCAGCATTTTTTACCCTCCCCAGCATCTCAATCAATGATGTCACCATCACTCACCATCCTGGTAAAGTTCCACCAGCCGCTGACCATTTAAAGTACCAAGAAACGTACCGGGATGGTATGGTACAAAATGGTGTAGTATCTGTATAGCATCAGTGATGGTACGCTGTACTCATTGAAAACAGGTGACAAGTTGTTACACGAGTTGGACTTCTAGTGAATCACCTGGTACTCTGTGCCCAGGCTCCTCCATGTCCAGAGGAGAAGTACTTTCGAGACCATGAAAGTCCTACATTACTAAGTTTAGTATATAATTATATGTTATTTTCCTAGGTGTTGGAAAAAGCAGTCTTCTATTACGTTTTGCTGATAATACATTCACTGGTAGGTTTTTCAGTTTACAGTACGTGTATTTAATATGTATTTTCACTGCCATTACCATAATAACTAAAGTACATGTACACACATTGAAAAGCAACTGAACAAACATGACAATTCAGATTCTCAATTAAGTAACAGTTACACTAAACAAAAAATGAACAGAATACAAGCTATTACTGAATATGAATTTTTTATTTTATAAATTTTATGTAATATATCATACACGAGGAGGAGTGTTTCATCAGGATATCCAAACACTGAGACGTTTGTTGAAAACCAAGCAAAGCTGAGGTTTTTGAACAAACTTCGAAGTTTTTGGATACCCTGATGAAACACTCGTCTGAGTGTACTGATATAGCATCTCAAACAAATCAGTATTTTAAGAGAAAATCGAGGTGAAAGTTTGCTTAATTTATGTAATTTCTTCCTCTGATATCCAAACCACCGACACGGTACTGATTTTCTTTGTGTTTTCCTCATGAATTATTAATGAGTTTCAGATATTAATATAAAGTTCTTTTGTTGTTTAGGTACTTATATTACAACAATTGGTGTTGATTTTAAAATACGAACCATCGAGATAAATGGAGAGAAAATAAAACTTCAGATTTGGGACACTGCTGGACAGGAGAGATTTAGGACAATTACTTCAACGTAAGTGTAGTTCAAACAAATATATCCCATTTATCAATTGTCTGTTCACCCAGAGGATCCAGAAAAAATTAAAAACCTTTGAAGCACAAGAGTCAAGATAACCAACAACCAAGCCTGGATATTAGCGTCCGGTCACGGACATTGTCCGGTATAATTTGTTATTTACAAGGTTTTGACAGTCACAAATTTGATTGTGTCGGTCTTTTTGTCTGGAACGTTTTTCGGTAAAATTTACTTCCATTTTCATGGCAGAATCAACTATTATTTGTTTTGAATCAATCACTTTTCATTTGTATATTAAATCGCGGCACATGAACTTCATTTAGTGGAGCACACGCGAATACGTGCGAGGGCTTTTGGAATACTTGCGCGAGCATGTCCCGTTTGGACCGCATGGCAAAATGCGGCCATCTTGATTGTCTGCAATCACTCAAGCATGTAAGTTATACAGTACATCGAAGAAAATAACTGAATTTTTCACGTCTGCTGACACAAATAGTGTTAGTAACAAGGACTCAGTTACTTCTGGTGAATCAGCCTCAGTACAACAAGGACAAAAGAAGTCAAGCCGACATTAAAATCGAGCACTGTAGTGAAATGGATCAACAAAGATCTAGCAAAAATGAATGCATCTGTGTGGTTAAAACACGAAGACAACGGGAAAGGAAAAGTTGTAACACTTGTTAACACTTGCTAGTAATAGTAATACATTACTGACAGTAGTGTACATTACATTTACATAAGAAATACAGATGTACAGTGCATTATATAACTATAGACTATTGTTTACAATTGTTTAGTGACAGGTACGTTTTGTTTTATGACAGGCACAATCTGATTGATGCTGGTCATTTTGACAGGCAGGGCAAAAAAAATTATATCCAGGCTTGCCAACAACTCTACTCACATAAGTCTCAAGCTCAGGCAGCCTTTGTTAAGTTTGGTCCTCATAATTGCAAGGCATACTTTCCTGATTGTGCAAGTTTTAAAAACATCCAATGTCTTTTAACAGGTATTACAGAGGAACGCATGGTGTGATTGTGGTATACGATGTGACTAGTGCTGAAACATTTGTTAATGTGAAGAGATGGCTTCATGAAATAGAACAAAACTGTGATGATGTGGCCAGAATATTAGGTAAATTACAAATAATAGGAAACATATTTTAATGATTAATGCTTTGAAAGTTTGCATGGTGATAATAGTATTCAAGATAAGTTTTGTGGAAGCACCACTTGTAATATTTATTTGCTAGCCTACGCTTTCGGCCTGTTGACTAAAAAAAATGACTCAAAAGCTTAGAAAATAAATATTACACATGTGGTGTTTCCACAAAACTTATCTTGAATATTTTAACCATTTAGCAGGGATAATACCCTTCCATGAGGTTGAGTGTGGCCTTCGTGGGCTCTTTTTTAAGGTTTGATGACATTTGTAATTAACATTCTGTCTTCATTCAGGAGCCCATGGATGTCAAAGGCAAAAGCCTTTTCAAAACTTAAATATTTTTTTTGTTTTATCTTACAGTTGGTAACAAAGATGATTGTCCAGAAAAGAAAGTTGTTGTGACAGAAGATGCTTTCAAGTTTTCAGAACAGATTGGCATCAGACTTTTTGAAACTAGTGCTAAAGATAACATTAATGTAGAAGCGGTAAGTCATAATCTACTGCAGCATAATGGGATGGCAGCAGCTTGTTTCTATCACACAATTAGTAAATACTGTACTGTTAGTTGAAATCAAGACTGCTTAAACCTTGCAATTGACTGCTATATTACATAATTCATGAGAAAAATTCAAAAGAAATTAAAGTTTAATAAGTGTCTTTTTATGTGATAAAGATACCTCCTGATTTACATAAACTTTAGCTTTGATTTTCTCAGCTTAGACAAGGTTATTTTTCAATCTTACAATGCCAATGAACTTACCATGTGGTTCGTTTTTTGAAGCTGTTCAATAAACTTGCAGTTTGTGTTTTATCAGATATAAAAACACTTGGCTTTGCCTCGTGTCTTTATATCTGATAAAACACTCCTGCTCATGTATTAAACAGTACATCACCTTGTACAATTGGAGGCCTAATATAATTCTATATATGCACAGTAGAACCCTGCCATACAAAACCCTGCCACTCCGTTAATATGACCACCTTGTTATATATTACGACTTCTTTTTCTGGCCTGAGTACAAATTATTAATTCATACAATAATGAGCAATTCAATTCGTTCAATTCAGTTTGTATTGGGAGTTCAAAAACTCATTAATAATTCATGAGGAAAACACAAAAGAAAATCATGACCATATCGTATCTTTATATGTAATAAAGATACCTCCTGATTTACATAAACTTTAGCTTTGATTTTCTCGGCTTAGACAAGGTAATTTTTCAAACTAACTCCACCAATCAACTTACCAAGTGGTTTGTTTTTGAAGCCGTATAATAAACTCGCAGTTCGTGTTTTATCAGATATAAAAACACTTGGCTTCGCCTCGTGTCTTTATATCTGATAAAACACTCCTGCTCGTTATTATACATAATACATTACTTCAAAAACTCATTAATAATTCATGAGGAAAACACAAAAGAAAATCATGACCGTATCGTATCTTTATATGTGATAAAGATTTCTCCTGATTTACATAAACTTTAGTTTTGATTTTCTCGGCTTAGACAAGGTTATTTTTCAAAATAATTCCACCAATCAACTTACCAAGTGGTTCGTTTTTGAAGCCGTATAATAAACTTGCAGTTTGTGTTTTATCAGATATAAAAACACTTGGCTTCGCCTCGTGTCTTTATATCTGATAAAACACTCCTGCTCGTTTATTATACATTACTTCAAAAACTCATTAATAATTCATGAGGAAAACACAAAAGAAAATCATGACTGTATCTTATCTTTATATGTGATAAAGATTTCTCCTGATTTACATAAACTTTAGCTTTGATTTTCTCGGCTTAGACAAGGTTATTTTTCAAACTAACTCTGCCAATCAACTTACCAAGTGGTTCGTTTTTGAAGCCGTATAATAAACTCGCAGTTCGTGTTTTATCAGATATAAAAACACTGGCTTCACCTCGTGTTTTTATATCTGATAAAACACTCCTGCTCGTTTATTTATACAGTACATAAAGACTTATGAATAACAAAGAAAACTGCATGAAATTTGAACTTACATGTAACATTAAAGAAATTTGATTCTTTTAAAGGTATTTACGGAAATCACAAAATCTGTTCTTGCTACGAAGAAAGAACTAGCCAAAGTGAGTGAAAACAGACAGTCTGCTATCCAATTGAAAGACAAAAAGACAAAAAAGAAATCTCGTTGTTAAGAACAAAGAAGGAAAACTTCTTTAAATTATCAACAATGTTTTGTGTGAAGAGGAACTGTACAGAGACTTCTGTGAGACATATGGAGAAAAGATAAATGCCTATTTTGCACAAGATGTCAAGAATGATAATACAATGTAATGTTAAAAGATGCACAGATTTTATCTGTGAATACTAGAAAAAACTTTTACCACTTCAATGAGTACAACATGCTCTTACCGGGGTTCTTGCCTTGCACATCACCACAGTGATCAGGCCCAATCTAGCCTATGTACTGTTAGGGGGGGGAAGGCATGTACAGTATTAGTACAAGTTAACAATTGAGAGACAAATAAAAGCTCAAATCATATGATATTTTGGCAAATATCAACTACAGTACTATAATTTATTCACTTTACATAGAACCTGCTGCTAGAGGTAGCGGTGCCATGGGGAGGACTGGGGGGGGGGGGGACATGTCCCCAGTTCTCTCCAAGGTCGATTTTCTAATTCGTCCAAATTCGAGGAGAAAAGTTGGGGGGGGGGGGAGGTTTTTGACTGAGATTTGAAATCTGGCTCATGGGAACCACTGGCATAAAGGCAGGCAACCTACCTAAATAAACTTTTGAATATAAGAATGAAGACAAGTAACAAAACACCTCAAAATTATTGTGATTTTATTTCTTTTTTAATATGCAAGTTGCATGAGTGCACTGATTTTTGGTGGTTGTTTGCATTGTGTCAAGTGCTACTTGACACAGGGCCAAGTGTGAGTTCAGTCAAGTCAAGTCAAGGTTATTTTTACATTGTAATGTAATGCTCAAATCAAGTTTTTGTCTGTTGTAAATTAAAGATGTGGTATTGTTTATTTTTGTACACATTTCACTTATTCCACAGTAATAAATTGAACACTAATAATTTTAACGCAAGATCCCAGACAGCAAGTTGTGAGATAATAATTATGAAACTTAGCGAAAGCGGAAGGACATATGAGAATGGAAAAGCTTTGTCCATTGATGTTAGAAGAGCTAAATTGTTGACAAACATTAAAAATAACCTTGAGTTGAGTGAACTCACACTTGACCCATATCAGGTAGGACTTGACAATTAATGCATGCATTACAATCCAAATTCAGTGTGCAATGAGCCATGCATATCAGTAATATGTTTATTTTCTTCTTAACATTGGCTTGTTATTGTTTACTTGTAAAGAACACTGCCCTCAAATAAACACTGCCCTGGCCAAATACTGTAGTATGACACTTCTTACACCCAGTACAGTAATCAAAACAAATTACTGACCAGAATTCTTTCACTGCCAAAGTTGACTTTTACTTTGGCTAACACCAGACAATTTTACTTGTCAAAGGGAGAAATCTGGCAGTGAAAGAGTCCTGTCTTACCTACAAAAACATTTGTACTATAGTTTTATCTAACATGGCTAAGTTCAAAAACTCATTAATAATTCATGAGGAAAATTCAAAACAAATTAAAGTTTAATCAGTGTCTTTATATCATATGTGATAAAGATACCTCCTGATTTACTTAAACTTTAGCTTTGATTTTCCCGGCTTAGACAAGGTTATTTTTCAAACTTACTACGCCAATGAACTTACCAAGTGATTTGCTTTTTGAAACCATTCAATAAACTCACAGTTCGTGTTCAATCAGATATAAAAACACTCAGCTTCGCCTCGTGTCTTTATATCTGATAAACACTCCTGCTCCTTTATTTAAAGTGCTTATGTCACAAAAAAATTTTTTTGACTTTTGAGTAGAGGACAAAAAGTTAGTTAATAGGTTCTTTAACATTTTTCAGTTTTCTCTTTTCATTCGCGAGATATGCGGCTCTAAACCTTGAAAAATTGGCTTTTAGCAAAAAATTGTCGCGCCCGAGAAAAAACCCGAAAAGGGTCTGGGGCGATAGCCGTGTGATGTAGCTTAAGGGACGGAGGTTCGAATTCACATGTGAAGGAGTACTAAAAAGCTATTGAAAAATTAATACGTCACACCACGCTCGTCCCAGACTCTTGTTGATACGCGACATTTTCACGAAAATTGCTGTTTAGAGCCGCATATCTCGCGAATGAAAAGAGAAAACTGAAAAATGTTAAAGAACCTATTAACTAACTTTTTGTCCTCTACTCAAAAGTCAAAAAAAATATTTTGTGACATAAGCACTTGAACAGTACATAAACGTTAGTGTTGGCAGCCTCATATATTTCCAGATTTTCCATGAGTTTTTCTCTAAGTTTGTGTGGAGAGGTACTGTAGACATGATGGTATACTGATACACATCACTCAGATGATAGCAGAACCCACATTCTATTCAGGCCAATAATCTCACAAAGCTCACCTATTGTCATTACCTTGCTGTTAGAAATCTGTCAAGGATTTGTAAAAAGTCCTTAGGTTTGTCTGCATGGACCAAATGACCTGCACCAGGAACTACTTTGAGAGAAGCTTTTGGAAACATTTCTCTGATTGCACGTAGGTCTCGAGGTCTGGAAATTACATGAAAAGGGTGTTGGCTGATGGCATCACTCATGTCATTAACTGATGTCACTAAGTGATGATGGATGTCATTAACTGATGATGTCATTAACTGATGCTGTCACTAACTGATGACATCACTAACTGATGTCATTAACTGGTGATGTTATTAACTGATGATGTCATAGACTGAGATGTCACTAACCTATGATGTCACTCAATCTCATGACATCACTCATGACATTGCTAAGTAATGTCATTAATTGATGTCATTCTGAAAGCTATATAGCTTCTTTCACATTTTTGTTTTCAAACATTCGTGTACTGTTGTTAGTCAGTGTACCCCAGGTTCAGAGATTGAAAATTAAAGTCATTTTAGTATATACTGTTATTTTATTATTACTACCCTAACTTACTGGACATTTCCTGAGTTTTCTCCTGCAATAAAAAGCACTTCTCCTTCATATCTTGGCATGCCATTAAGATCAATCCCCTTCATTAGTTCTGCAATGTTCTGTTGCAATCCTTTCAAGTTTAACTGCCACGTGAAGTTGCCTTGTTCATCTCTTTTCAGATTCGTAAGGAGAAAACCTCTTAGATCAGGAATCTAAAATTTGAATTCTAAATTATTATTCATCCCCTTAAGCCTGGTTCTCATATGTCGCCGATTTTCACCGACCCATGATTTAGATGCATGTTAAGTAAAAGAATAAAAGCACTGCTTTTCTGCATTGTTCTTTATTACTTAACATGCTGCTGCACTTCCCGTTTTAACATGCATCTAAATCACAAATTTCTGACCATCAGCGACATATGAGAACCAGGCTTTAACATGAATAGGAACAGCGGCATCAAATCTTTCCACCATAGCCCACACAAAAGTTTCTCACCAGATTTAGAAAAATCTCAAAATTGGTCTTGAAGAAAAGTGGGGGATTCACCCCCCTACACATTCTACATAGAAGCAGTTTTTCCAACTGCACCTCCTTGCTTGCAGTTCCATCCCTGCAGGTTAGCACCCCCATTCCCCTATATTATAATATAATTTGATACGCCCAGGGGTGCCGGAAGCTAGTTAAGGCAGCGGGGGCAGCCATACAAAAAGGGCACTTTTTCTCAGCATTAATTTTTGCATGTGGTAATTATTCACAATTTTGCTGTATATAGCATAAAATAACCAAAAGCCATTATAATAAATTGCAATGTATTGAAAAAGTAAATTCAATGAGTGAATTGTACCATATTGATGCTACATTCCTATTTACATTTAAGAAAACATGACATCGAAATCACAAAACACCCACCAAATTAAAAAGGCCTGCATGAGCAGAATTAAGACAGAAGTAACCCAAGGCAAAATTAGTTTGCTGCTGCCTCCCCGCAGTCTGAAGCAATAAACTAGCTTGTAAGACATTTTCCATGTTAATACAACAGTAATCTAATACAATAATACGAATGGTACTTTCTGTAGAAAACATTCCTCATACGGAAAAGGGCACTTGTTGCCCCCGTGCTGCCCCCGCACCATGAGGGCAAGGGGGGCAGCTGCCCCTGTGGCTCCGGTGCCCCTGGATACCCCTCTTCTCTATAGATAACATGAAAATAGAACTTACTTGTATTGACATTGCAAGGATTTCATCAGCATCTTTTCTAGTTTTCACTTGAGATAGATCCACATTTAACATAACCTGAATCAGTTCTTGAAACTCATACAATCTTTCAGCACTTGATGACGTTGGGCTAACATCCACCACAACTAATTTCTCAACTTCATTGGGCATGCTCAGTGCCATTTTCATCCCTACTTTGCCACCCATACTGTGACCAATCACAATGGCCTTGGGAGCAATGTTTAACTGATGAAGGGTCTCTTTAACATCTTGGCTCATCAATGTGTAAGACATTTTAGAAGTGTGAACACTTTCACCATGGTTTCGACAGTCAACAGCGATTAGCTTTTATCAACAAAGATAAAAAAGACAGCCAGCTTGCAATCATTTGACTTTACATCATCAGACAAGTAGATCATCAGACAAGTGGAGTTGGTCGAGATGGCTGGGAGTCTGGGACATGTGACATGGAGTCATGTGAGAGGAAGGTTGAAATAGAGTCAAGTGGTGGAAAGGGATACAACAGTGCATTATCTTATTCCCAGAATGAGCCAGCTAGCATTCTTGGCCCATGCGAGTTTCACTTCTCTATCAAAAAATGCTGGCTTTAGAAACAAGTGAATGAGATTGGAGTGTGGTTTGACAAAATATTTGTAACTCAGTACAATACTATAATTATTCCAGTCACAAGACAACCTTCCCTTATATCAAAATAGCAAGTGACAATTATCCAGTGTTATTCAGAGTATGTAAATAATTTCTTAGAAAAGTAAAGTGTTTCATAATTCTGATGAAGAGCTCTGCTCAGTAAAATATTTCCAAGCTGAGGGCTCATCAAAGACTACTTCTCAATATACTATTAATGGGAATCACATCAGCAAATTCTTATTAATTTTGGCAGAAAAGAAAAAACATGAAAAATTAAGTCTTGCTCTTTTCATACACAATACAATACAATACAATACAAATACAATACAGTAAGTATAGTACAGTACCCTACATTACAACTCAGTACAGAACAATATAAAGTACAATACAATACAATACAATACAATACAATACAATATGTACAGTACACTACATACTACAATACAATATTAAGTACAGTACACTATACAGTACAGTGCCACAGTGCAGTGTAGTGTACGTAGTACACTGCAAAACAGAATAACTTTAATAATTGCTAAAATTTTCAAACTTCTATATTAAAAATATTTAAATTTATCGTACCTCTCTTCCCGTCATTTTATTGTAAGTTTTACAAAGGCTAGACCAGTTTTTCTTTGAACCAAACAGACCATGAATAAATACCAAAGGTGTGCTATTGTTTCCAGCCTTAGGTTCATATCTGTCATACGCAAGCACAACAGCTTCGTTTGATGTTGTTCGTAAATGATGAATTCTCTCTTTCTCTCTTCCTATGCTGACAAACAACGCACAGTATTTCTTTGAAAGCCATTTCGGAGAAAATGTACTTTGAACACGAACAAATCGAAACATTTTAACGTGGGCCGCCAATTCCAATAACCTCTAAATGCCTGCAGGCCCCCAGGCCCCACCTGAATGCAGGGTCCTGAACGGGGGGGAGGTCTGGGGGGGGGGGCTAGATCCCATTTCCCAATGTACAGCATTAGGAAATCACATGTTCTCCTCATTGAAATTTTTCCTAATTCCCACTGTCACTTTAATGCCCAGTGCTAAAAATGGATAAATCCCACCCTCATAGAGTCATAGTAGATTATCAGATTATACTTGTTTTGGCGATTTTTACTATTCAGGCAAACCTGATTTCTCCCATCTTCAGAATCGACGGGGGACGCCGCATTTTAAAATTTTTTTACATTGATTTAAGCATTTTCTAGAACATGAAGGCCTAGAATATTAAGTAAAAATAAGCTAGTTGTATAAAGCACGACAAACAAAAGCCTTAATTGGAACAAAGAAGCCAATTTTGATTAGCAACAAAGTAGCGCCAGTCAAAATGCGTTAGTTCGAAACGAACTTGCCTGCGAACTGCGAACTTGGGAACGGTATTGGATCATGTCACGAGCACATCACAAGATTGTCACGGGATACGTCACGCGTTATCCGCTCGATTTTCCCGGAAATATCACAAAACCCATTCGATTCTAGTAGGTGAAATCCCGCACACATAACCGTCTTTAATTCCATTACCCTAACCATATCGTTGTATTTTAGAAATGACATTAAAGGAAACATGTATGCCATTCTTTGAAAAAATTACGAAGATAATTTTGTATTTTTGACACTGTAGAGTGACGTCATTTGATAAATTGTAACATTTTACCGGAAGCTGTTTCAACTCATTCTCGTTAGTATATTATAATAATAAAAATAAAATGGCAAGGGAGTTTGATCATATGTACAAGTTCGTTTTAGTGGGAAACGCGGGTAAGCGTCTTGTTATATATTCTGTTTACAAATTATACTATATTATCTTTCTCAAGGACAAGATGTAATATATATTTGACTTGCGCAAGCGTTGGTTGGGGTCTGTTTTTTGTTTACAAACTTTGATTGCTTGAACGCACCTGTACGGAATAGAACCATTCCCTTGTATATGTGCATTCCTTTGTGTTCGTATTAAAATATTTGGTGCTTGAAGTATGAAATAAATTCACAGTTTAATAAAGACTTCTGATTGTAAATATGCCATGTAAACCTAATATTGCGATTCAAATTAAATTTATATTCAATATATAGATGTTTATTTACAAAGTAATAAAATAAGAAAAATTAAAATACGAGTCAAACAGGTAAATGTTTGCTTGAGTCTTCACTGAGGTATCAAAATTTATAGGCCAAGGTACCGAGGTGCATGCAGTGAAGACTACAACTATGAGCAAACTATTCTGATCTGTATGGACAACCAATTATTGTGCAAGAATTCAAAATGAAATGTTTCCAATGCTATTAGCAAGTTCACTATGCTACTATAAGCACATGCACAGATATAACATCATTATTGCCCTGTGTTTTACATGCAACCCTAATTGGCAATGCAGACATTTTTGTAGGGTAGGTACACAAGTCCACTGAGAAGGGAGGGCACAAGTGTTCATTGTATCGCTGTATCATTGTACGCTTGGCCAATCATTGCACCTTTTGACAGTTATTTCCCCCCAGGGCCCTATACATAGGAAATGCAGAAAAACATGTCCCCACGTTACACCCCCTACCTGTATATATATATTATTTTATATATATTTTTTCGATAGGTGTTGGAAAAAGTAGTCTCGTATTACAATTTTCAGAAACTAAATTTCAATGTAAGTTCAAATTATGCTATTGAGCATATTTGTGTGGTACAGGTAATTGACTTTTTGTTTAAAAATTAATCTTAAAAACATGCAAAGTGAAGTCCAGTTGTGGAGGTCCTAAATTGTCAATGTGCTTTCACTTTACTAAGCAAATTATATCACAACCATTGGAGTGGACTTCAAAATTCGAATACTGAATCTTGATGGTGAAAGGTATAAACTTCATGTGTGGGACACTGCAGGTCAAGAAAGATTCAAGACTATAGTAACGACGTAAGAATAACTTGTTCTGGTTTAACCATTGCTGTCTAGGTTAGCCAAGTGGTTCTCCCTTCAAAGAGTAAATTAAACTATTTGTCAATAGATAGAGTGAATTAGTCTAGCCTTAGATGGAGCAAAATACATATGGTACTAAAGGGACCAGTTTTGACAGCTCAGGAAGGATTGGGTTAATCACTTGTTAACTCATTGCTACCTAGCTTGGTTGGCTGATGATTCTTCCTTTGATGGGTAAAATCATTTGGCATTAGACATAGTGAAATGCATGTAGTTTGTGGTTAGACAGAGTAAAATAGTCTGGTGTTAGAGCAAAATTGTTTAGTACGTGTTAGACAAAATAGAATAGTCCAGCATTCAAGTCGATGTGGACAGACTTTCAGAAGAATTAACACCTAGGTAGCTACCATATGCCAACGAAAGATTGTCTATTAATTTTTAAACTTAAGATAATTCCTTAAAAATTGTAGAATAAATTTTATAAAGTATACAGTACTGCAGAGTACTGTAGTCGCTTACAAAATGTAGAATTAACACTTTTGTTTTACTTACCCAGTTATTATAGAGGTGCACAAGGAGTATTGATTGTGTATGATGTGACGAGTCAAGATTCATTTCTTGATGTTAATTCATGGCTTCATGAAGTACATCAAAATTGTTCTGGAGCTGCCATAATGATAGGTATGTATTAATAGGTGAGTTTTAGGATGTTGTGCTTGCATCACTTTTTTCAAAAAATTTTTCCACTCAAAGTAAACATTGTTTAAAATAAACAAAGTATAGACACAGTTTCTGGATGTTTAACACTGTTATTCTGCTGTTGTTGGCCCACTAACAAGTCTGTTTGCCATTGCTTACTTTGTGGGGAGCCCACCAAGAGCCTGCTGATTCCTTTGTTTTGTTTGTTTTTGTTTTGTTTTGACAACTTTATTGGGAATAGCTAGATTTAAATTACATACTAACAGAAAAAAACAAAACAAAAAAAAGGAAAACAAAAAAACAAAAAAACTAGCTATTAGACCCAAAAGGGCAAGTGCGAACGGGACCGATGGACCCATGCAAGGCACCACCCCTAGGGTAAAAATAAATAAATAAAAAAAAATTTATATCTAATTATGAGAAAACGAATTATTTACATGTATAAATTGAAGTTAATTAATGGCCAGATGCTCGATGGCATGAGCAGGTTCTTACTAAGGACCAAGTACAAAGTCTATATCAGGATCGAAAGTTGAATGTAAAAGATTAACCATTCTTTGGTGGACAAAGTGTTGAAAAGATTTAGAGCTAGAAAATACACTTTCAGTTGCTAAGGTATGAATAAAGTTCCATAATTTAACGATACGATTAAAATAGGAGCCCTGGAACGAACTGGTCTTACATAGAGGAGTTCTCAGATTCAAGGAGTTGCTTTGTTTTGTGCGGCCATGAGATATTAGGGTTACAAAGTTATACACATTCAGGTCAGTGTTACCATGCAGGCAATTATAAAAAAATACTAGGTCTTTCTGCTCTCTGTCGTAGACTAGCGGCAGCAGATCCAGGGTGACAAGCCTTTCTTTATACGATATTTCACCACGGCGAGTTCTAAGAATCCATCTCGTGGCCCTCCTCTGAACACGCTCAATTTTTTCCTTGAGGCAGGACTGGGTCGGGGACCAGACTTGTGTCCCAAAGCAAAGTTGCGATTTGACAAGCGATAAATACAGTGTCCGCCTGACTGTCACATCCGTCAAAAGTGGACAGCTCCGCTTAAGTAGTCCAAGGAGCTTATTGGCTTTAGCTACAATGACGTGCACATGTTTATCCCATGAAAGGGTGCTAGTAATAATCACTCCAAGATCTTTCTCTTCTGAGACACGCTCAAGCGGTACTTGATTAAGGCTGTAATTATATGTCAAAGGGTTTCTCTTCCGTGTCACTGTTAGCGCTTTACACTTAGACGCATTAAAGCGGATGTTGTTTCGCTTTGTCCACTCGTCCAAGCGTGATAGAGTATTCTGTAAGGCTATACAATCATATGCGGACGTTGCACTTTGCAAAATGATGCAAGTGCAATACCCTGAATAATACATATGTTTGAATCTTAATTAATTTGAAGTGTCTGTGAAGTGAAAAATTCTGATTAAACAAAAATAAAAGTCATGAAATAAATTACCAGTATGTACTTTTTACAGTTTAAAGTGCCTATCACCTCTACAGGGATTTAATATATTTATGCTATTTGGAACACTCTAAGAAGAAATGTAATATATCTTCTCAGACAAAAACTTCATCTTCTTGGACTTTTTCACTGTCAAAGTTACTGGATGTGACATGTACATCTACCAGGACTACTTGTGAAATTGAAACAAAAGAAAACTGGTTTGCAAGTTCTGGTTGACGTCATATCCAGTAACTTTAACAGTGAAAAAGTCCATGAAGATGAAGTTTTTGTCTGAGAAGATATAATTTACATTTCTTCTAGAATGTTCCAAATATCATAAATATATTAAAGTGCCTATCTCATGGTTGGGGACTTTGAATATTTGTAATCTTTAGATTGTTCTGAGAAAAATTGTAATATATCTTGTCAGACGAAAATTTCATCTTCATGGGCTTTTTCACTGTTAAAGCTGGTTCTGGAAGTGATGTCATTTTGACGTCAAATCAGGAATATGTGTATATTAAACCCTATTTCTAAATCCCTGCTTTGACATCACTTCCGGAACCTTTAACAGTGAAAAAGCCCATGAAGATGAAATTTTCATCTGACAAGATATATTACAATTTTTCTCAGAACAATCTAAAGATTACAAATATTCAAAGTCCCCAACCATGAGATAGGCACTTTAAATCCCTGTAGAGGTGATAGGCACTTTAACATTATAAAATAAGGAAAGACTGGGATTGAATAATTATTATATATTATAGAGATGATATATATATATATATATATATATATATATATATTTAACAATTATTCACCGAAGTGGAGGTGAATAGTGCTGGATATTCACCGAGCCGCTTCGGCGAGGTGAATATCCACACTATTCACCGACACTGAGGAGAATAATTGTTTTAGCATATACCTCATAAATGAAATGACAAGTTTAACATTCTTATATTTTTCGGTATTTTATACAAGACACGGCCGCTAGCAACTTGGGCACTTGGCGTACTCGATATTTGTCGACAAAACAGTTTTTACAACTTTTGAATACATTAATGGCTAGAAAATTGTAAAGAAACATACCTGTGGACACTCTTCTACTTAATTTTGTGGACTTTTCTCGTTATTCTACAACATCAGCCTAGTTTATCAACAAAGTCTCCTGCTTCGGTAAACAAAGCAAAACTGTCCGCCATTTTGTTTTGCCCGCAGGTGAATAGTGCAGGATATCCCGAGCTAGAGGAACCAATCAGATTGCTTGAAAAGCACTATTCACCTGCGAGGTATATGCTAAATATATATATGTACTTGGATCAGGTACTGTACACCAATAAACCAAGCAAAGGCAAGCATGCCTATTTTTCTATTTTAGTTGGCAACAAATGTGACATGACTGATGAACAGGTTATCAAGGCTGAATGTGGTGAAGAATTTGCAAGAGAACATGGACTGCACTTTTTTGAAACAAGTGCAAAAGACAACATTAACGTCAATCAGGTAAATTGTTACAGCTTTTAAATCATATCCATACTAGTCACTTGCTGAGCAAGGCTATGTATAATAATAATAATACACCCAATTCTCTCCTGGCATTACCACCTTATTATATATACAGAACTTGTGATCAAGCTCTCGGCAACGCCCTCCGTGGCTCAGTGGTCACAGCATTGCACTAGAATCGCAAGGTCGTGGGTTCAATTCCTGCTGGAAGGCCTGTGTAGTTGCATTTTTCGCAACTGGTCCCGGTTTGGTCTTAAAATGTATATATTCTACACTCGAATTTTCCTTCACCCAAAATCCTTAGAACGCACTATGTAATCGAGTGAAATGCCCAATATTACTTATGTATAATAATTATGGTTTTCCATATTTATGTATACTGATATAAACCCACAGAATGTTGTGAGACTTGAGAAAAACATGCTTGTGAGGGTGGAAGACATTGAAGGAAAGCAGTAAAAGAAAGTCTGGACAAAAATTAGGTTTTCAAAAAGTCGTATATATTTCAGGGTATTTTTTATTTGGTATGCCTATTAGGTGTTTGAGGAGTTGACAAAACAAGTCAGGAAACTTGAATCTGAAGCCAGAAGCGTGGATATCAGTGACTTTACTGCCATCACTCCTGGAGATGAAAGTAATGAGAATTCCATGAAAAGCAAATGTTGTTAAGAAAGAAATAGATACACTGTAGGGGTGACAGACAATTAATGATTTTAAAGTCTTAAATTAATTTTAAAATTTCACCACATTTTTATACATGTTTAGGAGATGGTTTAAGATCCCAGGGCTGCAAATTACTGTCGGACATTGGACAATGTCTGACCAAATTTGGCAAATGTCAGAACAAAACCAAATTGTCATCAGACATAGTGTCCGTGCGAATAAAATATAATGTCTGATCAAGAAAATTTGGCTTTATGCTGTTGAAAGAGAAACTTCTCTTTTTGAGAGAAAAATTCCAATTTCCTTTTGTAATTCTATCGATAGATTGAGCATGTTTGAATTTTAAATCTTCCATAACTGAATCGGTCTTCTGAGAGAAACTGATACTATTTAATTACTCTGGTACCAAGGAGTTAATTAAAACAATGTATAAGTATAACACACGCACGCGACACTAAACAGATGAGTCAGACAACCACCACAGAAACCGGCTTTATATCATGAACTCAAAACTGTATTCTGAAGAATTATATGTCTGACAAAATGTAGTGATAATGGTTTTATGTTTGAACAAATTTTAGTAATGTCTGACCAAAATTGGAAATGGATCAGACACATGTCCTGTCAAGAAAAAATATTTATTTGCAGCCCTTTGTTAGACACTGCAATTCTTGAATGTAACTTGTCTCACAACAGCAGTGATGGAAGTTGTAGGAATCATTGCAGTGTGTAACATGCTGTGCACAATAGTCAATTAAATTGTGCAAGACAAGTTTTGGCAATTGTTGCACAAATTAAAATGAAGTTTAAAAAAAAACCACGATAAATTCTTGAAACCTGCACAGAAATATAAATGGTCAAAATTGAGCGGGATTGAAAGGAATAGGAAAAAATCATGTTTAGGTTAAAACATGTGTGGTTTCCCAATTTTTATAAATTACTCATGTGTGACTTTTTTAAAAACTTTTTTAAACAAAAACAATTTCAATAGTTTCTGTGTGCATGTATGTATTTTTAATTCAAACAAACTGGTTATGTGAACATTTCATCAGGTAAATGGTCTGGAATAATTGAACCAATCCACCATCATTATCACTAACTAAAGTTCATTGTCCTTAAAAAGACATATATAATTCAATATATATTGGTACTAATCAGTAACTGTATTGCAAGTTGTTCAAAACCTGGATTTTTACTAGATGTAAAATGTTCCCTCTCAGCAGACGCTCTAGTAAAATACTAAATAATATTAATAGGGGAGTTGAAGGTACAGTAACGCTCAGAAATAACCTAACAAAAACCGAGGTCAAACCTAGGTTTAACCTCAGCTTAATCATCACTATGAATCAAAATATGGACTGTTTTCTGTATTACAGTACTAGATAATTTTATTGTGTTACTAAAGTTTATTACCATTTCTATCATTGTTTAACTTAACCTCAGCCGCACTGTTAGGTTATTTCTGAGTAGTACTGTATGCAAGCAGTGGTAGGAGTACATCGAGGGAGAGATCTGAGGTGTGTGGGGCCTCTCCGGAGAGTAAAATGTTCAACTTTTCACTTAATTTATTTTGTGAGTTTCTGCGTGAAAACTATTCAATTTGTTTGATATACAGTAGACAAGTATTAAAACTTCCATCATCAAACAAATATCTAAATTTAGGATAATCAAGGTTTTGAACAATCTGAATTACAGGTACAAAAAAATCATTATTTTAATTACTGAAATGTCATACCATACCATCCAGCTTTATAACTCTCCTCCATCATGCTTGTTGTCCTCCCCAGTCTCCTCTTGCTTTGCCTCTGCTGGCTGCTCCTCCCCAGTCTCTTCTCCCTTCTCTGCTTGCTGCTCCTCCCCAGTCTCTTCTACCGTCTCCTCTGCTGGCTGCTCCTCCCCAGTCTCTTGTTCCTCCTGCTCTTCATCACTCTCTTCCTCTTCATTGGACTCCACTTTTTGGGTGAGGCCATGGGAAGCTAACAGCTCATGGATTTCATCTCGAGTTTTCTCAACAACTGGAACCCTCTATTACAAAATATAAAAAAAAACAATGGAGAAAATATACACAGCAATCCCACCCAAAAATAAGACTTTGCCTGGTCATACTGCATTCACCAGTCTTTCATCTGCTGCTGAGAATAATGTATTTAATAAAGAAGAAGACTATTCTGATGTTTTTAGCCAATCTAGGGGTAAACATGCAAATTTACAAAATATAATTTCATACCTCAATTTCTTCTTCTCCTCCTTCTTTGAGAAACACCATCACAGGGTCAATTCCACCAATGTATTTAACTTCAAGATCTGGACTGTGCACTTGTTAAAATACTATTTTTATAAATATATTGAAACCTTGGAAAAACAAGAGTTTTCTGGCATTATTTGGCAAATTAAAACTTGACAGACACTTTCAGCCAATCAAAATGCACGATTTGTAATGGGGGATACAGTACCCAATTATTTTGGAAATATAATTAAAAATTTTAAAGGATACTATTTTCCTGAATCTTCATTGATGAATTGCTTCACCTGGAAAGTTTAATTAACAAAGAACTTAATTGCATTAAATATTTTTTATTAAAGAAATACCAAATGGTTTTCCATGTTTGGATACTCTGATCCAAACAGCCCAAACACTTGGGAAATTGCCCAGGGTGCATTTCATGTCAACCCCACGCCGAAGATAAACCACAGGTGTTCAGGTGCTGCGCCAAGGAAGGTCAAGATGAGCACCGGTACCAGCACCATCCACTGACTTGTATAGTTGTATGGCTGTATATGTGCCGAGCGCAGTGTGATTGTGCACCAGCACGCTGAGCACTTTTGAAACTCACGCCGAACATCTTCGGTGTGACCTACATGGAATGCACCTTGGGAAATTACGAGACTGGAGAAAAGCGTAACAAAACACGAGCCGTAGGCGAGTGTTTTTAGCTTTTTGAAAGTCGAGCAATTTCCCAAGTGTTTGGATAAGAGTCTCCAAACTCGGAAAAAAACATTTGGTATTTCTTTTATAAAATAATCACAAGTGAATATGATAATATACCATCTGACATTTTCAAAAAAATTTTTGGTGGGAATTTTCCGTGTTTGGATACTCTGATGCAAACACGGCAATTGACCAATCAGGGCTCGCGTAGTATACATGTTATTTTATAAAGCGAAATATTCCATATTCGTTCCATCGAATTTACAAATTAGTGAAATTACCAATCAATTGTTTCAATTAAAGACTAAATTTCTGAAAATTGCAGACATACCTGCGGAAGGCGGTTCAAACGTCATCCACCACAAGTCTAGAATGGAATAAGTTTCATTTTCAAGTTAAACAATCTAAATCTCCATTATTACAACGTGTCCTATTTTATCTCAGTCTCAGACTCTCGCGTGTCCTGAGATTCTTTGTTTGTTTTCGATTTAACTACACACGCTTCAAAAGGAATTATTTGGGTAATAATATTCTACATACCTCAAGCCGAGCCTTGACTTTTTCACCGTCTTCGGCAGCAAAATTAGAAGCTAAGAAAGCAAGCAACAAACTAACGACCCAAACAGTCGCCATTTTAATATCGTGTCTTGATACTCGTCACTCGTGCAAGACTCGCGGGAACAACGAAGCTTTCGCGGATATTCACGCAAGGTTAATTAAACACAAATGTTGATAAATTCTAATTTACATATAAAATTATCAACTTTTAATTAGAAGTTGCAAATTGTATTAAATAGCCAGCAATGGACTAGTGTAAACCAGATTTTAGACTTCTCGTGCAACTGCAGTTTGGCCGTCACTCAACTCCAATTTAAACCTCGATTTAAATTCGAACTCAAACGCCTTCTCAGGCGATCAGGGGGAAGAGTGGTGTGCATTTGTGAAAAAAAACTGCGCCGCAAAAAAAATTAGTCAATTAAAGATCTGCACACATCACACCTATCAAAACACACCAATCTCGCTTTGACCTTCATTTTGACCTTTGCGCAAATAGCTGTCATGTCAAAATGCGCATCATAGACACAAGGTCAACTTTGCGCAAAGTCAATTTCGGATTCCCGGAAGAAAGCGAACCTTTGGGAATGTCGTTTAGAAGAAAGCCAAGGGCAATGACGATGCTGGTTTTTTTGATATTTCTAACCTCGATCTTTCACACAGCAAACGGCTTTTGCGGTAAGTCATCTTGCGTCTCCAGTAGCGAGTCACGCAAGGTTAATAAAACGCTCAGACGAACCGCGGAAATATTGAGTTGCGCTATTAATGCACTTTCGCACGCAAAGACTAATCCTAGGCATACCAAGGCATATAGGGGCACGTGGGATAGATTTATATTTTGGCCATTCAATTTGGAAGTGGTACAGTTTAATATACTCAAATGACTGCGAAGCTGTTATTCAAGCCACAGTAAAAAGATCAACTCGGTGCTGGGACCTTTGATGTTTGATCTAACTTTCACCTTAAAATTAAAGTTTGACTTTGCTATGAATTAATGTTGAAGATTTGGAGGTCTGAAAATGGCTTGAAACATTATTCGAGCAAAATCATGCTGTAGGTTCATGACAGTAATGACGTCACAGAATACTCAGGGGACCCCTAATTAATTCCTTTTGTTTGGGGGTGGTACTTACCCACCCTTCCCACCCTACCACTGAGCACCATCATTAGTTATATTACAGTCACATATAGTGTGGTATATCAATACAACGTGTACTACATTTTTGTGCAAAGCTTTGACCTAGGTTTAAACTTTTATCCTTTGCACAGGTGATCACACAAATGCCACAGAAGCAGTGGTACGAGTTTCCAACTGGCTAAGAGAGTACCATGCTTGTAGTAACTCCACACCACTGGAACCACACATCACCAGTAGTATGCTGGTATCTCTTCGACTTGCTGGGAATCAACCAAAAACATTACTCACAGACTACAAGACCAATACCTCGTTCACTGTTGTAGATTCCCTTAAAGCTTACTTGGAGAAACATCAAGGAAACTACAACAATCTAGCTACGATACCAGCTGGTCAAATGGCTTATATTGTCCAAGGAACTTTAGCCTTATGTCTTGACCCTCAAGACTTTTTTGGCCATAATTTGACTAAAGTCCTAGTCGGTAGTATTGAGTCTTTTGATATACATTATTCAAATACATTCAACTTAAACTATTTTCAGTATAGCGCAGTTGCTCTTGCCCTATGTCAAAGTGCTCAGTACATTCGAGGAACAGTAGCTGATAAAATTATCTCAGAATTAAGGAAAGCACAAAATAGTTTGTCAGAAAGCCACTCAGATATGCCAGATACGATAAGCATGGTAATAATGGCTCTCTCGTGCTTCAGAAGAAAAGTTTTTGAAGGAACTGTAAAGAAAGAAGTTGATCAGATTTTAAAAGATTTGGTGGCCATTGTGCGACAAAGATATGAAAACAGCTTGTGGAATGTTCATTCAAACTCCTTGGCAATGCAGGTCAGAAATACAATCATTTAAAAATTTCTGTCACAAATTTCTTAGTGGTGGGACACCCTTCTAGATGTTTCCACACTAGATCTAGAAAACAGTGCTAGATCGTTGTGAAGATAAGTCCCAGGTATACTCTCATCGAACCAATGGGGTGTTGGTGGCACAGTGGTTAGCGCACGTGCCTTTCACCTCTGCAACCCAGGTTCAATTCCTGCTCTCAGCAGTTATCCGATTAAAATTTCACCTTGGCCGCATGTGAGAAGAGTGCTTCCCAGTTTGACTCTACCAAACATCGCAGGTTTCCTCCGGGTACTCCAGTTTCCTCCTGTAGAAACACTGGACCAATGAGGGATGGCCCTTACTGGACCTCCAGGGAGAACAGTTAGGTATTAACTGATAGAGCTATCCAGTATAAATAACATTAGTTTAGTTTAGTTTATAATGATGTAATATATCAACAAGATGTAAATAGGCTTCTGGTAAGAGATCCCTTGAATCAATATGGCAAGCCTGCATACTCGGGGTTAAAAATTATCATGGTAGGTGATGGTATTTCATGGCTGGTTCAACAAGCTTGCTCCAACAAAGAACTAATTAATTTTCATAATTTATCAAGAGACACTTACAGTACTGTAGAATCCCAAAAGTAGCAGTCCCCCTTACTTTGGTTTAATGTAGTTGGGGGCCACTAGTTTCAGGGGACCACTACTTTTGGGTGGTAAAATACATTAACATACTCAATACTGTAGATACATAAATAAAATATTTGCTGTATTACCAGTGAGAGTGGCACTGGAAAAATGGGTGGAGGGAAAGAGATTGAGAGGGAGACAGAGAATTAGATGGAGAGATGGAGTGGAAAGAGACATGAGACAGTTGGGCTTGGAGAAGGAAGATGCAGAAGACAGAAGACATTGGTGACAACATATAAGAGTGGCTGACCCCACTAGGGATTAAGGCAGAGAAGAAGAAGAAGAAGAAGAAGAAGAAGAAGAAGAAGAAGAAGAAGAAGAAGAAGAAGAAGAAGAAGAAGAAGAAGAAGAAGAAGAAGAAGAAGAAGAAGAAGAAGAAGAAGAAGATAAAACAAAATTATGCATGATACTGTATCCTCTTAATATGAATGTGAAATAAATTTTTTGGTTTGGTTTTTCCTTCTTCTTACAAGCCATTTTACGCACTTTTCAAAAGAGCTGCTACCTTACAGTGGGCCACTACTTACGGGGGTGGTGCTACTTTCAGGGGAGCACTACTTTTGGAAATTTTTAAGACATTTCAAATTTACCACTACTTTTGGGGGACTGCTACTTTTGGGGGGCTGCTACTTTTGGGGGGCCACTACTTTTGGGATTCTACTGTACTGCAGTAGCAACTTTGTTGTTTTGGATTTCATTATGAAATATAGGCAATGATGTCTCTACCTCGAGACCTAAGACCAAGACACTGGCATTGCAAGAAGTTAATGAAGAACATATTGGAAAAACAGGATGAATCAGGGTCATTTGGGAATGTCCTTGCCAACATCCAAGTTCTTCCAGCATTAATGGGCAGATCCCTAGTTGACCTTGGTGATCTTTCATGTCCTCATGGTTAGTTGGCTGCTTGTTCACTGTCTTCATATTAAATACTAGTAGTAAGTACATCAGGGGCAAGGGGAACTTTGGGATGGAGCAAGCAAGGGCATCATTTCCTCTTTTTTTCCTTTTTTTTTTTTGGGAGGGGTGGGGGGTGGGGGGGGGGGGGGGGAGGGGATTTGAGGGTTTTTAAAAGGTAATTTTGAGAGGTGGACCCCCACTATGTGACTGGAGATCGTATGGATTGTTTTCACACTCATGATCGATGGCCCAAGAGGCAGGGGTGGTGGAACAATTCAAAATGTTTGAATAAGAATAGAGTTAAATTCCCATAGGATAAAGATGGTGCGCCAGTATGGCTGCCATCTCATTGTTTCAGTGCACCAATATGGCCGCCGTGACGTCAGATGAAAATGGTCTACAGGAAGGTCCAGGAGGACTACGTGCTTATTTGAATCATAGACTTTAATTAATTAATCAGGAGTGCTTATTTTAATCAGGGGGTGGGTGGGTGGGGGGTGTTTCAAAAAAGCATGTAAAAGTGGGCGAGGGGTTGTTGCGTTCATGTATTTCTACTATCTTTCTAAATTCTCTTTTTTCTTTTATATACAGACTCTGAAGCGCAGAAGAGAAAGGTATTAAAATATCTTAACCAGTGCCACTTTTGTACTGAGGGTTAAAGGTTTTTGTTTTTTTAAATATATGTATATAATGAAACATTTTAATACCTGTGATATACAGGGTTGTAAACTATGAGAAAACGTACCACATGCACTACGTCTATACGCCAGATATTTTTCGTCCAGATTTCTGTCCGCGCATTTTCAAGATTTTTCTAAGAATCTGTGCAGAATTTTATATCAACCCGTTATCCGCGCTTTTCTGACAAGAAGTAAAAAACTTTGTGAAATTTTTGTGAATCTAACAAAATGTACTCAATGTAGTAGTTATAAAATCTCTTCTTTAACAACTAAGAATCTTAAAAATTTTCCCGGGCCGCGCAAAAATGTTTAAGAAATTTACTGTTCCCCGCGCAAAGAAAAACCTTTACAGTCTGGTCTATACGTACATCTCATATGAAAACCCTACCATTTTAGCGCACATATAGCTCTCCATCTGAGCCTCAGTAGCTCAATGGTTAGAGTGTCTAACTGGCTCAGAAATCTTTTCTGAGTAATTGAGCTTGACGAACGTCCACCAAACGTCTGTTACATTAATACAACAAGCTCAGATGAGAAATCTTTTCAAAGTAATTGAGCTCGACGAACGTTTACCAAATGTCTGTTAGAGCTCCTCTAAATGTAAGCATTCAATCTAAATCCCTTGTATCTCATTTATTTCATACTAGAATATCTCAGTTTGTGTGAGGTTAGCCTTTCAAGATGGCAATCAACGTGCGCCCGTACCCCAGGTGAACCTTACTGTTCCAGAAAAGACAACAGCTTTGGAGATTCTAAAGCTGGCAGCTAAGGAAAATGCAGCTTACAAGTACGAAACGAAAAAAACCTCATTTGGTCATATGATCACTGCCATTTCAAATGTGAAGCAAGACCAAGAAAATGGTTTTTACTGGCTGCTCTATACCAATGAGAATTCACTTGCCCCTGATGGTGTTGATATATTTATGCCTAAAAATAATACCTGTGTTATATTTAGGTATGGGAAATGCAATATGCCTGATAAGTCTGTTAAGACCAGTGGCGATTTGGGTGCTTAAAACATTAGCTTTGACGAAATTATTATGTATTTCAAAAGATGATTTTGTCATAGATTTAAATCAATTAAATAATTATTGAGGCAGTGTTGATTATATTGTAAATTTGTTATCTTAGCTGTAACACAGAATAAAAGTTATTCTTTATCCTGTGGCTGTTAATGTTTAATTACGGGTTGAATTTGTAAATGTTGTTTTCATATTTATCTCGGCCTTGAATTTACACATGAAAAATCCTGGGAAACTCCTTGAATTTCATGATTATTCAAGGCCGGAACTCTGAAAAACGCGGGAACTCTGGAAAACGCGGGAACTCTGGAAATCGCGTGAACTCTGAAAAGTGCGGGAACTCTTCGAAAGGACTGGAAATCGCGGAAACTCTGGCAAGAGCGGGAACTCATGAAAGTGCATGCAGGAAATAAGGAAAAGAGCGGGAACTATGAAAAAGGCGGGAACGCTGGACAGAGCGGGAAGGCGGGAACTCTAAAAAAAGGTGGGAACTTTAAAAAAAGGCGGGAACTCTGAAAAAGGCGAGAACTCCAAAAAAAGGCGAGAACTCTAAAAAAAGACGGAAACTCTAAAAAAGGCGGGAACTCTAAAAAAAGGCGGGAATTCTACAAAAGGCGGGAACTCTAAAAAAAGGCGGGAACTCTAAAAAAAGGCGGGAACTCTGAAAAGATCGCTCAACCATAGCATGAGTTATTCGAAGGTTGATAACTCCAGAAAGTTATTAACTTCTACATGTTATTCATTCCTGTGCCTTACCTCCCATTCTTTATTTACATATATTGAATGTTATTAAGTTAATTTCTACCTTACCAGTCCATTTTTATTTACATATTAAAATTTGTTCAAGCGCGTCAACCATCCATTCAATCGAACGCAATCTTTCTTCTTCGATACGACTAAAAATACCAAAAGAAAAGGTATTTTTTAAAGTACTCTATTCTAAAATAAGAGATAATTGTTTAAATTAAGCTTCTTTTGTTTTGGATTTCTTAAGAGCATCAGGTACGCGTATCTATCTACCTTTTGTCCCATGTCTCTCTCAGTGATTCGCTCTGTTTCGTCTCGAAGCATTTGCTGATATACAAGCTCTTCACGCCTAATGAAAGACAATTAAAATAATTTAATGTCTTGACCGGCCATACAATCGGTGTACCATCAGTATTAGTGACATTAGTATAATTAGGGTAGCAGTATTGTTGGGGTGAGAGCTGACGGTTTAAATTTCTTCCTCTTTCCTTCGATTATTATTCTCTCTCCCTCCCTCCCTCCTTCCTTCCTTCCTTCCTTCCTTCCTTCCTTCCTTCCTTCCTTCCTTCCTTCCTTCCTTCCTTTCTTCCTTCCTTCTTTCCTTTCCTCCTTCCTTTCTTTCCTTCCCTCCTTCGTTCCTTGCTTCCCAATTGTTCCCTCCTTTCCTTTCTTCCTTCTTTCATTCCCAAACTTACCTTTGCTTCTCCTGTTTTTCGTCTTCTCTGTATCTCATTTCCAACTCTCTTTTTTGCCTCTCAGTTATCTGAAATATAACAAGGCATGTGGTTTGATCTCAATGATTCTATTTTATATAGAGTTATAGTATCGAAATTAATTCTAACTTGTGTTTTCAGTTCTTTATCCCGTGCTTGGCGTTTCTCTTCTTCTTCTTTCTTTTCTCGTTCAGTCATTCTGTTCACAGCTTCCATTTCATGCAGTAGTTCTTCTTGATTCTTCAGGGAATCTTCTTGCCGTCGACGAAGCTGTTCCATTTTCACCACAATCTGTTTCTTCCTTTCGTTAAGAACCTAAGATTAAGAGTAATCAAGTATTAAGAGTTTAAGCTAGTTAAATCAATCCATCGATTCCTTCCTTCTTTACTTCCGTTCTTCCTTCCCTCCATCCCTCCCTCCTTTCCTCCTTCCTTTCTTCCTTCCTTCCTTCCTTCCCTCCTTCCTTTTTTCTTTCCTTCTGTTCCTCCTTCCTTCCTTCCTTCCCTCCCTCCCTCTCCCCTCCTCTCCTCTCCTTCCTTCCTTCCTTCCTTCCTTCATTCCTTCCTTCCTTCCTTCCTTCCTTCCTCCCTTCCTTCCATCCTTCCTTCCTTCCTTCCTTCTTTCCGTCCTTCCTCCCTCCCTTCTATTTTTCCTTCCTTCCCTCTCTCCTTCCTTCCTTCCTTCCTTCCTTCCTTCCTTCCTTCCTTCCTTCCTTCCTTCCTTCCTTCCTTCCTTCCTTCCTTCCTTCCCTCTTTTCTTCCTTCCTTCCTTCCTTCTTCCCCCTTCCTCTGTCGGTCCATCCATCCATCCATTTATATATCTTTCCATCCATCTTATCCATCCATCTTATCCATCCATCTATCCATGCATCCGTCCATCCATCCTTCCATGATATCATCTGCGTACAATGATATTCCACCCGTATGTGGCATATTTAGCATTCTTACTTCTGACATCAGTCTTTCTCGAGCTAACCGTTCTCTTTCCCATTCAGCGTCTCGCTTTTGCCACATCCTAGCAGCTTCGTCTCTAAAAACAGAAACCAATCATCAGCACCTTAAATTACAAGTAAGACTTACACATTCCTTATGCAAGTCAACTCAAAGTACAAGGCCAGGTTGTGTATATACTCCGAGTTTTACCTGTACAGCATATCTAATTCTGCTTCTCGAGCTTTCTCCAGTTTTAATTGCTCCTCTAACACCTAAAAAAAAACAATAAACGAAACAGAAAAATATAGTAATTAAAACCTGAAAATATTCAGCATAAAATTAATATCAAACAACATACATTACAATATAGCATCAATAAAAAAATGCACACACTAACAAAAAAGCAACGCCTATAATAGTAATAATCTATTTAAAGTGCCACTAACCCCAAAAAGTTTTTTTCGCAAATCTAAAAGTCCTTATTGCGTGGATTAGTCCAGTGAATAAATTATCGGTATTGGACATTTCTTTGGTCTTCTGTAGACCACCAAAGTTGCAAAAATTTGCATATGCTATTCATATCTATTCATATGTATTCAGCAGACAGAGCTCAAAAGAGTTCCTTGTTTGACTTGTCAAACGTAACACCAGGAATATACCCATTCCCTTTCTTGCTCCGCCATCAGAAGATCAACGAAACGTCCAATACCAATAATTTATTAACTGCCTAATCCACTCAATACGGGCTCTTAGATTTGCGAGAAAAAAATTTGGGGGTTGGAGGCACTTTAACAAATAGATTCCATTTTGCCGTTGTCTGTTCAGTTATAGATGCACAGATGACGTCACAACGTGGTAAGAACAAAAAGGTGGCCCACGAGACGCAGTCGAGTAGGTCACTGATGTTCTTACCACGTTGTGACGTCATCTGTGCCTCTATAACTGAACAGACAACAAAAAAATTAAATCTATTTGTTTTATACAATACAAAAATTTAAAAGGTTTTTATCAAAACTCTTGTCGGATTTTGGGGTATGAAGAAGGAAAAAAGAAAGTCAGCTGACGTGATCCATGTCCTCTAACAGATCATGGGCAACAACCAATGAAAACACGCATAGAAACCAGCAAGCAGGGTATTGTATAAATAGGGATGGTTGAAAAATGGTTTAGGTTGAGATAAAGAGGCAGTTAACATAGTATTAAAAATAGCCACGGCAACCTACTTGTCGCATATAATCAGCGTCCGCTTTCGCTTTCTCTCTCCTAGTCGTTTTGAAAGCAAGGTCTTCTTCTTCCTGGAAACAAAAACCAAAAACGATAAACTTTTAAAAATAATAAAACAACAGATTCAGTAAAAAAAGTTAAAGTTAGGAATCAGTTTTTGAAGGACTGTAGTGTTTTTTATTACGCAGATAAAGCAAGTGTAAATGGTCTTTGAATTGTTTTACTCAGAAATTATTATACAACTGCATTAAAAACTGTCCAAATAACGCTAAAAATGAGTACAAATATACAGCAACATTTGGATAGTTAGTTATTTGGATAGTAGAAAACCGGTTTGACAGATTTTGTTAGCCAATCAAATTTATCACTCGGGAACTACTTCACGTATGCTTATTATTTTGTCCTGGTTTTGTTCTGGTGCAAGTCACGCTACTTCTCTGGCCTTTTTAGAGTTTTCTTTTTCCATAAAAGTTTGTTGATCCGAGCAGTTGTACTACGGTTAAAAGTTTGTTGATCAGAGCAGTTGTACTACAGTTGTATACGGCACAACTCGTAAAAATATACAGCGATACTACACACCAAAACATCTAATAAGATATAAATAATTTCTGGGTACCCAAGCGGGACTCAAACCCACAACGTTCTGATCGCCGGCATCATATTCAAGTAAATATAGAAGTAAGAAAATGTCCAAACCTTGGCTGCCATGTTCTTTAAAATGTTTAAATCCATTTCCTTTAAATAAACAAAAATCGCAGTTATGTTATTACGAAAATTACCAATCACTACAATTACGTATTACATCAATCAATCCACTCCTTCCTTCATTTCTTTCTTTCTTTGAGTGTTTAATTGTTTTGATTTAACAAATTTTAACAAAAAATAATCTCAGGGCTCAATTGAGTGACCTAGAGAATTTTACCAACCTAAATAAAATATTTACAAAAGTCATATAAATTAAAAGAAGAAAGTACACCATAAAAGTATTTACGTCCTAGCTGACTTAAATAAGTTTTTTATACGAATCGATCCAAAAATAACCGCCTTCTGCATTCTTTTTAATACAGCCCTTGCTAATTTCTCTTGGCCCAGCAGAACGGCTAACGAGGCTTTCAGCGATTTTTTATAGCCACCCATCACGTCCAGAAGAACATTGATTTGGTATACATCAAATCCTTCGGAACTCCTCTGAAGCTCGGCTCGGTTTCTTTCTTTCTTTCTTTCTTTCTTTCTTTCTTTCTTTCTTTCTTTCTTTCTTTCTTTCTTTCTTTCTTTCTTTCTTTCTTTCTTTCTTTCTTTCTTTCTTTCTCCCTCCCTCCCTCCCTCCCTCCCTCCCTCCCTCCCTCCCTCCCTCCCTCCCTCCCTCCCTCCCTCCCTCCCTCCCTCCCTCCCTCCCTCCCTCCCTCCCTCCCTCCCTCCCTTCCTTCCTTCCTTCCTTCCTTCCTTCCTTCCTTCTTTACTCCCTCCTTCCTTCCTTATTATGAAGAGTTCAAAGTAAAAAAATCAGAAGTTCAAAGAACATACCAGTGCTTTCTGTATCTCGTGACTCTTTCGTTTCATTTGAGCTTTATGCTGTTGAATTAGAACACGCCTGACAAAAAAAACATTTGTTAGAAAACCCTTAAAGATAAAAAGTCATTATTTTAAAATCAGATACCCAAATGATTTCTTTTTCCTTTCTTCTTCAAAAAGTTTTCGCTTTTCCTCCTGTTCAAGAAAAAAGTTTCAAAAAGGGATACATCTGAGTTTTTGTAACGGTATGAATTTCATGAAACATTGAACTTGTAAATAATTCTAAACTAATACAATCACTTGCACCTAAGTGGGAACACGGTCACCGCCCGTCAAAACATGTTCTAATGTCAACGTCAAACATAAGAGTATTATAAACTTCAAATATACGACAATTGTTTTAATTGTAGACATGTTTCGGCAAAACTTATGCCATCTTCAGTACAGATAAACGGTTAACTAATTTACAAATGGATACAAGTGTCTTTATATATACAGTGAATAAAGGATTATAAAATTCAAATTCAAACTTAAATTCAAATTACAACGGGCAAAATTACTGAAATACCTAAACGAGTTCTATTCTTTAATTAGCATATACATATAACCAACTGAACATTTAGGTATTTCAGTAATTTTGTCCGTTGTAATTTGAATTTAAGTTTGAATTTGAATTTTATAATCCTTTATTCACTGTATATATAAAGACATTTGTATCCATTTGTAAATTAGTTAACCGTTTATCTGTACTGAAGATGGCATAAGTTTTGCCGAAACATGTCTACAATTAAAAAATTTGTCGTATATTTGAAGTTTATCATAGCTTTGGTGCTTGTTAGAACATATAAAAGTATTCCTTGGAAACATGTTATGTTTCCCTTCGACACGTACATGTTTGTGCTCTTAGCCAATCCCACGATGTCAATTTCAAAAAGGTAAACTTTTCAACATGTTTTGGCGCGCGGTGTTTCCACTTAGGTACAAACGACAGTATTGACATTTTATAAGTAATATTGGGCATTTCACTCGATTACATAGCATGTTCTAAGGATATTGGGTGAAGGAAAATTCGAGTGTAGAATTGACATTTGCTGAAAAGGAATGTTTTTTGAAAATCTACTTACAGCTTCATCAACTTTTCTTTGTTCATTCTCTAGTCTTTCTTGTTCTTGCCTTAACATAGCAGCCTGAGAAATGTAAACAAGTTATTAATGGTTGGTATGATTAGTATGGTTCGATGCTTGGTTGGTATGGTTGGGTGGTATGCATGGTTGGGTGGTGTGGTTAGTTGGTGGGTTGGTTGGGTGGGTGGGTGGTCAGTATGGTTGGGTGGCATGGTTGGTTGGTTGGTTGGTTGGTTGGTTGGTTGGTTGGTGGGTTGGTGGGTTGGTTTGGTTGGGTGGGTGGTCTGTTTTGTTGGGTGGGTGGGTGGTTGGTATGGTTGGGTAGGTGGTTGGTATGGTTGGGTGGGTGGGTGGTCAGTATTGTTGCTTTGGTGGTCAGTATGGTTGGGTGGGTGGTCAGTATGGTTGGGTGGGTGGTCAGTATAGTTGGGTGGGTGGTTAGTATGGTTGGGTGGGTGGTCAGTATGGTTGGATGGGTGGTCAGTATAGTTGGGTGGGTGGTCAGTATGGTTGGGTGGGTGGTCAGTATGGTTGGGTGGGTGGTCAGTTTGGTTGGGTGGGTGGTCAGTATGGTTGGATGGGTGGTCAGTATAGTTGGGTGGGTGGTCAGTATGGTTGGGTGGGTGGTCAGTATTGTTGGCTGGGTGGTCAGTATGGTTGGGTGAGTGGTCAGTATGGTTGGGTGAGTGGTCAGTATAGTTGGGTGGGTGGTCAGTATGGTTGGGTGGGTGGTCAGTATGGTTGGGTGGGTGGTCAGTATGGTTGGGTGGGTGGTCAGTATAGTTGGGTGGGTGGTTAGTATGGTTGGGTGGGTGGTCAGTATGGTTGGGTGGTCAGTATGGTTGGGTGAGTGGTCAGTATGGTTGGGTGAGTGGTCAGTATAGTTGGGTGGGTGGTCAGTATGGTTGGGTGGGTGGTTGGTATGGTTGGGTGAGTGGTTGGTATGGTTGGGTGAGTGGTTGGTATGGTTGGGTGAGTGGTTGGTATGGTTGGGTGGGTGGTCAGTATTGTTGGGTGAGTGGTTGGTATGGTTGGGTTGGTGGTCAGTATGGTTGGGTTGGTGTTCAGTATGGTTGGGTGTGTGGTCAGTATGGTTGGGTGGGTGGTTGGTATGGCTGGATTGGTGGTCAGCATGGTTGGGTGGGTGGTCAGTATGGTTGGGTGGGTGGTCAGTATGGTTGAGTGGGTGGTCAGTATGGTTGGTTGGTGGTCAGTATGGTTGGGTGGGTGGTCAGTATAGTTGGGTTGGTGGTCAGTATGATTGGGTGGGTGGTCAGTATAGTTGGGTGGGTGGCCAGTATGGTTGGGTGGGTGGTCAGTATGGTTGGGTAGGTGGTCAGTATAGTTGGGTGGGTGGTCAGTATAGTTGGGTGGGTGGTCAGTATGGTTGGGTGGTATGCATGGTTGGTGGGCCAGTATGGTTGGTTGGTGGGTTGGTATGGTTGGGTGGTTGGTTGCTATGGTTGGGTGGTTGGTTGCTATGGTTGGGTGGTTGGTTGGTTGGTTGGTTGGTTGGTGGGTTTGTTGTTGGTAAGGTTGGTTGGCTGGTGGGTTTGTTGTTGGTAAGGTTGGTTGGTTGGTGGGTTTGTTGTTTGTAAGGTTGGTTGGTTGGTGGGTTTGTTGTTGGTAAGGTTGGTTGGCTGGTGGGTTTGTTGTTGGTAAGGTTGGTTGGTTGGTGGGTTTGTTGTTTGTAAGGTTGGTTGGTTGGTGGGTTTGTTGTTTGTAAGGTTGGTTGGCTGGTGGGTTTGTTGTTGGTATGCTTGGTGCCTGGTGTTACCTCTTCTTCTCGTATCCTTAGCTCTTTCATTTGTATCTGAAGTTGTCGAGCTGCTTCTTTCTCTTCTCTGTGAAAAGAAAAAAAAGAAATTACAATATAAAAAAAGTGCAATTAAAAATTACGTTTTTATGTTAACTTAGCACTGACAAGTGACAACATCAAGTCGAAAGAAATGAGACGTACCTTCTTTTGGCTTCTTGAAGAACTCTGTCTCTTTCCGTTAGTAAAACTCGTTGCTTTTCCATCTCAGCTTCCATTCTAACATAATTTAAATTTTAAAAACATTATATATTTGCACTTGTTTAACCTTAAAAAAGTGAAAGAATACCTGTGTTGTTCTTCTCTAGTAGTGAAGTCTTTCTACAAATTATTAATGAAAATTGTTAATGTTTTTTATATATTTAGATAAAGTAGAGTATTGAAAAAACATGTTGCTAGCGTGTCTTAATCTTCATCATCAGCGCAGGGCTTGAAAATTTAAATTTTCGGCAGTATCCAAGTGGGATACCAAGTTTCTGAATTTGGTATCCCTCCTTGAAATCTAGTATCCCACTTTTGAAAACTAAACATCTCAACGTGCAATATCTAAAATTAACTATAACAGTTTGTGACAGTGCCTGCAAGTTTGTGACAGTGCCTGCAGTTACGTTACGTTTTAAGACATTACGCTACACTGTAAGACGTTACGCTACATTGTAAGACGTTACGCTACATTGTAAGACGTTACGCTACATTGTAAGACGTTACGCTACATTGTAAGACGTTACGCTACATTGTAAGACGTTACGCTACATTGTAAGACGTTACGCTACATTGTAAGACGTTACGCTACATTGCAAGACGTTATACGCTACATTGTAAGAAGTTATACGCTACGTTATAAGACGTTATACGCTAAATTATAAGATGTTAGGTTACATTGTAAGACGTTATACGTTACATTCTAAGACATTACGCTACAGTATAAGACGTTACGTTACATTCTAAGACGTTACGCTACATCATAAGACGTTATATTACATTGTAAGACATTACGTTACATTGTAAGACATTACGTTACATTGTAAGACGTTACGTTACATGTAAGACGTTACGTTACATTGTAAGACGTTACGTTACATGTAAGACGTTACGTTACATTGTAAGACGTTACGTTACATTGTAAGACGTTACGCTACATTGTAAGACGTTACGTTACATTGTAAGACGTTACGTCAGATTCTGTGGCTGTGCGCTATCGAAAATTTTAGTATCCCGTTAATATCCCAAAAAATTTAGTATCCTAGAATCCCGTGGATATCGGGATACCGCAAATTTCAAGCCCTCCTAGAGTATTGATAAAAACATGTTGCTAGGGCATCTCAATCTTCATCGTCAGCATTGCTATAATTTATATGCCATCCTGGTGAATTCCACTGGCAGGCCACAGAATATATGGGAGGTGGAAAAAAGGGGAACAAATTTTAAAATCAGGACTCAAACTCACCATTCTTTTGTCCTCATTTTGATCTGCCCAACTTTTCACCACATGTTGTTTCATTCGTTCTGACTCAACCTGTTTGAATTATTTAAAAACAAACCTTTAACCTTTAAATTGTATTTCTTTTGTTCTTTGTTCCCCCATTGTTTTTGCTTTATTCTCTTCATTTATTATTTTGTTCATGGCATCGAATATATCAAACACTGAGCGTTATACGGTTAATAATTGGGAAGCACAGGTGGCGTGTGCTGTTAGCGCGCTGCCTCTCACCAAAAAGTTAAGCCCGGTTAGACGGGGTTAGTACTTGGATGGGTGACCGCTTGGGAATGACCCCGTTGTCGGGCTTGAAACTAATGTGAGTAGAGTTGCAGTTGATCTCTCCTGTGCTTCGAGGGTTTTTCGCCGGGTTCTCCGGTTTTCCTCCCTCCGCAAAACCAACACTTACATCATGGTAGTCATGTTCAATTGGGGCATTTCGCTCTGTTTGACCACCAGTTGCTATAGGCAATAAAGTTATTAAAACAAAAAACAAAAAAATAATATCGTACTTGACAGTGAAATAAAAGTAGCGTGCTGTGTAGGCAGTGTTGAAACAACAATCGAAATATATATAGAAATAAGTTTTGTGGAAACACCACGTAAAATATTTCTTTGCGTTCTTTTCTTTGCGTTCTTTTGCGTTCTTTTCTTTCTCGTTCTTCACGCGAAGAACCAGAGAATCCATTGAGATCGCAAAACAAAACACTATTTCTCAGGAGGGACAGCCATTAAATAGCACGTGGCGTGCCCTATTCGGAGAACATTCTTGATTTTGTTTTCTAATCAATAAAATTAACGTGATACGCCATTGTATTCTTACGTGATTTAATTGATCAGTTGCTCAATTTATAAATGACGTGAGCCAACAGTTTGTTATTATTGCTCTGATGAAGGCCTGAGTCAACAGGCTGAAAGCTTAGCAAAGGAATATTTTACGTGGTGTTTCCACAAAACTTATTTATATTACTTTATCGCCATGAAAACGTTCAAAGAATTAATAGAAATATAGTAAGGTTTGAGTACTGCGGTTGAGGTTGGGTTGCTTGTTCTTCGGTCGGTTAGGGATGGCACGTTGTGGTCTCGGCTTTTGTGCTTCAGTGAGGCGTAGGTAGAAGCGAACTCAACAAAAGTGGAGGCTGAGGTTAGTCTGCTGGACCATGTCGTGACAAAGGTGGGTGTGTCTTCGATGTCCGGATTTGGATTGAACGGAATGTCATTAGGTGGTAGGTTGCCTGTGGATTCAGGTGGTGTTTCGTTTTGCAGATAGGGAGGGGATGTGGAGGATCAAAAGGAGGGTGTTGAGAGGTGGTTGCCACGCGTGGAGGGGAGGAGTTTCGAGCGAAGACCCTTTGTCAGCATCTTTACGTTTCTCTCTGACGGGGGACCTTTGCTTGAAACGTTAGAAATCATTGTTCAATAATTTCAGCAGTCCTCAATCCTTACTATATTGGGCATTTCACTCGATTACAAAGCATTTTGGGATTTTGGATGAAGGAAAATTCGAGTGTAGAATGTATACATTTTAAGACCGCACCGGATCAGTTGAGAAAAATGCAACTACACAGGTCTTCCGGCAGGAATTGAACCCACGACCTTGCAATTCTAGTGCAATGCTTTGACCACTGAGCCACGGAGGGCGTTGCCGAAATGTATATGCCGAAATGTATTAAAATGTATATATTCTGCACTCGAATTTTCCTTCACCCCAAATCCTTAGAATATGCTAGTAATCGAGTGAAATGCCCAATATTACTTCTAATATACCCAATTCTCTCCTGGCATTACCACCTTATTATATATATACAGAATTCGTGATCAAGCTCTCGGCAATGCCCTCCGTGGCTCAGAGCATTGCACTAGAATTGCAAGGTCGTGGGTTCAATTCCTGCTGGAAGGCCTGTGTAGTTGCATTTTTCTCAACTGGTCCCAATGTGGTCTTAAAATGTATATATTCTATATTTTGATTATCTTACTTGACGCAGTTCAGGAGCATTTTGACGCCAATGGTCATATAACTTTTCCTCAGCAAGCTACCAAAAAAAAAACAATAAATGAAATAAATTTGCATAAAAGAACACACTAGGATCGAATAACAGCATTCTGACCAAGCATTCCGTACCTTTTTACGTCTTTCCTCTCGTGCAGACTTTAAATCATCGGCTCTACAAGTAATTGCAGAATCTTATTAGTAATCAATTGTTGCTACCAAAGTTGGTTTCTTTATCAAATCTTCCTGCCTGAGCTGGCCAAAAATGACCACTATTTTTTTTACTTTTGTCAAATTTGCAGCTTACCTATCTTTCATTTCTTGCAGTTGTCCACCATGTCCTAATCTGCGTTGCTTTAATTCCAACTTAAAACCCATTTATAAAAACAATTATTTATATTATGATATAATGGTAAATCAAAATCAGTGATGTTGTGATACGATGGATGTGTGGTGTATCTTTGGGATAGAGTGCTGAGTGTGGAGTTGAGAGAAAGAATGGGGATTGACTTGGTGACTGATGTTGTGAGGTGGAACTGCTTGAGATGACTGGGGTGTGTATTATGGAAAGATGATGGTGACTGGGTGAAAAAAGCATGTCATATGAAGTGGAAGGTGTGAGAGGAAGAGGAAGGCCAAGGACAACATGGAGTCAGATTGTGGAGAGGGGCATGAGAGAGTGTGGTCTAAAAAGGGAGGGTGTGCAAGAGAGAGAAGTGGAGGAAACTGCTGTGGGGGGTCACTGGTTAACCCCTGCGTAAGTGGGAAAAATGACCGTTCCACACAGTAAAAAAGAATTATAATTAACTATAAATTAAACTCGCCTCAAATTCTTTCTGTTCTTTCAACACTAAATCACTTAATTTTTTTCTTCTTTCACTAATATTGGACTTTGAGTTTTTGGAATATAATACACCCAGTGCATCCATGCTATACAAAATAAATTAATTCATGGCAGGTTCAAACCCTGTCCAGAGCTGAGAATCTTTTTTCTGAATATTTAAGCTTGATAAACAGTGGCGTAACCAGGGGGGTGATCACTCCACCCCACCACCCCCAAATGGTCTCCAAGACTATTCTCGTGAAAAATTGGAGAAAATCATAGAGGGGGGTAACATTTGTTTTAAGCCCAAGTGAGTAGACAGTGATGTGTTACAATAACATTGCAGGGATGCATACTGTATGCTATAAATTACAATCATAGTCAATCGAGATATGGTCTGGAAACTCAGCTGAAGTCTTTGGTCTATCTTTTTGTTCGCCTTTATGCATTTTTGTGCACGGTGCACGGTCACTGAACACATTGTATTTTAGTATAATGAGCGAATTGTCCAACAGCAACGTTTCAGTTCAATCACTCAACCGTGCTATTTAAATATTAATAAACCTAAAACAAAGGATGTGCACGGTGTAAGGTACGGTTCAACATAAAATACCAGCTCATTATAGGCGCTTTGAAGTTTGCCGAGTTTCCAGACCATATCTCGATTGACTATGTTACAATACATTACTAAGGGTCTATACAAAATGCTGTCAAAAGTATAAACCTGAAACCAACTGTAAATACTTTTGCCTTTTTAACACAATCAAATATGAACTCACCTGTATTAAGTAAAGGTTGTATATATACTGATGGCATAAATTAAAGAAACTGCACAATTTAATAGCACAAGTTTTCACTGGAAACATGCCAAAATTGTCCACTTTTGCTGCCATTGATAGACAAAGTGTTTTCACAAATTATTAACTGCTTGCTATTGAGTCTATTGTCAGAGTTTATTTATTACTGTTTATAAAATAAGGTGTCCTCTACACACCCTCTGATTGGTTGGGCTCCGTGCATTTATAAGAGAACATAGATCATGAATGACGTAAAATGGTGTAGAATGGCGTCAGTTGGCCAGAAATGCCCGCCAAATTCCAAAACTACCTTACCTTTGGCTTGACTTTTCTTATTATTATTTTATAAAACAAATAAAACATATCGCTCCTGTGCATATGTACTCTTATAAAGGTACGTTTGATGTCATTTGAACACAAAAGAAGTGTAAAGACACTCGGCTATCACCTCGTGCCTCTACTCAACTTCTTTCATGTTCAAATGACATCAAACATGCCTTTATAAGAGTACATATGCACGGAGCTTTAAGTTTTATTTGTTAAACATACATATTTACATTACGCTGTACAACAGCTCTTTACAAATTAACTTTTTATGACAAACTTTATACATAACACCCTAATTCTTTTATTTTCTACATTTTAAAACTAAAATCAGATAAAACACGAGAAATAATTACTTATATCTCTTATATATATAACCTAATATCACATATATAAATTATTAAGTAAAATAAATTTAGCAGTTTTAGGTACAAAGGTTTTACAAACCTTTCACGAAAACATTCATTTGAAGACCACGCTCTCTTCTTCGTAGCTTCAACGGAAGAACGTTGAAAGTACTTAGAGTTCTCGTCCCATCGATTTCTGAAATCTGACTCATGTTGAGTTCGTTGTACATGAAACTGTTCTGCTTTGTTTTTGTAATGCTTCATCCAGTATGGTTGAAGAGTGGGCAGCGCCATTTTGGATTTTCGAACCGTTTTTTTTAAGCTAGAGCCCAAGCTCTTTGACGCGGAGTTTGGTACGCGCGTCGTTGCCGTCGTAGCTTGCGTTGGTAAAGTTTTTTTTCGTATGTTTTTGCTGTAGAAGCTGTCGTAAGTTAGTTTAGATCACCTAACGTACGCGCGCGCGTCGCCGTAGTAACGTAAAGTTTCGTGGTTGTGCGCACGCGTTCTGTCTAGAGCTAGTTTTTTTATTAATAATTAATGAAGAAAACACGAAGGAAATCGGTCCCATATTTCATATGAATAGAACCAAATTAAAATACCGTAGAATCCCGAAAGTAGCGCCCCCCCCCGAAAGTAGCGGCCCCCCCGAAGGTAGCGACAAATTTGAGATGTCTACAAAATTTCCGAAAGTAGCGCCCCCCCCCCCCCCCCTAAGTAGCGGCCCCCAAGTCATCGCTTGATTAACTCGAAAGTGTTAAGTTTCAACTATCAACGTACCAAAGTGTATAACAGTCAGAGTTGAAATGTCATAAGGAAAAACTAAAGCATATTAAATGTGGTAAATAGGAAAGAACAAAGAAGACTATTCCCACAGTATGTTAACGTATTTTACCACCCGAAAGTAGCGGCGGCCCCCAACAGCGGATAAAACCGAAAGGGGGCCCGCTACTTTCGGGATTCTACGGTAGAACCGATGATAAGTGCGAGAGTAGCCCTCGTACAGTTTGGGGACATTGAAACTTCCATGTGTTAAAATCACTCCCGAAGTGTGGTCTTTCTATTTACTCTTCACAATCTTACGTTCACAACCTCTTGATGGTTTTAATCATGATTTTTCATCAGATTTTTGCCTCAATATTGAAGTTCCCTGTCCCTCAAAATGGTCCCCTGCCAGTGGCGGATCAAGCTTGCGCGGGGCCCCTGGCACATAATTGGCTGATTGATGCCCCCTCCCCCCCCCACCCCCCAAAAAAAAAAAAAATCTTGTGTAGACTAAAAGACAAAAAAAGAAAGACTAAAGAGGAAAGAATCGGAGGAATTTTATAACCAAGATAGTAATATTTACAAACAATGTTTCTGCAAAATGTTTTATGCAAATGATTTTTCGGGCCTTTGCAGAAGCAAAATCATTTGCTAGCTTATAGAAATCAAGCGAGCGTAAGATGTCCAATTCCATGCTCATCAGCGATAAAGCAGTTAAAAGTATTATAGAAAAGCTTGATCGTATTTATTAACTTGAAGATGTTTTTAAAGTCAAAATGACAATAAATCACATCGCTAGCCGCTAGGCACAATCGGGCCAAACATTGGTGAGACTGAAATCCAAAACCTCCCACGTCTTTTATACATTCTTACATATAATTGCTTGACAGGTTTTATATATCAACTAAAACACGAACTTCACGTCTCAGTTTTTGGATAGTGGCTGCAAAAGTAGGGCATTACACAACAAAACCTTGATGTTAAGTAAACATTTCTAAGTGATAACTGATAACGTCATTAAAGTTTTAAAATGAGGGAGCCATGCCCTGCTGGCCCTTTGTGCTTGCCCTTGCAGGCTGCAACATAGATGCGGTATATCCTTGGGAAAAAAAACTGGCTTTGCGAAGCGCGGGGCCCCTCAAAAGCGCGGGGCCCCTGGCACCTGCCCATACTGCCCTCCCCTTGATCCGACACTGTCCCCTGCCCCAGGCTATCACTCTTTCAAAGTCGGGCGCTATTATTAATATACCAAGCCTCCAAACAACGTCTTTGGAGATACCGTGGATGAACACCGCTGCCAAACGTTTCCGCATGCGTGAATTCGCTAGATCAGAGTAACTAGCAGTAGGACACTTGACTATTCATTTGTGTTTTTAAAAAAGGGTAAAGAAAATTACGAAGGGGTAATTTCAGAATATGTTAAGAAAACTTTATTGCCTTGTGCAAGCTAAAATTCCTAGAAGAATTAACAATGAAATTAACCCGCTTTCTCCCACATACCATGCCTGTTGTGAAAGAAATGAAACAAACCAGGCATTTTAAGTTTCTGTACTACAATATTATGCGCAATAACTCGATCTATCATTTCCCAATCCTCCCCTCCCCATCTATTGGAGAATTCCCGTTCATTCATTCCACCAAATCTGGTCCAGTCGGACTTATAGATGGCAAATAAACCATAGCCTTCTTGCTCCCAGTGGCCCGTGGGAAAATCAGGCGAACTGCCACACATCAGGCGGGTTAAAAGCGGTACGAACGCCATATGTCCTTGAATCGTGTGCTGCAATAAACAGAAGAACTTTTAGATAATTTAACATAATTAATATATCAATGCAAACTTTTAAAGAATTGATATTAATAATATATAAATTTTAATAATTAAGATAAATTTCGCTAAAGTCCACTAAGACTAAGATTATAGATTTCTTGTTGGAACGAGTGTCTCTGTGTCGGTAAAATTAACCTATATACTTATTGTATGGCTGAACTTTTTTTCATGCCGGTCATTACGCTAAAAATGGCGCTCGTTCATGACTGGATGCTGAAAAGTCTGAAAAAAGCTGTAATGCCCTCGCGGCACCTCGCGGCATTGTGGGAAGGCATACATGCTATTTTAATGACTTGCAAGTTTTGGCGGGAAAACTTCTGAGTTGATTTGTATAGGTAATCGCATGGGGCCGAGGAAAATTAAGGTTTAATTTCACGAGTGTTTTCAAAATTTTACAAAATTGCCCGAGTCGCGAAGCGACGAGGGTAATTTGTAAGATTTTGAAAACACGAGTGAAAGTAAACCTTAATTTTACGAGAACTCATGCGATTAGGTGTTAATAATATAGCGGGCAAAATTATTTAAGAGCTATATTATGTCCAGAAAATGTCAAAGTACATGTACCTTATCACGGTCGCAACTCAGCAACATTCCAAATTGCCCTCGCTCTATCGCTGTGCATGTAGCTTTCTTCTTGTAAACACAGGCAAAAGTTCGTAAATTTTCTACTGTATTCATTTTCACTAAGAGTTTACACTCCTTCAATAGTTCAAATTAGTTCAAAGTAAACAAAAAAGCATTTTCAGACCGAAAAACCTTGCAGATTTGTTGAAAACATTGTCAGTCCTCTGAGTTCACTGTTGCTAAGTAACCAAGCGACCAATCACATGCAAGTACTGCTGATCAAGGAACCAATCAAGTGCAAGTAATTTTGCCCTGAATTACAAACAAATGCCCTCTTCATTAGCCAATCATATTCGAGAAATTTTGCCCTCTATATTATTAAAATAGAAATAAAAGAGGCATTTTTGTTAGAAAATTTTGAACAAAATCGAATTTGAAAATTTGAAAATTTTTAAAGCCGCAGGGTACATGCTTAACAGATGTGAAACATAGAACGAAACGAAGGAAACAAATAAAAGTAAAGTAAACGGCAACAGAAGATGCAAACGATGAGTTGAAAACAAATAAGAAAACGAACCAAAAGCCATATATATAATAAATGGTTCATACACCTCTTTTGCTCGGTTTGTACTGGAAAGTGTTTTCCCTCGATATTTTTGCACAAACCTCGCTCCCTCGTCGATTAGGTCTGTATGAAAACCTCAGCCAAATACTTTCCTGTACAGACCTCGCACTGACACACTCGGTTAAATAAGTCTTTAATAACGGCATGAATTCCGTCTCAGCTTCTCTGTATTTCGACCTTTTCTCTTTACTAAAGAAAAACGAGCCTTTATAGTATATTTAAAGCTACTTAAGTTAGTCTATATATAGGCTGGCCAGCAATAATACAAATAATTCATCACCTTTCTTACTGTTTGGAACAAATTAATTGGCAGATCAAGATGTAAGTCTAACTGAAAAATAATGCTGTTGTTATTTTCGACAGAAGCGGCTGCTTCGTTGATTGCAGCTGTCTTGTAAAAGCGACCTTTCTTATGAATTACTACAGAAAGAAAACAAGAATAGATGGAGTATATAGTAGTTTTGTTCCCAGATTAACACGTTAAAGCCTGACGACGAGTCGTTAAGGTCTATTCTGGCTAACGCCAGACGATTTTATTCAGTACAGGGAGAGGTCCAGGCCTCAACGTGCTAAAAAATGCCTGCAAAAAAATTCGTTAAATCTGACCCACAAAAACCTAGTTTCACATTTCATCAGCTTACCTGTATAATGTTTTAAACGACTACGTTTTAAATACATGTCTGTGTCAATATCCTCACTTTCAAAGTCAACTATGATTGGGTGAAGATTTTTATCGTTTGTCTGTTCCTGAATATCCACTATGTTCTCAACGAAATGACGTAACCAAATGCCTTGGTTTTTCACAGTGATGATGACGTAGACAGTGACGACAGGATTCCAGGAAGTTTTTGCCGGATAACAGAGTTCACCGTTCCTCGAGCTCTTTAAGACGTGGTCCGCTATCCGCCAGCTTTTCTGATTGAGTTCATCTAAGATTTCAATTTCTATAAAGTACCTATAGTTGCGAGTATGCTTTTCAAAAACTTCCTCCAATCTAATGACAGATTTCAGGGAATAATTCCTAGAATAAAAAATAAATAAACGATAAAATTTCAAATGATTATTGTGCAACAGTGAACTCGGGTGGAGAATAATAATATTAAGGTGTTACTCCGAGTGACGAACCATAGACGAAATCGGAGTTTCGACTGCGCATATAATCTGAGTCGGCATAAAACGTAGTTCATTTATATCATAAGGCAGAAGCAGTCGTAGTAAACATAACATTTCTGATTTCAGAAACATTTTAATGTTTAGGTATTCTATAAGGATAAAAATTGCTTATCGATTATCCTTGACAATAATCCTAAACGTAGTGTCTAAAAATAATGTACTCAAAGCATGAAAAAAAGTCCCAGCCTATGTTATCTTCCCGTTATGCTTTAATAGACACGATGTAATTTGTAGGGGCCCAAATTGAATAGGAAACTAACTTGCATGTGGGTCTAAATGAAACTACGATTTGGTGTATACCGGACAAGTAGAGAAAACTGTACTTGGCCCGGCTGGGATTTGAACCAAGTACTATCATTCGACCTTCAGCTTTCAACTTATAGTAAACCAAAGGTCGCGGGTTCGAACCCAGCCGGAGATATGCAGCCGGACCAAGTAGATGGTTTTCTCTACTTGTCCGGTATAGCAACACCTTAATATAGTGTATATGAAACGAAAATTAAGTTTTTCTTATTTGAAAGAACTCTTAAAATAATGGGGAATATCAATTTACAGCTTTTTCATATTTTACTTAGTTCTTGAGATATTTAGACTTATGTGATATTCAAATGAGATAACTTATGGTTCGTTTTTTTCTAATTAATATATTCGAAAATCGTGAATATTCTTAAGATTATTGATCAAAATCACTTGTAACTTGTCTTTCATGTTTAGTTGCATGAACTGTAGCAATATGCAAAGTTTCAAGTGATTTTGTTCAATAATATAATCTTAAAAATATTCGCGATTTTCGAATATGTTAATTAGTGAAAAAACGAACCATAAGTTATCTCATTTGAATATTACATAAGTCTAAATATCTCAAGAACTAAGTAAAATATGAAAATGCTGTAAATTGATATTCCCCATTATTTTAAGAGTTCTTTGAAATAAGACAAACTTAATTTTAGTTTCATATACACTTTAATATTAAGCCCTAATCAAACGAGAACGCAAGTCATCGCAAGTTGCAGTCACGCTATCTCAGCCAGCCGCTCGCCCCTCTGAATAATTTCCCGGAAATACATGTACCGTGACAAAGTTAAAACTTGTTTAAAATACTCATGAATAATTTATTTTGTTAATTTGGTTGTTCGAACGACCGCCACAGAAATTCGTGACTGCCAACTTGCGATGACTTACGTTCTCGTTTGATTAGGGCTTCTCGTTTGAGTGGACAATCTTGGGTGGAGTGGGCAAACATGGGTGGAGTGGGCAATCTTGGGTGGAGTGGGCAATCTTGGGTGGAGTGGGCAATCTTGGGTGGAGTGGGCAAACTTGGGTGGAGTGGGCAATCTTGGGAAGGGTAGGCAATCTTGGGTGGAGTGGGCAAACTTGGGTGGAGTGGGCAATCTTGGGTGGAGTGGGGAGTGGGCAACCTCGGGTGGAGTACGCAAGTGGGCAATCTTGGGTAGAGTGGGCAATCTTGGGTGGAGTGAGCAATCTTGGGTGGAGTGGGCAATCTTGGGTGGAGTGGGGGTGTCACATTAGCCACAAAGTGCGCAGAGTTGCCTGTGTTGTAGGCTAAAGGTTGTCCCATTTGAGGTAGCACTTCACTTGCGATAGTAACTTCTAGTTATAATGTCATATATCGAACTCAGTATGTTTACTTTGAGAGGAGCTCGCCAGTTTTTTTGAAAAGTGATCCGCGCGGGAAAATTTCACGTAATAAGGGATTCAATATTTTGTTGCCTTACCCAGAGAGAGAAAGATATAAGTAATCTTTTGCAATTGAATAAGCCTTTTCCTTCTCGAGCAGCGGGTTTCCTGTACATTCTTGACTGCTTTTTGCGCTCTGACATATTTGAACAACAAGATTCGAACCATCTTCAGGAAATACACTTGGAATCTGGGTGAACCTTCTTCCTTGGTAACGCTTGAGTTTTTTTGGAAACGACCTCGGCTCACCGCACACCCGTAATGCTTTGTCGGAGTGACGTAACAACGGAATATCCGTCGCGTCTGAGAGGCGAGTGTAGTTTCTATAGCCACCTGAGTGATGGTATTTAGTACGAATGTGTTTGTAGTGTTTTAAGATGATTTCCGGTAAAGCTACGTGATCGGTACGTCGGAGTTGTTGTGACGACTTCCCATGTTTTTCTTTCATGAATAACGAGATGAATTCACTCGTGATAATTGTAAAGAACTTCCACCCAGGCATTTTCCAAGCCACGTTCAAGTGTCCTTGTCCTTGACCTTGCTTGTGTAACACTTCGAAGTAATATTTCTGATCTGTAATAGATTAAGCCAAGAAGGACAGGAAGGAAGGAAAGAGGGAAGGAAGGAAGGCGGGAAGGAGGGAGGAGGGAGGAGTGAAGGAGAGAAGGAGAGAAGGAGAGAAGGAGAGAAGGAGGGAAGGAGGGAAGGAGGGAAGGAGGGAAGGAGGGAAGGAGGGAAGGAGGGAAGGAGAGAAGGAGGGAAGGAGCGAAGGAGGGGAGGAGGGAAGGAGAGAAGGAGGGAAGGAGGGAGGGAAGGAAGGAGGGAAGGAGGGAAGGAGGGAAGGAGGGAAGGAGGGAAGGAGGGAAGGAAGGAAGGAAGGAAGGAAGGAAGGAAGGAAGGAAGGAAGGAAAGAAGGAAGGAAGGAAGGAAGGAAGGAAAGAAGGAAGGAAGGAAGGAAGGAAGGAAGGAAGGAAGGAAGGAAGGAAGGGAAGGAAGGAAGGAAGGAAGGATGGAAGGAAGGAAGGAAGGAAGGAAGGAAGGAAGGAAGGAAGGAGGGAGGGAAGAAAGGAAGGAAGGAAGGAAGGAAGGAAGGAAGGAAAGAAGGAAGGAAGGAAAGAAGGAAGGGAGGAAGGAAGGAAGGAAGGATGGAAGGAAGGAAGGAAGGAAGGAAGGAAGGAAGGAAGGAAGGAAGGAAGGAAGGAAGGAAGGAAGGAAGGAAGGAAGGAAGGAAGGAAGGAAGGAAGGAGGGAGGGAAGGAAGGAAGGAAGGAAAGAAGGAAGGAAGGAAGGGAGGGAGGAAGGAAGGAAGGGAGGGAGGAAGGAAGGAAGGATGGAAGGAAGGAAGGAAGGAAGGAAGGAAGGAAGGAAGGAAGGAAGGAAGGAAGGAAGGAAGGAAGGAAGGAAGAAAGAAAGAAAGAAAGAAAGAAAGAAAGAAAGAAAGAAAGAAAGAAAGAAAGAAAGAAAGAAAGAAAGAAAGAAAGAAAGAAAGAAAGAAAGAAAGAAAGAAAGAAAAAAAGAAAGAAAGAAAGAAAGAAAGAAAGAAAGAAAGAAAGAAAGAAAGAAAGAAAGAAAGAAAGAAAGGAAGAGAAGGAGGAAAAAAGAAAGCAGGAAGGAAGAATATGAAATAAATTGTTTTCTTACCTCCATCCAGATAGATATACTGCGAGGTTTGACTTTCATATTTATCGAACTCGCCTGGTCTAGTAAACCCCATGATATAACTTCCTTTATAAAGACCACCAACGTGACATATTAAGTTCGTATTATTAGGAGTCGAGTCAGAACTTAGCCAAACCTCGGAGAAATCATCGGAGGAGACTGAAAACTGATAAGTACCGCTCAAAGGAGGATGTATATATCCGAAAATCCTTTGACCAAAATCACGAAGTTTAGTTCTCATTCGTAGCACAGGGATCCAGGTTCGAAGTTTGGGATGTCTTGGGAACAGAATATGGCGACGTAACTTATCGATCGTGTTGCCACAAATCGAGTACCAACGATGAACGTTCAAGTTGCCGCGAAGTTCTGAATTTGTTTTCGCTTCCTCTTTGCCAAAAATATTTTGAGCAAGTTTGGTCCAGCGACCGATCAGCGATGAGTCGTATTTGCCCTGGACTTGTACGGTTGGCGAAATAGCTAAAGCTTCTTTGTTTTTCTTTGTCTTTGGTTGATGTTGGGTTTTGCCGATAGACGAATAGCGCCCAATACGCGAGAGCAGGTAAACAATACAAGTAGCTATCAGAATTATCTTCAAGTAAATTGAGAGCTGTTTACGGACAAAACTGCTGTGAACCATTTCTTTTATTGTCTAGGAAACAAAACCACTTGTAGGTCGAGCTGTACGACAAAATTTTCTGGTTTCTGCTACGTTCAAAAAGAAACTCTCCCCGATCTTAGGAACTGCTGTTTGTCGCACGTTTTGCGTTAATTCTACCGAACTAGTGCTTCTGCATGTTGCTGTTTTTGAACCCCATGCTGGTAAAGTCATCCACAAACACACGCAGTTTTGCATAGTCGGCAGGTACTTGTCGGAAATGTTTCATCATATAAATAGGAAAGCAAAAAATAACTGAAGAACGCAGAATATACTTTGCCGTATATAAAAATATCGATATTGGCGGATAATCAAGTCCGGAGTTTAAAGATAGTTTTTAAGTTTTTAGATTCTTGACCTGATTTAGTGACGACATTGGTAATATATAAATAATGTCGGTAAAAAATGATTGTACGAAAAAAAACTTGTGGTTTTTTTAGGTCCCGCCTTGTTTTGTCGCCGAGCCACCGAGATTGTAGCTGGTCTTTCAGTCAAGAAGATATTTTAGTATTTAGAATAGTTCAATATAAATATACAGGACCCTTGTTGATAACAGTTGTAAATACAACTGATTAGGCTTTCCTGTATAAATATTTAATATTATTATTAAACTATAAAGTAATTGTTGTATATCATGTTTGTGCTGTTATGAAGACCACTCTTATCCACAAAGATGCAAAAAAGTTGCGAGTATTTAGCCGTGTTTACACGGCCAAAATTTAAGCACGCTTAAGTTAAGCGTGCTTAAAACGCGCCACCTTGGTGCGTTTACACGGTCATTTAATAATCCCTTACTAAAACACGTAGCCTACACCATTATTCAACATGGCGGACGAGCTATATTTTTGGTTTTGGAAGCTTCGTATGGGTAGCGTGCGTCAAAGAACAACGGAAGACATCGGTACACGAGAAAGAGTAATAGCTAAAAGAAAGAAAGAAAGAAAGGAACAAAGAATAGCGAGATGGAAGCTCCTACAGCGCAAAAAATGCATTTTATCGTATTAATAACACCGTATTAATAGCAAGCGTTTTTCAATCCCGTTGCGTTTACACGGCCAAGTTAAGCGCGATTAACTGATCGTGCTCAGTTTATGCAAACTAATCGCGATTAATTTACGCTGATCTGTTTACATGGACATTTTAAGCCCGCTTAAAGTCAGATGTGGCTCAGATCCCGCTTAAATTTTGGCCGTGTAAACACGGCTTTTGTATCCATCGGATTAATACAGGACCCTTGTTGATAACAGTTGTAAATACAACTGATTAGGCTTTCCTGTATAAATATTAAACATTATTATTAAACTATAAACTAATTCGGTTGTATCAACAAAGATGCAAAAAAGTTGCGAGTATATATATCCATCGGATTAAAACTTAAGTATATTGAAGATATTTTACTGAATTGAACTAAAAATAATGCAAGTAAAACAAGGCAAGCCAAGGTGCTAAAATGATCGTCTACTCAGTATTGCAAGGGTAAAAGGACGGTAGAACGCCGAGATTCACTTACCGACCTACTTTATCACCTTTTCACTTTGCTCTATGATTAGTGATTAGTTTATTAGGTAGACTGTAGTTTAGCAGAGACCATTCGTTGCTACGCTTCGGTAACTATAAGGGGGCGATTACATGGACCGGGCTAGCCCGCCTTATAAATAAAACGCATGTTGTTTTAGCATTTCGATTACATGGCAAGCGGGCTAGCCCGGTTTGCCGGGATCCCGGTTGTCGCAACCGGGCTAGCCCGCTTTATATATCAAACGCATGTCCGGTTTGCCGGGATCCCGGTTGTCGCAACCGGGCTAGCCCGGTTAACCGGGATGAAAATGTCCATGTAATCGATTTCATCCCGGCAAACCGGGCTGAAAAACTGTTGAACTCGCTTCGATACGCGTTCGTTTGCTTCACTGTGTGAATAAATAGTGCTGAAAGGAACTGAAATAGAACATCAACGTTGTTTGTGTGTTTCGTGATCAAAGCGAAGATTTAATAAATTAATTAGTCTTCGAGAAGACGCTTTCTTGGGTTAGCTAAGACTTTAACAATCTTTTTATTAACGATGGGCTTACAAAATAAATAATAGACTCAGTGAGACTAATTAGTGTAAAACTGAAGTAAACCTAACGTAACTTTGTCCTTATTTACTTGATAATTGCGAATTTCGGCCTGAAATCATCCCGGCTTACCGGCTAGCCCGCTCCATGTAATCGTTTCGTAAACTCATCCCGGTTAACCCCGGTCCTTGTAATCGCCCACTAAATGCCTGAGTATACTGTGTCTTATTTATTTTCTCTCAAGGTACATGCAATTTGATTATATTTAACAACAATGACATGACAACATGTAAATATATATTTATAGCACTAATTCTATTTTTACATTAAAAAGTGGTTTCCCATACGTCGTTGTAAAAATAGAATAGTAGTATAAATACGCATTCTATGTCGCATGCACTATTTTCAGTAAAATGGCTTAGGCGCTCGGATCGTCTGATTGGCTGAATCTTTGCCGAAATCTCCCCCGAAAACTCTTCCGAAATGGAAAATCTACACATTTGATTGCTGTTGTACTCACTTTATGATGGTGACCGCATTTCGTTCTTTCTCTTTACCTTTGTTCCAAGAGATACCCACAAGTGTGAAACCATTTGCTAGCTCTAAACTGAAGTAGCACTATACACCTTAACGTGTGCTGTTAGCGCGCTGCCTCTCACGAAAAAGTTAAGCCCGGATGGGCGACCGCTTGGGAAAACCCCGTTGTCGAGCTTGGAACTCGTGTGAGTAGCGTTGTAGTTGATCTATCCTGTGCTTCGAGGGTTTTTCGCCGGGTTCTCCAGTCTTCCTCCCTCCGTTAAGGTCCCCTTCACACTATACCGGATAGGCTTTCGTGCCGGCACAAAAAATATCCAGTATAGTGTAAACAGATTCGATCGGCATGATGTTGTGCCGAAGCAAGCCCCGTTCACACTATACTGGATAGCTTTTGTGCCGGCACGAAAACCTGACGATACAACCAATATACAAGGTGTACCTCTTTGGCTCTTTCGAGATCGGAGCGGCGCAGCGGCGTGCCGGCACAGAAATTGTGCCGGAGCAGGCGTTTTGTGTGTGAACAGAAGGCCTATCCGATATGGTTTTCGTGCCGCCACAAAAGCTATCCGGTAGTGTGAACGGGCCTTAAATCAACGCCCACATCTTAGCTGTGATGATCCATTGGAGCGCCTGCCGCAAAAGCTGTTTACTCCATGGCCAGATACTTACATTCTCCGTTCACTACAATAATAATCATATTGAAAGTGATTGTCTGAAAACCAGGCTCTTTATTTTCAGCGCCAGTATTTAGGTTTTGTCACTCATTCTAAAGCTTAGTACGTTAGTAGGCGTGTACTACGCTGCGTGTTTTTAATATAAAGCTTTTAGTACGTTCGTAAAGATTTATCACCACAATCTAAATCTTATACCGACTTAGTCCTTAGTTCTTATACCAGTATGGTTGTAACGCTTAGTACGTTGGTACGCGTACTAAATCTAAAGGCTGTTTGCCATTACGTCCACTTTACCCGCGCGGGCGGAGCATGCATTGTTTAGTTCACCTTGGGAGTTGAAATATTTCCAACTTTCAAAACCCACTCCGCCCGCGTGGACAAAGCGCACGTAATGGCAAACAGCCTTAAAATGGATGAAATGTCCCAACGCGTGTCCTGTTAGCGCGCTGCCTCTCACCAAAAAGTTAAGCCCGGTTAGACGAGGTTAGTAATTGGATGGGTGACTGCTTGGGAATAACCCCGTTGTCGAGCTTGGAACTCATGTGAGTAGAGTTGTGGTTGATCTATCCTGTGCTTCGAGGGTTTTTCGCCGGGTTCTCCAGTTTTCCTCCCTCCGTTTAAATCAACGCCCACATCTAAGCTTAGCCTGCGTAGCCGGCGCTGGTTAATCTTAGCTGTGATGATCCGTTGGAGCGCTTGCCGCAAAAGCTGTTTACTCCATGGCCAGATACTTACATTCTCCGTTCAATACAATAATAATCACATTGAAAGTGATTGTCTGAAAACCAGGCTCTTTATTTTCTGCGCTTTTACTGCAAGTTAAAAATTAATATTAAAATAGTTTCAAGTTCAAAAATCTATAAGCTCCAACCGACTAATACGGAGCTGCAGACATTACAACAAAACTATAATCCTTGTATGTATGTACATCAATGCAATGGTCGTTCATTTAACAACATGGACAGTTAATTTAGAAACTAATTGCTTTGATGGTGACTCGTCCTCTCTTGCTCTTACATAAGGACTGGTCTGTCTGTCAGACTCTGGGTTACGACAACCACCGGGTGATTTCCCCAGGCGTTTAATCCCGAGGGGAGGATTGGTGTACTCGTAACAACTACTCCTCGCAGGCCAAGCTGAAGACCTTTCCCCCGATGAGTAATGTAGTTTGTTGTTTCGGACAGAGGCCAGCGGATTTCTCCATGTAGAAAGTCTTGATAGTCTAGAGGAGGTCGCGCGTTGATGCTGTATGCGGTCTTCTTGTGTTCGACTTGAAACTGGTGGAAAATTGCATTTCTCAGACGCTTCGTAATCCATGTTAAAAGGCGTCAAAAATCCTAAAAGTATTTGATATGTTGTATGGTTAGTTGTTATATATATATATATATATATATATATATATATATATATATATATATACATATATAGGTGGTTGGATCTGAATGGATGGACAGTTAGATGTATCGCATCGGGATGGATGGATAGATAGATGGATAGATGGATGGATCGGGATAGATAGAGGGATGGATGGATGGATGGATGGATGGATGGATGGATCGGGATAGATCGGGATGGATGGATGGATAGATCTGGATGGATGGATAGATGGATCGGGATGGATGATTGGGGATGGATGGATAGATGGATCGGGATGGATGGATGGATGGATGGTAGGATGGACGGATGGATAGAGATGAATCGGAATGGATGGATAGCTGGATGGATCGGGATAGATGGATCGGGATGGATGGATGGATGGATAGATGGATGGATCGGGATAGATGGATGGATCGGGATGGATGGATGGATCGGGATGGGATAGATGCGATAGTTAGATGGATGAGTGGGTTTGGGTGGATGAGTGGATGGATGAATGCGATGGATGATTGGTTGGTCGGTTAGTTGGATAGGTTGGTTGGTTAGTTGTTTAGTAAAAGTTAGTTTTTGGTTGAGTATTTTAATGGGTAGGTGGGAAAATTTAATTAATTAATTAATTAATTAATTAATTAATTAATTAAAAAATTGGTTGTACTAAAAATTAATTACAAAAAGTCTCTAAAAAGGAGTCCCAAGTACTAAAGTAATAATAATTATAAAAAAAATAGTAATAAAAATTAAAGGTCAAAGTTTTAAAAAATTCCAGCTGCGTTCGTATTTAAATAAAAGTCCTCGAGCATTTCAACTTCATCACGTTTCTTAAAAGGCACTCGCGAGCCTCTCACACACAGATGGACTGATCGCAGAATGTCAAAAGACAGACGCGTTCGCAGCCAAGCTATAACTATGGCATATGATTCCTGGTTCCTTCTTGATAGGTGTTCTGCTAATTAATTAATTAATTAATTAATTAACATATAATTAATAAAGTAATATTTCCTCAAGATAGGTACCTTGTTGAATATTTCCTGAGCTATCTTGCTCAGTCCCTGAAGTTTGTTTCTCGGCCAATTCATTCTCCGCCTTCTTGCACCTGTACAACGTATGAACAGTTCTTAAAAACACACCGCTCTTCATTGAATCTTTGTTTGTTGCTTGTTGAGTCAACTTTGATGCGAGCGTCATTTTATTGGCTTGTGACGTTGCTTGTGACGTTGCCTGTGACGTGTTCTGTTGCGTATTGCTCTCCCCAGTGCTACTCGACGGCACCTTTTTGCTGACGGGGCACGCAGTTGATGTTTGGTAACCCCCTTTCGGCTGTCGGTCAGACGCAAGTTTGTAAAGCCTGACGGGAGTAGGAGAGCGTTCTGGGGTGGCACTCATGAGCAGTTTCATGACTTCGTTATTGTTTTTGTCGCGAAGAAATTTAGCCACGTGACAAGGTTCGGGCGTGCTCGACAGTGGGCTCCAGGTGCCCGATGGGATAGCTGATTTCCGAGTCGAGTTTTCAAGTTGCGTCGCCACTGGAAAAATAGAAATTAACGGGCACGGTCACCAAGCAACTAAAGGCCAAGTGAAAGGCGTAAACTTAAGGGGAAGGAAGAGAGAGTATCGTTTGTCTGAGGACGTAGCTACGAGAAATAAATTACACCTCAACCTCATCCCCAGGTAGCCTGCGTCGCAGCCCGACTTTCCACCCGGATTCTCACCCGGAGAAAAAACGCAGGCTAGTCCCCAGGGCGTTTGTAAAAAGATGCGGCAAAGCAATAAAATGCCCTGGTCAATACATTTAGAAGATTTTATGAATAAAGCTGGAAGTCGCAAAATTGTCAAATACTATTTTTTTATATCGGGATATCGCATCTCTTTCAACCCAACTATTATCTAGTAGTAGTAATCTCCTACCAATAAATTGAACAGGCGATGCTTGCGGAGGTTTGCGTGGCTTCTTTTGTGGCCGAGGCACTCCTAACGGACGACGTCGTCTTTCTGGGGCAACTGTCCCAGTCAAACTTGGCGCTGACTCGTCCCATTCTTTGTCAATAAGAGACATTTTTCGACCAGATTTTGTCGACACAACTGAAGATGACTAGAGAATGTAGAGAAAAAAACCCTGATTATTGTATTTGATAGTTGAAGCTAGTTTACTTAATGACTTCCAAAACGCCCAGCACTGCTAAAATTATTGTAGTGTCCGTATTGAAATTAATCTCATCTTTTAGCCGTTGACGTCGTCCTGAAGACATGAAAATGCTCATGAAAAGACATGAAAGTGGCGTTGTATAAAGAATGAGGACCGTGTTGAGATTACTCTTGAAGGTGAAGTAATACGAGCAACAAATTGCTGCAACATTGTTGCGTTGCAAGTTGAGAAGCGTTGTTGCACGTATTACCATGCACCCACCTCAAACATTGTCACGCAACAATGATTTTGTTTGTTGCAAGTTGAAACAGCATGTTGCAGCAGGTAGAACTGAAGTCTACTTTTTTCAACAATTTTTTTCAACTTGCAACAAAATCATTGTTGCGTGACAATGTTTAAGGAGGTGGTAATACGTGCAACAACGCTTTTCAACTTGCAATGCAACAAAATTGCGTTATTAGTGAAAATTGAAGAAAAATGTTGCAGCTATTACCTCACCTTGAGACTAAAAATATTTATTCCCTTTGTTTTGCAACCAGAATTATCAGTTTGTTTGAAGGACATAGTCGTTGAGTTCGCATGGTAGATCTTACATCAGTATATTTATTTGAACAAGAAAAAAGAGGATAGACGCTTGGCTATTAGGGACTCTACGAAGTACGATTGCAACTTTAACGACGTCGCCGCTTAAACAAAAGAATTCTAGTTGCAAAACAAAGAGAATGGATTTTTCGTCCCTACCTCGTTCTTTTTACAACGCCACTTAATAGGCGAGTTTCAGGGTGTTGCGCGCGCATCGTTTTGCAAAGAAATTGGCGGGCTCTTGGTGGGCTCCCCACAAAGTAAGCAATGACAAACAGACTTGCTAGCGAGCCAACAACAGCAGAATAACAGTGTTAAACATCCAAAAACTGTATCTATACTTCGCTTATTTTAAACACTATGTTTACTTTGAGGGGAGCTTGTCAGTTTTTTTGAAAAATGATGCGCGCGCAACACCCTGAAACTCGCCTATTAAAGCATTTTCACATCTTAGGGCGACGTCAAGTTACCAAGAGATGAGAACTGTTGCTTGAGATTGACTTCGAAACTGACACTACAATCATTTTAGCACTACTGGTGGCATTTTGAAGGTCATTAAACTAGTAAATATCTAATATATATAATAATCAGTTAGACCGTTAGTCTTGACCTATTTTAATACAAAAAATTATGTTGCTTTTTAACCGCCATCATCGTTCTAAAGCCTCGATCAGGTGTTATTTTTGATGTATCAGATTCAGATATATAAAAAATAACCCATGATATGACTTTACCTGTTTTGGAACTTTCATCATGGCCAGCCAAGGGTGAAACAAAATTTCATGAAGTGTCATCCGACAATTTGCATCGTAAACAAGAATTCCTTGAATTAACTCACGGAGATCTAGAAAATATATAGATAAAATATATATTTGTATATCCGAAAACAAAATATCCAAGGAAATTAAATGCAGACATGATATAACACGACACAACTCAACGTGATACAATGCAACGGGTAGGATTTAACTGTTCTAGTTTACAATACCTGAAGAAAGATTGACTTTTTCAGGAAAGTTGATTTTCTTTTTCGTTTGTTCAATAAGGTGTTTAAGACTCTTGTCATTGTATGGTAATCTACCACATGTCATTGCAAAAAGAATAATTCCACTGTTGAAAAAGAAAAAGAAGAAAAGTTAATGTAAAACTATCAGATTTAATGAATGAACAAACTAATGCATGAAATAATGAATGAATGAATGAATGAATGAATGAATGAATGAATGAATGAATGAATGAATGAGTGAGTGAGTGAGTGAGTGAGTGAGTGAGTGAGTGAGTGAGTGAGTGAGTGAGTGAGTGAGTGAGTGAGTGAGTGAGTGAGTGAGTGAGTGAGTGAGTGGGTGAGTGAGTGAGTGAGTGGGTGAGTGAGTGAGTGAGTGAGTGAGTGAGTGAGTGAGTGGGTGAGTGAGTGAGTGAGTGAGTGAGTGAGTGAGTGAGTGAGTGAGTGAGTGAGTGAGTGGGAGAGTGAGTGAGTGACTAACTGAGTACGAACGAACGAACGAACGAACGAACGAACGAACGAACGAACGAACGAACGAACGAACGAACGAACGAACGAACGAACGAACGAACGAACGAACGAATCAATGAATAAATGAACAAACAAATGCTCAATCACTTACAGGCTCCATATGTCTGCTAACTTGCCATCATATTTACGAGCTGAAAGAATTTCTGGAGCAGCGTAGGCATAACTACCACAAAATGTGTCGAGAAAGTGACATTTGCTTGTTGGATACCTCGTTGCAAATCCAAAATCTAAAAATAGAACAATACATTTATTTTTCATTAATCATCTTCCGGTGGACGTTCAATGCAGTAATTTGATTGGTTCTTCAAGTCCTCTGCCCAGTCACCCCTTACCTTATTCCCTCTTTTAAGGCATCACTACTAATACACCCCCCCCCCCTGCATTAAAAAACAAAACCCTCCCCCTATTTAAAGAAAATTTAATATTTATTAAGCCCTATACCCCCTTAATATTAGCCCCTTCCAATAACCCCCCTTTCTTTGATGACTTATAATTATTAAACCGGGGGGTGCTTATAGAACAAAAAGAGTAAATATACTTTCGTGTTTGCTATTAAACCTACCTGTGACTTTAATTAAATCATTTTCATCAATAAGAACATTTTCACATTTCAGGTCTCTATAAAAATGAACAGAGTTTTTAAAGAGATTTTTGTAAGTTAGTTATTTAAAATAACTCAGTCTTACATGAAAGGTTATGTCGTACAAACTCACTCAGTAAGATATAGTTTCCTTCTTTAAACTAGACATATAGGCTGTGCGCTTTTTCACACTGAAGTTTGAAAACACATTATTACCATGCAAAACCGATGATGCGCGGCATGGCCCAAAATAAACATGTCATGTTTCCGTCAAAACATTAACGAACCCATGAGATCACTGCAATATGATTGGTTCATTTGCTACTTTTGAATTATCCAGCCAAAAAAAGGTTTAGGATTGGCGCAGACGGATTTGTGAATGAAATCATGACGTGTTTTTTGGGGCCATGGGCGCCGCCATGTTGTACGCGGACCTGCAGTCATGCGTTACAGTGGTCTCATTTGTTGACGACACTGCACCACAGAAGTGACTGCACGGTCGTGGGTATACAAAGACCGTCATTTTCCACTGTAACCGTAACGTTTTCTTTTGTTATTAAAGTCACTAGTTCTTCCCGAGATCTCGCAAGACAAAAAGGAACGTTAATTTCGTACTGTACGTACGGTTGTTGTGTCTACGAGTTATTTTATTCACTGCTTACCGGTGGACAACGTTTCTCTGATGACAGTGAGTAATTCCAAGAACAAGTTGTCTGAACAAAAACTTTGCTTTCTCTTCGGTCAAAGGTTGACCCCTGCGAGTCTTTGAGTTGATAAACTCCAAGAGATCGCCTTTGGCTGCATACTCCATGACGAGATAAATTTTCGTTTCAGAACGAAATGTTTCATAAAGTGTAATCTGCCAAAAATAAATGTTGAGTGTAAATGTTAAAAATTCCAGCATAGTCAATCGAGATATGGTCTGGAAACTCAGCTAAAGTCTTTGATCCATCTTTTTGTTCGCCTTTATGCATTTTTGTGCACGGTGCACGGTCACTGAACAAATTGTATTTTAGTATAATGAACGAATTGTCCAATAACAACGATTCAGTTCAATCACTCAACCGTGCGATTTAAATATTAATAAACCTAAAACAAAGGATGTGCACGGTGTAAGGTACGGTTCAACATAAAATCACAGCTCATTATAGGCGCTTTGAAGTTTGCCGAGTTTCCAGGCCATATCTCGATTGACTATGATTCCAGATGGCCGGTATATTATGCTTTGCATTAAAAATTAGCCTTCTTTGTATATTTTTTGTTTTTGTTTGTTGGGAAGCACCAATTTAATCACAATAAAATTATTTTAGTAAACGAGGTTACCACATTGCGATGTCTACACGTCGCATTCAATGCGTCTATTTCTCGTGGCATAAATTTCTCGAGATATTCCGCGGGAGCACTTTTCTTGGAAATAATTTTAATAGCAACCTAAAAAAATAAAAATAAAAGTTTGTCACATCACGCGAGCTCCATGAAATGGCAAAATAGTTTATTATAGAAAACAAAAAATTAATTTATTTTCCTCCGGTGTCCTCCTGTAGTAACACTGGAGGGAGAACAGTAACTGATAGAATTATCCAGTATAAATAAAGTTAGTTGAGTTTAGTAGTACGTTTTTTGTATATTTATACTGAATACAATCATAGAAATATAGCCAGGTTAGATATACTGCCGAAACAGAGAACGTAGGAGTCTAACGTTTCGAGCGAAGGCCCTTCGTCAGAGAGAAACGTGAAGAGTGTAAACAAACAATGAGCTTATATACGAAAGGTAATCAAGACATGTGACCAAAAATAAGCCAATCAGATAATACAATCATACCCTGTTATCGTCTTTGCCGTCCAGATCAGCTTGCAGCCAAGGATGTTTTGCTTTCTTGCTTGGCGAGACATACGCCAGTTTAACTTTAGCATAAGCGCCCGTTCCAAGCGTTTTATCCGTCAGTTTATATCCTCTTCGTTCGCAGTCTATCTCCTCTATAGTTATCGGCGGTTTCTCCGTCGATACATTGGAAGAACTCGTCGATTTATTTTTAAACTTATTCATCAATTCCCACGCGCAGAGTATTTCTTTAAACGTACTTCAATCTTCTGGGAATATCTATGTCGTATTTACCCGCCATACAGTAGTAAAAGTTAAATATAATTCTCTCATGATGCTCCACTTTGCCGCCACTAGAATAACAATGATTGTGACGTCACTAAATGGTTGACCAATTAGCGGTTTCAAAGTTTAGGTAAAAGACTGGGACCAAGTCTTCTTTTAAAAAACAAGCGTAAATACTTCATTTAGCGCAGTGGCGATTATTTAATGTTGAATGTGTTTTAGTCCGGTGCTAAAAAAAGGTAACCCCCTAAAGCGTGCTTCATCGGGTTATGAATGCACGCGGGAAAGTTGGAAAGAGCACGTCCCTGGGGCACGTTGCCAATGGATGCACGCGGGAAGTAAGAATCAGACTACGGTGCTGATGGACGCACGCGCGGAAAGTCAATGACGATAGCCCATTGATACCTCTAAATTTTTTATTGTAATGTATAATATAGAATCAAATCACAAAACAACGGAGAACAAGCTTGATTTTATGTTAGTATGTATAGTGTTTTCAGCTTGGAAATTGTTCAAGTTTCAGTTTCGGTATAAATATCGTATAAACAAGTAAACAACTTTAGTTCCAGTGACTCGATGATCAGAGCTCGTCTGGCTTTCAGAAGGTTGTGGGTTCGAGTCCTGTCTGTATCTTACAACAGCTTGTACAGCAAAAATAACTAAAAGCTTTATTTTGCTTGCCACAAACTCAGCTAATTTTTTTATCGAAAATTATATAAAGCGCCTCATTCCCAAGTAAGCGTATCATCTACTGATCTTCACTCATGCGCAGTGCTCCACAGCACAATCACAGCATTTCGGAAGTCCGAAGTAGTTGCTTTTCAAAATGACTGCAAAATTACTCAAAGGTGAAAAACCAGTTATTTTCCAGTTGGAAGAAGATGGAGAACGATTCATGATAGGCAGCCAAGTAGGCCATTCCCTGAGTTTGATAAAAGGTGCTCTGTATAAGAAGTTCCCATCACTTTGGCGACGATGTGTGACCTCTGAAGAACGCCAACTGCTAACAACTGTTGGTATTTCCTACAGCAATCTCTCTAACGCTAACATAATGTTAGTAAAAGCAGCAGAGGTGGAAGATCTTTTGAAAGGAAATGGCGAGAGGCTTCGTTTTCGAGTTTATTCTCCTACTTCAAGTCCAAAAGGTTCTCCCCGACAAGCATCAAAACTACTCAATCGACCATATGCTGTTGTTCAAAGTTTGCGAAATTTACAACTTCAAGCTCCCGAATATTCCGCCGTCCATCTCAGCGCAGTGGCGAATTTAACAACTGGAAATCCGAAAGGAAACACGGCAGAAAGACACGAACGACGAAAAAGAATTCTTCCTTTGTTACGGTAAGCAGTATCAAGTAAACTTCCTCAAAATACCTTCCCTTTTCGATACATCATCTCACTACAGCTCAAAGCTGGAACTCATTTACGGCTTTTTTTAGCTTTATTTTCGCATGTATCTTTTCAATTTCGTGCCAAAGACCTTCCAAAAAGGTCGGGTTTGTTTCTTTTGTGGCTTAGTTGCTTGTTTTTTGCGTGTAATCGAACTTTTAACGAGAAAAAAATCGAAAACTTTGCCCCTTAATTTGGAAAAGAGGTTTTTGCAAATCAACTCAGCAAGGAAAGTAAGGAAGAACATTTCGAGACATTCCGCGCGAGATCCCCTCGAGACATTCCACGTGAGATCCGCGTGAAAAACACGCGCGAGGGATATATACCACAATACAACGCGGCCTCTTTCTATTCACTAAAAATCCAACATGGCGGTTCGAACGTACGGTCAAAAGCCTCAAGCTTTTCGAGTTGAAGAAGGCGGAGAACAATTCATGATCGGCAGTGAAGTTGGTAATTATTTGCGAATGTTTCGTGGTTCACTGTACAAGAAGTATCCTTCGTTATGGAGACGACTGGCTTCGGTGGACGAACGGAAGAAGATTGTCTCGCTTGGTATTGGCCACAATAGTTTGGCTACAAATGTCACTCTAGTGCGCGCTAAAGAGGTTGAGCAAATTATTGAAGGAAACGATGATAAGTATAGGACGTCGCATGAAGTTCCCGAGACCATTCGTGTTGTGTCGTCGAGTGGGAAGGCTAAACGAAGCATGGCTTCTTGGTTGCCTCAAAATCTTCTGCCCAATTCCTCCTATCATTTAGACGCAGTCCCCTGCTGTACCCCAGTCACTCGACATCGCTCGGGACCCAAAAGGGTCAAATCCTTTCCAACCTGGTAAGGGTTAGATTTTATGACTTAAATGCGGGCTGTTGAATGTTGATTCATGTCTTGGTAATTACTGTAATTAGGGCTTAATAGCATTAGTTACATGTACTTTTAAAGTACCACTAACCCAGACTGCAAAGTTTGCGAGTTGCGCGGGCAAGTTGTGTCCTGAAAATTTCGTTTGCGCGGCGAACTATATTCGATAAGAAAATTTCTGCGGTTTAACTGTATTTATTGTATAACATGAGTCATGCTGGTCAGCGGTTCTAGAGGCTAGAGACAAGAGGTTTTGAAACAAGTTCTAGTCACGTACAACAAAATTAAACTAAATTTGCGTTAATACAATTACGTAGTATATACAAATGAAATGATAAAAGTTCATAAAGATCAAACGTTCCTTAGATTGCATATCTTCATTACTGTACATAGTAGTCTCTGCATGACTACAGCAACAGTGTTAGTGTATGAAAACTTTATCACAATAATGTTTGGCTACGTTACGGTAAATTAAAACATAAATGGAAGCCTTGGTGTAGATTTATGAATGCGGTCAACAACTTATGAGATTTGTTGTGAACCCTTTTCAGATCTACGGTTTATATGTATGGGAATGGGATGGCTTTTGAGACCATCCTCTTTCCTGCCGTTGATATATAGCTTGGCCATTTCTTCAAGGGCTGATTCACACTGAATCACCGCAGGTAAACATCAGTCAACCTTTGAACTGACCTCCTGCCATCTCTTGGTTTTCTACAACTCGGTAGAAGGATTCGGCAACTGATTTAGTGACACTTTTGGCGTACATAATGTAGCCTGTACATAATGTTGAATACTAAGCAGAATTCGAGCCCAATCATATTACGGGAAAATAAATCGATTTAGAGTCATTTAAGTAAATATAAGGATGTTAAAGTAATTGCACTGTTTCTTTCAACGGCCCAACCATTCGCTATTGCGGCAAATGTGCGGGCAAATATATAATTTGACGAAAATTGCGCGGGCAGACAGCCAATTACGGTTTCCAAGTGCGCGGGCTAGATATTGCCCGCGCAAAGCAAACTTTGCAGTCTGGCCACTAACCCCCCAAAATTTTTTTCCCAATCTAAAAGCCTTTATTGAGTGGATTAGTTCAGTGAATAAATTATTGGTATTGGACGTTTCGTTGATCTTCTGTAGACGACCAAAGTTGCATCTGCATGTCCCATGGTGGAGTAGGAAAGGTAATAGGTATATTCCTGGTTTTACGTCAGACAATCAAACAAGGAACTCCTTTGAGCTCTGTCTGGTGAATACATAGAATTTTTTGGGTTGAAAATTCATTTTCCCAACTAACTCAATGTAAAAATTCTATGCATTCAGCAGACAGAGCTCAAATGAGTTCCTTGTTTGGCTTGTCTGATGTAACACCAGGAATATACCCATTCCCTTTCCTTCTCTGCCATGGGACATGCATATGCCAATTTTTGCAACTTTGATGATCCACAGAAGACCAAAAAAATGGTCCAATACCAATAATTTATTCACTGGACTAATCCACTCAACAATGGCTTTTAGATTTGCAAAAAAAATTTTTTTGGGTTAGTGGCACTTTAATAGCAAGACATAAATCCATTATAAGCACACCATTCATCCACTGACCACTTGAGAAGGTGTCTACTGTTATGATTTATCTTGGGATAGACTGTAGTTTAGCAGACACCCCTCATCCACTGACCAACTTAGAAAGTCAAGTGTCTTCATACTCTAGTAGTAGCTTCATCATCTACACACGTAAAAACGCACAGTCTGATCAGCTCTGATATCAGATCTGTTCAGAGAAATGTAGTGACCCTTGATACAGCCTGACAGCTACAGAATGTACCAGCACTGACGTATAAACATTTAGTTAGAATTTCTAACAGACTGCGACAGCTCCGTAGACAACATACCTGTTCAGTCTATTATATCAAACTGATACAGCACAGTCTGTTGTAGCTGCAGGTATGATACAAATATGATATCATAGCTGATACTACAACAGGCTGTATCAGGGGTCGCTACATTTTTCTGAACAGATCTGACATAATTCTGCATTAGGTCTGACACAGAGTGTGCATTTTTGGGTGTGTAATAGTAGCTTCATCATCTAGTAGTAAGCTCAGTAGCAGTGTCATCAGTTAAAATAACTGTCAGGTCTGGTGTACACCAAAGAATCTGTGGGATTGCACCATGTACTTTGACCCACAGCATCGTGTCTGGCATCAACTATGTTAGTGCTAGCTGGGATCAACAAGATCCTTCTGAATGATTTTTTCCACAAAAGCTTCTCACCTCCAAGCTTTCTTCTTGATCTTCTGTGTAGGGTTAGGGCACAGAATAGTCATACAACCAGAAGTCCAACTCGCGTCAGAACCTTTGAAGTTTATATCCTCGCGCATCTTGATTCCTCACCATCCTACACCATCCCATGCCGTCCTGGCAAGTTCCCTCCAGCAGTTTGGACCTTCAAAATGTTAAAACTGCCAGGGGAACTTGCCAGGATGGCGTAGAACATTGCGTAGGATCACGTAGGATGGTGTTGGATGGCGTAAAATATCACGCCTGCGCATTGAAGAAATGCGGACAAGTTTTCACGTGAGTTGGACTTCTGGTTGTATTACTATTCTGTGGTTAGGGTTTATGGTGGGGTTGAACCTACAGACTTTATAGTGTTGGATGACAGTGTCCAGCTGTCTGCAAACAGCAGTTGGATAAATGTGGCAAAGGGCATGACATTTTTACTTTAAGATCTTTCCTATGCAGTCAATGAAACTGATAATCAATGGCAATCAATTGATTTGATAACCAACAATCAATGAAGGATGGTTTTGTGATTATTGATTGATATTGACATGGCACCCAACTTGAAAAATTGATGACAATAGGTAAATGTTGGTCAATGACAAATGCCTATTGATATCAATTAGATAATTGCTACCGTACTGATTGATTTTTATCCCACTTGATGCCAAATTGGTACCAATCTTGAAAATTACTGTACAAATGTTATTTGATTTATTCAGTTATGATAACCATGATATGGCTGCTATTCACGAGGCTGCTGTGAAAAATGAAGACCTGGTGCCTATTCGACTAGACATTGATATAGATGGACAGAAGCTGAGAGATTGTTTTACATGGAATAAAAGTGGTTTGTTGATTAAAACTCTGTTTTTCTTAAGGTTAATGGCCTAAGTCTGTACAATGTGTAAAAATAGTCCTATTTGATGAAGCTGTTACACACAAGTTTGTTGTTGTCAGTCTTATGAATCTGTGTTATGAAGAATGCAGCAGTTGAGCACAACTTGTCATAAACAATGCTGCAGCAAGTTGTTGAATTAACAAGCTGTGACATACTTCAATGTTGATCACAACAATTTGCTTACAAACTTGTGAATAACTTGTTGCAAGGTTAACAAATTATGAAAATCATTTTGGTGACAGGACACCCCTAATTAAGTCCTTTTAGCAGGGTCTGTGGGTTTTACTTACCTAGCTACCCCGTGGTTGAGCCATTGTGTGTAGCTAAACACTGTAATTGTATTTTTTTCTTATTGTCAAAGAAACTCTTGTAACACCAGAGACATTTGCTGAAGTTTTATGTGACGACTTAGATTTATCACCAATGCAGTTTGTGCCAGCAATTGCTCAAGCTATTAGAAATCAAGTCAAACAATATTCCACGGAATCAGAAATTGCTCTCGATAAACAAACTGATCAGAGAATCATAATTAAGGTAGGTGTATGCATCACTGGAAACAATAACACAAGTATGTGTGAGGTGTATTTCAATGATCAAACGTCAAACTTTTCATGAGCCAAATCTAATGCGAGGGAGCAAAATGCTTTGTTTGAGCTCATTTGCATCATAGTCAATCGAGATATGGTCTGGAAACTCAGCTAAAGTCTTTGGTCTATCTTTTTGTTCGCCTTTATGCATTTTTGTGTACGGTCACTGAACACATTGTATTTTAGTATAATGAACGAATTGTCCAATAGCAACGATTCAGTTCAATCACTCAACCGTGCTATTTAAATATTAATAAACCTAAAACAAAGGATGTGCACGGTGTAAGGTACGGTTCAACATAAAATCACAGCTCATTATAGGTGCTTTGAAGTTTGCCGAGTTTCCAGACCATATCTCGATTGACTATGTTTGCATTAGCTTCAGCACATGAAAAATTGATGTTTAAACTACGCTTCAGACTCTTTATACTCACCCGTGATATCAACTAGACATACGGTCTTAAAGCAAAACTTGGGAAATCTCTTATTGCCTACCGAAAACAACTTTTGAACCACCAAAATTGCTGAAATAGTAATAAAAAAACAAATTTGAGAGTGAGCATTTTAAGCAATTTTCATCAAGGCCTTTCAAGGCAGCATGAGAAACTGAGAAATTCAAATTGATTTTTGTAGTTAAAAGTGGCATGTAATAAAACTACTTATTACAACAGTAAGGCCTCAGAAAAGTAAAGTGTCGTTCTGAAGCTCTACTCCCTGAACAAAGTGCTCTTTTGAGGACAGGGACGTAGCCAGGGGGGAGCCGCGGTAGACCCCTTTTGATATAAAACAACAGACATGCAACTACAAAACTGATGCAATATCAATTGTCAGGAAATAAACTGTAAACAGTGTATTCAATCAAGTGAGTGTATGCATTTTGAGTATCTATATGACGTTTGCGTGTTTTGAGTATTTTATATGACGTTTTTTAACCTTTAGAGTCTGTAAAATCTTCTTCCAAAAGTCAGGAAATGGCATTTCAGCGACTCTCGATTTCAAAATTTCCCGCCCTAAAAATTTATTTTGATTTCAGCTATCCAGTAGGCTGAGTAGGCTGAAGCCTACAGGCCCGGGCTTGCAAGAGGCCCGTAATTTCCAGAGAATGGATTTTTCATTAAGATTAGTTGTTATATGAAGATCAGGGCCGTATCGTACACTGCCTCAGAATGCAGGAAATGGCGTTTCCGAGAATCTAAATTCAAAAAAATTTCCAGAAAATATCGTCAAAGGCCCGTGAATTTGATTTAGCCTACAGGCCCCGAAACTGGTAATCCGTCACTGCGTACAAGATTCACGCTTGTCCTGGCCATTTTTGCCATAGAACAATGGCTGACTAGTGTAGAACAATGGCTACCCATTGTTCAAAGGCAAAATGTCCAGGCCTGTCAAGAGAGAGCTTAAGCAAGCTAGGACGACGGATGGCAATCTAAAGTTCAGTATCTAACAGAAACCACGAATCATTTATGTGGTATTGAATACTTAAGGTATGTTCTTCTACATCCAAAAGCTTTAGAGTTCCAAAAGGATTTTATCGCTTACGTAGAAGTAGTTGAAGTCAAACTTAACTAACACGTTTCAAAGTTTCAAGAGTTACCGTCGTCCTGAAGACGTGAAAATGATCTGAATAACGTTGTATGTAGAACGGGGACGGCGTTACGATTACTCTTGGGACTAAAAAATATTCATTTTCTTTGTTGTGTGAGGAAAATTCTATTGAATAAAGGACGTTGTCCTTGCTTAAGATTTATGGTGACAACCACAGTTTACTAACGGAAGAATTTTCTTACCTTTTCATCAATAGCTTAACGTTCATGTTGGAAATATCTCCCTTGTGGATCAGATTGAGTGGGACCTTTCAGAAAAACAAAATAGTCCAGAGCAGTTTGCGCTAAGCTTATGCTCGGACCTTGGTCTGGGCGGAGAGTTTGTCACTGCTATTGCATATCACATTCGTGGCCAGCTCAGCTGGTATTCCAAGACATACGCCTTTAGTGAAGCACCTCTACCAACGGTTGAAGCAGCTGTTCGCAGTCCACAAGATGTTGATAACTGGTGCCCTTACCTGGAAACTCTCACTGACGCAGAAATGGAGAAGAAACTGCGTGACCAGGACAGAAATACACGGTATATTTGTGCATTTTGTTTTTGTGCACTGCATGGTTTACATTTCTGGCTAGTGGTTAAAAAGTCAAGTCAATGTGTGGTACTGGTTCGTTTTTTTGACTCCAGTTATATTAACGTCAATCCGGTAGATGTTTACATCCAATCTGTTTGGAACACTATTTTTGGTTTTGAAACACTATTTTCTGTGCTTCCCTCAATGTCTGCCGCACCAACTTCACTCATGGGTATCAAGTCATTTTCAAGTCAAACCGTGTTTAGATGAATCAGATTGGAGACATTCAAGTCGTCCTTGCTGGAATCTCAAGTTCAGCCAATGCGTTTCGATCAGATCGAAAAACAAGCTAACTCCATACAACACATTAACATGAGATATAGGTTAATGGGGGTGCCCTGGCGAATGCTAAATTTTGATGGAATCGCATCAAAACACTTTTCGGTAAATTGTGGTGCTTGCGAGTTCGTTGGTTGGTGCGTAATCAATAGCAAGCGACATTTTTTACACCAAACAGGGCAACACTCTTTAGCACTGTGTCTTGTTTAGAAGAATTTCTGGTGAGTTGAACACGCGGGAAGGACCCCACACTTAACAAGAGTACGAGACGGAATTAATGTTTTCAACTGGCGGGAAAATTGGAAAAATTCGTCACGTGATCTCCAGCCCTTTGGCCTCGTCGCCATCTTGTCTCGCAAACGCCCTGGGAACGAGGTTGAGAACCCATCAGTAGTTGGGTTACTAACTTTTTTAAAATAACGCAGTTTTGTCCATCCAGTCTTTAAGAATTTAAGCTTTTGTTCATTGGGTCATTCCAGAAAAGATCCATACCCCTCCCACGGAGGAAATTTTTGCTGTCCAGAGGGGAGGGTGTTACGCTAGGACCTCTGGGACCAGGGTAGGAGGGTGTATAACTAACTTCACATTTAACTAAAATTGTTCAAGGATGTCCTAAGAGGGGAGGGGGATCCATTTGGTATTTCCTCTGTAGGGGGAGTGCAGATATTTTCTGGAATGACCCCATTTACATAATCTATTTATGTTTTTAGGCGAATGCGTCGGTTAGCTAACACGGCTCCATTGGCTTACTAAACCCAATCTTGGGCGGGATTTTTCAACAAAGAAAATCGAAACTTGCGTTTCTACACCAAAGACAAGACTGAAATATGGATATTTGGTAACATTCAAACTATATCACTGTTTGGCTGACTCAGAAGGAACGTTGACATCAACAAATCTTTGAGTGTTTCTCTCTGAAAGAACTTCCACTCAGAATTAAGGCTGCAACACAAACGAACGTATAATATAGTTTTTTTGTGTGTAACATTCAACTTTGTTTAAGGATTGTTGCCACTACTGTCGATAGAGAATGATTTTTTAAGTTGTTCATGTATTTCATGAATTATTAATGAGTTTGAGAAATTACTGTACCGCCGTGTGTTGCGAAGTTCGTTGGCAACTTGGGAACTATACGTAAACAAGGTTGCCAATTATCCAATCAAAATGAGCTTTGATTCACAGCTCGCAATTTGATTGGATAATTTGGCAACCTTGTTTAGGGTAGTTCCCAAGTTCCGAACGAAGTTTCGAACTTCGCAACGAACTTCGCAACGCACGGCGGTGAAGTAATATGAAATCAACAATAGCCCTACCCTGCGAGTCAGAGCCCCTTTCCGACCTACGCTAGGCTCGGTTTCCAGCCTTATATTTCGGGCTGCGACCTGCAAGTCCCGCGAGTCGAGATAAGGCTGGAAATCGAGCCTAGACCTACGCAGGCTTCAGGGGAAAGTGGGCTCTGCCAACAAACTCGATAGTAGAGCCCACTTTCCCCCGAAGCCTGCGTAGGTCGGAAAGGGGCTCTGACTTGCAGGGTACAATAGCCCTGAATTGCCTTTTGGTATCTGGCTAACGCCAGGCATACACTGAAACAAGTTTCCGAAACTTGTTTCAAAAAATAGAACAGTGCCCCCCAAAAAATACCTGGGTTTCCGGTTTCCCGACCCTACCTAGTTTTTGGCCAGTAAAATGCCGACCCTAATCTTTTTATTGAAATTTTGAGAAGCCTGGGCCCGAGTTGCAGCTTGATTTGCATCCTGGGATAGCAAATACGGCTTATAAATGTCTGTAAATTAATATATGCAGTATATATAATCAAAATTATAAAGATGAGACTACATTGAATTAACATGGGTTTTGTGGTTTGGTAAAACCTATTGTTCGTCCATGCAATGTTGGAAAAAACCCCAACCTATCCCTACCTAATTTTTTTCAGCATGAAACCGGAAACCCAGGTTGGTTGTTTTTTTGCCTCAGGGAAACTTGGTTTCTGGAGTTTCTGAAACTTTTCAACTGGAAACTTTTGTTTCCAAAACTGTGTTTCGTTAACTTGTTTTGGAAATTTTCTCTAGTGTATGCCCGGCTTTACATTGACATGTCAAACAATGTTTGCTCTTGTACAGCCGCCATATTTTTTTTTGTTATGGTGGATTGAGCTATTTTCCTAAAAACAATGAAAGCAAAACAAGTGTAATTACTGTATCATTTTCTACATCAATTCTTACCAGCAGTTTTGTATGTGAATAGAATAGGCGAGTTTCAGGGTGTTGCGTGCGCATCGTTTTGGAAAGGAATTGGCGGGCTCTTGGCGGGCTCCCCACAAAGTAAGCAATGACAAACAGACTTGCTAGTGAGCCAACAACAGCAGAATAACAATGTTTTATATGCAGAAACTGTATCTATACTTTGTTTATTTTAAACAGTATGTTTACTTTGAGTGGAGCTTGCCAGTTTTTTTGAAAAATGATGTGCGCGCAACACCCTGAAACTCGCTTATTGGAAATTACTTTTGACTTTGGCCATGTCCACACTACCCCCTTTTCAAACGAAAACGGAGAATTTTTGATACGGTTAGGCCTTTCGTCCACACTAATCCGGCGTCTTTGCATGGTGACCAAGAACGGAGCTTTTTGAAAACGCTCTCCTGAGTGGAGACATTCGAAGACGCCGTTTTTCTGCTCCAGTGTGGACGGCAAAAACGATGATGTTACGATTATGTTATCCTGGTTTCAGTCACCTAGAACTATTCATTCATACCCCTGTAGATCTTTTTAGCGTTTTACCAAACGGCGAAAACGACAGTGCGGACGGGAAATTTTTGATACATTTTCGATACGAGGTCTCCGTTTTCGAAACGTTTGAAAACGGATTAATGTGGACATGGCCTTTGTACACATGGGCTTTGTACAAGATGAAAAATATTAATTTTCACCTTCGAATTCTGTACAATGTTAATATATATTAATATGCGTGGTTACTGTAGGCTGAAAATATAAAAAAGACATTCCGGGAAAGTTTAACATGATAACACTACATAACCAAGTGAAAAATAGGATTAGCTCTTCGTAGATTTAAAAGTACAAGTTTCCAAAACACATTTTCAAAACGTTTCCGAAAAATAGAACAGTGTTCTAATCATGGGAAACTTGGTTTCGGAAACCGTGTTTCGGTAACCTGTGTAATTATTACATGACAAATTTCTTTATGGCTTTTCAGGACCATTGTGTGGTAGAGAGCAGACAAATGAACAGTCACGTTGTCTAATTATTGAGTATTGTAGTATTTCTTTCTTGAAATCCCTCTATTTTCTTGAATTCCATTCTACTTTCACGAAATTAATTTCCAATTTCTCGAAATTCCTCTCAGTTTTCTCGGAATTCCAATTCTTCAAAAATGCTTTTCCGTTCTTTGAATTGCCCTTCCATTTCCTCAAAATTCCTTTCCATTTTCTCGAAATACTTTTCCATTTTCTCGAAATACTTCTCCGTTTTCTTGGAATTCTTCTCCATTTTCTTGGAATTCTTCTCCGTTTTCTCGGAATTCTCCATTTTCTCGAAATACCTCTCCGTTTTCTCGAAATACTTCTCCGTTTTCTCGAAATGCTTTCCAATTTCTCGAAATATCTTTCCATTTTCAAAAAATACTTCCACTTTCCATTCTACTTTCTCGAAATGCGTCTCCATTTTCTCAAAATGTCTTTTTTATTTTCTTCAGCGTACAGCGGCCACAAATTGTGTGTACAGAAATAAAATATTTTCTGTTCATTGTGAGACACTGGTGTCCGTGGATTCCAGATCATTTTCATCAATTGAGAAAGAACTTGACGTGATTGCCGGAGACAAGAACACCTCGTCTTCCGACTCAACGGTTTCTTTAACCAGTTCACAATTGTCTATCGAATGTTCCAAATGCTTCTCCTCCAAGCCATTAACAATGGCCAAAACACTTAAGATCGTTCTTGAATTTTCATCCAATTGAATATCGAATATAAAAAGTTTATCATCGTCAATATCCGTGTCGCACCCGCTATCACTGTTTAACCTGACGCTGTTGTACGTACTCGAATCAATGTTACATAACTTAGTGACGACGTCATCACTAATTGCAACATCTGTCAGTTTATTTTGCTCCTTAATGTTTTCCACTAGAGCGTCTTTTAGTTTGTCCCTGCCCAGCAGGAATTGTTTATAAATTATCTGTGCTTGTTGCTCTGGGAACACAGGATCCTGCCAGTCATTCAGGCTGGCTATCGAATGTGTCAGAGAACATCCGGGATCTGAAAGATTCATTCAGTTAAAAATGAACGTAGTAGTATACTGCGCGAGGGAGTAGTGTCTTCAACACCCCTTCCCCCCACCCCCCTCAAGACTAATTCGGCTGGCGTGTGTTGTTAGCGCGCTGCCTCTCGTCGCTAAACTAACCGAAGTTAAACCCGGTTGTACTTGGATAGGTGATTGTATGTCCGAGTTTGGGAGTCATGCGGTTTCTCCCTCTACAAATTCTACTCTAACTCAATATGTCTTAGCTAGTGTCGCGATTAATAATAGACTCTTAAGATCGGCTAGAAGGTTAAACGAAACTATATAACAAAGTTGATGAATGATGGTGGTGGTGGTGGTGATGGTGGCAATGACGATAGTGGTGGTCGTGGTGATGGTGGCAATGACGATGAGGGTGGTGGTCGTTGTGATGGTGGCAATGACGGTGACGGTGGTGGTCGTGGTGGTGTAGTGGTGCTGACGATGGTGAAATAACACTGATGACCTTTCTCCAGACTTACCTGTTCTAGCTGGATGCTTACAACAACTCCAGAACTGTCCATTAAAGATGCCACGATGGTACTTCTTCACCTTCTCCTTACTACTAGTCTCGGGCAAGATCCTACGGATTGCTGAGATCCACTGAGTCATGTCCGTCACATCCTACGACGACCACAAAAGTCATAAATAAAACAAGACGCCTGGCGGAGGTCTCTTCCGCAGAGGTTCTATACCGCGCGAGCAAAGGTGGGGGTGGGCCACTGACCTCTATATAACTGGACTGCGGGTCCACGATACTTTTGTATTACATGAAGTGTCCCCAATTGGTTAATTTTAGACCTAACAAGATGGCGTCCTGTCGGTCATCTGTGATTGGTCAATTTCGCGGCTAAGACCTAACAAGATGGCGCCTGATGGCGTGTATTTGGGCCATTTTTTTCGTGGGGCACCCGCAGTCCAGTTATATAGAGGTCGGTGGAGTGGGCCTAGGAAAATCAGATCGAAGGTTGAATGTGGTGAATACTTCACATTGGTGAACATTCCTAAGTGCTCCACTAACCTTGGCTAAAAGATAATGAATGTCCCGACATCCATCTTCTGTAGGATTATCTATTATAATTTGGAAAACGTTCGACTTTCCAAACACGCTATCTTCAACTTTCTCGACTGCCATGATTCGCGAAGCCAGGAGAAATTTTCTGGTCTGAAAGACAGAAAACGATAACGACTTAAACTTCACAACACAAAGCTTCGGTTTTCAGCAGATTATGAAGTGGTTTAGTATCAGACGAAGAGGAGTTGCTTCGCTTCACAACACAAAGCTTCGGTTTTCAGCAGATTATGAAGTGGTTTAGTATCAGACGAAGAGGCGTTACTTCACTTTACAACACAAAGCTTCGGTTTTCAGCAGATTATGAAGTGGTTTAGTATCAGACGAAGAGGAGTTACTTCCATGTGGTACATGTGCTACATCTCCTCACCCTTACGATAATGATAGTCATTAAAATGCCTGTGAATCAAAAATTATTATTGTCTTAAATGAAAGAACTCTCAAAACGACAAAGTGACATCTTTTGCAGATCTTCGTTTCCGTGCCTCGTTGAGATATTTCAATTTTTTTGATACGCAAATTAAACACTTTGACGTCACACGTGTATAATGAGTTATCAGAGAAGGTTCGGTATCTTTGCTATTATCAAACGAAATCAATTAAAAATCTGTGTCTAATGTTGTATGCGAAATAGACGCACAGGATCGGCTTCGAAGTGATTTCGTTTGATAACAGCAAAGGTATAGATCTTTCTTCGATAACTCATTATACACGTGTGATGTCACGTATTTAATTTGCATATCAAAGAAACTGAAATATCTCAACAACGAAGCACGGAAACGGAGATCTGTAAAAGATGTTACGTTGTAGTTTTAAGAGTTCTTTCATTTAAGACAATAATAATTTTCGCTTCATAGGCACTTTAATTGAACATTTATTGATGGTAATGATCATAATAACGCCAACTATGTCCCACATGCGGGATGTTACGTTGTGGTCGGGGTCTGAGAAGTGGGAGTATTTCTTCCCGGAGGGTTGTGTTTACGTTTAGGCACACCGGGGGGTTGTGGTTAGATTTAGGGTTGCGGGGATTGTCGTTAGGTTTAGAGGTGGGGGTTGGGCGTTGGGGAGGGGGGCTTGGAATTAGTATTTTAAAATTGATGATTATTGTTAATTCTAGGCCATTTCACAATTAACGATAATTTAACAGACGTTCAGTAGATTTACATGAGGCCGGCGGCACTCAAACCGGTCTCAAACTCGATACGTTGTTTTGTCAAATCCACATAAAATTATTCTCCGGCGGTCACGCGAGCTGTAAGGCAATAGGCGAGTTTCAGGGTGTTGCGCGCGCTTCATTTTTCAAAAAAACTGGCCAACTCCACTCAAAGTAAACGTACTGTTGAAGATAAACAAAGTATAGATACAGTTTCTGGATGTTTAACACTGTTATTCTGCTGTTGTTGACTCACTAGCAAGTCTGTTTGCCATTGCTTACTTTGTGGGGAGCCCGCCAATTCCTTTGCAAAACGGTGCGCGTGCGCGACACCCTGAAACTCGCCTATTGACACAAATCTTGAAGTAACAGCGAAACCAAGCCTATGTAGTTAAGGCCGGCCTTATGTAGCCGTAGGTTCTAGTTAAGTATTGTCAATACCTGTGAGTCGTATTTCTTGCTGTAGTGAATACTATCATTGAATAAAGAGAAGTTATACTTCTTCCATTGTACATTATTTAATTTTCCACCAACTTTGTACTTTTTTAACTGTCCTTCTTTAATCAAAAGTGGTGTTTGCATACGACTTGGAGCCTTTTCAAGGTAGACATTATCTAAATCAACAAATATCATAAAGTTTAAACACTTTTCTGTTTACAAAACAAAATGAATAAATCAAAGCAGAAAAAACAAACAAAAATGAAAGGCACCGACACAAAGTTGGACAAGACACCGCTGCCAAACGTATTGCGCTTGCACGAGCTCCTGTCCAAAAAAGAGCGGGAAACAATCTCGCCCCAGAGCCTGCGGTCCTTTTGCCCAACGGCAAGGAGCCATCGGCTCTGGCCGGAACGAGTCCGTGAGTCGGAAAAACGCGGACTTTCAAAATGCGAGCCATCGGATTTTTCAGCCAATCAAAATTCAGCTTTACCGCTAGGCAAAAGGACCGCAGGCTCTGGGGACGAGATTGAAGCGGGAAACTATTGTTGTTCTGTAATTTGACGAGACTGTCACAAGTTTCTTGCAAATCTTAAGAAACTACTGAAATTTTAAGAAATTTTAAGGTTCGTACTGGTGTATAGCTGCATTATTAACGTTTTTAAATATTCTGAGGCCCCTTCGTAATTTTATTGGCCGTTTTTCTTAAAAAATACAAATGAATAATCAAGCCTTATTTAGTCTCCACTGTCTGTTCTTGTCACATTCCTTGCAGTGTTCACTCGTGTAAACTCACTATATGCACGCAACTAGGGGGGGGGGGGGGTAGTTGCAACCCCTACCCTTTTTAACCCCTGCCTTTTTTGTGAGACCTCTAATACTAGGTTAGACATTAGATAAACAGATAATTAATCGTCTGTTGTAGTACGCAATACAATTCTCCGCAAATCTGGCAGTGGGCCTGAGCGTCAGCTAGGCTGAATATAATTATGATAAATTTTAAATAATGCGAGACCAAAATAAAAATTTCCGCAACCGAATAAAAGACGAGAAAAGCGTCCTCAAAATGCAGGAAATGCCGTTTCAAAGACCCGGGGCACAGAATAAGGATCAACCAGAAGTCCAACTCTCGGAAAAAAGTGTCCCATTATTTTTATGCGCATGCGCCAGTCCGCCATTTTGAAAGTAAGTGCAACCGGGAAATTATCCCTCTCGTCCTTACGACCCTCGGGCTCCTGTAGTCAATTACCCTTGGCCTTCTTGTGACCTTTTATTTAACTTTATATTGTTATCTATACATATATAAATAATATTTATTAAGTAATAAGTAATTTACTTTAGAAAACATTTCGTTGGAGATGAAATTCTTTGACCACGAGATTATTAAAACTTCAGTACGCGGATACCACGGGTAAAAGTCCGTGGCAAAAAAGTCCTGTACTCACGAAGCGGGTTTTACATTTCTCGATTAATGCCGACACACTTGTTTATAGAGAAAGATGGCTAAAAATTTCGGAACTGCGCATTGTTGAAATACATCGAGTACGTATGTTGTTAGAAATTTTATAAGCTTTCATTCGGTATATAGTTCAAATCATAGTGTTACCTGTAACTTTTTAAAATGTTCAAAATGTTCTGACCATTGACCATAAAAGTTTTAATATTTTTTCATATATTCAAAAGGTATGATCACTAATTTGCACCAAAAACGTTTTCAACTTCAATTAGAAGTCTGCAAACGTTTCCACTCCTTTCGTATTTGAATTAGCTTCTGTTCAAGAAATATCTTAGGTTGATGCCAGACGTCTTTCTGAGGTTATATTATAGCAAACACCAAAACAACAAAAGGCAAAACAAACTTAAGAAATTCATCCATTTCAGACTGTCAACGTCAAAATAATAATGTTTTTTTCATATTTTAAAATACTTCCCAGCAAGAAAATTAAAAGTTCTGACATGAATAGCACTTGACAGTACCCTTTGTTTAATATCTTGTTCAGGGCTGTGCGTTTAGTATTTAAAAACAAAATCCAAAATTCTCTAACACTTGTGAGGAATCCAATTCCCATTATACAATTCTTATTTTACGAACAATGGTGAGAACATTTTGAACATTTTAAAAAGTTACAGGTAACACTAAAACTTGAATTATATACCAAATGAAAGCTTATAAAATTTCTAACAACATACGTACCCGATGTATTTCAACAATGCGTAGTTCCGAAATTGTTAGCAATCTTTTTCTATAAACAAATGTGTCGGCAAAATCGAGAAATGTAAAACCCGCTTCATGACTACAGGACTTTTTTGCCACGGACTTTTACCCGTAGTATCCGCTCACTGAAGTTTTAATAAGGTCGTGGTCAAAGAATTCTATCTCCAAAGAATCGTTTTCTAAAGTAAATTACTTATTTACTTAACTAAATATCATTTATATCTATAGATAACAATATAAAGTTAATTAAAAGGTCACAAGAAGGCCAAGAGTAATTGACTACAGGAGCCCGAGGGTCGTAAGGACGAGGGGGATAATTTCCCGGTTGCACTTACTTTCAAAATGGCGCCGGGATCGCGAGGCCGACATTTCCCGAGGACGCTTACATCAAAGGTGCCGACAGAGAGTTGGACTTCTGGTTGATCCTTATTCTGTGCCCGGGGGGTCCGGGGGGCATGCTCCCGGACCCCCCTAGAATCTCTGCTTCCCATGCCACTGGCTTCGAGTCCCAACTTGTTTAGAATACTGAAAGTGCTTATGTCACAAAAAATTTTTTTGACTTTTGAGTAGAGGACAAAAAGTTAGTTTATAGGTTCTTTAACATTTTTCGGTTTTCTCTTTTCATTCGCGAGATATGCGGCTCTAAACCTTGAAAAATTGGCTTTTAGCAAAAAATTGTCGCGCCCGAGAAAAAAACGGAAAAGGGTCTGGGGCGACAGCCGTGTGACGTAGCTTAAGGGACGGAGGTTCGAATTCACATGTGAAGGAGTACTAAAAAGCTATTGTTAAAATTAATAAGTCCCTTAAGCTACGTCACACCACGTTCGTCCCAGACTCTTGTTGATACGCGACATTTTCACGAAAATTGCTGTTTAGAGCCGCATATCTCGCGAATGAAAAGAGAAAACCGAAAAATGTTAAAGAACCTATTAACTAATTGTCCTCTACTCAAAAGTTAAAATTTTTTTTTGTGACATAAGCACTTGAACGACTTTGCCCTTTTTTGGCATTCAACCCCTGCCCTCGAAATTTTCTAGTTGCGCCCCTGTTGACACGTATTCACAGATGTTTCGCAGCTTGGCTTCTTCTCACTGGAAACAAAGGAACCTGAGGACGAGAAGAAAAGTGAACTTACTATTCTGTGGCCGATTGACGAGCTTGTTGATAAACGTTTTTAGTTTCAAAGCATTTTCCGCGATGAAATCCGAGAAAGGAAACATCCAAGGTTCTTTGACGATCCCTGGACTAAAGTTACCAATGCTTTGAAGAACCTTTGAAAAAAACAAAAAAATAGCAAATAAATTCCAATTGACGGTACCGAAAAAGATGGCGGCGGTACATTTAACCACAATGCTTTGCGACCTCAAATCACGTCAAATAACAATTAAACATTGTTTATCATGCTAAGATGGATTAAGTAAGCAAGAACTTCTTTCCTACCAAAGTTGATCGTTTTAAACTGCCATATCTTCCAATAATTCTGCAAGAAACAATATTTACTGCACGCAAAGGGTTGTGGTTAAATGTACAAGTCGCCATCTTTTTCGGTGAGGTCAAGTAATTAGTAAGAACGAGTAGGTTTACAGTAAAACCGATGTTCTTTGCCGCACGACCTTGCAATATTGATAGCAACATGCAAACGGTACACGGCGACTCCTTGGCAAGTTGCTAAAAATTCGCATTTTAAATATCGAATTTCACATAACATGAAGTATACTTAAAGTTATATACATAGAAGTAATATTGGGCATTTCACTCGATTACAAGCATGTTCTAAGGATTTTAGGTGAAGGAAAATTCGGGCGTAGAATATATACATTTTAAGACCAAACCGGGACCAGTTGCGAAAAATGCAACTACACAGGCCTTCCGGCAGGAATTGAACCCACGACCTTGCGATTCTAGTGCAATGCTCTGACCACCGAGCCACGGAGGGCGTTGCCGAGAGCTTGATTGCGAGTTCTGTATATATAATAAGGTGGTAATGCCAGGAGAGAATCAGGTATATTATAAGTAATACTGGGCATTTCACTCGATTACATAGCATGTTCTAAGGATTTTAGGTGAAGGAAAATTCGAGTGTAGAATATATACATTTTAAAGACCTTTATATATTCTACACTCGAATTTTCCTTCACCCAAAATCCTTAGAACATGCTATGTAATCGAGTGAAAAGCCCAACATTACTCATTTTAAAGTTAGTTGTTCTGACTTTCAATAGAACTTCATATTATGTGAAGTTCGATATTTAAAATGGGAATTTTTGGCAACTTCTAAGGAGTCGCCGTGTTACCGTTTGCAAGTCAACATTGCAATGCTGCTGTCAATATTGCAAGGTCGCACGGGAAAGAACATCCAGTTTGACTGATAAAATAACAATCGCAAAAAGAAGCACGAGATACCTTTGCGAGGAGGGTCAACGTACGTGAGACCATTTGATCAGGGTGGTATTCTGCCAAGCCAAATAATTTTGGACTGAGTACCGCTGGTACAAAGAATCGAAGGAACAAGAATGAACTGATGGCAAAGTACTCTGCACACTAAAAACATATTAAAAAATAAATGCATTTTTAACCAGTTGTCTGTCGATGACCAGGAAGTCATTTTCTAATGCCACGTGACCATAAATGAACTGGGTGCTTTTTTCCATAGTAATAATCGCTGAGCTTTTTTCTTGGCGGGTGCAGTTGAGCCCACAGTCAAGTAAACACAGAATACGGTCAGCGGTCGCTAGCATGAGAAAAGACCAATATTTCGGTCACATTTTGGACGGGACCCGCAGTCCAGTTATATGTAGGTCAGTGGCCCTTACCTGTTCATTGTCGGTGAACCGCTGTGCAGCAGCATCGTAGAGATTACGAAACACTTGCGTCATTACAAGAGGACAGTTGTCTACTGACTCCAAGATGGCGTTCAATATCGAGACCAGATAACCTTTAAGATAAACAACACTCTTTTGTTGTACGTCGTTGTCGTCCATCTGAAAGATGCTTTTCCTCCTGAAACATTGGTATCCAAAACAAAATATAAACAAAAAATACCATTCGACTGGGTGGGGCACTTGGGACAATACACCGACGGTCAATTAACCCTATTCCTAAAGCCCGTTCTCCACTAGGCGAATTTGTTCGCGCGAAGCGAATTTGTTCGCGCGAAGCGAATTATCCGGTAATATGATTGGCTAGTAAGAAAATTGGCGCGAAAACTAGCAGCACCAACCAATTACATTGCATGAACGGGTATTTCGATTCGATTCGCGCGAACAAATTCGCCTAGTGGAGAACGAGCTTAAATGAACTAAAGTAGCGTGCTGCGTAGGCAGTGTTGAAACACAATCGAAATATACTCAAATCAGTAGAGCGAGACATGGATGATTTTTTTATCGCTTCCGAAGTGTCAGTTTTATTAACCGCGGATCAATATTAAAGCAATCACGAGGTGTATTCTCATGTACCACGTGATAAACATCCAATTAACTCGTAAACAAGCTATCATGTGGTACATAAGAATACACCTCGTGATTGCTTTGAAATTGATCTGCGGTTAAGGAAACTGTCGCTTTGGAAGCGATAAAAACATCAAAAAATGCGTCTGTGTCTCGCTCTACTGATTTGAGTAGTAGCAAGGCAGGCGCGCAACGAGAGGGGGTCGGGAGGGTGCGACCGACCCCCTTTTTGGGGATGCGAAGGAAATTTTGGACGTCAAAAATTACTTCTACTCTCTCTGACGCCTAAAACATGTGATTTAAAACCTTTATTACTTGGGTCAAAAGTATCTTCAATGCAAGAAATGCCATTTTACAGACCCAAAGTTCAAAAATTTCCCCTGGGGCTATGCCCCCCGGACCCCCTAGATTTGTGTCGTCACTTTGTCCTAAAAACGACCCCCCTTTCAAAAATCCTGGTTGCGCCCTTGAGTAGTAAGGTTAGATAAACTGCCGAAATAGAGAACGTAGGAGTTTAACGTTTTGAACGAAGGTCCTTCGTCAGAGAGAAACGTTTCACTCTGATGAACTGGAGGGCCCACGCGCGACCGTTAGACTCCTACGTTCTCTGTTTCAGCAGTATATCTAACCTTACTGTATCTTTTTGTCAAAATTGTAGCAATCGAGGTACCAGGCGGGAATCGTAATCTTGTTATAAAAATTATTGCCCAGCAAATAATTCGTAACAAAGCCATAATAAAATCAAAAGTCGTAAATAAGCATGATAAAAAAATTTTTTTAATAAAGAACTAACGTTTCGCCACTAACCAGCGACATCATCAGAGTGATAAATATTTACAAAAATGTCTCAGCTTTATACCTACGCAATTACAAGGTACAAAGCTGAGACATTTTTGTAAATATTTATCACTCTGATGATGTCGCTGGTTAGTGACGAAACGTTCGTTCTTTATTAAAAAAATTTTTTTATCATGCTTACTTACGACTTTTGATTTTATCATGGCTTTGTTACGAATTATTTGCTGGGCAATCATTTTTATAACAAGATTACGATATCTTGCTTATTATATTTCGATTTGTAGCGTTAAACTGCAAATGAAACGAAAATTAAGTTTGTCTTATTCGAAAGAACACTTCAAATGATAGAGTAACATCTTTTGCAGTTTTTTGTTTCCTTGCTTCATTCTTGAGATATGTCAGTTTGTTTGATATGCAAATTAAACATTTTGACGTCACAACGTTGCATAATGAGTTACGGAATAAAAGGTTATATCTTTGCTATTGTTAAAATATAATCACTTGAGAATCTACATGTTTAGTGTTCTGGGCAACACACCCACATGCTTTCTTCGAATTAATTTGGTTTGAAAATAGCAAAGATATATAACTTTTTTCAATAACTCATTATGCACATGTGACGTCAAAATGTTTAATTTGCATATCAAACAAACTGAAATATCTCAAGAACGAAGCGAGGAAACGAAAAACTTCAAAAGATGTTACTCTATTATTTTAAATGTTCTTTCAAATAAGACAGACTTAATTTTCGTTTCATGTGCACTTTAAACTAAGTCGTATTCTTCGCCTGGCTGGGTTGATAACTTGACACGAGTTGTTGTTAGTGTTACAATTCATGGTTCCACTTACCTATAAAACCTTCTGTCAATTTTATTTGGATCTATCTCGCAGTATTTCTTCTCATCGTAAATCTTATCAATAATTGGTTTCAAAGTGTCCAATAAATACGGAATTCCAATCACCTGGAGAAAATATACAGAAAAACAATCTGATCAAAACTTCACTTTAAACTAAACTAAACTAAACTAAACTAAACTAAACTAAACTAAACTAAACTAAACTAAACTAAACTAACCTTAACTAAACTAAACTAAACTAAACTAAACTAAACTAAACTAAACTAACTTATATTTATACTGGATATCTCTATCAGTTATATCTAACCTGTTATCCCTAGAGGTCCAGTAAGGACCATCCCTCATTGGTCCAGTGTTAGACGCATGTGAGAAGAGTGCTTTCAGTTTGATTCTACTAAACACCACAAGTTTTCTCCAGGTATATCCAGTTTCTCTCGTAATAACACTGGACCAACGAGAGAATGAGATGGTCATTTTAACGGATCGTTTTCACTCACGTGATAGGTGGCCACGTTGGGGTGGTGAGACGATACGAAACGTTTGAATAAGAATAGAGGTAAATTCCCATAGGATAAAAATGGTGCACCAATATGGCCGCCGTGACGTCAGATGAAAACGATCTAGTATTCTATTATACACACGGCTGGTAGCAAGGCAGTTTAATAACTGGTTGTAACAATGCTGTTCATTTAACAAGCTGGTACAACCTTGTTAGCAACAGCATGTTATAAATAAGTTGTTGCAACAACTTGTCACAAGTCCGTTGGAGTCATCAACCTTGTCACAAGTTGTCAACAATCTGGGACAGCCAGTGCGAACACATGACGGTGACAGCCTGTCAGCTTGCGCCTTTTTACGTGTGTAGACAGCAAGGACGCAACCAGGATTTTTGAAAGGGGGGTCGTTTTTAGCACAAAGTGAGGACACAAATCTAGGGGGGTCCGGGGAACATTTGCATTAAGGACGTTTTTGACCCAAGTATAAAGGTCTTAAATTACAGGTTTTAGGCATCAAAGAGAGTAGAAGTAACTTTTGACCTCCAACATTTCCCTCGCACTCCCCCAAAAGGGGGTCGGTCGCGATAGACAGTAGACTTAGTAAGAACAGTTTAGACTTGACTGATAGGGTTACCCACTTAATTTTCCTCTAAAAGGCTTTGCAGCGTAATTTCTAGTTTCTAACACCTTCCGTTACTATCTAAACGTTTAGGCTTACTTTCATAAATTCATCTACTGCTTTTGTAGCCAAGGAATTTCCACGAAAAAGAGTATTAAGAGTTTCTAGAAAGAAAAATACATTATAACTCGCACGATTGGGTTGCTATTAATTGATAAGTGTTCGACGTAAAGTAAATTGACTACTAATATCGCTATTGCTATTAGCACTAGTATTATTTCTGTTACTGTTCATGCTGATGTGCTTTTAGTATAAATGCACAGGTGATTATAGAAAATCGCGTGCGCTGATTGGTCGAGCTACTTCGAACTAATTCTCGATAATCACCTACAGCGTTTATTCAAAATGGCTGCCAGCCAATTTGTCAATGCGACAAACAAGGAATTAACAATTCCAAAGAAAATGCTGTTCTTAAAGTACGAAAATATGTATTTATACTAAAACAATTATTCACCTCAGGCTCAGTGAATATCGGCGAATAATACCTCAACTTCGTCTTGGATGAATACCTCAACTTCGTACGGATGGCGTGTGCTGTTAGGGCGCTGCCTCTCACCAATAGTTAAGCCCAGTTCGACGGGGTTAGTACTTGGATGGGTGACAGTCTGGGAATATGACCCCGTTCTCGAGCTTGGAACACTCATGTGAGTAGAGTTTAGTTGGTCTCTCCTGTGCTTCGAGGGTTTTTCGCCGGGTTCTCCGGTTTTCCTCCCTCCATAAAATCAACACCGAAGTCTGTGATTCGTGGTCTGACATGTGTGTCATAAATGTGTCGTAGGGCGGCTGCTTCGAGCGCCTTTAATATGCCTTCGACTCGGCCACTTAAAATTTAGTAATGTAAATTGCTCTTGAAAAGCCCCTGTGGGAAGAAGTAATTAAAATCTGTATTCTGTATTCTGTAATTTTTCACCGATATTCACCTCGCCTTCGGCGAATAATTGTTAAATATAGCTGCTACTTGTAGTTGTACTGTCATCTACTGCTGTTGCTGTTACTGTTACTGCCATGCACCATCATCATCACCGTAATCGCCACTGTTACAATCACCACCACCATCACCATCACCGTCGACATCACCACCACCATTACCATCACGGCTGCCATCACTGACATCGGCACGGCCACCGCCACCGTCACCGTCATCATCACCATCACCGTTACCATTGCTCCCTAGGTTTCAATACGAAAGCTTAGTCGCTGACATTGTCGGTTGATTATTGTCCAGAATCTTTGACTGTTCACGCTAGGTTGTCATCCCAGGCCTTGTCATAAACGTTATACACGTAAACTTAAATAACGTCATTTACTAAGGATTTGGGAAGTAAATTCTCATTTGGAGTGTATCGCATTCCGTGTGAGTACGGCTTGGATTACATCGGGGAAACGGGAAGAAATCTCTCAACTCGCCTGAAGGAGCACAAGACATGTTGCATTAAAGCCCAACAGGATAAATCTGCTGTTGCCAAACACGCTTGGAAGTATGACCATCGTGTTAAGTGGGAAGAGTCGTCACTCTTAGCCAGCGACAAGCAATACTTCACGCGAAGAACAAAGGAGTCTATTGAGATTGCAAAACATCACACTACTTCTCAGGAAGGGCAGCCATTAAACAGCACGTGGTGTGCCTTATTCGGAGAACATTCTTGATTTTGTTTCTCTAATTAATAAAATTAACGTGATACGCCATTGTATTCTTACGTCAGTTAATTGATCAGTTGCTTAGTTCATAAATGACGTGAGCCAACAACTTGTTGTCATTGCTCTGACGAAGGCCTGAGTCAACAGGCCAAAAGCTAGCAAATAGATCTTTTACGTGGTGTTTCCACAAAACGTATTTATGTTACATTATCGCCATGAAAACATTCAAAGAATAAATTCTAATTAGCTGTCACGCTTCGTATTAGAACCTATGATTAGAACCCAAAAAAGCTATCGAATCAACAGACTTAGTTATTTCGGTTACCTGTATGAATAACTTCTGATTGGGTTAACGCGTCTAAAAACTTTACGATCTTTCCTTGACTGAGATAAAGCTTTACTAGTGCACGCCCAATAGCAGTGCGGTCAGCGGTCATTACTTCTTCCAGCAAGCTTAGAGTGGTGACGTCACTGTAGGGCTGTTTCTCGACTGTTTCCGTGAGTAAGTTGACCAAAGGAACGTAACTTTCCCAAGGAAGAATGTGCTCTTCGAACAACTGCACATTTAATCTAATCTTACCTAAATCTTTTCTAAAAGAGGGAGTTGAACAAAGTAAGAAAAACAGGAATAAAGGAAGGAAGGAAGGAAGGAAGGAAGGAAGGAAGGAAGGAAGGAAGGAAGGAAGGAAGGAAGGAAGGAAGGAAGGAAGGAAGAAAGAAATATGGGAAGGGAGGGAGAAAGGAAAGAAGAAAGGTAGGTAGGAAGGAAGGAAGGAAGGAAGGAAGGAAGGAAGGAAGGAAGGAAGGAAGGAAGGAAGGAAGGAAGGAAGGAAGGAAGGAAGGAAGGAAGGAAGGAAGGAAGGAGGGAAGTAAGGAAGGAAGGAAGGAAGGAAGGAAGGAAGGAAGGAAGGAAGGAAGGAAGGAAGGAAGGAAGGGAGGGAGGGAGGGAGGGAGGGAGGGAGGGAGGGAGGGAGGGAGGGAGGGAGGGAGGGAGGGAGGGAGGGAGGGAGGGAGGGAGGGAGGAAGGGAGGAAGGGAAACAGGAAGGAAGGAAGGAAGGATGAAAGAAAGGAAGGAAGTAAGTAAGGAAGGAAGGAAGGAAGGAAGGAAGGAAGGAAGGAAGGAAGGAAGGAAGGAAGGAAGGAAGGAAGGAAGGAAGGAAGGAAGGAAGGAAGGAAGGAGGGAAGTAAGGAAGGAAGGAAGGAAGGAAGGAAGGAAGGAAGGAAGGAAAGAAGGAAGGAAGGAAGGAAGGAACGAAGGAGGGAAGGAAGGAAAGAAAGAAAGAAAGAATGAGGGACAGAAGGACGAAAGTAAGTAAGTAAGTAAGTAAGTAAGTAAGTAAGTAAGTAAGTAAGTAAGTAAGTAAGTAAGTAAGTAAGTAAGTAAGTAAGTAAGTAAGTAAGTAAGTAAGTAAGTAAGTAAGTAAGTAAGTAAGGAAGGAAGGAAGGAAGGAGGGAAGGAAGAAAGGAAGGAAGGAAGGAAGGAAGGAAGGAAGGAAGGAAGGAAGGAAGGAAGGAAGGAAGGAAGGAAGGAGGGAAGGAAGGAAAGAAAGAATGAGGGACAGAAGGACAAAAGTAAGTAAGTAAGAAAGGAAGGAAGGAAGGAAGGAAGGAAGGAAGGAAGGAAGGAAGGAAGGAAGGAAGGAAGGAAGGAAGGAAGGAAGGAAGGAAGGAAGGAAGGAGGAAGGAAGGAAGGAAGGAAGGAAGGAAGGAAGGAAGGAAGGAAGGGAGGAAGGAAGGAAGGAAGGGAAGGAAAAAGAAAGGAAAAAAGAAAGGAAGGGAAAAAGGAAGAAAAGAGAGAAAAGGGAAGGAAAAAGAGAAAGAAGGAAAGAAAGAAGGAAAGAAAGGAAGAAAAAAGGGAAAGAAAAAGGAACGGAAAAAGGAAGGAAAAAAGGGAGGAAGGAAAAAAGGAAGAAATGTGATTGACTAGAAGATCCTGTAAAATATCAAATGCCTCTCACCTTTTTAAATCATTTTTGATCTTTGTGCTTTCTCTTGGTGTCAGAGGAAACCATCTGTCTAATTGCTCTCCAATCACAAGAGATTTTAAATCAACTAAAACCTAAAGAAATAAAATAACAAAAAAATTAACATAACAACAAATAAATAAACAAACAAACAAACAAACAAACAAACAAACAAACAAACAAACAAACAAACAAACAAACAAACAAACAAATATATAAAACAAAGGAAACATGCCTCTCCAATCAAATAATTTTGTCCAAGTCTTTCTTTGTCGTAAACTTCAGCAAAAATATATTGTTCATCTAAGGAAGTATTGCATACGAGCTCGAAAGAAGAATTCCAGATTGGACAACTTGTCTTCCTTACCTATATATTTTCAAAAGATTATAATTATTAAAACTTGATAAACTAAAAATAGATTAATTTAAGAGATGAAAACACAGCTAGAAACATAAACCTAATTTGAGTCATGGTAAACTGCTGAGAATAGTTTTGATAATGAAATATTGATGTTTTGAGCAGAGCCCTTCACCAGACCTGAGTAAAAAATCTGACATTTTGAGTGGAGTTCTTCATCAGAGTAAAATGTCCAAAACAACACAAGTTACTCTAATGAAAGCTTGGAATCAATGAAAGGGTTAAAACCAGAATAATTAAGTTACTTGAGGGGGTGTTGGTGGCATAGTGAGTGGTTAGCGCATGTGCCTTTCACCTCTGCGACCCGGGTTCAATTCCCACTCTCAGCGGTTATCTGATTAAAATTTCACCTTGGCCGCATGTGAAAAGAGTGCGTCCAGTTTGACTCTACCAAACATCGCAGGTTTCCTCTGTGTACTCCGGTTTCCTCCTGTAGTAACACTGGAAGAAGTCCAGTAAGGGCCATCCCTCATTTGGTGTTAGCTATTAACTGATAGAGCTATCCAGCATAAATAAGATTACTTTTATAATAATATTGTCTTACACTTGTTCTCTTCTGCTCCTTGTAGTAAGCTCCCATAGATTTCCTCCGAGGTTGAATTGGGATGTCTTGTTTTCTTTTCAAGCTGATTCGCACAAATGGATCAGAAACATACTTTTGCTTCATGCCTAGATTTCTAGAGAAAGTACAAAACACTAGTTAGTATTAGGGAAACCACTGATGTGTGGAATGATGTGAAAAGTTTGGATCACTGTTGCACCCACAAATGTCAATGAATTTTGAAATGAGGTAAACAAAGATTATGACTTAGTACTTGAGAAAATGCTTATTGCTTATCAGGGTTCGAAATAACGTTCAGAAAATACGCCTAATTTTGTCGGCTGTTTTTTGTAGGTCAAAATTTTTGCTGGCTGTTTCCCAAGCATTCCAGACATAGGCCCAAATAATGTATTGTAAACCAAATACTGGTTTCTTTTCGATCATATACAGAGAAATCAAAACAAATTACCATAATTCTGATCTTGGCAAAAGCAATTTCGCCGATAACCCAAAGTTTAGTTATATTTTGAAATTAGAAATTGCCGGCAAGGTCCTAAAACTGCCGGCTGTCACCGGCAGCCGGCTGCTATTTCGAACCCTGCTTATTTTAAAGGCCATAGTATTGACAACATACATCTTAGAAAGTCTGTCAGTATATATATTTTTCACTACAAAATCACCGCTGATAGTGCTTTTGCAGCTAATCATTACATTTGTTTATCGGATGTATTTTTAAAACTTTCAACAATTGTTGATGTTTGTTGAATGTTTGTGGGCACACTTTGGTGGTTTCCGTAATAATAAATATAAAATTTTCACACTCAGAATGTACTCCACCTTCAACTTTATAAAATAAAATAAAATATCATGAAATGACATGGCATGAAAATAAAATAGAAAAATAGAGTAATTTATCACAACCATACCTGGCTTCCAAAACTATCACAGAAATGTTTGTCTGTTTACTCTAAGAACACACAGTATAATATTATTATATTAAAACAAACAATTTGTTTATGTAATAGCAATTTAATATTAATATATATTAATGTCATAATATATATCAAAACTTCTTATAAAGTTCTCCAATGCAGCTATTAAAAAATTAGATTTTTTTAGATGTTTTCCCTTTGATGAAGGTACTCCCCTCAGACACAGAAAACAAGACACAGAAAAAAAGGGCTGTTTTTGGCTGGCTCATGCAGGCAGGAATTAGTTACAACAATCTATTGACATTATAAAGTACACTGAAACCTGAGTTTTGCGACCCCCATGTTTTACGACCACCTGTCATATACGACCACTTTTTCTGGCACAGATGATTTGTAGTTGAAATATACCTGCAATGAGCGACCACCTGCCTTACGCGACCAGCGACCGGTTTTTTGTGTCCCAAACAAGATACGTACCTGTTATGAATGACCAACTCAATGTAAAACTGCCGAAATACATTAAAGAAATACCTGTTTTTTCGTAGTAAACAAATGCGAATGCAACCACATGTGAAAATAAAAAACCGGAACTTTTATTTTAATATCCAAATAACATATTAACATTAATAAATCAAGACTGCACTTCTTTGAAGTGTTCTTGCTTTTTCCATTTCTATAAAGAACCGTGGGGCGTGGCGCTGCCAAAATGGCTGCTATGATGTCACATCACTACCTGTCTGAACGACCACCTGTCCTTAACGACCACTTTTACGTGGCACCAGGGGTGGTCGCAAAACTCAGGTTTCACTGTACAAATTTTTATATTTTGACTTACATAAACAGATGCCAGTATTTTTAAATGAAGTTCGCCATGTACTTCTGAAGCAGTATCAACTTCTCTTAATGAATACCAGCATTCTCCACCAGATGGGTTCATCCTCAACATATCTTCCCTCGACAGTGCAACTTTCCCTATAAGATCATCCTCTCTATAATATAAGAAATATTTATTTAATTCATTGCTATCTAGAATGTCCTAGGATTCTCCCTTTGACACGTAAAATTGTCTGGCATTAGACAGAGTAAAATTATTAATAAAGGGATCGTTAAGATTATTTTAGCCAGCTCACACAGTAACAGGTTACATTAATTGTAGTGAGAAATATTATTGCCCAGCAAACTGCTTTAAACAAAATCACAATACAAAATAATTATGAAAGTATTTTTCTTATTATGTTGACATATTCAAAATTATTTTGCATTATGGTTTTGTTTAAAGCAGTATGAGCTGGGCAATAATATTAAACTCACTAGAATTAGATTTCCACGTTCATGGTTTGGTGTGATTCATTGAGTCATAGATCCATAAAAGAATAGACTTATAGAAAATTAAGGCTATTGGGATGTTTAGTTTTTGTTATTATTATTAGCTATGCACTCTCATTTCTTTATAAATTTATCTTTTCTACCACTTTACTCCCCCTGCTAGCACCTTGAATATTAAGCCTGACTAGCTCTCACTCCCCCTTAAATTAATTACTGACTGTAAAAATAGCACATTATTTAACATTTTCACATCTCATTAATTATCAGTTTGTTCACCCTCCCAACATCTGATTGGCTATTTTTATCTCTGTTACCTTTTTGGCATACAACCGTGGCGTGAAGGTACTGTGATTTTAAACTGATGAGTATATCTGCAACAATATTTTATTTCTTATTTACTGTATAATACGATAGTATCCATCACATACTTAACTACATTTGGTGCAAATTTGAGACAAATTGGAAAAAAATTGAGCGAGCGGTAACAAATTCCTTGAAATGGCTTCCTAGGGTATCCTGTAACGTTAACCCTTTCATTCCCATCAGTGCCATTTGGCACTTTTTATTTTCACTCTGTCTAACACCAGATGAGTTTACTCGTCAAGGGATGACCTCATGACATGGTGGGAGTTAAAGGGTTATAGTCAGTTTCAGCTTGCTTTTGAAATCCAAAACGTATAATTGAAATGAACATTCCGAACTTACGTTGCAATGTTCAGAACTACATTGCGAGGTAGATAGAAATTTAAGTTGGCAATTTGTTTCTGTTTAACCAAGTATCTATTAATAATTGTTAGTTGTTTGCTGTACAAGCTGTGTTAGTTAGTAATACTCAGAAAAACTCTGAGCTCTGAGCGGGACTCGATCCCACAACCTTCTGAATGCTAGCCAGACGCTCTAACCATTGAGCCACCAGAACTCAGATAGCGGAGCAAGGTTAATTAATGTTCGTTCCTAGAGGACTGGGCACAGTCTAAGGTATAAGTACCTTAATTAACCTTGCTCCGCTATCTGAGTTCTAGTGGCTCAATGGTTAGAGCATCTGGCTAGCATTCAGAAGGTTGTGGGATCGAGTCCCACTCAGAGCTCAGAGTTTTTCTGAGTATTACTAACTAACACAGCTTGTACAGCAAACAACTAACAATTATTACTAACATCAAGCTGCAATTTCTGAAACTAACTAACAAGTATCTATTATTCTTCATTTCCATCAAACACTATACACAACAAATAATCTTCTACTCCGTGATTTTGCTTATTAAATTCGAACTTCACAATGAACTTCGCAAACTTCTGCACCTACAATCCTGGACAAAATTGTTGGGACACTTTGCCGATTTTGTGGATTGTCGCATAGTGTCCCAAGGACTTTTGTCCAGGATTGTCTGAAAATGGCGAATTAGACAAAATCGAAGAAAAAAACAATTTAAACCGACGATTCTGCACAGTTTGTTCCAAAATGATACAAATACACTCCCACATGCAAGAACAACACATTTTTTGTGGTGTATAGATGGTCCGTTGAATATGCATATTAAATAAGACCTCTCGTGCAGGTAGTACCGGTGCGGGTGGGAACTCTGCAGAGACTGCTCCAGTGATCCCTTCCCCATTGAGGGGGTAAGGGGGAGCAGAGACGGGGACTCTTTTATTAAACTGTATATCTTTGGCAATGTTACAAAGTTAAAATGCTGTGTTTTATTGAAAATTCATAAATTCGTCATTTTCAGACAATCCTGGACAAAATTGTTGGGACACTTTGCCGATTTTGATGATTGTCGCATAGTGTCCCAAGCACTTTTGTCCAGGATTGTCTGAAAATGGCAAAACCTTGCAGATTTTGACGATTGTCGCATAGTGTCCCAAGCACTTTTCTCCAGGATTGTAGTTCCCAACCTTCCAACAAATGTCATGATTTTATAAATAGACCATGCAAGCTGAAAGTTTAGCCCAAGTAATCAGACTAAAATTTCAGTCCAACTGAAATCCCTCATGAACAAGCTCCTAAACAAGACATTTGACGGAAGATAGCTAAAAATTCGATGTTCTCATAAACATTAGAATTTTCTAATTCCAAGAGAACGAAATATGTGGCAATTATTTTAATAATTAATAATTAACAACTCTCAAAAAATTCACGTTCAAAATTTCTAATAATTAAAATAGTGTATATTAATACGTCTAGTTTACATTTTCTACCTAGAATATAGCCCTTGTATGTTTTTAATGAAAGGTTTTTGAATTGAATTAATGATTTGTTTCAACTAAAATCAATTCAAGAAAAGTTTATATATTTAAAAAATCGACTTTATCAAGAACCGCTGACGCTGTCAAACCATTATTAATAGTTTAATTTATTGTTATTAATACACCAAGAAAGGCACACTGAAAAATGCTTGTCGTATCAATTTAGCGAAGGCATTCTTTTTTGATAACGAAATAATTCTATTATTGCTTTCACTAGCGGCTCAAAATCTACGAGATACGAGACAAAACAAATTTATTAATAAACTTACGAATGAGTGTCTTCGTCCACGACGTAGACCGACAACGTTTGAAGAAGATGGCAGGATATACTAAAAGAATATTCCTCTCCCCAAAACGGCTCCAAACAATTCCACACTGTTGCTGTCCTAGAAACGAAAAGATGATGAGAAGAAACATTTAAAACCCTGAACGAACTAAGCAACTACATCCATAGCGATACGGCTTGCGAGCTCGACGTTTATTTAATCGTTTTATTTCTAAAACAGGAAAGCAACGGAAATGAAAAGCTTATGTTAGACCAAACATAACGTACCAGAAAACGTTGTGACTTAAATCTTCAACGGTAATGCAAGTCCGCGAACGATCGATGGTCTCTTCAAGTTCACACTTTTAAATATTTAACAGACGCGCGAACAATTACAATTCACTCTGGCGGAATTCAATGTGTAAATAGCGGTAAGAAACCAGATAAAAAATGTATTGTACAGTACAAGAAGATCTAAAGAAGAATCCAGAATGTTGACTGTATATTCCCTCGTCGTCTTGCTTGAAAAATCCTAGGTTTTTCCCTTCATAAATTATGGAGAAATAGCGTTTGTTTCCTTTATCTCTCCTTCCTTTGGCCACGGTGCTTGAAATGCCCTCGATTTACAAAATTATGTCCCGTATTGGTCCGCTAGCAAATCAAATTGAGCATCAAGCCAGATTGTTTGAAGGACTTTCAAGCGAGGTAAAAAAACAAACAAGAGATACAGAGGCTCAAACACTAAATTACTCTTTCATTCCCGCTGAAGTTCTTCTCCTCGGATGTTCAAGTGATCTCATCAAATGAGTGCGTCCGGTGGTGTCATTTCAACGAGAGCCTTCGATAAAAATGTTTTTGTATTTTTTCTCCTGTCAAGCGTAGCCCACGCGTGTGCCAAGCGAAACTACCCACGCAATACGACACTGCGTGGTTGCAATTTTCCTTAATTTTAACTGCATTTTTAGTTCTTTTTATTTCGGGGGATCAGGGAATAAACTCATTACAATTACATAACTAGGAAAAAAGCCTTCCAACTTTTGAGTGAGTGGAAGACTATACGATCATTCATTGCAAATTTAATAGTAGTTAAAATGTAGTATATTTTAATATATATACGCCAACGGGATTGTCTAGTGGGAAAACGTGTCCGTTCGCTAGCCCCTCATGTAAGTATTGTAATTCTTTGTACTGTGCTGCATATTGTCTGTACTGCATACTGTAATGTATCCTGTACTGTATACTATACTATACTATACTATACTATACTATACTATACTATACTATACTATACTATACTATACTATACTATACTATACTATACTATACTATACTATACTATACTATACTATACTATACTATACTATACTATACTATACTATACTATACTATACTATACTATACTATACTATACTATACTATACTATACTATACTATACTATACTATACTATACTATACTATACTATACTATACTATACTATACTATACTATACTATACTATACTATACTATACTATACTATACTATACTATACTATACTATACTATACTATACTATACTATACTATACTATACTATACTATACTATACTATACTATACTATACTATACTATACTATACTATACTATACTATACTATACTATACTATACTATACTATACTATACTATACTATACTATACTATACTATACTATACTATACTATACTATACTATACTATACTATACTATACTATACTATACTATACTATACTATACTATACTATACTATACTATACTATACTATACTATACTATACTATACTATACTATACTATACTATACTATACTATACTATACTATACTATACTATACTATACTATACTATACTATACTATACTATACTATACTATACTATACTATACTATACTATACTATACTATACTATACTATACTATACTATACTATACTATACTATACTATACTATACTATACTATACTATACTATACTATACTATACTATACTATACTATACTATACTATACTATACTATACTATACTATACTATACTATACTATACTATACTATACTATACTATACTATACTATACTATACTATACTATACTATACTATACTATACTATACTATACTATACTATACTATACTATACTATACTATACTATACTATACTATACTATACTATACTATACTATACTATACTATACTATACTATACTATACTATACTATACTATACTATACTATACTATACTATACTATACTATACTATACTATACTATACTATACTATACTATACTATACTATACTATACTATACTATACTATACTATACTATACTATACTATACTATTACTATACTATACTATACTATACTATATACTATACTATATACTATACTATATACTGTACTGTACTGTAATGTACTGTACTGTACTGTAGTGTGTACTTTATTAATTTTCAAATTTACTTCAAAGTAAGCCAAATTCACAAATTAAATTTGCTCTGTTTGCAACTGTTATAGTCAGTTTCAGCTTGCTTTTGAAATTCGTTTGTCAACATTCGTTGGAAGGTTGGGAACTTGGTATGGAAGTTCGTTGTGAAGTTCGTCGTGAAGTTCGAATTTAATAAGCTTTGAATTGAATTCCATTTGGTAAATCATGGAGAAGAAGATTATTTGTTGTATAGAATATAATAATAGATACTTGCTTAAGCAGAAACAAATTGCCGACTTAAATTTGTATCTACCTCGCAACGTAGTTCGGAATGTTCATTTCAATACATGGACACAGAATAAAGACTATACAGAAGGGCCACTCGGGTCGGAACCTTTGAAGTTTTTGTCTCCGCGCATGTCGCATTACGCATGTTGCTCAGCCAGTAAACTGCATGTTCTGGCCAATAAGCACGCTGAACTGGCTGTCCTGGCCAGTAAACTGCATATTTTTGCATAAAAATACGAGGACACGTTGTACCGCTAAGTGGCCCTTCTGTATAGTCTTTATTCTGTGACATGGATCGCGAATCTCGACGGCGCATCAGAATGACGCGTTCTGAGTCGGGATAAACTTAATTAACTTTATAACATCAGTCTAAAGCTGCAGTTTTCATTTGCATTTTCATTTACATTTCTGAACTCATTGTACTGAATTCCTAAGCCTATGTTATAAATTGAAATAAGTTTTATCCCGACTCAGAACGCGTCATTCTGATGCGCAGTCGACATCGCGATCCATGTATTATACGTATCGGATTTCAAAAGCAAGCTGAAACGAACTATAATTATTCTATTCTTCTCAAGTTAGTCTCTTGTTGGGGTCGATTTATTTTTAGATGAATTAAAAAAATATTGAAAACATAATAGATTATTGACTTAATTACAAAACAAAATAAATTAAACGAAAAAAAAGAACTTTTCCTAATACTTCATCCCACAAGTACATAAATGTAGAACTGAACGTTACAAAAACAGTTTTATCCCTAAATGCGTTAGCAATTGGGATCTACCTTATTTTGTCTTATATTTTATAACTTGTACATAATAGTTTTTGATTTAATTTATCCTTACCCTGCTTAATTTCTCACTCGTTGTAATATCACGTTTTTTAAATTCTCATGAATTTACAAAGTGATAGTTTTTTTAATAAATCATTCATTCATTCATTCATTCATTCATACATAGTTTAATTTCAACCGCTAGCTCACATCATCAGCCTCATTTTCTTTATAATTATTGTATTTGAAAAACTCCATCATGCCAAGGAAACGTGGTTGTGACGTCAGGGCATACTTACAAAACAAATAGAAAATGGCAGGTTGTGTTTACATAACTTGATGCAAACACTCGAGTGAGTTTGGGAAAAATTTTAAAGTACTTTATATGAACTTACGTACTTATGAAAGTAAAATAAACTTCCGAATTCTCAGCTATGTAAATATGGACGGCTATTTTTTATTTCTTAACTATATTAAAAAAACAACTAAACGAACATAAATTAAAAGTAATAAATATAATATAATATAATATGATATGATATGATATGATATGATATGATATGATATATGATATGATATGATGATATGATATGATGATATGATATATATGATATGATATATGATATAATATAGAACAGAACAGAACAGAACAGAACAGAACAGAACAGAACAGAACAGAACAGAACAGAACAGAACAGAACAGAACAGAACAGAACAGAACAGAACAGAACAGAACAGAACAGAACAGAACAGAACAGAACAGAACAGAACAGAATAGAATAGAATAGAATAGAATAATTTTAACATAAATATGGTTACAGAAATAGACATTACGGCGTCAGTAAAATACGGCGACATCTAACGGTTACAAAATGTATTGCGGGGACGGGTGATCATGTCTGATATATTAAAATAGCGTGGGACAACAGCATTGTGACGACAGTGTGGGCAATAAAAAATACTCAAGATAAGTGAAGATTAAAGAGATATGATTATCTTATATATACTCAAGAATAAAATGTATTACTTTGTAAATTTACACTCGAGATTCAAACAGAATATTTTAAGGAAACGACAGCAAACTGAGATGAGATTACAATCGAAATATAGTAAGGTTAGATATATACTGCCGAAACAGAGAACGTAGGAGTCTAACGTTTCGAGCGAAGGCCCTTCGTCAGAGAGAAACGTGAGATGAGATGAGATTACTCTGATGAATAAATGTTAAAAATGTTAGATGTTAAAAATGTTAAATGAAGGGCTCGAAATGTCAGTATTTCATTATCAAAACCGTATTCTCGAGCAGTTTACCACCTTCTCACTTTGCTCTACCTATCATAGGCGTAGAGTTTTGTTTTTGTCCGGGGGGTTGAACGGGCCTTTTTAAGAATTTTCTCGTGGGGGCGTTCACAAAAAGGGAGTCTTATAGGGGAGTCCAGGGGCATGACTCTGGAAATTTTTGAAATTTAGAGTCTCGCGGGAAATGCCATTTCCTGAAATGTCATAAAAACTAGTTAAAATACAAGACATTTCAACAATTTTTCGATGTTGTGTTTACTGGGTGCTTTTGGCTAACAGGAATGGGGCTGTAACAGTTACTTTACCCTAACCAGTACCCTATAATTTGTGAATGGTGATTGAGGAGTCAGTTGCTGCAAAATTTCTGGGGGGGCTGAGCCCCCCACCCCCACCCCATTAAGATTTCTTGGGGGGCTAAAGCCCCTCAGCCCCCCCCCCCCCCCCATACTCTACGCCTATCCTATCTATAAAAACACTGCCTACGCAACACTCTACTTTTTGAGACAAATTAGACTTGGCCATCTAATTATTTACTCATTTTCCTTCTATATAGCCAAACGAAAAGCATGCATGCGTGCCTTATGCCATGGATTACGCGGTATATAAATTAAACGTCACGATTTCCCGACCACCACGCGAGTCTCGTCCAATGCGAGGCTTCCGGGAGTATCAAAATATATAATTTTAGGCCGTAAATAAACTACCTATTCCGAAAAGCAACATGTTTTCAAAAATCATAAGACATAAAGATCCCGATATATATATATATATATATATATATATATATATATATATATATATACAGAGGCGGACTGGCCCACCGGGATCCCGGGAAATTTCCCGGTGCGCCCCCTTGCTTTCGGTTTCAGGCGCCCCCACAAAGACAATTAACAAAATACAGCTCAACGTAAACATGAAATACAGTTGTTACTAGTTGCATTGCTTGTCTTTTCTTTGTTATTCACTGTATAAGATGGAACCCAAGTGATTTTTCGGGTATATAATAAATTTTATAACTCTAAGACTAAGAGTAGTTGAATCATGGAACAGTAACAACAAAATATGTGCATACACAATACATAAAATCGTTCTTAAAATTCTTGATGCCCCCTCCCAAAATCGAGGAAATACAATTTCAGAGGCTCAAAATTTAAAAAATTTCCTAGTGACCGGAATGCCACGGACGTACAGAGGCGCACTCCTCGGTCGGGTACCTTAGAACATTCGGCTTTGCACTTAAATCAGGCGCCCCTTTCATATACTTTCCCGGTAATTTTTCTGGTGCCAGTCCGCCCCTGTATATATATATATATATATATATATATATATATATATATATATATATTATAAATGGGCTTTGGACAATAATTATTGAATTCAAACTTACAAAATCTATACATGTAATAACTACCTGAACATGGGCCATGGCGCATTATATTTCTTCTTTTCTTGAATAAAAAAGCCGTGATAAGTTTTGCTATATTTGATAGATGATTCGTTTTCGTAACGTGGTGCATATACTGTATACAACCGTGTCTATATGGCTATATATACCATAAGGACATCAACCATTCTGGTGTAAGGATGCTTCCAGAAGGACCAAGTGCGCATGCAGTTTCAAGGAATCTGAATGTCTGTTCCTTAATTACATATAGCTGTCATAGTACAGACGTGAAATCGTATAGCCGTATAGACTGAAGGGACCAGATCCAGAGCTGATCCTTCGCAATTGAATATACTCGGTGATAGACCAGCTTCACGAGAACATGCAGTGAGACTGACGAGTAATATCGATCGAAATATATATTAACGTCAAGGTAGTTAATTACGTATGCAGATCACGTTTTGCACCGAACCGATGCTTACAGCTGGTTACAGAATTGTCGATGATGTCAAGCGAGGCATTTAATATAAAAAAAATATATATATAATTTAGCATGTAAAATTTGCGTGAAACTGTATATTTCACAATTAATATTTTAATAAATATTACTCAGTGAGGGCTCAGGCGATTGATTAGGATCGTATAGTGTCGTTTTGAAACTTCCGTAAACGTTTTCTGATGTTCCAAACTTTCCAGGACTTTCGATTTCAAATTTACTGAGGAGGCGACCTTGGAACCGAAGATGCGTAATGTATATTTATAAATTATATAATACATAATTTATAATTAAATGCATCCATATTCCTGTTTTCAAAACACACTGAGGCAGAGCTACAAGTTAATCAACTGGTGTTTCTGGTGTAACCAAACATATACCTGTCCAACTCCCGGTTACACGTTGCCGAAGCATCGCAAGTTTCTAATAGGAGATAAAAAACTCGAAACAGAGGTCCGTGTAACGGTCATACAAATCGACAAGTTTAACTCGGATGCCAGTTGCCAATCTCTATATTGCAATATAACGTCGGCCCTGCTCGGGACGGTCACATGCTACTACAATATTCTTCAGCTGGGGCAAGTTACACGAAGCTTGGATAGCTTGGATAGTCCTAACGAGTGAATAGTGCTATCCATGTTTTGAAAAACAAAGCTTTTATCCGCCCAATCGCTATATTCGGTGGTTGGAATTCAAATTAAGTTGTTCAAAGCATGACTAGTCACTTTGCTACGACTTATCAACCGGATAAGCTAGCCTACTTTGTACACTGAACCGCGGCCCTTTATACGAATAACGGCGAATAACATTATAAGTTTGATCTTCTGCTTGATAAGGCTCATAAAATTATCAAAATGTTGTCAGGAATATGACATGGCAAAGTTATATTGCCTTTTGATAAAGAAATCGATTGTGAATGATATACAGATATCGTGCGTGGGTGGTTTGTTAAAGAGATTATGCACCGTCATGCTTTTGTTATCACAACCAAGCCTTCAGTCAAGCCAAGAGCTTTAACAGTTCAGAAAAGCATGGATCTATAAGAGCCTCAGTATCCACACGAGGCGAGTTACTCGGGGGGGGGGGGGGGGTATGAGGGTATCCCTTAGGTCGTCACCAGGGCTCTCACAACTTATTTGCATAGTCCTGTCCTCATCGGGGGAGGGGATTAGAACAAAGAGAGACACAAAGAACTTTTGAAAAGATTGTATAATATATACTATTAATACTGACCCCTCCCCCCACAGTGATGGTCTTTTTTTAAGGAAATTTCCTTAAAAAGTGAGAACACTGGTCGTCACTGAAAAGAGATGACTAAAAACCCCTCCCAATCCTTTCACGGCTTTTTCAAAATAGGTCGTTAAATGTTTTTCCAAAAAGCTAGCTAGCGGTAAACCAGATTGCTGACTAGGGTTAGGGTTTATGTTGTGGTTAGGTTATCCAGAAGATTGCTAAAATCTTGAGACTCACTGAAACTTGGCGACAAATTTGGAAAAACAAATTTGACGACATATTTTGGAAAAGCCGCGAAATACTAGAGGGTCCTTGTGACCGCGCGCCCTAGAGCCTGTGGTCTTTTTGTCCAGCGACAAGATGGCTCCCTGTCGCTGGCCAAAGGTACCGCAGGCTCTGAGTACACCAGTTCGATAACTTGGGCCCCGTTTACACTGGAGCAAAAGTATCTGGATTCACATTGTTTTTATTCCCGTGAGGATGAAGAACAATGTGAATCCGGATACTTTTGCTCTAGTGTAAACGGGGTCTAATAAACATGCCTCGGTATAAAATACATAAATTGTGAAATATAAAATACCACTACTTTTGCGGGAAGTAAAAAAACAACATTAAAAAGCTTTACCTTGCGATAACATGGTTGTCGACTTTAATTAGACAATATGGATCACTTGTTCCAAGGCTATAAATAGAAGAATGTAATATTGGTAACTTTATGTCTCGGTTAATATATTATTCAAATATCATCGTAATTTTCACTATAAGGTGTTGAAAACCACTCAAGGATGAAATGCAAATTTGACAGACCCAGACGATTGTCAATATTGCAATAACAAAGCGGTGTATTAGTACTGCCCTCGTCTGTTACGGTTTATACTTGCCGTATACCCCGAGTGCCAGATGTTTTTCGATGCTCCGCGCTCGTGAGGGATAACGGGGACTGGATGTTGCGCACGCAAAGTAAACATACTGTTTAAAATCAACAAAGTATACATACAGTTTCTGGATGTTTAACACTGTTATTTGCTGTTGTTGAGTCGCTAGCAAGTCGATTTGCCATTGCTTACTTTGTGGGAATCCCGCCAATTCCTTTGCAAAATGATGCGCGCGCAATATTATACCCTGAAATTCGCCTTACTTAAAGAGAATTAAGGCGTTTAACCGACTTGCCTATACAGGGCCGCATCAACAGATTATGGGGCCCTGGGCAGAGATATATGATGGGGCCCCCATATAGGAAAACGTTGGGAAAAGCGGAAATAGGATTTTTGGAAATAGGTTAAGAATTGTTTAAAACCCAAATATTAGTAACATAGTAACTCTAATAATAGTAACCCTAATGTAACGGGTAATATATAGTAACCCTATTATAACGAGTTTTGATATTTAAGAAATAGTTCATGGTTCGGCATGCTCCATCCAGTTATGGATGCACGCGGCAGGCGCGGCGTGGCTCCAAAATAGGGGCTGGGAGATGACATTCTAAGGGCCCATTTTCGGGGGGGGGGCATGCTACCGGACAGAGAGACTACAAGTTCATATAACATAATTATGCAAACATCTTATATTCTTTTTTATTAACATTGAAGTGTGATTGATGTGATTATAGTGGTCCAACTTATTTTCCAAGTTACCGCGTGTATGTTTTTAAGAAAACGTTAGTCGATAGACTCGAATCACTCGATAGTACTGTTAGTCAGTCGAATTAGTCAATTAGATAATCAATAATCTCTTTAGCTCTTTTGATGTTGATGCTAATTTATCAACAATTTTATCTAGCGATACTTTACTCAAAATATCACCCTCCACGCTCATTAACATCAAGCCGTCCAAATTTTCTTGGTTCAGGGAAGATCGCAGCCTTGTTTTGATCAGCTTCAGTTTTGAAAACGATCTTTCACATTCGACTTGTGTGATGGCCAATGTCAGTAGGAAATGATACACGGTGTATACCTCTGAGTAGGCTGTGCTGTTCAGGCTATACTTGTGTAAAACTTTGTATGCACACGTGTAACATGACTTGCAGGTCTTTCCGTTTTCCTTGCACGTCGAGACTTCGTTTCCTTCTTGACTACCGCCATCTTCTAATTCTTCTTGCGCACTGCCAACGATCTCGAATTCATCTGGAAGAGACATGACAAGCCTTGGGTAGGAATCCATAAAACTTTCAAGTTGCGTAAGCAGAAGTTCTCTGTTAATCCTGTCTCCAAGAAGTTCACAAACTTTGCTTGTAGCGGACGGAGGAATGCCTGACTGTTTCAGCTCACTGAATCTTCTGGGATCAAAGCAAGCGAAATCTTTGTAGCACTTTTCATGATCGAGAAATCTTGCCTTCAGGTTTTGAACCACGCGATCCATTATTGCGTTGAAGGTGTTGATTCTGTAGGAATCTACTTCATCCAAAACTGCTTCGTCTTGACATTGCTCGCCAGGCATTTTTCTCTTCTTGCGTGCTCGTTTCTTTGGCAGAACAGCATCAATCTCTAGGTCGTTTTCATCCAATAGAACATTAACTGAAGCACAAAATTCCTTGGCTTTCTGATAAACGCTCTCGAAATCTCTGGAAATTGCGGTGATTTCCTTGTTTACTGTTTCCACCATTCGCCAAGCTTGTAGCATATCCAAACCTTTAGTCCGTGGAGATACAGGGATAGTGGTGTAATGATCTTGTATATTCGCAAGAAAACGAATGCCGTCAGGATCGTCTCAAACTTCATGAACTGATCCATTATAACTTTGGCGTCGCTTCTGGCGGATTTTTGGAATGTAGGCTCGTCTGCTATTGCATCAAGTGCAAGGATCAATTCTGCAAACAAGCCTGGTTTGGTTGAATCGGTTGCCAAGTAGGATCCAAATATCTTCACTAGTGCAGCTGACTTGGAAAGCCATCTGGTCTCTCCTATCGATACCAATATTCTGGCATGTCTTCCTCTTTCTTTCAGTGTTTGATCCCTAACGCCCATCCTCTTATAAGCACTTCTGAAAAACGTTGAAGCCTTTTGTACAACTCCAAAGAGTGTTGTTGCAGCAGTGGTTGAAGAGGCTGCATCAGTAAGCACTAGATTTAGCAAATGACTGTAGCACCATGTGTGAACATGCAGGCTGGCAACACTCGCAAATTTTGGCCCCTACGCCGTTGTAAATACCGCTCATGTTTGGTGCCCAATCAAAAGAATCTCCAACGCAGTTTGCGATGTCTAAGCCGTATTTCTCCAAAGTGTTCTTGAGAAGGGAAAATAAAGAAGCTCCAGTGGCAGACGTTGATTTGACGAGAGATAGGAGCCGCTTCAAGACATGCCCGTCATGTACATAACGCAATACGATGGAGCATTGATCTTGCGTTGTTACGTCTTGGCATGTATCCATCTCAACTGAAACCATCCCTGCTGATTTCACTTCTTCGGCAATCGACTGTTGGATGAAGTCACAAATGATTTGAATGATTCTGGTTATTATGTCATGACTGAGAAAGGTTACCAAGGACCCACGGCCATAGTTGCCATTCCCCTTTCCATCTTTTTGGCGTTTTAAAAGTGTTTTCTTGCTTGCTTCTACAACGCTGTCAATGTGCTCCTTCAGGCGATCATCAGATTCCGCAACAAGTTTAAGAAGCTCGAGGAAGTTCCCGCGGTTAACGTTGTCATCTGTGAGTGCATGGGCAGCTTCATTCCTGTATCCACGAAAAGCAAGTCCTTGCTTTCCTAAGAAAATAATGATGCGTACAAGCTTTTGAACCACGGCCCTTCTTTGTTCAACTTCTCTTTTTCTAATGTCGAGCGCAAAATTGTCTACCATATAGACAATGTTTCCGGATGATTTGCGAATCAAAAATGCCTCAACTGAGGTCGAATGGATTTTCGAACATTCGTGCTCTTCTATTCTTTGATGGACATGCTTGAAATCGGCAAGACCATCTATAAACACACTTGCGGAAGAATTTGAGTAAGCCAAGCAAAGACTGCAGTGTAATTTTCTTGCATCGCTGTCAAACGTTAGCCAATCCCTGGGTAACGTTGCGCCAGTTGTTGTGGTTCTGCTAAATGCTCGTTGGACATCAAAAGGAACTCTTCCAGTAGGAACCTTGGGATGAAAGCTGAAAAATTGTTCAAGTTGCCGGGAACACGGGCTTTTTAAACATTTCTCCAATGTCAACAGGCGTGACGTTTTCTTCACTGGCCTGCAATAGTGGAATTATTTCCTCCGTTATATTGGAACCATGAATCTCCTCAGTGGAACCAGAACAATCAGACTCAGTCTGCTCGGCAGAACCAGTCTTTTCGTGAATTGCATCATTTGAAGTTGTTGGGATGTCTGATGTTTCAGTTAAATCGTTAGGTATGACTGGTGGAGATTGGGTTTCTACAATATTAACAATAATGTCAAATATATATGAACGTAGATGTGACTTTAAAAGAATATTATCAATTATGATTTATTTATTCTATTGATTTATGTGCGAAAATCTGGGATTCTACAGCAATCTCAATATTTAATCGAGCCTACAAAGTAAAATAAATCGCCGGCCAATAACTTATTAACACCCTGTCATCCTTCATTTGAGATTTGACAATTGACATCGTGTTCGGATAAAATGTAGTACTAGTATGTCATATGTTTGTGCGGAAAAAGCCGTAAATTATCAAAAACCATTTATACGGAAGCGTAAGCGTTAACCTCTGGTTGTCGAAAACGCCACTTGCTTAAGCTCGCTAGTGAGACGCGGGTTAGTGGGGTTACTTAGGACGCGGCCTATACTGGCTATGCAACATTACAACTATAGTCTATATACTAACGCGATTCAGTGGATTCACGCGAAACAGCCCGCGTAGATGCCGATCGCCGACTGGGCTGCAATTACTCAGTTCGCGTCTTACGTTATAAGCCGTGTCTAATCATGTTTTTTGTCCAGGCCGGCAGCCGCGTATAAACCCTCTGACCCTCTCGGACAATACAACATAACTACATAAGCAGTGAAATGGTAGGGCAAAGCAAGCCCAGGGCGCGATTTATATATTATAATTATAACTTACCTGTCAAGGATGTTGTTGCACTTGCTGGTCTTGATTTGAAGAACGATGTCAGCGGTTTTACATTCTTGGCGCTTTCTAAAAGCAGTTTGTTATCTTGTTCTCGTCGCTTTTGTGATCCACTTTTATGTTTCTTCTTGGGGAAAACATTATCACTACTGTGTGCTCTTTTGTCTGCCATGACAGCGACTCTGCGCCGAGTCCGAATCAGTGTAATCGCCCACTTGTTATGTCAATATGTCATGTTTCACAGTTTCAAATTTCACAACTTCATGATTAAATTACTCGTGAAGTGCTTCACTGACATATATTCTAACGATTCTATAATCTTATGCTGCGTTTGAACTTTGAAAGACCTATACTCCTTTGTGCGTACAAATCACAAAGGCCCAGTAACTACAAATCATTTATTTATTTAGACCCAAGATCACCAAATTCACCAAATAATTACTAGTTTACTACATGTCTTGGCGCTTAGGGGCCCCACAATCGTTGCCTCGTTGGGGCCCACCGGGAAACGTCCCGGTGTCCCGGTGGGCCACGCCGCGCCTGGCACGCGGGAAGTTCGGAGAACACGAAAAAAGCGTTAAGAGTTGGTCGAGGCATAGCCGAGAACAGCGTTGATGTTGTAAGTGGTCCCATGCATATTGAAGTTAATTTTATAGCGTCTGTATAGTATGTACAGGGTCAATTAATATGTTTCTTTTCCTTGCATAGAATAGGTTATAAATAGAATATGGCAGAACAACATGTCAACATCTCTAAATATAAGAGTCGCCATGTTTCCAGTTTACTGCTTCCGGCGGTCTCCAAGTGTAGTTCCCAGACCCTTCTCGAGCGAAATAAAGCAAATTTCATTATCTTGTGTGTTGGAAGGAAAGTTGTACAGCACATATATCGTTACAATTTTCACGAGACTATTTAATCGGCACATTATGTTCAGTATGTACGTATACATTGTGCAGATACTAAAAACTCAAAATCCAAATATTCTTTAAGTCGTTTCACAATTAATAAACTTTTTTTTCCTCATTGGGCCGGGGCCCCCCGCTCACGCGGGGCCCTGGGCAGCTGCCCCTTTTGTCCATAGGATAAAGCGGCCCTGTGCCTATACTATAGGCATAACCACAAAAACTGCTGAAAACATCGAATCATGTTTCCCCAAACGAACTTAGTTTGTCAGGAAAGCGAGACTCAAGATTGGAAGGAAGACAAGGAACACGAATTTTAGCCAGTAATACAGAAAAATGGCCGTAACTAGAGCTGTCTAAAGGTGGATTTCCATTCAGTGCATTTTATCGCGCGATCGACTTTTTGCGATCGCTTTCTTTTGAATTGTGGGTTGTCAAGCGGAACGCATTTCATTAGCTTTGGTTGAATACACACATTTCAAAAGAAAGCGATCGAGAAAAGTCGATCGCGCGATAAAATGCACTGAATGGAAATCCACCTTAAAGCATACTCTAGACTCTAGAGCTGTCTAGAGCATACTCTAGACGCTAGAGCTGGTCGCTTAACGATAACTTAAAAACTGAGTCCAGTTCGTAATCTCAAAGACGGTCGCTGTGAGAGCGGGTCGCAATAAGGAGAACTTCATCTGTATTTTGAATTTCTATCGACGTTGTACATCGTTGCACAAGACAAAACATACAATTCACGAGTGCTGGTTTTAATATTTATGAATGAAAAAAGATTTCCAGATTAATTTGAATAGATTAATTAAATACAAATGAGAATAAGTTTACTTTAGAAAGTCTTCGGACATGCTGTAAAATATAGTTCACAGTTGTACTCGGCGTCTGTGAAATCCTAATATAACCAAAAGGCATAAAAGTATAGGCGTTCGTGTGAGTATATTAAAAGACAGTTAACGTTCCGCGTTATAGCTTTCTTCTATCGGCCCAAAAATAATAATAGGCTTTCGAAAATACATCAGTAGAGAGATATAGTTTGGATTTCTAGGATTAGTAGAAGATTCTTGAATTCGATCACTTGATTCGTGTCTAACCGTAATAAACACTGTCGAATGACTCAGGAGTGACTCAGTGCTGAGAATTCGCGCGTTTGCATGTCGTTTCGCATCGGCAACTTTCTAACCTTAACTGCTTAAAAACTCTGTAAGATTATAACACTGAAACGAAAGAAGGTAAAGATAGTAATTGTCTCACTTAAATCAATGAAACCTTTTGAAAATACTCACAAATCCTTCGCTGGAAGTCCCTTTGCCTCGCTCACTTTCAATTCGAGTGTGGTGAAGTTGGACATTGCTCGACAGAGCGGTGAATTTACGACCGTAAATTGCTAAGCCAACATGTATGTAGACTATCTCCTTTCAGTTTCAGGAGGGACATAAGCGTTCGTTCATCGAACTATTATGTTAGAATAAACCACTGACTTCTTTTCCAAATGATATCGTGTGAAAGGAAATCTTGGTGAAGCGAGATCTAATGCGTAAAATGTTCAGTGACATGCAAGCTAATAAACAACTTTGTGACTTGCTCTTTGACTCCAGGCCGGTGACGAGCACTTGAAAACTACTTATAATTTCAAATTTTGCATATTGTTACCAGGTGGGCGGTGAGCAGGCACTGCATGTGATTGAAAAAAAAAAAAAAATCAAGACAGACTACTTCACACAACTTACATTCGAAGTCACGGAAAAACAGTTTGTTATCGAATTCTAAAAAATGTAGGGATCTTCATTTGTGACGGATTAGATCAAACGCGTGCCTATCAGTTCTAGAAATGAAATGGAATTTTGTTAAATGAATGCAAATGAGCTTTTATTTTTATCGCAGATGCATCAGAGTTGTCAGTATTAAAATATGAAGTTAAACAGACAAAAAGAATGCCGTTCCTATGTAATGGTTTTTTTTATATATATGCAGGCGAGTTTATACAAGTTACCTGGTTTGCCCCTGGATACCTGGCAACTTGTAATATTTGAGATAATTCTCATCAATGAAAGTGACATGAAGTAACGAATATAGAAAATTCATCCCGCTATGCCGAGTTACCCGGGTAAAATTGTTTATATGGGGAAATGTTTATCCCAGGGCATGGCGGGTAACTGGCCTCCAGACCCTCAAACAGGTTGCTAATTTTGTATAAAATTTCACAAAGCGCTACCAAAGTTTTTCGTCGATTCTACATGTCAAGTATTTCGCTCAGTTTCGTGTCATAGAACTGCTCAGCTGACTTCACATTATTTATACCGTTCTGCTCGTTCGGGTGACAGGAATATAAGAGCCTCAGTTATTTGTCAATCCATTTACCACCCTTCTTTCCTGTAGGTTTAGCACTTAGCAGTGTCTTAACAGCAACGATATAGGTCATTATTTATAACGTAAACAGCAGATATAGACATAGCTCGACGAGGCGGCGAGATGGCTACTCGGATATAAACTTGAGTTGTTTATTTTAAAACATATTTCAAGTGGTTTCACAAAAAAGAGGTCAAGAAGTATGCATGGATATAAAAACTATAAAGTATTCTTAGTTCTCGAGCCTTGGCAGAATTTTGAAAACGTTTTTTCATTGCTATACGATGGCGTTATAAAAGCGATTTGAATAAAGCTCTAAGCCCTCAGGTTGGATTTAGAAAAGAAATATTGCAAATATGCTTTAGATTTTTATGGCGTCATGACGGCCTCCGGGGAATGTTCAAAAAATAGCCGAGAATCTAATAATACTTGACAATGACATGCACATCACATTCTGACTTCCGCCGGCCCGTCGCAAGCGCGACACATATTCTTTTAAATTAATGATATTCCGACTACAAACACTATGATTTAACTTAGCACTAACTCTACATTTAACCCGAACCTCTATCCTTACTGAACCCATACTTCTCATGACAAAAACACAAGTAGATCACTGATAGTTAGGGTTGAATACCCACTCATCCCAATCCTACTTATTTATCCACACAACCGTCCACCTGAATCATACAGGAAGTGCTCGTCACTTGTACAGGAAATGCTCGCCATAGATTGATTTAAGGCGGTTTTCCACCAGGCGACATTTGTCGACCGACTCGACATTTTTCTTTTGTCTTGGCTAATTAGTTCCACTCAAGAGCTTGCGAGACAAAAGAAAATGTCGTTTCGCACGACATTTTTCGTCTAGTGGAAAACCGCCGTAACCCTCGGAAAACCAACACTTAAAAACACCCCCAGAAACCGGAGTTTCCTAAAAAGGAACAACCCCCCGGCTTTTTCTCCGTCTCGTCTCTTGGGAGTGGGTCAGTGACAGTGGGACTTTGGGAACCCAGTGAGATGTTGGGGACCAGGTGAGACTTTGGGGACCCAGCGACACGTTGGGGGATCCAGTGAGACTTTGGGGACCCAGCGAGACTTTGGGAACCCAGTGAGACCTTGGGAACCCAGTGAGATGTTGGAGAGCCGGTGGGACTTTGGAGATCCAGTGTTGGGGACCCAGTGGAACTTTGGAGACCCAATGAGACCTTGGGGATTCAGTGAGACCTTGGGAACCCAGTGAGACCTTGGGAACCCAGTGAGATGTTGGGGACCTAGTGAGATTTTGGGGATTCAGTGAGATTTTGCGAACCCAGTGACATGTTGGGGCCATGTGGGACTTTGGAGACCCAATGAGACCTTGGGGATTCAGTGAGACCTTGGGGATCCAGTGGGACTTTGGAAACCCAGTGAGACGTTGGGAACCTAGCGACGCTTTGGGAACCCAGTGAGATTTTGGGGACCCAGTGAGACTTTGGGGACCAGTGAGACTTAGGGGAGACTTTGGGATTCAGTGAGATTTGGGGAATTCAGTGAGATCTTGGGAACCCAGTGAGACTTGGGGAACCAGCGAGTCTTTGAATTGGGGACCAGTGAGACTTGGGGATTTAGTGAGACTTTGGGGACCAGTGAGACTTTGGGGATTTAGTGAGACTTTGGGGATTTAGTGAGACTTTGGGGATTTAGTGAGACTTTGGGGATTTAGTGAGACTTTGGGGATTTAGTGAGACTTTGGGGACCATTGATTAGGGACCCAGTGTGACGTCGAGGACCCAGTGAGCTATAAAAGAACTCTGGGACAATCTTTGATTCTTTTCTTTAATTGTGAAGGAAAATAAGAATTTCTTCTTGATAAATATTCGAGAATCTTATACTAGACGTTTTATTTCAATTATTTCCGTTGATGAAACCACTTGGAGATGTCTTACTCGCAGTCAACTCCTGATCTATACCGACTTAATGTTAATACTCGAACTGCAGAGCGACAAAAAAACAGAAGTACGTTTCCTGTTGATCAAGAGCTTTACGACCTGTGCAATCTTAGTGGTGTCACACTTGATTCAGAAGTCTTTCAAATTCTTTTGGATCTGATCAAGATTAATGTCTCACCAAACGTACTGGTGCAAGTGTTGAAGAAGATGACAAAACAGGGGCGTGGGTCACTAGAGAATATTGTAGCACCGAGATCCCCAAGCGCAAGTACTGGACGTAATACGGCTTCTGTGAGCTCCAAGGACAGTAGTGGAGGCGATTCTGCGTTTGAAGCGTCAAGAAGTGTTGTGTTTAGAGAGGATGTTAGCGTTGCTGATAGTGAAAAGACGAGTTCAGAACGTCTTGCAAGCAGACTTCGTGCACTGAAAGCAGGCAGGAAAGCAACATGAGTTGAGGATAGTAGTTGATGTAAAATGCTTGGTCTGTGTGAATATAGTTAGCCTGTGTACAGCCTGAAGGCAAGCTTTGGGGGAAAGTGGGCTCTGCACACTTTTATCCTAGTGAGTCCCTTGTGATCCCACGTTTGATCCTAGCTTAACCTAAAGAAGTGACTGGGGACGAGTCTGGGCTCTGCCAACAAACTTGATCTTCACCCCAAGTTTGGGGTGAGTCAGTCAGGTTTTAAACTGGTCAAACAAGTTCTAGTTTACGAACACATGTAAGCAGGAAAATAGGAAGTGATGCATTAGAGCCTGGGCCCAAACTAGTATCTCAGCAACCATTCACACATGCTCAAAAAGAAATATCGAGTTTGTTGGCAGAGCCCACTTTCCCTTGAAGCTTGTATAAGTTGGAAAGGGGCTCTGACTTGCAGGGTAACAGCCTGAATTGACACCAGTGTAATACTGTTAGTGTAAACACAGTGGGGGTAGGGTGGCAAGCTATCGTGCAAGTTTTCACAGACTGTATGCTATTGATGAGTTGGTATTCTGACTTGTATGAAACTTGTCCCCTTTATTTCAATAAGCATGCATGAAATACATGCCACACTCGATACTGTCATTTCAACGCCATCCTGGTAAGTTCCCCAAGCACTTAACCAAAAGTTGCCAGTGGAGCTTACCAGAATCACAAAATAGTAGATACATGAAAAATCTGACTTGTGTAAAAGCTTAACCATATTATTTTTCTCAATGAGCATTACACCACCCTGATAAAATTCACTGGCACTTTTCATCATGGTTAAAGCTTCCAGTGGAACTTTACCAGGCTGGTGAGTGATGGGCAATGCAACCATGCTGGGAAGGTAAAAAAAATGCAGGTGGAACTTACCAGCATGCTGTACAACAATTCAGATACTGGAAGAGTAAAAAGTGACACTGAGTTGAACTTACCAGGATGGTGTGGAATGCTGATTGAGATGTATGAGGGAACATGGCATGCATGAGATCATAAACTTTGAAGGTGGTGACACAAGTTGGACTTCTGGTATTCTACAGTACTATTCTGTGGATTTAGCCTAGTTTCTAGGCCTTCAACCTTCTCATGTTGTGTACACATTTTGCAAGGGAAAGCCTAGCAAAATTTCATAAAGTTCACCAAAACAAAGTTTCCAAAAAACAATTTCAGAAAAATTTCTGAAATTTGTTTTGCAAAATAGTATTAACAGTGTTCTAGATATGAATGATGTTCAGAGTACAATTCAAGAGTGTAATACAAGTGTAATAAAGTACAGTGTTTTAGATAAAACACCGTGAAAAGGTGGTAGACTGCCAAGATTAGTTTAGATAATGAAATACTGATCACATGTATTTATTACGGATGCTGAGCTCTGCTCAAAATATCTATTTCATTATCAAAACTATTCTCTTTTTATAGCTCAACTTATCCATCATTTCACTTCGATTTAAGTACATACATTAATATTGTGCCATATTTTACATGTACATAGTCATTGTTGAATTGATACAGTCACCTATCATCACCTGTTTACATCACATCTTCCTCTACAATTTCTATTTCTTGTGTTAAAATGTCTGTGTTCTCTTTTATTACCTACATTAAATAGAAAAAGGAAACCAATTTAATTCATTCTCTCCTGAATAATCCTTTCACTCCCAAATATGGAATTTTCTGTACTTTATTATTTTACTCTGTCTAATGCCATTTTGCTCAATGAGAGAGCTCCCAGAACAGTGATGGGTTTAGGGGGGGGGGGGGGGGGATGTGCGCACCTTGCGTGTCAAGGAGTCGCTGTGTATTGTTAGCAAGTCAACATTGAAATGTTGCTGTCAATAATATTGACTATATTGCAAGGTCAAGTGGGAAAAAACATCTGGTTTGACTGTAGTAGTCAAAGGGTTAACATTTTCTTTTTTAATTTTGGGTCCCTGAAACAGCATTTCCCACATTTTGAGGACACTTTTGAGCAAAATATAAGGTCTGAAATCCCATTTTTTAACAGAGTTTCTTGTCATTTTTAAAAAATATTTCTTTTGGCTTGTGGGCAAACAATGGTGTACATGTACTTCATGTTAACACCACATAACAGTTAATAGACATTACATACCAGCATATATATTAGTGGGCCCCCACTTACTCAGGATTGAAATGTTCCGGGGTCAGGGTCAATACTCAGGCAGCCATCTCTAGTCGAGGAACTTGTACTCAGATTTACAAACTCAAAACAGCATTTTTATACCAAAAATTATTTTAGTTTACCTGCTTAAGGGAACTTACTTCAGATAAGCAGGGGCCCACACAAGGACAGGAGCAAGGGGCCCACCGGGAAATTTCCCAGTGTCCCTATAGGCCAGTCTGCACCTGGATGATGTCACAACGTGGTAAGAACAAAAAAGTGGGCCACATGACCCAGTTGACTGGGTCACTGATGTTCTTACCACCTTGTGACGTCTTCTGTGCATCTATAACTGAACAGACTAGGCTATGCAAATTTAAACTAATCAACATACATGTATTTTGAAATCTAGTGAAATATATATATATCTGTCAGTGCAATTATCATGAAATTAAGTTAATTTAAACGAATTAAACATAACAATCTTACAAAGTGGAAATAAAAATTTCCAACAAAATAAGAGTTGGTGGATATACTTTCGCTAAATGTCTGAATATGTGGATTGTTTTAAATTTGCATAGCATGACCAGTTGCCACAGTTAGCTTTGCTACTGCAGACAACAAAAAAAAGAATACAATACAAAAATTTTAAAAGGTTTTTATCAAAACTCTTGCCAGATTTTGGGGCATGAAGAAGGAAAAAAGCAAGTTAGCTGACGTGATCCATGTGTCTGTCCTCTAATAGATGGGCAACATCCAAAGAAAACACATAGCAACCAGGGTATTGTACAAAGTCGAAATATGGTATAGTAGGTTAATACTGCCGAAACAGAGAACGTAAGTGATCTAACGCCCTTTGTCAGGGCCTTTGCTCGAAATGTTAGATCACTTACGTTCTCTGTTTCGGCAGTATTAACCTACTATACCATATTTCGATTGTTGTTTCAACACTGCCTACGCAGCACACTACTTTTATTACACTATTGTACAAAGTACTGTACAAGCTGGACAACATACTTTATTTTTATTATCATTGTCTTTTGATAACTCCTCTTCACTATGTAATGGTGGTGCCCAGGGAACAACAGCCAAGCATGGTTTACATCTTAAAAGATGAATAAAATAACAGATTATCACCCTTTAATTTACAGTATAATTAATACAGTGATGGATTTACAGGGGGTGTGGAGTGTGCACCTCCTGGCCTTGGCTAAGGGGGGTGCCAATTGCCTTGTCAAATCCAAGTACATTAAAGGATGCATTCATTCAATGTCTATGTAAACTTCATGCTATCATATGATACATAGATATATGATTTGTATATTAGCTATATGATTCATTGGTATTAATAGGTATAAAAAAATATTTCTGGCAGGCTTCACCCACCTACCCCCCAGCTGCACTACCAGCTCAGCCCCTGGACCCTGCCAGGGGCTGTGTCCCCAGACCCCTGCCATAGCCCCCTCAGTGGCACTCCACCCTGCCTCAGTCACGCTCCACACCACAGTCCTGATCTCACTTCGCTCGCTACCAGACCAAGCTGGATCCATCACTGGTATATCAAGATAGTCAAAATCAAAGATTTTGTATGTTCACAATTTTTTTCGGTGTCTATTTTCTTTTTTCTTTTATCAACTGATATGACATTAGATGTTCTCTTGCGTACCACTTTGCAATTTTGATTGGTCCATGGTGGATTCAATCAGCAACTTGCGAATGCTGTATCACGATTCCTCCATGGGTTGCTTAAAATATTGGTTTTAAACATCGAACAACACATAAATGTGATGTTGTTGTATGAGGAATTGTGATAAAGCATTTGCAGGTTGCTGATGGAATCCATCAATTAAAATTGCAATATTGTGTATCAATATTGCAGTCACACGCAAGAGAACATCTGGTTTGACGATAAATAAATACACAAAATGTTTATGAACAAAAATATAATTTGGTTTTCTGTATCAACTACATGTATATACCAAACAAATACCAGTCATGTATAAATCTGTTAAAGTAATTGACTTACATTTCATTAATTATTTTTGAAGGCAATATATCATTCTTTCTCTTTAAAAACTGTTCAAGAGGAGCACTAAATTGGAAAACTGGATAGTCTCTCCTATATAATATTAACACACAAGATAAAATAACATCCATTTTATTAATTATGAAAATCTAAATTATACACTTTTATGCACATTACTGCTGGTTGCAGGTGGCCACGCCACATGCCAATATTTTGATCATTGTTTGCATTGTGTCAACTCTTCCTTGACACCAGGCCAAGTAAGAGTTCACACTTCACTTGACTTGCTGAACTCGTACTTGGCATTGTGGGAAGTAGCAGTTTACACAAAGCAAACAGTGGTCACCCGCAACCAGCAGTATTTGGTGTTCGGTAGGCAGAACAATCTAGGATGATCATTGATGGTTTTTGTACTTGAATTGTACATGTATAACTCATTCAAATCTATGGTAATAGCTATCATCATAAGCAATGATAATTATATAATAATTATGATTTAAAACAAACCTCATTTTCCCATCAGCTTGTTCTGTAGCACAACTGTCTTCAATGCTAAAAGTATAGGAGAAATAACATGCATAGAGTAAATGTAGATGCTACAGTTACAACCCAAATTTGGCCAGATGCCCTGAAATGTGTTTTTGGCTTGTAATAGTACTTTTGCAACCTAACATGAATGGATGTATATCAGACATTAAGTTTGAAGAAATTTGGGCAAATTTATCTTTAACATTGGGTCATTCCAGAAAAGATCCATACCTCCCCCAGAGAGGAAATTTGTGCCATCCGGGGAGGGGAGGGGGGTAAATCTACTTCTCATAATAGTAAAATGTACTAGGATGTCCGAAGGGGGGAGGGGGTCAACTTCACATTTCCTCCATGAGGGAGGTGTGGATGTTTTCTGGAATGACCCATTCAATAGGCAAGTTTCAAGGTGCACACACATTTTTCAAAAAAAACTGGCAAACTCCGCTCAAAGTAAACATACTGTTTAAAATCAACAAAGTATAGATGCAGTTTCTGGATGTTTAACACTGTTATTCTGCTGTTGTTCGCTTGCTAGCAAGTTTGTTTGCCATTGCTTTCTATGTGGAGAGCCCACCAAAAGCCTCAGTGCCAATTTCCTTTCAAAATGATGCACGCCCAATACTCTGAAATTCGCCAATTGAAATACATGTAAACAAAAATGACTAGAATTTTCTTGCCAGATACAAAAAAGTTTTATACAGCCGAGTGGTGTCAGTGAAAATTTTCTAGCCCTAGAGAGTACCTTTCCTCTGTGGACAGCATTTCATTGTCAGGTTCCCTAACAGTTGAATTAAACTCCGTGTGCAGAGCATTATCTGGATTAAACATTGATGTGTTACAGTAATTGTGATCATCAGTAGTAATATAAAGATTGTTCATTCCTGCAGCCATTCTTTCATCAGTAATATGCTGTTTGCTAACTGGCAAATAAGGACTGAAAAAAAAATTAAATACAAAAAATATTTATTCAAATTAGTGTGGGATTTAATCTTTCTAAAAATGCTTATAAAACAGCATGTCTTGTAAACTACATATGTACAATTTTCAACATGTCACTTGAGAAGCTAGCTTGCTGATACTGGCCTTACACACAGAGCCATAGCAAGTGGGGGAGGGGGGGGGGGGGGACCAAACCAGTTAGCCAGGACCAGTTATAAACATAGATACACAGGAAACAATTAAGGCAAGTTTCACAAGGAATGCACGGTGCAGGTGTGTATGGTTTATATGAAATTTGTCAAACAATGCCTACAATCTTGGACAATAAAGTTGTAACACCCCTCCCCCCGATTCAATGTTGAGTGAAATGAAACAATGTTGGAATGGAGTTTCATATAACAACATTGAATCGGGGGGGAGGGGTTGACTGTTACAACTATTATTGTCCAAGATTGTCTGAGACGCAATTTTCCTAATTTAGATAAAACAACTAGTTTTTTTATGTTACGGTAGTGATACAGCTTAAAAGATTAGTTTGCATCAAATTTTTAATATCGAGTATTAAATACCCTCCGTAGTTTGCACATCCAAATTATAAATAACATAATCTCTTCCATGGGCAAAAGAATAACAAATATTAAGGAAAGGAAAGGCCAGAGATTGAAGTATTGACATGTAGAGTAACACCAAGACGATTGGACATTAAACTATATCTTAAAATTATGTCGGTATTCATTGTGTTTTTATGATTTATATAATAAATAGTCATCTGAACCATTCACCAACGGTCTACCACGGTCTACCACGGTCTACCACTACAATATAACAAAATTAATATACATGTAAATCCCTTTGAAACCCATGGTAGACCGTGGTAGACCGTGGTAGACCGTGGTAGACCGTTGCATAAGGCGGTATATAGTTGCGCAGGGGAAATTAAACCAACTGCTTATGAATAAATGTGGCTTTACAATCATTCTATAAAAGAGGCTTAAGATTTACACTTATTTATTGAATGATTTCAACCTCTTCCAGATTTCGCTTCGCCTAAAACGCGTGCGGCAATACGATAATTTCTCAAATTTCAACGACAAGATAGTGGCGGGTCTTCTTAGTTTTTGAAGCTATTAATCTTAATCTAAAAATACTTATATTCCCATTAACAATTCATTGATAGTATTAGCTGGGGAAATAATTTTTAAACTTAAATAAAACGTTCTATTATGAAATGAAATACACCGTACGTGCTTATGTTTCCCCAATCATCACAATGTCAGATATAGATTCAGTAAAGCGGGCTCGGATATCAATCACCCAACGGCTGAAATATGAGCGTCATCTAATCAATAGTAATATTATTAATACATCTCTCTTTCAACAGTTATCCTATCCAAATTACCAACTCTCACACTTTCTCTCGCAATACTAGTGACGTAGATATTATTGAGTGACAAAGAAAGGGCTTCAGCCTTCAGGCAGAGAAATATGGCGGAGAAGCGTGCGTAGTAGAGCGCAATCTATACATTTTTAAATGCAAATATCTTTCTACTAATTGCACGAAACAGTCTCAAACTTCACCATTGTTTATTGACTTTAATTTACAAATAGAAATCATATTTTAGCTGTATTTTATACAATATTAAGAAAAATCAGTCAAGGACAATCTTGGACAATAAAGTTGTAACACCCCTCCCCCCGATTCAATGTTGAGCGAAATGAAACAATGTTGGAATGGAGTTTCATATAACAACATTGAATCGGGGGGGAGGGGTTGACTGTTACAACTATTATTGTCCAAGATTGTAGCTTCAGTGTACAAGACTGATATAATCTCTATAATTATGCTTCTTGGTCACTGTGGGAAACCCATAAAGCACTGAGAATAAGTTGACTGGTCATTTGTTATATCAATGATACATCTGGCCCAACTCAGGCTTAGGTTCCTCATAAATTCAATGAAAATACTAGGGTTTGGCATTTCATGGGCCAAAGGCTAGGTAACACTGCTGACAAACGTTTAATTGCGTATGTGCGATGTCCGAACTCGTCCTTGGAAAAAGAGTGGGAAAACACTTCAATATTTGGACTGGTCTAAGAGTCCAAAACAAAAGTTAAAATTACAAGCATACTACCAAAATGATAAGGTACAGTAGGTAATTTGTGCATGGCTTCCTTGTCAATATTGTAACATATTCTGAATTTGCCCCTTCGTAATTTTCTTTACCCTTTTTTCAAAACAAAAATGAATAGTCAAGTCTTACTTAGTCTTCACTGTCTGGTTGTTGTCATCACGGCTAGTTCCCGCTTCTCTTGCAATGTTTAACACTCAGTGAACTCGCGCATGTGCAAACGTTTGGCAATGGGGGTTACGCTAGGTAGGGTTGGGAAACTTGAAACCCAAGAATTTTTTCATTTGGCCTGAGTGAAATTCCAAATTGTTATCATTTTAAATAATACTGGTAGTAAAACATACTTGTAATCTTCTTCACCTTTGCGTTTCATGCCCCTTTCACCTTCATTACTGTAACAAAACAAATCATGGTTACTTTTATAGTCAAACTGTTTGGTGGTTGATCTTAAACATTTTCCTTACCAGTAAATATCTCTTTGACCAGGTGTAAATAATCCATTTGTAGCATGATCATTCAACATTTCCATTGATCTCAAAAATACTGCGTCTCCAAGTTCATGGCTTGCTAGTCTATAATTATTCTCACACATTTGTAAACCAAAATTTGAAGGCTGTGGTTGCTGTTCCATTTGACTGGCAAATAATGCATTATTTGGACCTTGTACAGGCGGCATTGAATTTGGAAAAGAACTAACACCATTAACATTCAACTGCTGCAAATTACTGTCCATTGTTTGTGAAGTAATGTTCCTATTTTCTATGAAAACATGCTGACCGTGAAAATATTCTCCTTCGGTTTGCCTTCTTAAAGGATCGGCATATGCTTCTCCACGCCACATTGTTATCACATCTCATGTTAAACAGACTAAAAGACGATCAGTTTTTAAAAAGTCCGCTTTAGCTCCCTTGTTCGGACATTTTCATCCAGCAAGAACAGCAATGACCCTCATGTTTTGGCCGCCATGTTGAATTTCAATACTGACCGTGGATATATAAGAAACTGGGGCGAGTTTAGTTCTTTGAAAAAGCAAAAATAGGCACCTATCGGTAACAACAGTAGCGTGCGTAGGCAGGCAGTGTAGAAACAACAATCGAAATATAGTAAAGTTAGATATAATGCCGAAACAGAGAACGTAGGAGTCTAACGTTTCGAGCGAAGGCCCTTCGTCAGAGAGAAACGTAAAGAGTGTAAACAAACAACGAGCTTATATACGAACACTCTTTGCGTTTCTCTCTGACGAAGGGCCTTCGCTCGAAACGTTAGACTCCTACGTTCTCTGTTTCGGCAGTATATCTAACCTTACTATATTTCGATTATCGGTAACAACGCTGCCAAACGTTTTGCGCATGCGCAACGTTGGAGCTCGTCCTCAGAAAAAGAGCGGGAAAACACTGAAATATTTGGACTGGTTTGACAGTCCGACACAAGAGTTAAAAATATAAGCATACTACCAAAAAGATAAGGTAGGTAATTTGTGCATGGCTTCTTTGTCAATATTGTAACATATTCTGAAATGACCCCTTCGTAATTTTCATCACCCTTTTTTTAAAACACAAATGAATAGTCGAGTCTTACTTAGTCTTCACTGTCTTGGTTGTTGTCGCCACGGCTAGTTCCCACTTCTCTTGCAATGTTTACTCTAGCGAATTCACGCATGCGCAAACGTTTGGCAGCGGTGTTCCTATCGGTGGTGCAGAATATCACCCGATCCGCACGTTGTACCTAATAAACTACTAGACATTATATACACATTGTATCCAGTAAGTTACTGGAAATTGTTTAATTCTAAGATGCGCCAGTTAACGGATTAAAACTCACTGCGCATCCCACAATCTTTGTCAAGAACTGTTGACCGTAAATTACCAACACTATTAGGGGGTTGGACGGGGAGGACGCGTCTTAACCTCCCCCCGACACTTTTCAAGTTAGGGTTACCCCCGCAAAATGAGGGTTAGGGTTAGGGGGTCCCTGGGGGGGGGGGGCTTGGGTTAAGGGTTTCATTAATAACCTCTTTATTAAACAATTTCCAGTGACGTACTGGATACAATGTGTATATAATGTCTAGTAGTTTATTAGATACAACGTGCGGATCGGCTGAGAATATTATTTTGAATTTGAGCTCGTAAAACTGAAGTTTTGTATGTTAATTTGTGGACCTACAAGTACTTAAGAATCGTTCCCGAAGGACTGGTGGCTCAATGGTTAGAGCGTCTGGCTAGCATTCAGAAGGTTGTGGGTTCGAGTCCCTCTTAGAGCTCAGAGTTTTTCTGAGTATTACCAACTAACACAGCTTGTACAGCAAACAACTGACAATATCATTTTTGCCTTAATTTATTTTGTTATTATAGGTCCATTAACAACAACTAAGGATACCTATATATTCTACACTCGAATTTTCCTTCACCCTAAACCCTAAGGATACCATGATCGCCTCGGATTCTTTTGTTCTCTGAGGGAATGTAAACCTCGTGTTTCCCTCATTGCTCATGCAAGAGGGTAATTTTTCCTTTGTCTTCTAATTTTCCCGTGCACGTTGATGAGGGAAATTTAGAAGACAGAGAAATCGTTTGTCTTCTTCTAAATTTCCTGCTTTCATACATTTTCCCTCATCAACATGCACGGGAAAATTAGATGCAACTTCTCTGATCAACCGTGTAAATTTCCTGTCGGTATGATTCTCAAAGTTTTCCTCGGCGATCACAAACCTTCCCTCGGCTGAGGGAAATTTAATCGCTAATTTCCCGCAAGTCATGTTATTACTTATAAATAGTTTTTACAGTGGCGTGCGGTGACCAAACGTACGTTCGCGTGCATTTCTACAATTCGGCGCAGGCGCAGCAAATAACTAATTTAATTTATATAAACATCTATACCTTTCGGTTGTTTCAGAATTCACCATAACAATATCACCAACGACTTGCCATTTGTAAACTTCATTATTGAGTTCTGATGTAAATGTAAATATATGTATGATTTAAAACAACGCGACTTATAACTCCGGAACTGATGGTCCGATCTCGCTAAAAATTGGAACTTAAGCTTATGAAGGGCAGAGCTAGATGCCCACAAAGTTTCATTGGCTTGCTGCCTATAAATAATACTCTGTTTGAAATTGAACCACGAATCCATCCATTTACTGCCTTTACTTAGTATTGAATAATTAAAGTATGTTTTTCAACATCCAGAAGCGTTAGAGTTCTGAAAAGATTTTGTCGCATAGTTTGAAGTCAAACTCAACTAACAGATTTCGCCGTTTTACGAGTTACCGTCGTCCTGAAGACGTGAAAATGACCTGAATAACGTTGTATGTAGAACGGGGACAGCGTTAGGATTACTCTTGGGACTAAAAATTGTTTATATTCTTTGTCGTGTGAGGAAAATTATATTGTATTCAAGGACGTTCGTCGTTCGTTGCTTAAGCTCAGGCGCTCAACTAGGGGGAAGGGGGCTTGGGGGGATTGCAACCCCTGCCCTTTTTAACCCCTGCCCTTTTTAACCCCTGCCCTTTTTAACCCCTGCCCTTTTTAACCCCTGCCCTTTTTAACCCCTGCCCTTTTTAACCCCTGCCCTTTTTGTGAGACCTCTAATACTAGGTTAGACATTAGATAAACAGATAATTAATCGTCTGTTGTAGTACGCAATACAATTCTCCGCAAATCTGGCGAGACTCAGAATATAATTATGATAAATTTTAAATATGCAAGTCCAAAATAAAAATTTCCGCAACCGAAAATACGAGAAAAGCGTACTCAAAATGCAGGAAATGCCGTTTGAGAGACCCAAAATTCAAAAATTCTCCGGGGGGCATGCCCCTGGACCCCCCTAGAATCTCTGCTTCCCATGTTTCAACCCCTGTCTTCGAAATTTTCTAGTTGCGCCCCTGAGGCTCCCTATTCACCAAAAACCACAGGTTTCCTCTTGCAGTAGCTTGCGTAGCAGTTGTTGCCGTTTGGGAAGGGATAGCCTTTAATTTTTTAAAGGAACGAACCGCATTTTCTCACAACTACTTAAAAATTCAATTCTTAGTAAAGGATTTATTATTTACTTCGCTTGCCTTACAAGGATGTCGGGGTCGTGACCTTTTATCACGAGACATTTGAGGTGTTGTCCCTTGCGAAACGAAAGTAAAATTGTGAAGCAGAGTGCTTGTCTGTGGCAGTGTCGCTCTCTCTCAGACAAGACTTTAAGTTTAGTAAGCAACATTCGTTTCAATGAATGCTTCAAAAGAATAATGGCTAACTTGGAACAAGGATACGAAGATAGTCGATTTGAGAAAGACGTCGACAAAAATCTTCATTGCCCGATATGTAAGAATGTCTTGAAAGATCCCGTGCAGTGTCGAAGAAACCAACACTATTACTGTACTCCATGTATTACGAGACACTTGGAACAGACTTCACAAACCTGTCCCTTGTGCCAGGAAGAATTGACGACAGAAACCTTAGGACAACCAGCAAGAATTGTGACCGATTTATTATTAAGTCTCAAGATCAATTGTGATCACGCAAATAGAGGTTGTGGTGAGTCGGTTGAGCTGGAGTTTCTTCAACGCCATGTTGTAAACTGTGGATATTCGCCAACAAAGTGTGGAAACGATGGATGTTTGACAATTATTAACAAACAAGAGAAAGAAAGGCACGAGTCCCAAGTCTGTGAGTTTCGAATGGTGAAGTGTGAAGAATGTGGTAAAGATGTGCAGCACAAAACGTACAAAATGCACAATTGTTTAATGACAATAAGGACGGAGATTGATGCAATAAAGATGAATTTAAGCGACATGAAGACCGACATGAAAGATCAGCTGGAACTTATGAAGAACCAAATGCAATACGACCAACAGGAAATGATGAAAGAAGTCAGGGGAATGGTGGTCGAAATCAAAGATCAGATGAATAACTTGACTCAGCAAGCAAGTGAAGGTAAAGAGAAGCTGAAATACGTCGAGAAAGTTGTGGAAGGTCTCCACCAAGACAACATAAGAAGAAATATTGTGGTTGCTGGAGGATTTGACGGGAAATCAACGATTAATTCGGTAGAAATGTTCAGCTGGGCTGAGAGAGCCTGGGTACCACTACAACCCATGAAAGAACGACGTCGGACATCATCATCATTTGTTTACAAATAAGAAATGTTTGTTGCTGAAGGAGCCGCTGGTCCGGGTCGGTTGGATAGTATGGAAAGAATGAATATTAATAACCAGGAGCCAGCACAATGGATAGAATTTGAAGCAAAATTGCCATTCAAATCCACAAGACACAGCATTGTTGTTTGTGAAGATCGTTTAATAATGATAGGAGGATACAATGGTGATGTAGTCTCAGATGGTATCTATGAAATTTGTCTTACCCCTCCGTATTCCACAAAGTTGTTGTCCACAATGCCCCAACCAATATCTTGGCATGGTTCACAGCTCATTGATGACAAGATCCTAATTGCTGGAGGAATAAACACAAAGTATACCAAGGACAGTGTTGCAAGTGTTTTGTTGTATGATATAGCTAATAATAAATGTAAGCAAATGCAGCAATTGCCTTTTGCTATGTGTGAATTGGCAACTGTTAGTTGGAAAGGTAATGTGATTTGTCTAGGAGGAAAAGGTAAGGAGGGGAAATTATTAAACACTGTGTTTATTTATGATGTTAAGACAGGAAGGAGTGAAATGTTGCCTCCTATGAAGTATAAAAGGTCAGGATGTGCTGCTGTTGTTACAGGCAATGTAATAGTTGAAATGGGTGGCTACAATGAGGAAGAAAAATGTCTTAATTATGTAGAGTATTTTAATTTAGATCGCTACACTTGGGAGGAACTCCCTCCCATCAAGGAAAACAGGGTGCATCCAACTGCTGTTGTAAAGCCAGTCATTTAAAGTGTCACTGAGGCGAAAAATCGACCACAAGGTTTTGCGAGAATTTAACTTCGACGAACTTTATTGAGATATAAATACCCCGTGTACAAAATTTAAACCGATATAAACAAATAGGTTTAAAGTTATAAACGTTTGAAATGCTGAATATTGTGTCCGCCATTAAAATTTTCCTTACCGTGAATATTGATACCTGAGAAGTGTTGTGACGTCATAGTCTCAACCCAAGCTTGCGTGACTAAAGAAACAACAAGAGCGCATATAATTTGACAACAAAAAAGTCGAATTCAACATCATTTAGTTGTTCTTCTAGCTATGGATCGAAACGGAATCATCCATTATATGTTTGGAGTATATGGTAGCCCATTTGGACAAATCTGGTTTCGGAATTTGCCAGGACGATGATTGTATTGCTTCGGCTGACGAGATTGATAATCGCGCAATACGAACAAGATATTGCCGAAGAAAAGTACAATACATTCTCAATATAGCAACAGTTCAATTCTGACGTTGTGGTTTCTTCTTGAGAAAGACAGTATTAGTCAGCTAGAGACACTATCTTTATGTTGGTATGAATGTGTATAAAAATATGTATGTATATGTAATGTGGCTCTAGCTTGTATTTGATGCCTGATACATTTGATACTACTTACATAGAAATTCAAAAGTTCGAGAGCATTTTCTCTCCTGTTGGAAATTATACATCGACAGAAAAGAAAAAGAAAACTAGTTGGTCTCAGTATATAATTATGTCAATTTGCAACGGCCTGTTGACGTGGCTCACAAAGCTGGCGCATAAGTATAACTAAAGTATCAATAATGTGCTGAACTGCTTTAGCTTGTAGAATTGTTTGTTTTCTACGCCTAAAATATTTAGATTAGTATTTACGCTTTGTTGTTTTGCAAATCAGACTGTCTATTTATTGAGATAGTTATGCTATTTATTTTGTAACATCTAATAGCATTTTCTTTAAGTTTTAAAATACTAAATGAATTGCTAGTATATACATGTATTTTATATACAAATACAATACATCAAATTCAACCTTCCTTCTCGTTTGCTTTACTTACATGATATATTTTATGATCTTAAATAAAAGTATAGTGGAACTATGATTAGCATGGTATGGTATGGTATAAGAACAGGGGACAAGAAATATTCGCTTATTTTCCAACGGTTCACTTCCTTGGAGCTCGAGACTGCTCTGCCTCTGCCTCCAAAGTTTTGTTAGTCTTTCAAATAATAAGCATATTACCACGCTGAAAAACTTTTGTTTGTAGTAAGGTCGCTCTAAAAATCTTCATGGAAAATGGATTGAAACAAACTATGAATCATCTGGTTTAAATTGCGTGTCGGCGCGTTTAATATGTTCCGAACAAACGGACCTAACCCAGTTTGCTCGTATGATTTGTCAATTGGGCTTATATGCTGCGCAATCCTGCAGAATAATGTCATTCATTACCAGAATCCTTGGACTCTTATGTAAGGATATTCCTGCTTTAATATCATATTGATTGCTGCAATCTTGTGCAACAAAGCGAAATGATGGCATGACGGAATAATGTAATTTTAATGAGCGATTCTTCCAAGCTACGCTTGTTTACTATTTTGTTGGATTGAGACTCTGACGTCACAGACATCCTAGACCCAGTCTCAAATAAACACGTCCATTTTAATGGCGGCCGCGAATTTGCGTATTTCTTTCGTTAATATCTGCTTTACTTTTCCGAATATCAGCATGAAACTTCGTTTGGTAAGTCTTCGATACATGCACTTTAGGCTCATAGAGAAAAAAGTAGGGGTAAAAATTTCGTCTCAGTGACACTTTAATTAAACAATTCCTACAATAATTACATGTAATCTCTGTTTTTAATAAGTATACATGTCATATTAAAATTAATTAAATTTTGGAACTGGTGTTTCTTAACATACTTACTAATGATTTGAACATGTACTGTACCTTTAAAACATTTTTATATAACAATTTAATTAGATGTACTGGAGATAATTGTTATTCATGTTGTATATAGTCTTTGTATATATAGCTAATGAATTAAATAAACATAAAACACTTGGTGAGTATTTTTTAGCTTTTTGATATATAAGCAACATCCAGTAGCACCAGGGCACCTCCCCATTGGAAGCAGGTGTGTAGGAACTGGGAGACAGAGCAGGCATGTGTTCCCCCAACTTTGCCATAGAGTCATTTTTTATAGGCATACCAGGCAGAGAGGGGGAGGGGCAAATATTTGAAAAAGGAAAATTCTGGCACTTTCTGCTAGAAATTTCTGAGGAAGCTATGGCAGGGGTCTGGGCACAGCCCTGGGCTGGTGGGTAGGAGGGTGAAGCCCACCAGAATTTTTTTTTTATACCTATTAATACCTGTGAATCATATATCTATGAATCATATGATAGCAGATAGCTATACCTAATTGGCACCCCCTCCCCCCCTGCACCCCCCTATAAATCCATCACTGGGGGTGGGTGAGGTGAGGCAAAGAAAGAAATCACCTCCCCATTGGAAGCAGGTGTGTAGGAACTGGGGGAGGGGGGCAGAGCAGGCATGTGTTCCCCCAACTTTGCCATAGAGCCATTTTTCATAGGCATAGCAGGGGCAAATATTTGAAAAAGGAAAATTCAGGCACTTTCTGCTAGACATTTAAATTTCAGGGAATTTTGACATGAATTGCTGTGAAATGTTCAGGAAAAATTCCTAAGTCTAAAACTGAAAAATACGACTTAAAAATCAATATTTAACCCAAAATATTTCAGGCAAAAATCTCTGCCCCCCCCCAAACAGAATTGGGCTGCTAGCCTATGCCGTTTTTGCAAAAGAAAAGTACCTTTTTTGCTAAAAGTATGTACAGTACTTCAAGCCTCCTTTTTGAAGCTCCACACCCCATGATGAAAGTGCCCCTTTTGAAGCTGTGCCACTCATCAATTTGCTTCCTACATTACTAATTGGTCCAAATAAAAAAAAATACCCTGTAGTAAGAAATTAGGAAAAAAACCTCGCTATCTCAAACTCGGTTATCTCAAAAAACTCCGCTATCTCACTCAAACTCGGGTATCTCAAAAATTCGCTATCTCAAACAAGAGTTGATTTCCCTTCAACATATTTTTTCACTGTTACAAACCGTCTGTTTACATTACACCAAGCTCGCAAACGTACCACATGCACTACATGTATACGTACAACTTATCATATCACTTTAACTACATCTCATATGCAAACGCTGCCACTTTAGCTTTCCATCTGAGCCTCAGAACCGGCCATTCGAAGTTTGCAGGTTCGAATCCTGTCCGGGGCTCTGAGAAATTGAGCTTGACGAACGTCCACCAAACGTCTGTGACATTTAATACACCAAGCTCGCAAACGTACCACATGCACTACATGTATACATAGAACTTATCATAATTAATTATGCCGTTATCTTAAACTCCTGCTATCTCAAACTATTCTTTATCTTGCTTGAGAATTCGACATAGCGGAGTTCCACTGTGAAACACTTGGTTTGAAAATCCATTCTTAATCGTCTGTCCAAAAATTACGAAACATTCAGTTGTATCGCTCCAGGTTGAAACTGACCGACGATGATGAACGGAAAGAATTAAAATAAAGATTTGATTTCTAAGATTGGACTATAAGAGAATCGGAGTCTTTATTCTAGTCTTCAGTTGTTTCAAGTCATTACTGCTGTGTTCAATAACACAATATGTCATAATAATTCATTACAATATTAGAAAATATTTAATTATTCAACTCACTAATCACACTAAACAACAAGAAAATAGATTCCGTAACAGAAAATCATCACAAATAAAGTATATGCCTTTGATTGAGAAAGATATGCCCTTGTTCAAGGTTTGTCAAAGAACCAACCGCACCTTCTCAGAACTCTTACAAATTCTTAGTAAAGGATTTATTATTTACTTCGCTTGCCTTAAAAGGATGTCGAGGTCGTGACCTTTTATCACGAAACATTTGAGGTGTTGTCCCTTGCGAAACGAAAGTAAAACTGTGAATCAGACTTGCTTGTCTGTGGCATTGTCGCTCTCTCTATAAACACAAGACTGTAGGTTTAGTAAGCAACATTCGTTTCAATGAATGCTTCAAAAGAATAATGGCTAACCTCGACCAAGGTTACGAAGATAGTCGATTTGAGAAAGATGTCGACAAAAATCTTCATTGCCCGATATGTATGAATGTCTTGAAAGATCCCGTGCAGTGTCGAAGAAACCAGCACTATTACTGCACTCCATGTATTAAGAGACACTTGGAACAGACCTCACAAACCTGTCCCTTGTGCCAGGAAGAACTGACGACAGAAACCTTAGGACAACCAGCAAGAATTGTGACCGATTTATTATCAAGTCTCAAGATCAATTGCGATCACGCAAATAGAGGTTGTGGTGAGTTGGTTGAGCTGGAGTTTCTTCAACGCCATGTTGTAAACTGTGGATATTCGCCAACAAAGTGTGGAAACGATGGATGTTTGACAATTATTAACAAACAAGAGAAAGAAAGGCACGAGTCCCAAGTCTGTGAGTTTCGAATGGTGAAGTGCGAAGAATGTGGTAAAGACGTGCAGCACAAAACGTACAAAATGCACAGTTGTTTAATGACGATGAGGGCGGAGATTGATGCAATAAAGGCGAATTTAAGCGAGATGAAGACCGATTTTGTCGACATGAAAGATCAGCTGGAACTTATAAAGAACCAAATGCAATGCAACCAACAGGAAATGATGAAAGAAGTCAGGGGAATGATGGTCGAAATGAAAGATCAGATGAATAATTTGACTCAGCAAGCAACTGAAGTTAAAGAGAAGCTGAAATACGTCGAAAAAGTTGTGGAAGGTCTCCACCAAGACAACATAAGAAGAAATATTGTGGTTGCTGGAGGATTTGACGGGAAATCAACGATTAATTCGGTAGAAATGTTCAGCTGGGTTGAGAGAGCCTGGGTACCACTACAACCCATGAAAGAACGACGTCGGATATCATCATCATTTGTTTACAAACAACAAATGTTTGTTGCTGGAGGAGCCGCTGGTCTGGGTCGGCTGGATAGTATGGAAAGAATGAATATTAATAACCAGGAGCCAGCGCAATGGATAGAATTTGAAGCAAAATTGCCATTCAAATCCACAAGACACAGCATTGTTGTTTGTGAAGATCGTTTAATAATGATAGGAGGATACAATGGTGATGTAGTCTCAGATGGTATCTATGAAATTCGTCTTACCCCTCCGTATTCCACAAAGTTGTTGTCCACAATGCCCCAACCAATATCGTTGCACAGTTCACAGCTCATTAATGACAAGATCCTGATTGCTGGAGGAACAACCACAAAGTACTCCAAGGACACTGTTGCAAGTGTTTTGTTGTACGATATAGGTAATAATAAATGTAAGCAAATGCAGCAATTGCCTTTTGCTGTGTATGAATTGGCAACTGTTAGTTGGAAAGGTAATGTGATTTGTCTCGGAGGAATAAGTAAGAAGGGGAAAACATTAAACACTGTGTTTATTTATGATGTTAAGACAGGAAGCTCCTATGAAGTATAAAAGGTCAGGATGTGCAGCTGTTGTTACAGGCAATGTAATAGTTGTAATGGGTGGCAAAAATGAGGAAAAATATCTTAATTATGTAGAGTATTTTAATTTAGATCGCTACACTTGGGAGGAACTCCCCCCCATGAAGGAAAACAGGGGGCATCCAGCTGCTGTTGTAAAGCCAGTCATTTAAACAATTCCTACAATAATTACATGTAATCTCTGTTTTTAATAAATATACATGTCATATTAAAATTAATTAAATTTTGGAACTGGTGTTTCTTAACATACTTACTAATGATTTGAACATGTATTGTCCATTTAAAACATTTTTATATAACAATTTAATTAGATGTACTGGAGATAATTGTTATTCATGTTGTATATAGTCTTTGTATGTATAGCTAATGAATTAAATAAACATAAGACACTTGGTAAGTGTTTTTTAGCTTTTTGATATATAAGCAACATCCAGTAGCACCAGGGGGTGGGCAGTGATGGATCCAGCTTGATCTGGTAGGGGGGGGGGGGGGTGCTGAGCAAGTGAAGTGAGATGAGGTGTGGGTTGCAACCGAGGCAGGGTGGAGGGCCGCTGAGGGAGCTATGGCAGGGGTCTGGGCACAGCCCTGGGCTGGTGGGTAGGAGGGTGAAGCCCACCAGAATTTTTTTTTTATACCTATTAATACCTGTGAATCATATATCTATGAATCATATGATAGCAGATAGCTATAATGATACCTAATACCTAGGTCCTATGAAGTTTACATGGACATTGACTGAATGTGTCCTTTAATGTACTTGGATTTGACAAGGCAATTGGCACCCCCTGCACCCCCCTATAAATCCATCACTGGGGGTGGGTGAGGTGAGGCAAAGAAATAAATCACCTCCCCATTGGAAGCTGGTGTGTAGGAACTGGGGGAGGGAGGCAGAGCAGGCATGTGTTCCCCCAACTTTGCCATAGAGCCATTTTTCATAGGCATAGCAGGGGCAAATATTTGAAAAAGGAAAATTCAGGCACTTTCTGCTAGACATTTAAATTTCAGGGAATTTTGACATGAATTGCTGTGAAATGTTCAGGAAAAATTCCTAAGTCTAAAACTGAAAAATACGACTTAAAAATCAATATTTAACCCAAAATATTTCAGGCAAAAATCTCTGCCCCCCCAAACAGAATTGGGCTGCTAGCCTATGCCGTTTTTGCAAAAGAAAAGTACCTTCTTTGCTAAAAGTATGTACAGTACTTCAAGCGTCCTTTTTGAAGCTCCACACCCCGTGATGAAAGTGCCCCTTTTGAAGCTGTGCCACTCATCAATTTGCTTCCTACACTACTTGAGCAATTGGTCCAAATAAAAAAAAATACCTGTAGTAAGAAATTAGGAAAAAAAACTCGCTATCTCAAACTCGGTTATGTCAAAAAACTTCACTATCTCAAACTGGGGTATATAAAAAAACTTCGCTATCTCAAATTTGGGTATCGGCTCAAAAAACTTCGCTATCTCAAACTCGGGCATCTCAAAAACTTCGCTATCTCGAACTCGGGCATCTCAAAAACTTCGCTATCTCGAACTCGGGTATCTCAAAAACTTCGCTATCTCAAACTCGGGCATCTCAAAAACTTCGCTATCTCGAACTCGGGTATCTCAAAAACTTCGCTATCTCGAACTTGGGTATCTCAAAAACTTCGCTATTTCAAACTCGGGTATCTCTAAAACTTGGCTATCTCAAACTCGGGTATCTCAAAAACTTCGTTATCTCAAACTCGGTTATCTCAAAAACTTCGCTATCTCAAACTCGGGTATCTCAAAAACTTCGCTATCTCAAACTTGGGTATCACAAAAACTTCGCTATCTCGAACTCGGGTATCTCAGAAACTTCGTTATCTCAAACTCGGGTATCTCAAAAACTTGGCTATCTCAAACTCGGTTATCTCAAAAACTTCGCTATCTCAAACTCGGGTATCTCAAAAACTTGGCTATCTCAAACTCGGTTATCTCAAAAACTTCGCTATCTCGAACTCGGGTATCTCAAAAACTTCGCTATCTCGAACTTGGGTATCTCAAAAACTTCGCTATCTCAAACTCCGGTATCTCAAAAACTCAGTTCTCTATCTCAAACTCGGGTATCTCAAAAACTTCGCTATCTCGAACTCGGGTATCTCAAAAACTTCGCTATCTCAAACTCGGGTATCTCAAAAACTTCGCTATCTCAAACTCGGGTATCTCAAAAACTTCGCTATTTCAAACTCGGGTATCTCTAAAACTTGGCTATCTCAAACTCGGGTATCTCAAAAACTTCGCTATCTCAAACTCGGTTATCTCAAAAACTTCGCTATCTCAAACTCGGGTATCTCAAAAACTTCGCTATCTCAAACTTGGGTATCTCAAAAACTTCGCTATCTCAAACTCGGTTATCTCAAAAACTTCGCCATCTCAAACTCGGGTATCTCAAAAACTTGGCTATCTCAAACTCGGTTATCTCAAAAACTTCGCTATCTCGAACTCGGGTATCTCAAAAACTTCGCTATCTCGAACTTGGGTATCTCAAAAACTTCGCTATCTCAAACTCGGGTATCTCAAAAACTCAGTTCTCTATCTCAAACTCGGGTATCTCAAAAACTTCGCTATCTCGAACTCGGGTATCTCAAAAACTTCGCTATCTCGAACTCGGGTATCTCAAAAACTTCGCTATCTCGAACTCGGGTATCTCAAAAACTTCGCTATCTCAAACTCGGGTATCTCAAAAACTTCGCTATCTCAAACTCGGGTATCTCAAAAACTTCGCTATCTCAAACTCGGTTATCTCAAAAATTTCGCTATCTCAAACTCGGTTATCTCAAAAACTTCGCTATCTCAAACTCGGTTATCTCAAAAACTTCGCTATCTCAAACTCGGTTATCTCAAAAACTTCGCTATCTCAAACTCGGTTATCTCAAAAATTTCGCTATCTCAAACTCGGTTATCTCAAAAACTTCGCTATCTCAAACTCGGTTATCTCAAAAACTTCGCTATCTCAAACTCGGTTATCTCAAAAACTTCGCTATCTCAAACTCGGTTATCTCAAAAATTTCGCTATCTCGAACAAGAGCTGATTTCCCTTCAACATATTTTTTCACTGTTACTGAAACGTCTGTTAAATTACACCAAGCTCGCAAACATGCACTACATGTATACGTACAAGTTATCACTTCAACTATACATCTCATATGCAAACGCTACCACTTAAGAGCAATTAAATCTGACTATGAATTTGCAACCTTAGCTCTCCTTAGAGACTGAGTGGCTCAATGGTTGGAGCGTTGCACCAAGCTCGCAAACGTACCACATGCACTACATGTATAGTAATACGTACAACTTATCATAATTAATTACCCCGACGTTATCTTTAACTCCTGCTATCTCAAACTATTCTTTATCTTGCTTGAGAGTTCGACATAGCGGGGTTCCACTGTGAAACACTTGGTTTGAAAATACATTCTTAATCGTCTGTCTAAAAATTACGAAACATTCAGTTGTATCGCTCCAGGTTGAAACTGACCGACGATAATGAACGGAAAGAATTAAAATAAAGATTTGATTTCTAAGATTGGACCAAGAGAATCGGAGTCTTTATTCTAGTCTTCAGTTGTTTCAAGTCACTACTGCTGTGTTCAATAACACAATATGTCATAATAATTCATTACAATATTAGAAAATATTTAATTATGCAACTCACTAATCACACTAAACAACAAGAAAATAGATTCCGTTTCAGAAAAATATCACAAATAAAGTATATGCCTTTGATTGAGAAAGATATGCCCTTGTTCAAGGTTTGTCAAAGAACCAACCGTATCTTCTCAGAACTCTTACAAATTCTTAGTAAAGGAATATTATATTTACTTCGCTTGCCTTAATTAAAAGGATGTCGGGGTCGTGACCTTTTATCACGAGACATTTGGGTGTTGTCCCTTGCGAAACGAAAGTAAAACTGTGAATCAGAGTTGCTTGTCTGTGGCAGTGTCGCTCTTTGAGTCTATAACACAAGACTGTAGGTTTAGTAAGCACCATTCGTTTCAATGAATGCTTCAAAAGAATAATGGCCAACCTTGACCAAGGTTACGAAGATAGTCGATTTGAGAAAGATGTCGACAAAAATCTTCATTGCCCGATATGTATGAATGTCTTGAAAGATCCCGTGCAGTGTCGAAGAAACCAACATTATTACTGCACTCCATGTATTAAGAGACACTTGGAACAAACCTCACCAACCTGTCCCTTGTGCCAGGAAGAATTGACGACAGAAACCTTAGGTCAACCAGCGAGAATCGTGACCGATTTATTATCAAGTCTCAAGATCAATTGTGATTACGCAAATAGAGGTTGTGGTGAGTCGGTTGAGCTGGAGTTTCGTCAACGCCATGTTGTAAACTGTGGATATTCGCCAACAAAGTGTGGAAACGATGGATGCTTGACAATTATTAATCAACGGGAGAAAGAAAGGCACGAGTCCCAAGTCTGTGAGTTCCGAATGGTGAAGTGCGAAGAATGTGGTAAAGACGTGCAGCACAAAACGTACAGAATGCACAATTGTTTAAGGACAATGAGGACGGAGATGAATGCAATAAAGACGAATTTAAGCGACGTGAAGACCGATTTTTCCGACATGAAAGATCAGATGGAACTTACGAAAAACCAAATGCAATACAACCAAGAGGAGATGATGAAAGAAGTCAGGGGAATGATGGTCGCAATGACAGATCAGATGAATAATTTGACTCAGCAAGCAACTGAAGTTAAAGAAGAGATGAAATACGTTAAGGCAGTGGTTGAAGGTCCCCACCAAACCAACAAAAGAGGAAATATTGTGGTTGCTGGAGGACATGACGGAAAATCAGGGCTTAATTCGGTGGAAATGTTCAGCTGGGCTGAGAGAGCCTGGGTACCACTACAACCCATGAAAGAACGGCGTGAGAGATCATCATCATTTGTTTACAAACAACAAATGTTTGTTGCTGGAGGAGGCACTGGTCCGGGTCGGCTGGATAGTATGGAAAGAATGAATATTAACCAGGAGCCAGCACAATGGATAGAATTTGAAGCAAAATTGCCATTCAAATCAACGAGACACAGCATTGTTGTTTATGAAGATTGTTTAATAATGATAGGAGGATACAATGGTGATGTAGTCTCAGATGGTATCTATGAAATTCGTCTTACCCCTCCGTATTCCACAAAGTTGTTGTCCACAATGCCCCAACCAATATCTTTCCACAGTTCACAGCTCATCGATGACAAGATCCTTATTGCTGGAGGAACAACCACAAACTACACCAAGGACAGTGTTGCAAGTGTTTTGTTGTATGATATAGCTAATAATAAATGTAAAGAAATGCAGCAATTGCCTTTTGCTGTGTGTGCTATGGCTAGTGTTAGTTGGAAAGGTAATGTGATTTGTCTAGGAGGAAGAGATAAGGAGAGGAAAGCATTAAACACTGTGTTTATTTATGATGTTAAGACAGGAAGGAGTGAAATGTTGCCTCCTATGAAGTATAGAAGGTATGGATGTGCAGCAGTTGTTACAGGCAATGTAATACTTGTAATGGGTGGCTGCAATGCGGAAGAAAAATATCTTAATTATGTAGAGTATTTTAATTTAGATCACTACACTTGGGAGGAACTCCCTCCCATGATGGAAAACAGGTTGCAGCCAACTGCTGTTGTAAAGCCAGTCATTTAAACAATTTCTACAATAATTACATGTAATCTCTGTTTTTAATAAATATACATGTTATATTAAAATTAATTAAATTTTGGAACTGGTGTTTCTTAACATACTTACTAATGATTTGAACATGTACTGTCCATTTAAAACATTTTTATATAACAATTTAATTAGATGTACTGGAGATAATTGTTATTCATGTTGTATATAGTCTTTGTATGTATAGCTAATGAATTAAATAAACATAAAACACTTGAGTATTTTTTAGCTTTTTGATCCCCATTGGAAGCAGGTGTGTAGGAACTGGGGGACAGAGCAGGCATGTGTTCCCCCAACTTTGCAATAGAGCCATTCTTTATAGGCATAGCAGGGAGAGAGCAGGGAGAAAATATTTGAAAAAGGAAAATTCAGGCACTTTCTACTAGAAATTTCAGGCAATTTTGACATGAATTGCTGTGAAATGTTCAGGAAAAATTCCTAAGTCTAAAGCTGAAAAATACGACTTAAAAATCAATATTTAACACAAAATTTTTCAGGCAAAAATCTCTGCCCTCCCAAACAGAATTGGGCTGCTAGCCTATGCCGTTTTAGCAAAAGAAAAGTACCTTTTTTGCTAAAAGTATGTACAGTACTTCAAGCGTCCTTTTTGAAGTCCCACACCCCATGATGAAAGTGCCCCTTTTGAAGCTGTGCCACTCATCAATTTGCTTCCTACACTACCAATTGGTCCAAATAAAAACAAAAAATACCCTGTAGTAAGAAATTAGGAAAAAAAGCTCGCTATCTCAAACTCGGGTATCTCAGAAACTTCGCTATCTCAAACTCGGTTATCTTAAAACCTTCGCTATCTCAAATTCGGGTATCTCAAAAAACTTCGCTATCTCAAACTCGGGTATCTCAAAAAACTTCGCTATCTCAAACTCGGGTATCTCAAAAAACTTCGCTATCTCAAACTCGGGTATCTCAAAAAACTTCGCTATCTCAAACTCGGGTATCTCAAAAAACTTCGCTATCTCAAACTCGGGTATCTCAAAAAACTTCGCTATCTCAAACTCGGGTATCTCAAAAACTTCGCTATCTCAAACTCGGTTATCTCAAAAACTTCGCTATCTCAAACTCGGGTATCTCAAAAACTTCGCTATCTCAAACTCGGTTATCTCAAAATACTTCGCTATCTCAAACTCGGGTATCTCAAAAACGTCGCTATCTCAAACTCGGGTATCTCAAAAAACTTCGCTATCTCAAACTCGGGTATCTCAAAAAACTTCGCTATCTCAAACTCGGTTATCTCAAAAACTTCGCTATCTCAAACTCGGGTATCTCAAAAAACTTCGCTATCTCAAACTCGGTCATCTCAAAAACTTCGCTATCTCAAACTCGGGTATCTCAAAAACTTCGCTATCTCAAACTCGGGTATCTCAAAAAACTTCGCTTCGCTATCTCAAACTCGGGTATCTCAAAAACTTCGCTATCTCAAACTTGGGTATCTCGAAAACTTCGCTATCTCAAACTCGGGTATCTCAATAACTTCGCTATCTCAAACTCGGGTATCTCAAAAACTTCGCTATCTCAAACTCGGGTATCTCAAAAAACTTCGCCACCTCAAACTCGGGTATCTCAAAAACTTCGCTATCTCAAATTTGGGTATCTCAAAAACGTCGCTATGTCAAACTCGGGTATCTCAAAAACTTCGCTATCTCAAACTCGGCGACGGGTATCTCAAAAACTTCGCTACCTCAAACTCGGGTATCTCAAAAACTTCGCTATCTCAAACTCGGGTATCTCAAAAAACTTCGCTTCGCTATCTCAAACTTGGGTATCTCAAAAACTTCGCTATCTCAAACTCGGGTATCTCAAAAACTTCGCTATCTCAAACTCGGGTATCTCAAAAACTTCAGTGCTATCTCAAGTAAGTAAGTAAGTAAGTAAGTAAGTAAGTAAGTAAGTAAGTAAGTAAGTAAGTAAGTAAGTAAGTAAGTAAGTAAGTAAGTAAGTAAGTAAGTAAGTAAGTAAGTAAGTAAGCGCGCGCGCGCGCGCGCGCGCGCGCGCGTAAGTAAGTAAGTAAGTAAGTAAGTAAGTAAGGACTGGGGGCTAATCATCCTTACTTGCAGCCAGTGGCTGAATTGCAAAGGACGCAGATCAACGTGGCCGTGTCGAGGCATATCAAGGCGCTCGAAGCAGCCGCCAACGACACAGTTCAGACCACGGATCACAGCTGAGATGTTAGGTGTTGATTTTATGGAGGGAGGAAAACCGGAGAACCCGGCGAAAAACCCTCGAAGCACAGGAGAGATCAACTACAAACTCTACTCACATGGGTATCTCAAAAACTTCGCTATCTCAAACTTGGGTATCTCAAAAAACTTTGCTATCTCAAACTCGGGTATCTCAAAAACTTTGCTATCTCAAACTCGGGTATCTCAAAAAACTTTGCTTACCTCAAACTCGGGTATCTCAAAAACTTGGCTATCTCACTCAAACTCGGGTATCTCAAAAATTCGCTATCTCAAACAAGAGCTGATTTCCCTTCAACATCTTTTTTCACTGTTACAAACCGTCTGTTAAATTACACCAAGCTCGCTAACGTACCACATGCACTACAGGTATACGTATACAACCTATCAGATCACTTTAACTACATCTCATTTGCAAACGCTACCACTTAGGAGCACATATAACTGTGAATTTGCAACCCTAACTCTCCATCTGAACCTCAGTGGCTCTATCAGTGTTAGAGCGTCTAACCGGCCATTAGAAGGGTGCAGGTTCGAACCCTGTCTGGGGTCTCAGAAATCTTTTCTGAGTAATTGAGCTTGACGAACGTCCACCAAACGTCTGTTACATTACTCCAAGCTCACAAACGTACCACACGCACTACAGGTATACGTACAACTTAACATAATTAATTACCCCGACATTATCTTAAACTCTTTATTACTATCTCAAACTATTCTTTATCTTGCTGGAGAGTTAGACATAGCGGGGTTCCACTGTGAAACACTTGGTTTGAAAATGCATTCTTAATCGTCGGTCTAAAAATTACGAAACATTCAGTTGTATCGCTCCAGGTTGAAACTGACCGACGATGATGAACGGAAAGAATTAAGATAAAGATTTGCTTTCTAAGATTGGACTAAGAGAATCGGAGTCTTTATTCTAGTCTTCAGTTGTTTCAAGTCATTACTGCTGTGTTCAATAACACAATATGTCATAATAATTCATTACAATATTAGAAAATATTTAATTACGCAACTCACTAATCACACTAAACAACAAGAAAATAGATTCTGTTCCAGAAAAATATCACAAATAAAGTATATGCCTTTGATTGAGAAAGATATACCCTTGTTCAAGGTTTGTCAAAGAACCAACCGCATCTTCTCAGAACTCTTATAAATTCTTAGTAACGGATTTATTATTTACTTCGCTTGCCTTAAAAGGATGTCGGGGTCGTGACCTTTTATCACGCGACATTTGAGGTGTTGTCCCTTGCGAAACGAAAGTAAAACTGTGAAGCAGAGCTTGTCTGTGGCAGTGTCGCTCTCTCTCAGACAAGACTGTAAGTTTAGTAAGCAACATTCGTTTCAATGAATGCTTCAAAAGAATAATGGCTAACCTCGACCAAGGTTACGAAGATAGTCGATTTGAGAAAGATGTCGACAAAAATCTTCATTGCCCGATATGTATGAATGTCCTGAAAGATCCCGTGCAGTGTCGAAAAAACCAACATTATTACTGCACTCCATGTATTAAGAGACACTTGGAACACACCTCACAAACCTGTCCCTTGTGCCAGGAAGAATTGACGACAGAAACCTTAGGACAACCAGCAAGAATTGTGACCGATTTATTATCAAGTCTCAAGATCCATTGCGATCACGCAAATAGAGGTTGTGGTGAGTCTGTTGAGCTGGAGTTTCTTCAACGCCATGTTGTAAACTGTGGATATTCGCCAACAAAGTGTGGAAACGATGGATGTTTGACAATTATTAACAAACAAGAGAAAGAAAGGCACGAGTCCCAAGTCTGTGAGTTTCGAATGGTGAAGTGCGAAGAATGTGGTAAAGACGTGCAGCACAAAACATACAACATACACAATTGTTTAATGACAATAAGGCGGAGATGAATGCGATGAAAATGAATTTAAGCGACGTGAAGACCGATTTGGCCGACGTGAAAGATCAGCTGGAAGTTATGAAGCACCAAATCCAATGGAACCAAGAAGAAATGATGAAAGAAGTCAGGGGAATGAAGCTCGAAATCAAAGACCAGATGAATAACTTGACTCAGCAAGCAACTGAAGTTAAAGAAAAGATCAAATACGTCGAGAAAGTCATGGAAAGTCGCCACCAAGGCAACATAAGAGGAAATATTATGGTTGCTGGAGGATATGACGGAAAATCAACGATTAATTCGGTAGAAATGTTCAGCTGGGCTGAGAGAGCCTGGGTACCACTACAACCCATGAAAGAACGACGTCGGACATCATCATCATCATTTGTTTACAAACAACAAATGTTTGTTGCTGGAGGATTCACTGGTCAGGGTGGTCGACTGGATAGTATGGAAAGAATGAATATTAACCAGGAGCCAGGACAATGGATAGAATGTGAAGTGAAATTGCCATTCAAATCCTCACGACACAGCATTGTTGTTTATGAAGATCGTTTAATAATGATAGGAGGATACAATGGTGATGTAGTCTCAGATGGTATCTATGAAATCCGTCTTACCCCTCCGTATTCCACAAAGTTGTTGTCCACAATGGCACAACCAATAGCTTTCCACAGTTCACAGCTGATTGATGACAAGATCCTGATTACTGGAGGAACGACCAGAAACTCTTACAAGGACACTGTTGCAAGTGTTTTGTTGTACGATATAGCTAATAATAAATGTAAAGAAATGCAGCAATTGCCTTTTGCTGTGTATGATATGGCTTCTGTTAGTTGGAAAGGTAATGTGATTTGTCTGGGAGGAAGAGGTAAGGAGAGGAAAGTATTAAACACTGTGTTTATTTATGATGTTAAGACAGGAAGGAGTGAAATGTTGCCTCCTATGAAGTATAGAAGGTCAGGATGTGCTGCTGTTGTTACAGGTAATGTAATAGTTGTAATGGGTGGCTATGATGAGGAAGACAAATGTCTTAATTATGTAGAGTATTTTAATTTAGATCGCTACACTTGGGAGGAACTCCCTCCCATGAAGGAAAACAGGGCGCATCCAACTGCTGTTGTAAAGCCAGTCATTTAAACAATTTCTACAATAATTACATGTAATCTCTGTTTTTAATAAATATACATGGCATATTAAAATTAATTAAATTTTGGAACTGGTGTTTCTTAACATACTTACTAATGATTTGAACATGTACTGTACATTTAAAACATTTTTATATAACAATTTAATTAGATGTACCGGAGATAATTGTTATTCATGTTGTATATAGTCTTTGTATATATAGCTAATGAATTAAATAAACATAAAACACTTGGTGAGTATTTTTTAGCTTTTTGTTATATAAGCAACATCCATTAGCACCAGGGGGTGGGCAGTGATGGATCCAGCTTGATCTGGTAGGCGGGGTGCTGAGCGAGCGAAGTGAGATGAGGTGTGGGGTACAACCGAGGCAGGGTGGAGGGGCGCTGAGGGAGCTATGGCAGGGGTCTGGGCACAGCCCTGGGCTGGTGGGTAGGAGGGTGAAGCCCACCAGAAATTTTTTTTATACCTATTAATACCTGTGAATCATATATCTATGAATCATATGATAGCAGATAGCTATAATGATACCTAATACCTAAGTCCTATGAAGTTTACATGGACATTGACTGAATGTGTCCTTTAATGTACTTGGATTTGACAAGGCAATTGGCACCCCCTGCACCCCCCTATAAATCCATCACTGGGGGTGGGTGAGGTGAGGCAAAGAAAGAAATCACCTCCCCATTGGAAGCAGGTGTGTAGGAACTGGGGGAGGGGGGCAGAGCAGGCATGTGTTCCCCCAACTTTGCCATAGAGCCATTTTTCATAGGCATAGCAGGAGCAAATATTGGAAAAAGGAAAATTCAGGCACTTTCTGCTAGACAGTTAAATTTCAGGGAATTTTGACATGAATTGCTGTGAAATGTTCAGGAAAAATTCCTAAGTCTAAAACTGAAAAATACGACTTAAAAATCAATATTTAACCCAAAATATTTCAGGCAAAAATCTCTGCCCCCCCCCCCAAACAGAATTGGGCTGCTAGCCTATGCCGTTTTTGCAAAAGAAAAGTACCTTTTTTGCTAAAAGTATGTACAGTACTTCAAGCCTCCTTTTTGAAGCTCCACACCCCATGATGAAAGTGCCCCTTTTGAAGCTGTGCCACTCATCAATTTGCTTCCTACATTACTAATTGGTCCAAATAAAAAAAAAATACCCTGTAGTAAGAAATTAGGAAAAAAACCTCGCTATCTCAAACTCGGTTATCTCAAAAAACTTCGCTATCTCACTCAAACTCGGGTATCTCAAAAATTCGCTATCTCAAACAAGAGTTGATTTCCCTTCAACATATTTTTTCACTGTTACAAACCGTCTGTTTACATTACACCAAGCTCGCAAACGTACCACATGCACTACATGTATACGTACAACTTATCATATCACTTTAACTACATCTCATATGCAAACGCTGCCACTTTAGCTTTCCATCTGAGCCTCAGAACCGGCCATTCGAAGTTTGCAGGTTCGAATCCTGTCCGGGGCTCTGAGAAATTGAGCTTGACGAACGTCCACCAAACGTCTGTGACATTTAATACACCAAGCTCGTAAACGTACCACATGCACTACATGTATACATAGAACTTATCATAATTAATTATGCCGTTATCTTAAACTCCTGCTATCTCAAACTATTCTTTATCTTGCTTGAGAATTCGACATAGCGGAGTTCCACTGTGAAACACTTGGTTTGAAAATGCATTCTTAATCGTCTGTCTAAAAATTACGAAACATTCAGTTGTATCGCTCCAGGTTGAAACTGACCGACGATGATGAACGGAAAGAATTAAAATAAAGATTTGATTTCTAAGATTGGACTATAAGAGAATCGGAGTCTTTATTCTAGTCTTCAGTTGTTTCATTACTGCTGTGTTCAATAACACAATATGTCATAATAATTCATTACAATATTAGAAAATATTTAATTATTCAACTCACTAATCACACTAAACAACAAGAAAATACATTCTGTTCCAGAAAAATATCACAAATAAAGTATATGCCTTTGATTGAGAAAGATATACCATTGTTCAAGGTTTGTCAAAGAACCAAACGCATCTTCTCAGAACTTTTACAAATTCTTAGTAAAGGATTTATTATTTACTTCGCTTGCCTTAAAAGGATGTCGGGGTCGTGACGTTTTATCACGAGATATTTGAGGTGTTGTCTCTTGCGAAACGAAAGTAAAACTGTGAATCAGAGTGGCTTGTCTGTGGCATTGTCGCTCTCTCTATAAACACAAGACTGTAGGTTTAGTAAGCAACATTCGTTTCAATGAATGCTTCAAAAGAATAATGGCTAACCTCGACCAAGGTTACGAAGATAGTCGATTTGAGAAAGATGTCGACAAAAATCTTCATTGCCCGATATGTATGAATGTCTTGAAAGATCCCGTGCAGTGTCGAAGAAACCAACACTATTACTGCACTCCATGTATTAAGAGACACTTGGAACAGACCTCACAAACCTGTCCCTTGTGCCAGGAAGAATTGACGGCCGAAACCTTAGGACAACCAGCAAGAATTGTGACCGATTTATTATCAAGTCTCAAGATCCATTGCGATCACGCAAATAGAGGTTGTGGTGAGTCGGTTGAGCTGGAGTTTCTCCAACGCCATGTTGTAAACTGTGGATATTCGCCAACAAAGTGTGGAAACGATGGATGTTCGACAATTATTAATAAACGAGAGAAAGAAAGGCACGAGTCCCAAGTCTGTGAGTTTCGAATGGTGGAGTGCGAAGAATGTGGTAAAGACGTGCAGTACAAAACGTACAAAATGCACAATTGTTTAATGACAATAAGGACGGAGATTAATGCAATAAAGACGAATTTAAGCGACGTGAAGACCGATTTTGTCGACATGAAAGATCAGCTGGAAGTTATGAAGCACCAAATGCAATACAACCAAGAGGAAATAATGGAAGAAGTCAGGGGAATGATGGTCGAAATCAAAGATCAGATGACTCGGCAAACAACTGAAGTTAAAGAAAAGCTGAAATACGTGGAGGAAGTCGTGGAAGGTCTCCACCAAGACAACATAAGAGGAAATATTGTGGTTGCTGGAGGATATGACGGGAAATCAGAGCTTAATTCGGTAGAAATGTTCAGCTGGGCTGAGAGAGCCTGGGTACCACTACAACCCATGAAAGAACGACGTTGGAAATCATCATCATTTGTTTACAAACGACAAATGTGTGTTGCTGGAGGAGCCACTGGTCAAGCTCGGCTGGATAGTATGGAAAGAATGAATATCAACCAGGAGCCAGCGCAATGGATAGAATTTGAAGCGAAATTGCCATTCAAATCCACAAGACACAGCATTGTCGTTCATGAAGATCGTTTAATAATGACAGGGGGATACAATGGTGATGTAGTCTCAGATGGTATCTATGAAATTCGTCTTACCCCTCCGCATTCCATAACGTTGTTGTCTACCTTGCCACAACCAATATCGTCCCACAGTTCACAGCTCATTGATGACAAGATCCTGATTGCTGGAGGACGCACCACAGGCTACAACAAGGACAGTGTTGCAAGTGTTTTGTTGTACGATATAGCTAATAATAAATGTAAAGAAATGCAGCAATTGCCTTTTACTATGTATGATATGGCTACTGTTAGTTGGAAAGGTAATGTGATTTGTCTGGGAGGAAGAGGTAAGGAAGGGAAAGCATTAAACACTGTGTTTATTTATGATGTTAAGATAGGGAGGAGTGAAATGTTGCCTCCTATGAAGTATAAGAGGTCAGGATGTGAAGCTGTTGTTACAGGCAATGTAATAGTTGTGATGGGTGGCTATAATGAGGAAGAAAAATGGCTTAATTATGTAGAGTATTTTAATTTAGATCGCTACACTTGGGAGGAACTCCCTCCCATGAATGAAAACAGGGTGCAGCCAACTGCGGTTGTAAAGCCAGTCATTTAAACAATTCCTACAATAATTACATGTAATCTCTGTTTTTACTAAATATACATGTCATATTAAAATTAATTAAAGTTTGTAACTGGTGTTTCTTAACATACTTACTAATGATTTGAACATGTACTGTCCATTTAAAACATTTTTATATAACAATTTAATTAGATGTACTGGAGATAATTGTTATTCATGTTGTATATAGTCTTTGTATATATAGCTAATGAATTAAATAAACATAAAACACTTGGTGAGTATTTTTTAGCTTTTTGATATATAAGCAACATCCAGTAGCACCAGGGGGTGGGCAGTGATAGATCCAGCTTGATCTGGTGGGGGGGGGGGGGGGTGCTGAGCAAGCGAAGTGAGATGAGGTGTGGGTTGCAACCGAGGCAGGGTGGAGGGCCGCTGAGGGAGCTATGGCAGGGGTCTGGGCACAGCCCTGGGCTGGTGGGTAGGAGGGTGAAGCCCACCAGAATTTGTTTTTACACCTATTAATACCTGTGAATCATATATCTATGAATCATATGATAGCAGATAGCTATAATGATACCTAATACCTAGGTCCTATGAAGTTTACATGGACATTGACTGAATGTGTCCTTTAATGTACTTGGATTTGACAAGGCAATTGGCACCACCTGCACCCCCCTATAAATCTATCACTGGGGGGGGGGGGGGGGGGGGTGAAGTGAGGCAAAGAAAGAAATCACCTCCCCATTGGAAGCAGGTGTGTAGGAACTGGGGGAGGGGGGCAGAGCAGGCATGTGTTCCCCCAACTTTGCCATAGAGCCATTTATCTATGCATAGCAGGAGCAAATATTTGAAAAAGGAAAATTCAGGCACTTTCTGTTAGACATTTAAATTTCAGGGAATTTTGACATGAATTGCTGTGAAATGTTCAGGAAAAATTCATAAGTCTAAAACTGAAAAATACAACTTAAAAATCAATATTTAACCCAAAATTTTTCAGGCAAAAATATCTGGCCCCCCAAACAGAATTGGGCTGCTAGCCTATGCCATTTTTGCAAAAGAAAAGTACCTTTTTTGAAAAGTACTTTTTTGCATGTACTATTAGTACTTCAAGGGTCCTTTTTGAAGCTCCACACCCCGTGATGAAATTGCCCCTTTTGAAGCTGTGCCACTCATCAATTTGCTTCCTGCAGTACTAATTGGTCCGAATAAAAACAAAAAATACCCTGTAGTGAGAAATTAGGAAAACCTAAAATGTGTTGCATTTTGAGTCTTTATTTTTATATTCTATAATCTTCAGAAATCTTAAATCTCTCCTCAAAATGCAGGAGTCTCGAGTGTGTCTCCTTCCATTGTGAGACAGGTTAGTAGGTTACTAGGTTATACCAAGCCTGGCGGAGCTGGGGCGGCAGGGGCGGCCATGGCCACCCCACTTTTTGGTCAAATGTTGTTGCTGACATAAGCATTTTTAAAAATATATAAAAGTATATAAAAATAGCGATATAAAATTTTTAAGTTTTATTACAATAATGTGCACTGCAATCTTGAAAACGAAGTCCAGAATGAGATTTGTCAAGGAATACTTAGTTAAGCACCGAGTTTTACCTTCTCGTTACCTCACCGGCGTAACATTATTATGGCTAATTTATTCAGAGTTGTTTTTATTGGTAGTTTTTTTTTACCACTCGTCAACTTGCGTTTTGCTTTTTCCCGTCATGAAGGTTATTTTATGTTTTAGTTTAATGTGGGAAGACTTTTCTTTTTATTGTCTTTTAAACAACAATTTTACCTTTGCCTGCAGGCTGCAGTTTGTAGTTCGTGAATTTTCTCTTTAAATGCCTGAATATCACCGTTGTCTTACCGATTGATTTTTCGGAAATTCCTCTCAGAACTCTCGGAAAATGCCTTTCTGGGGCATGCAAAATTCAAAATTTTCTGGGGGAGCATGCACTCGAACCCCCCCCCCCCCCCCCCAGCAGTTTTTCGCGTCTGCGACGGTCAATTCACCCCCAAGTACCCAACCATTTATACAAGTGTTTATCACAGTAGATGAACATGAAAAACCATTAAATTTATATTTCCTTTATTAAATAACGAGGCCGAAACTCGAGTCCCCAGGTCAGGTCCTAAACACAACGCCGTCGGCACGTTCCTTTATAGGTTCCTACTTTATACCGGGCGCGATTTAGGAACAGCAAATTCTGTTGGGTTTCTCGTTGGGTCCAACAGACCCAACGAGATTTCCAAAGTTCAGTAAACATCTGAACTCCGCTTGTTTTTTTTAGAAGAGAGTTAACTCTGAATTTTTAGAGCTTGCAACGTATAAAAGTTTTGGATCACCATGGTAACTGATCAGATTTGACACATGCATCGGTAAACACCATCCAAAGAACGCAGCTGTTATTTTTCTTCATTCTAATCTGTTCAAAAGAGACCGTATTTGGCAAATGGCAAAATGAAAGAACTACGAAATACTCAGCAGCGCTACTTCAAGCTGTTTCTTTGTTTTCTACCACACTAGGTCTAGGGCTAGGCACTGACCCCCGCTCTATAACCTTCAACAACACGGCCTCTACAAACCCAACAAACGCAACGAATCCAACAAACGCAATAGACCCAACGAATTCAACAAACCCAAAAGATTCAACGAATTCAACAAACCCAACGAATTCAACGAACTTAGTCATTTAACGAAACCAACGTACCCAACAAATTCAACACACCCAACGAATTCAACAGACCCAACAGATTAAACGACCCAACAGAGCCAACGAATTTTAAGAAACCCAACAGACACAACGGACCCAACAGACACAACGGACCCAACAGAGCCAACGAATTTTAAAAAACCCAACAGACCCAACGGACCCAACAGACACAACGGACCCAACAAAGCCAACGAATTTTAAGAAACCCAATAGACCCAACAGACCCAACAGGCACAACGAATTTTAAGAAACCCAACAGACACAACGAATTTTAAGAAACCCAACAGACCCAACGGACCCAACAAACACAACGAATTTTAAGAAACCCAACAGACCCAACAGACCCAACGGACCCAACGAATTTTAAGAAACCCAACAGACCCAACGGACCCAACAGACACAACGAATTTTAAGAAACCCAACAGACCCAACGGACCCAACGGACCCAACAGACACAACGAATTTTAAGAAACCCAACAGACCCAACAGACACAACGAATTTTAAGAAACCCAACAAACCCAACGGACCCAACGGACCCAACAGACCCAACGAATTTTAAGAAACCCAACAGACCCAACGGACCCAACAGATCAAACAAGCCGACAAACGCAACAGAGCCAACGAGTTTAACAAACCCAACGGACCCAACGGACGCAACAGACCCAACGAATTTTAACAAACCCAACAGACCCAACGGACACAACGGACCCAACAGACCCAACAGACACAACGAATTTTAAGAAACCCAACGGACCCAACAGACCCAACAGACACAACGAATTTTAAGAAACCCAACAGACCCAACGGACCCAACGGACCCAACGGACCCAACAGACACAACGAATTTTAAGAAACCCAACAGACCCAACAGATCAAACAAGCCGACAAACGCAACAGAGCCAACGAGTTTAACAAACCCAACGGACCCAACGGACGCAACAGACCCAACGAATTTTAACAAACCCAACAGACCCAACGGACCCAACAGACCCAACAGACACAACGAATTTTAAGAAACCCAACGGACCCAACAGACCCAACAGACACAACGAATTTTAAGAAACCCAACAGACCCAACGGACCCAACGGACCCAACAGACACAACGAATTTTAAGAAACCCAACAGACCCAACGGACCCAACAGACACAACGAATTTTAAGAAACCCAACAAACCCAACGGACCCAACAGACACAACGAATTTTAAGAAACCCAACGGACCCAACGGACCCAACGGACCCAACAGACCCAACGAATTTTAGGAAACCCAACAGACCCAACGGACCCAACAGATCAAACAAGCCGACAAACGCAACAGAGCCAACGAGTTTAACAAACCCAACAGACCCAACGGACCCAACAGACCCAACGAATTTTAAGAGACCCAACAGACCCAACGGACCCAACCGACCCAACAGACACAACGAATTTTAAGAAACCCAACAAACCCAACGGACCCAACAGACACAACGAATTTTAAGAAACCCAACAGACCCAACGGACCCAACAGATCAAACAAGCCGACAAACGCAACAGAGCCAACGAGTTTAACAAACCCAACAGACCCAACGGACCCAACAGACACAACGAATTTTAAGAAACCCAACAGACCCAACGGACCCAACAGACCCAACAGACACAACGAATTTTAAGAAACCCAACAAACCCAACGGACCCAACAGACACAACGAATTTTAAGAAACCCAACGGACCCAACGGACCCAACGGACCCAACGGACCCAACGGACCCAACAGACCCAACGAATTTTAGGAAACCCAACAGACCCAACGGACCCAACAGATCAAACAAGCCGACAAACGCAACAGAGCCAACGAGTTTAACAAACCCAACAGACCCAACGGACCCAACAGACCCAACAGACACAACGAATTTTAAGAAACCCAACAGACCCAACGGACCCAACCGACCCAACAGACACAACGAATTTTAAGAAACCCAACAAACCCAACGGACCCAACAGACACAACGAATTTTAAGAAACCCAACAGACCCAACGGACCCAACAGATCAAACAAGCCGACAAACGCAACAGAGCCAACGAGTTTAACAAACCCAACAGACCCAACGGACCCAACAGACCCAACAGACACAACGAATTTTAAGAAACCCAACAGACCCAACGGACCCAACCGACCCAACAGACACAACGAATTTTAAGAAACCCAACAAACCCAACGGACCCAACAGACACAACGAATTTTAAGAAACCCAACAGACCCAACGGACCCAACGGACCCAACAGACACAACGAATTTTAAGAAACCCAACAGACCCAACGGACCCAACAGATCAAACAAGCCGACAAACGCAACAGAGCCAACGAGTTTAACAAACCCAACGGACCCAACGGACGCAACAGACCCAACGAATTTAACAAACCCAACAGACCCAACGGACCCAACAGACACAACGAATTTTAAGAAACCCAACAGACCCAACCGACCCAACAGACACAACGAATTTTAAGAAACCCAACAAACCCAACGGACCCAACAGAGCCAACGAATTTTAAGAAACCCAACAGACCCAACGGAACAGAGCCAACGAATTTAACAAACCCAACGGACCCAACGGACGCAACAGACCCAACGGACCCAACAGATCAAACAAGTGTGGAGCAAAAGAGCAAAAGAGGAAAAGAAGAATGCTGTTTAGGGATTTTGTTTGTCCAAATTGCAAAAACAAAGTGCCGTTTTAGTGTTTCATTTGTCGAAAAAGCAAAAGATAAACAATATTTTGAAATAGCATTTAACAGGGTTCGAATTAACATATCGCGATTCGCAAATCGCGATGCAGTTTTTGAAATATGCGATCCAAAACAAACATAAAAACTCCAAAATCGCGATGCAAGTAACCGCTCCTTCCAATATTTATATTTATGAAATACCGATATTTATTCCGATATTTATATTTATGAAATACCGAAGCGAAAGTCTAGATTTTAACGAGAGTGAAAGACTGCCAGTTGTTCTTTGCACAGTGAGTTCGATTTCTGATAAATTTCACAATTTTCCTGTCGAAATCGAACGATTTTGAGGCAAGTAAAGCTGACTTCAAACAGTCGTAACGAGTGATATTTGAAACACTCACTGTTTAAGAAGTAAACGAATGTTACGACTATTTGAAGTCTCGGCAGGAAGATAGAGTGGAGGTTTGTATGGAGAAATATCAGTCCTTCTGACAGTCTTTCATATTGACATCAGCAGTATGGAATTTTCCGCCTCAAATCGCAGACGCTTATTCGGGGGAGGGAGGAGCATAAATAACGCGGCTGCTTCCTTGTTCGAATATATCCAACTTAATAGGAAATATATACAACTTGTTGCATAAAATACAACTTGTTCACAGACATATAAAACTTGTTGTGTAATATATAAAACTTGTAAAATATACACCACATTTTCTAATATATAAAACTTGTTGCATAATATATAAAACTTGTTGAAAAATATACACCATGTTTTCTAATATAGACCTTGTTGTGTAATATCTAAAACTTAATTGTTGCAAAATATACAACATGTTTTCTAATTTAAAACTTGTTGTGCAATACATAAAACTTGTTGCAAAATATACACCACGTTTTCTAATATAGAACTTGTTGCATAATATATAGAACTTGTTGCATAATATATAAAATTTGTTTCAAAATATACACCACGTTTTCTAATATAGAACTTAATATAAATAAGTTTTGTGGAAACACCACGTAAAATATTTCTTTGCTAAGCTTTCGGCCTGTTGACTCAGGCCTTCATCAGAGCAAAAGGCCTGAGTCAACAGGCCGAAAGCTTCCCAGGTCGAGAATCTTGGCAAGATCTTGCCAAGATTTTTCAAAAATCCTGCAAGATCTTGTCATGATCTTGCAGGATCTTGAAAGATCTTGGCAAGATCTTGCCAAGATGTTGAACCTGGGAATTAGCAAAGAAATATTTTATGTGGTGTTTCCACAAAACTTATTTATATTACTTTATCACCATGAAAACATTCAAAGAATTAATATAGAACTTGTTGTGTAATATATAAAACTTGTTGCATAATATAAAAAAAACTTGTTGCAAAATATACACCATGTTTTCTAATATAGAATTTGTTGCATAATATATAAAACTTAATTGTTGCAAAATATACAACACGTTTTCTGATATAGAACTTGTTGCATAATATATAAAACTTGTTGCATAATATATAAAACTTGTTTCAAAATATACACCATGTTTTCTAATATAGAACTTGTTGCATAATACATAAAACTTGTTGCATAATATTAAAAAAACTTGTTGCAAAATATACACCATGTTTTCTAAAATAGAATTTGTTGCATAATATATAAAACTTAATTGTTGCAAAATATACAACACGTTTTCTAATATAAAACTTGTTGTGTAATATACGTAATGCCTGAAATTGAACAAACATGTAGTGTATTGAAGGATCCAAATTCATGGATGCCGTATCATCCAAAATCAACACTGTCGAAAGCCAAAATTTGGTTAGATCTCAGCACCTTATATTTATCAAATAGACATGGTCAGTTGTCTCCCAGGTTTATGCCACTATACATGGGCAGTTATCACTGATTATATGTGGATTTGAAGCCAATTTCGTTTAAGACATTATGTTGAGTTATAGACATAAAAGAACAACTATCTACAGTATTACCTGGAGGGGGGGGGGGGGGGGAAGGAACGAGAAATTTAAATTTTTGACAAATTAGAAAAAAATACTAGAACATGGAAATGATCGAATGTTTCTACTTAAATGTCATGCACAGGACTGCAAGACTTGATTAAGATGGTGCAATTTGTATAAAATGCCAAGGGACTATTTTGCTAATCTTGAAGGTCTTTGGCCACGCCCCTCTGGAATATGGTCTTAAGTGCCAAGGGTTTTGAGATGAAAATAATTGCAACAATACAGAAAGCATAGTTATTATAACAAATAGTTATTATACTTATCAATGAATTAAAGTTTTGTATAGCGATTTATAATTTGGATACAGATAATTATTTATAAGTCGCGGTTTATATCAGACGCAAAACACTCGTATAAAAGATATGTTACACAAGCCGCGCCTCAAACACTGTATAAGTTGGTCAGTTCGCGTCTTGTGTAAGACGCGTCTTATCGGCTCGTATAAACGACCCTAATATGGCTAGCTATAAGTTTTGCACCAAATTACTACAGCATTGGTTGATCGATTTCCTATATCCTCACTCTTAAATTAGATACTAGTTGTTGTGCAATGCATTTATTGTTGCGCGTAGAAAAACAACACCTTTCACCAGTTCACTTCAAGCCAATTTTTTCTTCGACTTTGTTTTCCAACAAATATTTAATTTTTCCCTGACGGAGTGGGGAGGGGTAAGGTTTCCAGATGGGGGATGGGGCTGTAACCCTCTTGCAGATATACGGGTATTTAACTACAATGTTACATGATTGTTAGAATTTCAATACAATTTTTAAATAATTATAAACAATTTAAACACTTTTAATCTAAAATATTAACAACTTTAGGTAAACAATTTTAATAATTAATATAAACTCTTAGTAAAATTTGCGGGCTTTTTAGTAATTGTTGTAATTAGCTCACTAAATAATGCATGAACATGGACTTTTTCAGCTGTACAGTGGTAATTATCTTAACATTTACAAATGTTAATTATATTGAAGGGGGTATTATGGCATTAATCAACATCTGTGAAAATTATTTGAAGACCTCCCTCTTTCTTGCCAGCCCCCTCAGTCAAACTTGTACCTAGGCCCTTATCTGCTGCAATTTCCAGTGCAATTTCAATATCGTATCCACGTTGTTGCTGCGCATGCTAACGAAGGCTCTGAGATATATAAAGCATAACCAGGAAGCGTTTTGATTGGCTAGATAAAGGCAGCTTCTTTTGAAGCGCCAACAGGCTTTCCTGTTTCCGGTGATTATCCCAGAGTTTGCATGCACGGTGAAGGCTCTGCAAGGTGGCACTGTGGGTGGGTCGGACACTGGCCAGGTGCCCTGGACTGGGCAGACCATTAGCAAAGTGAAGAAGGGGATTGCTCGTGCGATATTTTTTTCTAGGATTTTTAAGGCTACTGCCCTTTGAGACCTGAAAATGACAACTATTTTACTCTGCCTAACGCCAGATGATTTTACTTGTCAACGGGAAAGCTCCAAGCTTTAAAGGGCTATGTAATACAGGCAACATTTTTCTTCAACTTTCAATGCAACTTTGTTGCGTTGCAAATTGAAAAGCATTGTTGCACGTATTACCACACACCTTAAAAATTGTCACACAACAAAATTTTGTTGTTGCAAATTGAAAAAAATTGTTGAAAAAGTAGACACCAGTTCTACTTGCTGCAACATGCTGTTTCAACTTGCAACAACAAAATTTTGTTGCATGACAATGTTTGAGCTGTGTGGTAAGATGTGCAACAATGCTTTTAGACTTGCAATGCAACAATGTTGCAGCAATTTGTTGCTTGTATTACTTCACCTTTAGTGTGCAATTAAAGGATTATTATTTTTTTTGTGCACGAATTTATTTCCATTCAAATTCTTGCATGATTTTTTTGCTGCCCCCCCCCCCCCCCTATTACTTTTCTAATAGTCCACCGCTTAATAGACGTGGGTTAAAGTAGCTTGTTCCCAGGCTGCTTCCGGTAAATTGGAATAAGGAAGAAGACGTATGATTACTAGACGATTTATTGTCTAAATCAGGATGTGGACAACGGATTTTAACCCTTTCACTCACATTGTTGTCACGCCTCCATACTTTTCGGAAAGGTCGGTAATGTGAGGAGCGGAGGCAATAGAGGTAACCCCCCTCCCCCCACCCCCCACTCAGAATGGTCATGCTACGCCACAGATTTAATACCTGGCAAGTTTTCAATATATATTCAACACACTGAAATGTGTTATCTTCTGTATATTTTATATGACGTCTTATAATCTTCAGAACTCTGCCCCCAAAACGCAGGAAATGGTATTTCAACGACTCTAGATTTTAATAACTAAGGGAGAGCATGCTCCAACCCTCGTAGATTCTAACGTTTCCGGCACTCACCCATAACTTTTTACACTTCGCCACCGCCAGTATTGAAAATAGTTTTTTTTACCAAGTTGTATTTCGCAGCAAGTTTTATATATTACACAACAAGTTTTATTTTATATATTATGCAACAAGTTCTATATTAGAAAACATGGTGTATATTTTGCAACAAATTTTATATATTATGCAACAAGCTAGTTTTATATATTTGTGAACAGGTTGTATTTATTTTATGCAACAATTATTGTATATATGCCAACAAGTTGTATATATTTGCTATTAAGTTGAATATATTCGAACAAGTTTTATATATTTGCCAACAACTACTATATATTTGCCAACAAGTTGTATATATGTCAGACAATTATTATTGATACAAACAGCATTTCATAGAAATTAACAAAGACAAAATTTTGTTTTTTTCTAAATTTCACTTTTGCTTTTCTAATGGCACCGATGGGAATGATATTGTTATTTTACTCATCAATTGGAGACCTCCTGGGTCATAAAGGGTTAAGAAAACATTAATTTTGATATGGATTTGTTCACTTAATTAAGAGAGGTTAATTTGCTCACTGGAACCAAAGATAAGCTGTCTGTTTCCATTTAAAAGGGGTGTCCACTTAAGAAGGTGTTTGACTGCATATTATAAATAGAATTAGTTATAGAAAAACCTCACAGCCTTGAAATAGCAGTGAAAAATGTCCAGTTGTATTTGAATAGACAGAAAAATTGCTTCATATTACTGTGCACAAAACTACTAATAAAATTCTTATTTTACACCATGATGTCTAATAAACATGATTATAGCCAATCAAAATTTCTAATCAGTATTGACAGTTCACAAAACTAATATCGAATTCATTTTTGTTTAGTGGGTTTATAATTTATTCTTGTACTTCCAACCAAAGAAGGTTTTTCTTAGGAATCCCTTGAGATTTAATTTTAATTTCAGCCTATAAATAGTAACTGTGTACCTGGCTATAACTATAAGTCTCAATTTAGGCAAATATATTGTAATTCCAACATAATTTGATATTTATAAACATTCATGATTCAACTAGATTCTTGATAATTTGTAAATGTAAAGTTTATTTATAAGTTACACTTTTCTGACTATAGTACATTTTAAAAAAATATTTGTGGACATTAGTACTGAGCCAAGACAGGGTATATAAACGACAGCATAATTAGGCAAATTACAACAAGCCCAAGAACATTAAATATGATAGTTAACAAGGATATAATTAGTACAAGAATATACATACACTACCAAAATAGAATTTAAAAATATAGCGAAGACTGTGAAGTTATGCTGTTTAAATTATATGCAAGACTCAATGGCAACAGACATCAAACTCGGGAAACTATAAACCATGTCTGGAAATATTTACATGTAATAAACTTTGGAGGATTTTTTGAAGTAATATTGGGTATTTATTAGTCACCACAGTCGCAAGATATCAGTCCGCATTGTCTTCCAACGATACGTAGGTTTTCTATAAGTATTTACCTTTGTGTCGCCACTGTCCAATTTCTGAATAATATCCTGAAGCATGATTAGCCAAGTAGATAGTAGATATGCACAATCGAATCGGCATATTATAAAGTCCCGTGGTCCGACATTGTAACATTTTAACCTCCTTATTTATAAAATCCGTATAAAAAGTAGAACCTCCATTAGAGACTCCAAAGTTACTAATCTTGAGCGAGAGCTGAGATTAGGCCTGAGAACGAATCATAACTTCCGTTGGGTCTGTTGGGCCCAACAAGAAACCCAACGGGGGAGCGTAATTCCTAATTCTTGACTCATATGTCCTACTTAGTCAATTATAGACCCCGAAAATTTATAGAATAAAGCAAATTGTACCTTGTCTAAAAATATAAATATATATATAAAAAAAAATAACTGGACTCTTACCTGAAAAATCAAGAATGAATATTTAATGGTACTTCCATCGTCAAGAAGCAAAATGGCTGCTATCATCTCCCATGATACTTTGTGGCATCACATACATGTTGACATGAAATATTTCTCAAAAACGGCGCGAAGATATGAATTTTATCTTCGAGTGGGGGAAAACAATATTTTACGAACGAGCGTAGCGAATGAGTAAAATATTAATTCTTTGAACGTTTTCATGGCGATAAAGTAATATAAATAAGTTTTGTGGAAACACCACGTAAACTATTTCTTTGCTAAGCTTTCGGCCTGTTGACTCAGGCCTTCATTGAGTAAAATATTGTTTTTGCCACGAGAAGATAAATTCATATCTTCAAGCCCACTCTCCTCCGCAGAGCCATTTCTTTGGCTACTTTTAGCTATATTTACCACTGAATTGCGTAATTTAATAGAAGCGAGGCGCGCGAGGGTTGACGGGAAGGGGGAGAGTGTGTAATTTAGATTCAATGCAAAAAGAGGTAAAATTCTTAATGACGTCATCGATATCTTCACCAGTGAGGATATGGAAAATACGACACTGTATATTCTCTAGTAAAACACTCGCATCTATATAATAAAGTGTACTAAAAGTAGCGTGCTGCGTAGGCAGTGTAGAAACAACAATCGAAATATAGTAAGGTTAGATATACTGCCGAAACAGAGAACGTAGGAGTCTAACGTTTCGAGCAAGGCCCTTCGTCAGAGAGAAACGTGAATTTGTGGAATTTGTGGTTCCACAGTAATAGTGCATGCTCAAGATAAGTTTTGTGCAAACTTTCAAAGAATTAATTATATTTTGTTATATAGCTAGAGTTTCACTGGATACAACGATGACTGTCATAGGTTGGTTTGTGGTCACATGACCTTAGCTAAACTTCAACGTCTACCGTCTTAGCGTTTGTCTTTTGTGTACTTTCCCTTGATAAACGTCGAAATTATTCAGCGAAACTCAAGCTATATAACAAAACACTCGAGTCTCGATGTTTCCCAAGACCTCGGAAAAACAAAACTGTTTCCCTCGGGTCCAAACCAGAGGTCCATGGTTCCATTGCAAACTAAACTGGGCTCTACCCTTATTCACTATGAACTTTCGAACTCAGCATGGGGCAACATGTATTCAGGATTATCTCGAATCCTAGGGGGCTTCTCCGTTCCACATGCGGTGTGTAAAGTAATTCAAGATAATCCTGAATTCTAGATAAGAAGATATTGGGTCTGACCACCAATCACCTTAACTATTTTCTTATTTGTTAATATTTGTCTCTTTTGTTGTAAATATATAGGTGATTAAGTAATTTTAAAAAAATAAAAAAATGTTGTATTTGTTTTTCATCTTTCGGTGCTCTCTCAAAAATAAACCAACCTTTCAGAATTCAGACTTCGTTGAATAAAAATTACGTTTTCTTTATTTAAAAAGAGATTTGACGACATCAAAATAAGACAACTATTACAGCAGGTTCACCTTGAGCGTTTAAGACAATTAATAGTTGTCGCGTTTAATAGTTGCAACTGATAAATTACTCCCCCGGGAAATTTTGAAATCGAGAGTCGCTGAAATGCCATTTCCTGGCTTTTGGAGGAAGATTTTACAGACTCTAAAGGTTAAAAAACGTCATATAAAGTACTTAAAACATGTAAACGTCACATAGATACTCAAAATGCATACACTCAGTAGATTGAATACACTATTACAGAATCATCCTCAGAAACATGAGAAAATTTTTTCATGATGTCTTACATTGCTAAAGTCAACCGAAAAATTTCGGCTGACTCGAGCGGGATTTGAACTCGCACCTTCGGGATTCCGGTCCGCCGCTCTACCTGTTGAGCTATCGAGCCGCACAGGGATTGGAGGCAAGTTCTATCCAACTTAAGTGCACGAGATATTCTCGCGACAACTTAACGCCTCCAATCCCTGTGCGGCTCGATAGCTCAACAGGTAGAGCGGCGGACCGGAATCCCGAAGGTGCGAGTTCAAATCCCGCTCGAGTCAGCCGAAATTTTTCGGTTGACTTTAGCAGTGTAAGACATCATGAAAAAATTTTCTCATTGAATACACTGTTTACAGTTTATTTCCTGACACAATTCATATTGCATCAGTTTTGTAGTTACATGTCCGTTGTTTTATGTCAAAAGGGGGGGGAGCCGCGGCTCCCACAGCTCCCCCCCTGGCTACGTCCCTGTGTAACGTTTCCAGGCAAAATGTCAGACAGACGTTGCTGGGCGGGGCTTACAAGTTCTTATTAAGACCGCGTTTACACGATGCCGGTACAATTTGAAAACGGAACAAAATCATGCCGTTTAGGCCTTGCGTTTACACGATACCGGCACAAAAATAACATGAAAACGGCACAAAATGAAGACGGGTTCCTTGACGGCATGAAATGAAAACGGAACACTAACCGGTATCGTGTAAACGCCCGTGCCGTAACAATTTCATGACGGTAATCACGATGTATACGACCACAGTATTCGGGTCAGCAGTATTCACAAAGTCTTCTCAATAGACGACTTTCACGATCATGCGCAGTAGCAACAAATATTCAAATTTTCGTCGGAGATAAAAACAACTGTTTTAGCTGGAACGAGCATATTGAAAATAGTAGAAGTGCAAAGTTTGAAACGAATTGCTTAACAAATGGAAAAAGTTTCACAAGCGGAAAGTTGACCATTCCAACAGGGATTTATTAGTGATTTAATAGGGATTTTGGCTTGGCGGGCGGGAGTTGCACGCCAAGCCAAAATCCCTATTAAATCCCCAGTGGAGAGCAAACTTCCGAAGAACGTAGCTTTCGCAGTATTTGTCCGATTTATTTTAAACTTTGCACTTTTACTATTTTTAATATGATCTTTCCAGCTAAAACAGTTGTTTTTACCTCCGATGAAAATTTGAAGTAAAGTTGCTATTGCGCATGAGCCTGAAAGTCATCTATTCTCATTGGAAGAGAATAGTCACATGCTAATCCGTCATTATATTATACCGGCACCGTGTAAACGCAAGACTTTCTGGCCTGTATTTACACACCGGCATAATTTTGTTCCGTTTTCAAATTGTACCGGCATCGTGTAAACGGGGCCTAAAACTCAAAAAGTCTTGCGTTTACACAGTGCCGGTATAATATAATGACGGATTAGCATGTGACTATTCTCTTCCAATGAGAATTGAGAAGACTTCGTGAATACTGCTGACCCGAATTCAAACTGTTACGGCACGGGCGTTTACACGATACCGGTTAGTGTTCCGTTTTCATTTCATGCCGTCAAGGAACCCGTCTTCATTTTGTGCCGTTTTCATGTCATTTTTGTGCCGGTATCGTGTAAACGCAAGACTTAAACGGCATGATTTTGTTCCGTTTTCAAATTGTACCGGCATCGTGTAACTACGGGGTCTAAATCCCACACACAACACAGATATTTTTAGACAGAACGTTGTAAGTCCCGCCCAGCAACGTCTGTTATGGTATTCAACTTTCTCTAATACGCTATAATAGATTGAATTCATTTTATTTCACATTAATATGCAGTTGTTTTGTTTTCTTGCTATATATACATGAGTACAGAATTATTGATTGAAAATGATTATGTATCTGTTCTATATTACATTTGATAATTGTTTTGTTTTATAGATGTTCCATTAGACATTAGACAATGGTTTAAAAATTTAACATTTCCTTCCTCCCATCCGTTCACTAGGCATCAGCAATTGACCAGTATTGAAAGTTATAACTACTCGTGACGACTCGTAACCACTTGTGACCATTCCTGACAACTCAGGACTACTTTTGACGGGTCGTAAGCACTCGTTAACCACTTGTGACCACTCTTGACTACTCGTGACTACTTTTGACGAGTCGTAAGCAATCGTAACCATTCATGACCACTCTTGACCACTTTTAACCACTCATAACTACTCTTGATTACCCGTGACCACTCGTAACTACTCGTGTACATCTGTGACCACTCGTAAGCACTTGCAAATTGTAACCACTCATAACCACCCATGATCACTCGTAACTACTCATGTCCATCTGTGACCACTCGTAACCAATCGTAACCACTCTGTGACCAATCGTAAGCACTTGCAATTGTAACCACTCGTGACGACTCGCGACCAACGAACTTCATTTTCCATATCTGGAACGCTAACTTCAAAACAGGCTTCCTGTGCATGTTCACTCAGCCATTTTCTGGACGTAAAAATGTCGTAATTGTAGACATAAGTAAATTTGAGGGAAAGAACTCCTTGTTTCCAGCAAAGATCTCTGTGAGCTATCCAGTTACAAAAATTGAGTTCATTGAGCCGCAAGTACACGTACTAGTGTCAGATCTGTCATTAATATTTCTTGACGATGCGCTATTCTTGATAGGAAGAGGACGTGTATGATGATGTATGGATATCGAGGAACGGTTTGGTACACGGTTTACATGTTCATACTGTACATATGCGAGTTCGCGGTCGTGTACGCCTGCGAGACAACATTTTCCTCGCGGGCCACGGGGTTATAGCGAGACATCTGTTGCGGGTAAGGCGCAGGCCTGTGTACCCGCAGGTGTTGGTAACCGCGTTGGGGTCCTGGAGACTGGTTCGGCGTCGGGTAGTTGTGCGAGTTAACAACACGACGTACCATGGGGTAATTTGGTGACGAAGGGTGGGGAGGGTAGGAACGATTTAACGCATCATTTTGAACTGAAATTTTAAAAAAATAGAAAAAGTTATCGACATGAATACGAATGTCGAAATTTGTTCAAGAAAAGGTGATATTTTACGTGTGAAGTTTGTATTTTGGAGCGCCGCCGGCCGAGCTTGAGAAGAATGAGTCGAGCTTTTGTTTTTGTTGAGTCTATGACGTCATAAGTTCTCCTCAACTCATTCTTCTCAAACACGCCCAATTTAACGGCGGCGCTCCAAAATACAAACTTCGCAGTAAAATACAACTTTGTTTTTGAGAATTTCAAAATGAAACTTTGCACAATTACCAAGTACGATAATATCTTTAGGATTAAGCAGAAACATTACCAACAATATTTTCATCAAAAAACACTTTAAGGTGAGTGGTCAGGTACTATTGCTCCCAGTAGACCGCGAACACCATGGTTTTACATAGCCACCGGAAGAAGGCGGTTGGTTAGTTTGAAGCGTTCAGAAAACCGTCACGTGATCACAGTGTTGTGTTCTTCTTGTGTGAAAACACAACAGTTCTGGCTAGCGACTCATCATTCAAGGACAGTCAAAATGAGTCGCTTCAGGTATTTAAACGAAGAACAACTTCGACTACATTATCTGGATGACGAAAATACTTTTGTTCATCTTTCTGACGACGCTAGAGCTTTCGCTGAGATGTTTTGATGCTCTGCTCGTGTCGAGACGGTTGAGAGTAAACGAATAACAATCAAGGTGCGACCACTTCAGTTCAAATTTCAAGCATGAGAAAATCGTATCACGTGATCTATTTCAGACAGGCCGGGGTAGTTTTAATTAAATGGTTGTTTTGCGGTTTACTGGGAACAATAGTAATAGTGCAACAACGCTTTTCAACTTGCAACAAAGTTGCGTTGAAAGTTGAAGACTAAAATGTTGCCCGTATTACTCGCCTTAAAATAACAAAGTAACCTGTTTTGCAGTTTTCAGTTTCCTAGCTTCCTTTTTGAGCTATTTCAAGTTTGTTAGTTTCAGAAATTGCAGCTTGATGTTAGTAATAATTGTCAGTTGTTTGCTGTACAAGCTGTGTTAGTTAGTAATACTCAGAAAAACTCTGAGCTCTAAGCGGGACTCGAACCCACAACCTTCTGAATGCTAGCCAGACGCTCTAACAATTGAGCCACTAGAACTCAGATGGCGGAGCAAGGTTAATTAAGGTACTTATACCTTAGACTGTGCCCAGTCCTCCAGGAACGAGTCTTAACCGCTCGGTTACAAGTACTTGTTGGTCTACAAGTCGCGTTGTAACAGTAAGTTTCCAGTTAAACACTGTTAGTTAGTTTCAGAAATTGCAGCTTGATGTTAGTAATAATTGTCAGTTGTTTGCTGTACAAGCTGTGTTAGTTAGTAATACTCAGAAAAACTCTGAGCTCTAAGCGGGACTCGAACCCACAACGTTCTGAAAGACCGTTAGAGCTCAGAGTTTTTCTGAGTATTACTAACTAACACAGCTTGTACAGCAAACAACTGACTATTTCAAGTTTGTTGATATTACCCAGTATGGGTCGTCACTTGGAGTAGTCCCTAATATTAACAAATGCTCTTACCATTTTCTGAGTCGTTGATGGCCATTGCCATTGTCGTGGTCAAAGTGCCAGAGCACTGTGGTCGAGTGGTTTGTTCAGGAGACTGGTGAGGAACATTGGATTGTAAGCGAGAACGAACTTGTTGTTGTGCTCCATTGTTGTCCATTTGTTTCATCACTTCTACCACACTGCTAAACAAACGAGATAGAAAATCTTGTGAGGATTGGAAATTAGTATAAACCAAATAAACCATGAGAAAATTTTAAGAACCCAAACTATATACAGTAGCTATATAGTCGACGCTACAGAAACGAGAAAGTGTAATTCACCTTCAAAACACCGAGAAGTGCATGCATGAGTTGAAAAAAGGCGGTACTGCCAGGTTTTCTTAATCACCTTTTTTAAAGTTATACGACTTAAAAGTCGTTTGAGATGATTTCATTAGTTGAATTTTGAATTTATTAAATTTGCCACTTAACGTGTGGCAGGAGAGAGGAACAGAACTTTCGTCCCAATTGACACCAAACTCCTATGACCTAGGTGTTGATTTTACGGTGGGAGGAAAACCGGAGAACCCGGTGAAAAATCCTCGGAGCACAGGAGAGGCCAACTAAACTCTACTCACATAAGTCCCAAGCTGGCGGAGTACGGGTTATTCCCAAACGGTCACCCATCCAAGTACTAACCCCGTCCGACCGGGTTTAACTATTGGTGAGAGGCAGCGCCCTAACAGCACACGCCACCAGTGATAAAGAACAATTTCGAATGATTGATAGAGCTTCTCAAAGAGGAGAGAGTTTTTTTTTTGTTTTTTTTTATTGATTCGCCCATATTTTACAAACAAAAAAGAAATAAAGTAAATTAAGTGTTCTGCAGTTTTTGGGCTAGATGTCTATTTGAAACCTTTACAGGCTTTTAGTTAAAGAGTCAAGTTCTTTTCCACCGTATTAAGACCGGTATTTCGAGTGCTTGATATAGAGTATATACATAGCTTCTCAAAGAGAAGAGAGTCAAAGTTATATGACCCAAACTTCGGAAAGTTCTTTACCACGGTATCAAACCGGTCATAACAATGAGATTTCTTTTGTGTTTTCCTCATGAATTATTAATGATTTAAAAAAGAATATCTAAAAGAGTTAGGTCTTAATTCTTAGTTCATATGAGGCGGCTCTCAAAAAAATTTTTATGACTTCAAAAAAGAATTAGAATACAAAAAGAATTAGACTCGTAGTAAAAACCTGGCTTTATATACACATTTTAAAACAATCAACCCCGCTGATTCATTTCCTCTTTTATTAACACTAATTTCAATCATTCAAAAGAACCATTGAAGGATTAACGAGCAGAATTGGTGTAAGAATTCCAATTAACTGATAACAGACAGACGACATTATTCACAAACACCTTCCCTCTGTAGTGATATAAACAGTGTCCTATATGTCGTGTAGAACTAAACCAATGTGTCACGCATAGTCCAAGGGGCGTGCCACGGTACCAATAAGTGATTAACTATAATATGAAATGGTCTGAAGTGGTCTGAAATGGTGTTTGTACCTGTCGCTGCACTCGGTGATAACAAAACACCGACAAATGAACAGATGACGGATTAATGACTTTATCTTCGTGTTATTAATGTCATATGCTAATAAAGTACGGTATAATTACGTCAGTCTCACCTCCGATCGACATGTCAAGTGTTTCGATAAGAGACAAGGTCAGAAATGTAAGTCAACAGCGTAGTATTATAAAACGTCTGCCATCAAATTAAAATCACTTTGAATTTTTCGCAATAAAGACCTTACTGTACTTGACTCAACACACAAGTTCAAAACAAAGGATCATCTAATATCCCTTATCCAATTAAAGAGGAATTAAGGGCGGACATGCATAAATAGTGTTTTTACTTAATAATTTATCTACTTTTTTTCTTCTCTTTTATTTAACACTTCTGAAGACGCTGTTTTTGTTTAGCAAAGACGGACATAGAGAGTGTTTCCACTAAATTTATCCATTTTTCTCTTTTATTTAACGCTTCCGAAGATGCTGTTTTTATTTAGCAAGGGCGAACATAAACAGTGTTTTCATTTAACTATTTTTCTATTTTTTACTCCTGCTCATCATTTTTACACCCCCCTCCTTTTTCGCTCGAAACGTTAGACCCTTACGTTCAATAATTTCAGCAATACATCAAACCTTCCTATATTTCGATTGTTGTTTCAACACTGCCTCGCACACTACTCTTATTTACTAAAGAGGAATGGTTGCCTCTTAGCTTCGCGTATAGATACATTTTAATCAACATTAATACCACCACTACTGGTACATATGATACATACAAATTATAGTTAAATACAAAAAATTTAACATATTAGACTAGTAACAATAAGGATAAACAAACTTTGATCAACTGCAATGCACCCCAGTCTTGGAGTCTCAGTACCTTACTACATTATAATTGATCAAAATTCGTTAAAATATCAAAACAGAACTTAGCTACTAGTGCCATTATAGATTTGTCTTTCATTGAAACCATATGTATTATAGATTTGTCTTTCATTGAAACCATATACATAAACAGGTCCTGATTATTGAAAGAGCAAAACGAATAGTTTATTTGATATAGTTTATGGATGAAATTAGCTCTGAGATCAGTAAACTTTGGATTGTTGCATTGCATTAAATAATGTTGTTCATTCCCAACTTCATTTAAGTTGCAATGTTTACATATTCTTTCATCGTATGGAATATTAGTATATCGGGTATAGAAGACAAAGAATTTATCAATGTTTTTTTTACGCTCGTTTTGAGTAGACTTTTTTTGGGGGGGGAGGGGGGGAGGGGGGATAAAGATTAGTATTCGATTTTTGGATATCATTGGAAGCCCAAATCTTAAGAAAACAACATTGAATGTAGCTGTGACTTAGTCTATGTCTATTGTCTTCTCATCTAGGCGAGGAATCACCCCTTAATTCCGAAACTTTTAGCTGACCTTCCACAAGCCTTACTGGAGCCTAGTTCCGTACGATCGTCTCTCGATTGCCTCCGGCTGCCCAAATTTTTCCAATCAGGCCACATAAAAAAACTTACTTGTTTAGCGTCCCCGCCCGACCTGACCTAGGGACAAACAAAGCCATCAAGAGCTTCACAAAAGTCCCCTCAAGTTCTTCTGTGATTGATGTGGGCAAAATCTTGGCTCATTTGTCATGTTTGTGATTCCCCCAGCTGAGGAACAACATGCCCACATGAATGCTCATGCAAACGCATTTCGTGTGTACCCATTCCTGCTCAAGTACGGTTTGTACTCTTTTAAAAGTGTTGATATATAAAATTTATTGTATGGATAATCCCTTATGCTATTAATGCAGTATTTATATTAAAGTTTATAGTTTGGTGTACCCATGGCCATGATAAATAAAGCGATATCCTTGTATAGAGAAAAAAAAAAAAAGCTTCCGCCTGACCTGGAAAAATTGAGATGGATGGACGCCAAACAAGCAAGTTTTTTTATGTGGCCTCAGACTAGAGATATTTCAAATCGCCCAATCCAGGCGATCGGGATGATTGCGGCGATCAAGACGATCTTATGGAAACCTTTTGTTTTGTCCTTATGTTCACTATCGTTTCTTCAAAAGTCGTCAGGGCGTTCAAGAGCCTTTACTAAGGACCTTAAGGTGCTAGGACGGCGACGGCGATTAAAAAGCAATTCAAATTTTAGCATTAAAAAGAAGTCACGGTTAACTGACTACCGTATTCAATACTTGAAGCTTGTTTTATAATTCTCAAAGTGTTAAAACGGTTGCAGTGTTTGTGTTAAGGCAATCTCAGACAACAGTTCTCATCACCCCACGAGTCAACGTCGTCCTGAAGACGTGAAAATGCTCTGAGTGGCGTTGTATACAGAGCGAGGACGGTGTTCAGATTACTCTTGGGACTAGAAATTATTCATTATCTTTGTTTTGCAAAAAGAATGCTTTTGTTTGAAGGACGTCGTCCTCGGAGTTTACGTCGTAGATATGAAGTCCCTTAAGCTGGATTTCCATTCAGTGCATTTTGTCGCGCGATCGACTTTTCTCGATCGCTTTCTTTTGAAATGTGTGTATTCAACCAAAGCTAATGAAATGCGTTCCGCTTGACAACCCACAATTCAAAAGAAAGCGATCGCAAAATGTCGATCGCGCGATAAAATGCACTGAATGGAAATCCACCTTTAAGCTGGATTTCCATTCAGTGCATTTTGTCGCGCGATCGATTTTTCTCGATCGCTTTCTTTTGAAATGTGTGTATTCAACCAAAGCTAATGAAATGCGTTCCGCTTGACAACCCACAATTCAAAAGAAAGCGATCGCAAAAAGTCGATCGCGCGATAAAATGCACTGAATGGAAATCCACCTTTAAGCAGGATTTCCATTCAGTGCATTTTGTCGCGCGATCGACTTCTCTCGATCGCTTTCTTTTGAAATGTGTGTATTCAACCAAAGCCAATGAAATGCGTTCCGCTTGACAACCCACAATTCAAAAGAAAGCGATCGCAAAAAGTCGATCGCGCGACAAAATGCACTGAATGGAAATCCAGCTTAAGCTGGATTTCCATTCAGTGCATTTTGTCGCGCGATCGACTTTTCTCGATCGCTTTCTTTTGAAATGTGTGTATTCAACCAAAGCTAATGAAATGCGTTCCGCTTGACAACCCACAATTCAAAAGAAAGCGATCGCAAAAAGTCGATCGCGCGACAAAATGCACTGAATGGAAATCCAGCTTAAGGGACCTTAAGATCTACGACGTAAACTCCGAGGACGACGTCCTTCAAACAAAAGCATTCTTTTTGCAAAACAAAGATAATGAATAATTTCTAGTCCCAAGAGTAATCTGAACACCGTCCTCGCTCTGTATACAACGCCACTCAGAGCATTTTCACGTCTTCAGGACGACGTTGACTCGTGGGGTGATGAGAACTGTTGTCTGAGATTGCCTTAACACAAACACTGCAACCGTTTTAACACTTTGAGAATTATAAAACAAGCTTCAAGTATTGAATACAGTAGTCAGTTAACCGTGACTTCTTTTTAATGCTAAAATTTGAATTGCTTTTTAATCGCCGTCGCCGTCCTAGCACCTTAAGGTCCTTAGTAAAGGCTCTTGAACGCCCTGACGACTTTTGAAGAAACGATAGTGAACATAAGGACAAAACAAAAGGCAAAACAAAAGAATGAAGTCAAGCCCTGCAACATAACCACGGCGCTTAAGTTTTGTTAATCCTGGTTTCCATAAGATCGTCTTGATCGCCGCAATCATCCCGATCGCCTGGATTGGGCGATTTGAAATATCTCTAGTCTGAGGCCACATAAAAAAATTGCTTGTTTGGCGTCCATCCATCTCAATTTTTCCAGGTCGGGCGGAAGCTTTTTTTTTTTTTTTCTCTATACAAGGAGGCTGAGACGTCGCGCGCTCGACCTGTTTTCTTTTGTCTTATGAGTTTCCATGTGGAACGAAATAGAAAACTACTCAGTATCAACCGATAATAAATTCAAAACATGAATTTTATATTCATTTTGAGATTGCGCTTTCCACCTTGAAAATCGATAGCCAAGAATAATTTACTTCCTTGCCTTCAGGCAAACGCCTTATTTACAGGGTTGCTAGACTGCTGCGCATGCTCAAGGCCAAAAACCATTTGAAAAAAAGCCAAAATAGGCCAAATAATTACGATTGAGAAAAAGCCAAAAAAAGCCAAACTTACTCAATGTTTTGGTAATTAAGCCAAAAAAAAGCCAAATATTCTGCGAGGTTTATTATTTCCATATACTAAACTTTGTACAATATATAATATAACCATCTAAAATTTAGATTCTAAATTATATACATATTACATATTACTTTAATTAAAAAGTCTTCAATTATCAGTAACAAAACGCAAATATAAGTGTCATGACTCATGAACTGATTTAATTCAAACGTTCAAAAACAAATGTCCTTCCTATGTTCACGCAACTATATAGTCAATTTACCAAAATACACACGTATTTTTAGAAACTTCCTTTGAATAATTTAAAAAGCCAAAATAAGGCCAAAAGGCCAAAACTTTTTACCCAAGCCAATCAAGAAAAAAAGAAGCCAAATTCGAGATATTTGGCTTCGAAAAAGCCAATCTGCAACCCTGCCAATCTGCAACCCTGCTTATTTAGCAGTTTTGGCTGTTACTATTTCGCTCCGTTAATAACCACCAAAAATATTCAATTTTGATCCAGCGTTTCATTTAGATCCAAAAAACAGTAGACATCTATTTTACATGTCACTTACAACCCCCCCCCCCCCTAATTTTTTATTAAAAAAATCTCAGTAAATCAAGTTATAATTTTGGATCAATTCCATTTCCATCAAAAAAAGAAATTAGAAAGTATGTAAGTTCATTTCTAAACGATTAATCTGCATGAATAGAAGACGAGGGATGGGGAAAACGTTGATATGATAGTGTAGTATATCCGTAACTGAGATAATACCAAACAACAAGATATAATTGTATTTTAATCGAGGCATGTTTTTCTAAATTGGGTTCTTTTTCAACATGTCTATTATGTCAACACTGTAGACACTGAACAGATTTGGTGGTGGGTTTTAAAGGGAAGCTGCTTCACAAGGAGCGAATTAAAGCCTATTATTAGACATCACACGGTTTTGGAATTCAGACAACTGCTGGGAACAATTAAAAGGAATCAATATCATTTCAAATGTCAGATAAAGGTATAAACCTGTCCCAGATCGACAAAGGGCGGAGCGGTTACAATATATACGTCCTGGCACATCATCTACTTTATATAACTGGCGAGATAATAGGTAATAATTAAAACATGAGCAGCCGTCTTTTATCAGATTTAAAAGGCAAGGCGATAGCTCTAATAGAAACACGTACTGCGAATAGTTTGTATAGCTTCAAAGCGAAAGTTTTTGTAAATCAAGAGGATTTTTTAACACATATAAAGACCTTAATGAAACACAGGTTTTTTTTGTGTTTTCCTCATGAATTATTAATGATTAGTTGAATAAAGTTTCAAACAGAGCCCTTCAAAACGTTTTACTCTGATAAGAAACTCACGAAACGCTAATATTTCGTTCCTAAGATCTCAAAATCACAACAGTTTACTACCTTTTCACTTTGCTCTAACCCAAACCATTGCATACGCAGCACTTAACTCTTTTTACTTACCAATCGTCCGGGTCACAATCTCGGAACCCCTTCGCAAATGGATTACTTGCAATCTTTAGCTGTGTTATCTGGTGAAAACGAGAGGAAAAAATCAACAAACATAATTTGAGAATGACAGGAATTTGTTTTAAATACGTAAGATTTTAATTTTTTTAAGCCAAAGATTAAACTGAAACCAGGGCATGTATATAGGAACAATTATTAAACATAAACAAAAAACAAAAGACAAAAAAAATATAGTAGGACCAAGCATTGACACATGTGCTTTTCCGCAAGGCGATTTATTTTTATCTTCATCTTATATGCTTATTGGTGACGCGGTGAAAAGAATAGCGGCACTTAATTAATTATGGTCTACTGGCATGGCATAAACGTCAAACGGTCAAAGTGCCTACATTTAATAAGAAAGCCAAAAGCTTTGGAAGACAAGTGATTGGCATAGCTAGACTGGCTGGAAAAATATTATTTGACTGTTACTGCAAGCACAAATGACAGGAAACAGACTGATTATATCAAACATGCATGCAGGACTGCAAGTTTCACAGTAGGAAAACTGTAGGATAAGTTAAAGAGACATTTAAATGGGCATCACCTGAACAATTACTTGACAGCTTAAAGACAATCTTGTTAATTAAATTGCTATACAAGCAACCGAACACCACATGAAACACCATGGGATTAGTTAGTGAATGAGGAGCCAAGAGCAACGACCTTTGAAACCGTCACGTCCGCGCCCATCAGACACATAAACACTTTTGATCCGTTTTTATGTCAGACGAGAAATCCGAGAGCGTATATAGAGGATGAGGAAACTCAACTTGTCAATAAACGAAAATTAGATTACACCTTTTAGGCAATTCAATTTAATAAATCGTATCCGCCCGAAAACGCTTCAATTTCACGAGGAGCTTGCTATATTGTCATATTGATATATATTGCGTGGTTCTTAACGATGTACATCTGCTAGTAGTTTATCTCTTTCCCACACACACCCCTATAGCTATACATGGCTCTGGGAAAATAAGTCAACTCAAAACAAATTTTTATCAGCAATTCATTATTTTCAAATATTCATCAATATTTGTCTGCGACTCTGTGCATATTAAACAAAGAAACTTAACAACAAGGACGAAAATCTTATTTGAATCTTATTTTACTTTATTCTCCTTTTTTGAATCGGTTTTGTCGTCCATATACAAAAAGAACCTTTCGGAAAAGTCCAGTTTTCGCTAGCGTTTTTGGCGTTTACGTGTGTAGATGTGTAACCATGAAAGGAAATTTCTAAAGTGGCGTTTTCAGACGGAAAGATTTTCGTGTGGACAAACCGTCAGAAGTCAATAGCATTAAGTGTTATTTAATTTTCGCCATAAAGTTGTCACGCAAAAGAGTTTTCGACAGCTAGATATAATGAGATCTAGTATAATTAGAGTCAAATCAAGAGATATCTTTCACTTGTTTGTTTTGAAAGGTAACTGGATAGCACAATGAAAGCCCAAGCTAGCTCGATTTTCATTATATTTAAGCAGCTCAGAACAAACCAGTAAACTTTCTCTCTCCTCCGCAGAGGCACGGAGGCGGAGAAGACCCGCGAGGAATGATGGGAAGAGGGAAAGAAATCCGAGCGTTTACGATTGCCCGCGCGCCTGCGAATAGATGGCGTCGCCAGGGGGGGCGAGGGTGGACACCCCCCCAATGGTCTCCACCGTTCTCGTGAAAGAAACTTTTTTTGGGGGGGGGGGGGGGGGACAGAGGGGGCCAAGTGCGTAGTATATATAATGTACTATTACTAAGGGTTTATATAAAATTTCTCCAACTTGTTTTTACATTTACGACTTGTTTATAAATAAAACTAAAGATATTCTGATACTTGACATTATTTCCATTATTTCCATATATTAGTGTATTAGTTATGTCTGTTGTATTTGTAAATATTGTAATATTGTGAGGGCCGTATGTTAGATAACCTTTATTAGATAACCAGGAAGACACAGTTGCCACTCTATTGATCGCAAAGTGGGAAGACACAGTTGCCACTATTGATCGCAAAGTGGGAAGACACAGTTGCCACTATTGATCGCAAAGTGGGAAGACACAGTTGCCACTATTGATCGCAAAGTGAGAAGACACAGTTGCCACTATTGATCGCAAAGTGGGAAGACACAGTTGCCACTATTGATCGCAAAGTGGGAAGACACAGTTGCCACTATTGCTCGCAAAGTGGGAAGACACACATGCGCAGCTGCCTGCGGAGGAGGCTAGAAACGTTAGATCTTAATAAATATTTTTAAAAAATGCCACTGCTTCGTGTTTTATGCTGGGCTCTAATATTCATCAATAGATTACGTTTTCCGCCTGGTCAATCAATAGCAAATATTCTGACGTCAGCGACGTAGCCAGGGTCTTGGGTTTGGGGGGGGGAGAGGATGTCGATCTCCAACGGATCTCGAGGGCATGCCCCGCGGAAAATTTTGTATTTCTAGGGTCTCGGAAACACTATTTTCCTGCATTTTGAGACAAGCTTTTAAGAGTAATCTGAAAGCCATAAATTACATAATTTAGTTGAAATCAAACCAGAACATAGAATAATACACATCAGAATATCTTTAGTTTTATTTATTTACAAGTCGTAAATGTAAAAACATTGTAATTTATAGCATATGCATTAGATTTATGCATGCCTGCAATATATATAACACATAACTTGGACTTAAAACAACTGTATTCCCCCCCCCCCCCCCTACACGTTTCTCCACGGATTTCAACTTTTCACGTGGGGGCGCCCGCCTCCCCTCGCCCCCCCCCCCCCCCCTGGCTACGCCACTGTCTGACGTGTATCATTCTATGTTCTGGTTTGATAACAATAATAAAATTATGTAATTTATGGCTTTCAGATTACTCTTAAATCCTTGCCTCAAAATGCAGGAAATGGTGTTTCAGAGACCCCCAACACTCTGGCCGCGCGACTGGGTTTAACTCCAGACGATTTTACTGGTCAATACAGACAAAATATATCACCAGAAAGATTTTGTTCAGCACATTATATATCAATATGTCATCTTACCATATGATTCTGATACGCTGTCACTGCCATGAATTGCGTTTCTGGAAAAACAAACGTTCTCATGTTCTCTCGAAAGTCATCCTGAGCGATGTCTTCGACTTGATGTCCGAGTTCCAATTCGGGTTCGACAAGAATAACGTGAAATCTAGGTTGGTACTTGTGCATCGAATTTAATATTATCTAAAGCAAAGAAACGAAGTTAGTATAGAATAATAGAAAAATTTAATTTAGTGAATTTAAAGACTATCTTCTGAAGACTTTCTTCGTTAAATTTTATCTGCCTGAGCTAGCCAAAAACGGCCCCTACGTCAGACAATTTTACTCATCAAAGAGAGAACCCTCAGATATCCCAGGCAGCAATGGGTTAACGATTTTCACAAACAGTATGTTTTTTCCTGTTTGGAAATAAATAATTGAAAAATCTTAATCTACATATTCACTGGTGTATTACGCTGGTGGATTAAAAACAAAACAAATAGTGTAATAAAAGTAGTGTGCTGCGCAGGCAGTGTTGAAACAACAATCGAAATATGGTATAGTAGGTTAATACTGCCGAAACAGAGAACGTGAGTGGTCTAACGTTTCGAGCGAAGGCCCTTCGTCAGAGAGAAACGAGGGGCCTTCGAAAGGCCTTCGCTCGAAACGTTAGACCACTCACGTTCTCTGTTTCGGCAGTATTAACCTAAAAACAAAACAGTTGTCTTATTGGGACGCCACTTTGGAATACTAAGCAATACAAATGTTGAATTATCGTTTCGTTTGGTTTGGTAATTTTTTTTATAAAAATTTGCCACAAAAAATGTATTTGATAAAGTTAAACAACATATCTATTTAAAAAAAAATTATATTAGGTGTTACTCCGAGTGACGAACCGTAGAGAAAAACTCTAGGATTCTCTGGGATTCGAACCCGCGACCTTCGGTTTACTAGTCCGACGCTCTACCGACTGCCTCGCGACCTTCAGTTCACTAGTCCGACGCTCTACCGACTGCCTCGCGACCTTCGGTTTACTAGTCCGACGCTCTACCGACTGCCTCGCGACCTTCGGTTTACTAGTCCGACGCTCTACCGACTGCCTCGCGACCTTCGGTTTACTAGTCCGAAGCTCTACCGACTGAGCTTACTCGGTCAAGTTGGGAGCTGGTCGTGGAATGATGGTACTTACAACTGATATTTCAAAACTGAAATCTAGTTTCTTCAATATGGAGAGACTTAATTCTTCATCTTATGTTGTTGGACTAATTATTGTGGGACAGCGAACTCAGGTGGAGAGTAATGATATTAGATGCTACCAGGACCGCCGAGGAGGGGGTAGGGGTAGGGGTAGGGGTGGGGGTGGGGGGCTAGTTTCCCTAGGCCCCCCACTTGAGAAGGGCCCTCTAAATGTTTTGAGATTTGAGTTTTCGACGTTAGAAAACACGAGGTCCATGAAGCGTAAAGATCAGTAACACTATCTTCATTTTTAGCCAATGAGAACACGTAGACACGACCTTATGACGTGTGACGTCATCACTCATCGATAATTTGGCCCCACAATTTTTCTCGGCAGCTCCATGCTACTCCGAGTACTAAATTTTTAAAAATTCACAGGACACAAGGCAAAAAATCACCAGAAACACCAGAGAAAATATAAACGAGAACGTTCTTCAATTAATAATACCATGATCGCCTCGGATTCTTTTGTTCTCCGAGGGAATGTAAACCTCGTATTTCCTTCATTGCTCATCAAGAGGGAAATTTTTCCTTTGTCTTATAATTTTCCCGTGCATGTTGATGAGGGAAAATTAGAAGACAAAGAAATCCTTTGTCTTCTTCTAAATTTCCCGCTTGCATATATTTTCCCTCATCAACATGCACGGGAAAATTGGATGCAACTTCTCTGATCAACCGTGTAAATTCCTGTCGGTAAGATTCTCAAAGTTTTCCTCGGCGATCATAATATTACAAACTAATAACATGACTTTTCGGGAAATTAGCGATTAAATTTCCCCTTTGCCTCGGGAAGATTTGTAAAAGGCCTCGGACTTTCACAAATCTTCCCTCGGCGGCGGGGAAATTTAATCGCTAATTTCCCGAAAAGTCATGTTATTACTTATAATAATAGGCAGTCTTCTACTTACGTGTCCGTTGTCGTCCATGAGGTTATTAGTAAGTTTTAGTTTATCAAATGAGACTATCTGTTTCATCCATTGCGTTCCTGTGCATGGTGAATCAGGATGAACGTGAACACGACCTGGTACACTTGGATCAGCCTTGCCAGCAATTAACCATTTTGAACTGTGAAATGCGTAGCGATATCTTTTATCGTCTACTGCTACGAAGTCCATCATTAACATATATTTCGTGTTCTGTTCCATGCCGTAAAGACGAACTTGAAACGTTGGAAACATCCTCCTAGAAAATGAAGATTGAGAATAAGAATGAGAAAGAGAAAAAAAATATAAGATTGATAATTAGAATTAAAATGAGAATTAGAATTAGAATGAGAACAAGAATGAGAATAAAAATTGGAATAAGAATGAAATTGGGAAATGAGAATGAAATTGAGAATGAGAATAAGAATGAAATTGGGAGTGAGAATGAAATTGAGAATGAGAATAAAATTGAGAATGAGAATAAAATTGAGAATGAGAATAAGAATGAAATTGAGAATAGAATGAAATTGAGAATGAGAATGAAACTGGGAATGAAATTGAGAATGAAAATGGGAATGAGAATAAAAGTAAGAATGAAACTGAGAATGGAATGAAATTGGGAATGAGAATGAAATTGGGAATGAGAATGAAATTGAGAATGAGAATAAATTGAGAATGAAAATAAGAATGAAATTGAGAATGAAAATGGAGTGAAAATGAAAATGAAACTGGGAATGAAATTGAGAATAAGAATAAAACTGAGAATGAAAATAAGAATGAAATTGAGAAGGAAAATCGAATGAAAATGAAACTGGGAATGAAATTGAGAATAAGAATAAAATTGAGAAAGAGAATAAGAATGAAATTGAGAATGAAAATGAAACTGGGAATGAAATTGAGAATAAGAATGAAATTGAGAATGAGAATGAGAATGAACTTGAGAATGAACTTGAGAATGAGAAACTGGGAATGAAATTGAGAATGAGAAATGAAAATGAGAATCAGAATAAGAATGAAATTGAGAAGGAAAATCGAATGAAAATGAAACTGGGAATGAAATTGAGAATAAGAATAAAATTGAGAAAGAGAATAAGAATGAAATTGAGAATGAAAATGAAACTGGGAATGAAACTGAGAATAAGAATGAAATTGAGAATGAAAATAAGAATGAAATTGAGAATGAAAATGGAGTGAAAATGAAAATGAAACTGGGAATGAAATTGAGAATAAGAATAAAACTGAGAATCAGAATAAGAATGAAATTGAGAAGGAAAATCGAATGAAAATGAAACTGGGAATGAAATTGAGAATAAGAATAAAATTGAGAAAGAGAATAAGAATGAAATTGAGAATGAAAATGAAACTGGGAATGAAACTGAGAATAAGAATGAAATTGAGAATGAGAATGAGAATGAGAATGAACTTGAGAATGAACTTGAGAATGAGAAACTGGGAATGAAATTGAGAATGAGAAATGAAAATGGGAATGAGAATAAAATTAAGAAGGAAACTAGGAATGAGAATGAAAATAGGAATGAGAATAAAATTAAGAATGAAACTAAGAATAAAACTGGGAATGAGAATGAAATTGAGAATGAAACTGGGAATGAAATTGAGAATCGAATGAAAAATCGTGCATGCCTTGCGCAATATGTACTCTAAATCATGCTATATCCTAAAGAGTGACATCCCAGGTGCTTAGGTTGCAGTTGCCCACACAAGTCGACAGTCTTGGACCAAACGCAAAGAAAACAATAGTTCCGACATCACTGTAGCCATCATGTTTTAATACAGTTCAATATACTTAAGAGCAATTCTCACACTCTCTCATGTGTCTGGGAAGGAAATGAATGTTTAAAACTGATGAGCAAGAAAACAGAGAAAAGATTATCGTTATTTCCTGGAAGGATTTTCACACTTCATTTTTCTTCGTAATTTCGACACTGACTGTTGTAAAAAGAAATTAAGGGATTATCGTCCCGATAAAGAGTTTTTTCAGGTCAACCAATGCCACAGTGTGTCAATCATTAGGTATTAGATCGTCCTAACAGACGAAAACATTCAGCAGACATTAGGAGAAGGCAAAGTAGACGTCATAGACTACTTTTGTAAAGACCGTCATTTTAAATTAAGCCTTTTCTGTTCAAAAGAAACTTTGCTGTATAAGGAGGCCAGTAAGGGTGGTAAACTGCTGAATATATAGTTTTGATAACGAAATACTGACGTTTCAAACCGAGCCCTTCATTCAGAGTAAAATGTGGTGAAATTTTACTCTGATGAAGGGCTCCACTTGAAACATCAATATTTCGTTAAAACTGTTCTTGTTCTGTTCTTGTTTTAGTTTACCACCAGTTGCTCTACCTAAAACACGACGGGCGCAGCACTCTCCTAATTTTTAAACTCTCAAAAATTTTGATCTGAATTGCAGACACACAAACGAGGCAAAAATTAAGGTTAGTACTAACGTACTATACATAAAAGTTTCAAACAGTTGCCATTATGACAGTGGTTTATAAGTTCCCACAGTAGTTGGAACAGACTTACGTCTTTTGGGAAGCTTAGGTAAGACGTTGGTATAGAGAATAACATTTATACAAGCCAACAGCTCAGACAAATATAACTGGACTGAGCGAACGAGATTCGTTTTAGCAAAGCATATAAACAACTTCACCACATTTTCTCGCATTACTATATATACAGAACCTTGCCTAAGCAGTACTATACTTGTATATACACCCCGAATCGATATTAACTTAGTCTATTTAACAATCCATTGTTAAAAAGAAGAAAAGCATTCAATTCAGTCTTAAGAGTAACCCCCAACATTTTAATTGTAAACAGAGATATTATAGTAAAGTAGTGTTTATTCACTGCATGGTCTGGGGTGTCGTCGAGTCAAACTGACAATGTACTCCACCTTTCACTTTCTCCATCCAAAACACGGCCGGCCAGACAGCACATATACATGTATATATAGCAGTATTTATTATATATATCACATGTGTCGATTATCGTGAAACGCATTAGAGTTTACTGTTCTCTTTTTGTGGGGAAATAGGACTATTTTTTATATAATGAACAGAACAATACATGAATGCTTGGAAATATGAAATTTATTTCTCGTGTTGACCAAGATATCTCACTCGGTCACTTTTCTCACTCGTGAGATATCCTAGTCAACACTCGAAAAAAACGTCATATTTCCGCACATCCATGTATTATTCTCTATATGTCATACATCGAACTCAACCTGCGTTCAAATAATCGGAGTCCCATGCAGTAATACACAGGCAAAAACGCACACTCTGTATCAGACCTGATGCAGAATGATGTCAGATCTGTTCAGAAAAATGTAGCGACCCCTGATACAGCCTATTGCAGTATCAGCTATGATACACCTATGATATCATATCTGTATCATACATGCAGCTATAACAGACTGTTCAGAACAGATTCTGTCAAACTGTATCGGCCTGACACGGTTGCAGTGCTGTATCAGTTTGATATAACAGACTGAACAGGTATGTTGTCTACGGAGCTGTCCCAGTCTGTTAGAAATTCTAACTAAATGTTTATACATCAGCGCTGGTACATTCTGTAGCTGTCAGGCTGTATCAAGGGTCGCTATACATTTCTCTGAACAGATCTGATATCAGAGCTGATCAGACTGTGCGTTTTTCAAAGAACATGTAACACAATTCACTTTCTACACTCTCAATATCTATAACTAACAATCGAGACTATGAAGATTTATTCAAACAACATAAATACCAGATTTGGTATATAAGATACATACACATAACATATAAACTAAACTACGTGCTCAGCTATAAACTTTCAAAACTTGTTAAAACATTAAAACAGTATTTAGCTACAAAAGTCATAATTGTTTTGTCTTGCATAGCAATGACATACATGAAAAGGTCTTGATAGCTAAATTTAGAAAACGAGTTATTTATTTTACAGAGACTTTCCATAAAATTAACTCTAAGATCGGCGAACTTTGTGAAAGAATATATATATATATCAATTTCTAAGAAAAGCTTTACTGCAGGCGAATCCCACACTGGCAGAAATTCACGCAATCGGGCTTCACGTATAGATGTGATGTAAATTCAACTCGTAACTGAGTATACATAAATGAAAGAAAACGGTTATGTACTGTTGAAAACGATACATCGCTGAATCTACATATACAGTCATACATCTACACTGCTACACATTAACTAACATCGTTGTATCTATTATATTAACGGTTAGTATATCTCACAGTTATACATATTTATATATATATATACAGTATATGTATACAAACGAATGCTATGTCTCATGATCCAACAATCATAAGTTGCTACATCGATCTACAATGCTGGTACACATTAACATCGTCGTATATCTATTATTAACGGTTCAGTAGCATATCTCACTGTTATACATCTATATATGCAAACTCATGATCTACATTGCGACATCTACTACATATAACCACACATGTAACAATCTATAAGGTGCTACATCGATCTACATTGTTACATCAAAATTGCGACAGTCATGTACATTGTTATGTTAACATTAGTACTGATATATACTTCTAAAAACTCATTAATAATGCATGAGAAAACACAAAGAAAACCCATGTTTAATGAGGGATAGATTCCTTTTGATTTAATACATAAACTTTAGCTTTGATTTTCTCGACTTAGACAACGTTTTTTTTAGAAAAATTACTACGCCAATGAACTTACTAAATAGATCGTTTTAGAAGTAATTTACAGAATTCGTGTCCGTTCAGTATCACGATACAAGCTTCGCCTCGTGCCACTCATTCTGTAAATACTACATAAACTGGTTACTGGTACATCATCTAGGATATAATAAGTTTATATCTCCTAGTATAGTCTTTCTGAATAATTAGGAGTACTTCATTAAAGCATTAAAGCATAATAACAGTAATAAAAAATATCCTGTAGCATGTATCTATGACTATATAACTACTGCAAACAGTACAGTCCGACATATTTGTCAGATACGAATCTATCCCTCATTATTTACCAGTTGAATCTGCATGCCGATATAACAAAACCCCGTACGAGGAATGAAAGTGTACTTTATGTCACTCGAATGAAATCGGTGATGAATTTCGCTATTTAATGTCCTGCTCCAACAAAAAGTTTGTAGAGCTTCGAAATACTTTTATAAATAATATATAGTGTCAACGCGTCTTTCCGTTTACTTGACACAAAGGATTTCTTTCTATATATAATAAATGTACACGATAAGTGTATCATGAAAATAATATTAAAATATTTTCATGATAATCTTTCGTTATATGATAGTCATTATATTGTCTAACCCATATTATCATACACTGTACTTCTAGCTATATTATCGAACTCACATTACTATACCCTTTACACTTTTAACCATAGTTTGTATGGTATTATCTAGTTCATGTTACGGTACGTTCTGTACTTTTATGTAAATATCTTTTCATATGTGCCTGTATTGGTATTTGATGAATGAAGTATTAATTATTATGATACGATTCCTATGCACATGCTTAGTGCAAAAGTGAACAGCCGATATTTTTACTAACGAAATACTGACGTTTTCTTTCGAAGCGTCAAAACACCATTTCAGTGTTTCGTTGCCATAAATCTCAGCAGTTTACCATCTTTTCACTTTGCTCGGCTATCCTAAACACTTCCTAAAGGACCTATACTCAGCACTCTAGGGTTTTACAATCTATGAATTGTGCATTTCTCAAAACGTTAGACAAAACGACAACTATAGGACAGCAAAAACAACCGAACCGAGTTGAGCTGTTTGAGGAGGTTTAAATAAACGTTTTACGTTGATTCCAAAGTTAATAACAGAAAAAAACAAACGTAAATTATTACAGTCAAAATGGAAATACCTTCCCACTTCCACTCCAGTCTGTAGTTGGTTGTGTATTACTGTATTTCTGCAGCCGCTACTGAAGGGTGAGGAAAGTCTAGTGATAAAACTCGCCAATTCTTGATGTTTATTCGTCTGTTGGTATCGATTTGGGATAAACATCCATTGTATTATGAATTTAATAAATGCCATTTAAAGCTAAATTATATACTATTTATGTACAGTTTTCAACAAAAAAAATTTCTCAGGCCTCGGTAATGGCTACAGAAATACAGTAATACACAACGAACTACAGAAGAAGAAGTGGGAAGGTATTTCCATTTTGACTGTAAAGCGAAATTGAGCACTTGTTGGTGTTGCCGTTGACATATAGCTGAATAGTTCGCGACAATATTCTATATTTCATAAGTATATCTACAGATAAAGACAACACCTTGATATTTTCCGAGGAAAACTTTCTTTTCATGTTATTTTGAAGACGATTCGGAAATGAGATCGAATGATTGTATATTCTTATACAGGTAATTAAGTTATCAGGAACATTTCTCCTGAATGCTCTTCGATAAAACTCGAACTCGTCAGTCTCAGTTGATTTGCGTTATCTCAAATCGGTATGTCAGCGACGATAACCCGAATCTTGTTCATATTTTATATAACTGATACAGTAATAAGTAGTAACTTAATGGCACAGAGTTGATATTAAAAAATGCTTCGATCAACATTCAGACAAGCCATTCCTTTGTTCTTAAGCTCAAAATTGAAGGTCATGTGTAAAAACCTAGAGTATTTAAACCTGACAAGCTTGATTTATACCAAATGGCCTAAATTATAGAACAATTTTTGCGTACCAATTGTTAATTTTCCCACACAGCGACAACATCCTAGCACATCAGGTAACCAACCGGCGAAAAAGAACCTGTTTAAAATTTAAAAAGCAAATCCAAAATAGCTCAAACGTTCGACTCAAGCAAGAAAACAAAGGGCACCACAGATAATCCTGACAATTTCTCCATTATTTCCATCAAACTTGTCTGTTTCGTGCGAGCAAACAATTTAATTAAAGTCAGCCATCAACAACCTTTCACATGTTAACTATGTCAAAGCATCTATAATAACTGAATTGTTTTGAAAAATATCTTAAATACCCACCGCAAGGTTAAAAATTACACACATGCATGGATATGTGTTCATTTGTAAATTTAATGAAATGAACTTAGTTGGATTCATCGCAAACTAAGAAAATATATCTAAAAAAAAACAAAACGCAAAGGAATCTTAACTAGAACGCAAAAATATCATGTACTTTATAATATTTACGAAAATTTACAAATTTTAAGGCTGACTGAAAGGTGACAAGATGCTGTGCAAGTTTTTGGCTGGAGAGTCGATTGAAGCAGTAACAAAATTATTTATTCAGTTGAGCATCAAAATTGCGATATATAACTCTGAATAAAAGATCACTATTTATAAGGGGGAATTTAGAATTGAAAATTCAAGATTATTTCCAATGCATTTTCGTTATACTTGCATGTGATATATATCTATTTTTACCATTGTAGTGCAAAATATTTCAGAAAGATTATGTTTTGCCTGAATGCGTGCCAATGGATTTAGGAAACTAGGGATTATCATTGGCAGAAAGAACCAGATTTTCGACTTCTCGAGATAACAGCACGCGATGTAGGAGGAATAAGCTCGTGTTGCCTGTATTTGCGTGTGACTGTAGGAATCAATGGTAGGAATAAACTCCAGATGCATGGAGACCGGAAAACACAGTGATATGATATAAACAGAGTCGGAGTTCCTTCCACTATATACACGGTAATGCTATACTGGGAAAATAGTCTTAATACCGTATTACCCCACATGAAAGAAAATCTACGTCTGCTTTCTGGCTGTCAAAAAACGAGAACCCGAATTTGAAGTTTACAGAAAGAACTTTGCTAAACCTAGCTTACGGTTATATAGCGTAGAAAAACTAAAGTGCTAAAGCATTTGGGTTATAGAAAACAACAAAGAATTAACTCTAACTTATAGTATAAGAGACCAGAGTTTAAACAAAAGGCTTTCGTTCAAATATAACATCAATATAAAATTACATAATTGGAGATTTTTTCATTTTTATACCCGCAGTTAAATACAATTTCCATTTCGAATTCTTCAAAGCGTAAACGTGGTGTGTAATCTATACTTTTTAAAATGCATAATCGGCTTTAAATATAATCTAAAAGAGAGATACCGAAAAAACAAAAGCATTTGGTCTACACTATAGTATTGGACATATAAACACAAGACTAGGAAAAATGGGCGTTAAAATTCCGTACGCTACTAAGTCAATATTTTGTGATCTCAAATGGTCCAGACTCCTAGTTGATTATCAAAATATACGTCATAGGTCTAAATCATATGGTTTACTTTAGATTTAAATGAAAACTTTAAAAAAAGTGAGCGTTTGATTTTGAAATACATGAGATATAGCGTAAGCACCCTGCAAGGCATGACGACTTATTAACACAGAGTTTCTTTCAACTGTGAATTTCGATCGTACTCCACACAGATGTTTCCGTTTACAGCGTATACAAGAGAAATAATTGTGCATTAGCTGGGCTTGGGAAAATGTGAAGTTGTCAATATTTATAAAGTAAAGAGTTTCTCTTTCCTATGCACGTCAAGTTAGACTAATATTTTTATTTGGTTTGTCAACTTGGAATAGATATTGATATAAAGTAACGTCTAGAGTGTTTTCACAGCACATGCACTGTTTTTTCAACTCAGGTTTTTGTTTTGATGGCAAAGGTGGTGTATAACTTTAAATAGAAGCGATATCGGATGATATACGGCAGAAGACATGAATTGTATACAGTGTATAACATTAAATCGATAAGAAATGACACTGTCAAGTAACAGTGAAGCATCAATGGCCCCAAACGGCCTCTTTTGACTTTTATTTCACTCTGTAAAACGCCAGATGATTTTACTCATCAAAGGAAGAACCCTCAGGCATCCTAGGCAGCAATGCATGAGTTAAGAAGTCATTAATCAATTCTTACCTGAGCTGGCCAAAACGGCTCCTTTATTGTTGTACCCTGTCTAATGCCAGACGATTTTACTCGTTGAAGAGTTAAGAGAGAACCCTCAGACATCCTAGGCCGCAGCAATGGCTTAACAAGTGTTAATCAACTTCTGCAGGAGCCAGCCAAAAACGGTGTCTTTTTTATTTTACTGTCTACAAAGCCAGACAATTCTACTCGTCAAATTGAAGTCTGAACACTCAGCCAGCCAAGCTAGGCAGCAAGGAAGAATATAAATATTACCAGGGTTAAGTTACGTTGGCCTGAAAAACAGAGAAAAATCTTCTCGACGTTTCGAGCGAAGGCCCTTCTCCTGACGAAGGGCCTTCGCTCGAAACGTCGAGAAGATTTTTCTCTGTTTTTCAGGCCAACGTGACTTAACCCTGGTAATATTTGGATTTCAACCGTGGCCGACGCTGTCCTAGAAGCTTTTAAAGGAAGAATATAGTTTGAGGGAACTTAAAAAGACTTTAATATTAAAATGAACCTAATTGCAATGGCCATTGCACCTATATAATGAGTAGAAAACCATAAAAATGTTCCCTTTATGGTCAACGGATGATGATTATATGCAGGATGATCCTGAGTTACTGATTGTAATAACCTTCTGGAAGCCTCCCGAAATAACGACACACACATCATTCACAACGTCACAAATGCCAATAAAAATATACGTTAAAATGTTTACTTGAAGATTTCACCGAGAAAGGTTCCCCTTTTTCTATCGTTGAAACCTGTCTGACTTCAGCCAGATGGGATAGAGTAAATATATTGACCATTGCTCTGTGCTTATAGGATATAGACAGTATGTACCAGAAGATTCTTCCTTTGTCCTTTATGGCTTTAATGTGCAAAATCGTTTGGTGTTAGGCGGAGTAAAATAATCTGGTGTTCAATATTATAGAGAAAAATAAGAAAAGGAGTGGTCTTTGCCTGTCTCGGGAGAAATAAGTAATTTTAAATCACTTGTTAACTCATTGCTGCCCAGGATGTCTGAGGGTTCTCTGGTTGACTGGAGTAAAAGAATAAAAGGGACATTTTTGTCTGTCTCAAGCAAGAATAGGTAATTTTTAAACACTTGTTAACACTGCTGCCTAGGATGTCTGAGGGTTCTTTCTTTGACGAATATAAAAAAACATCTGGTGTTAGACAGAGTAAAACAACTAAAGAGGTTGTTTTGCGTCCGTCTCAGGCAAGAGTATAGGTAATGTTTATAATCACTTGTTAATTCATTGGTTCCGAAAGGATGTCTGACGGTTCTTCCACAAACGAGTAAAATCATCTGGTGTTAGACAAAGTAAAATAGTAAAAGAACCATTTTGACTGGCTCACGCAAGAATGGGTTAATGTAAACAGTTTCAACGAGAAAGGTTTCCCTTTGCTTTTGATGAAAAAAAAATAAGGTATACGGTAGAGTTTAGAATAGTGTAATAAAAGTATCCTGCTGCGTAGGCAGTGTAGAAACAACAATCGAAATACAGTAAGGTTAGATATACTGCCGAAACAGAGAACGTAGGAGTCTAACGTTTCGCGAAGGTCCTTCGACCTTTTCTCTCTGACGAAGGGCCTTCGCTCGAAACGTTAGACTCCTACGTTCTCTGTTTCGGCAGTATATCTAACCTTACTATATTTCGAGAGTTTAGAATATGTCTTTCGCAGTGAAAGGCTTCACTGATGTAGCCTCTCCTTTCTACTTTCATTTCACTGCGACAGATCTTCTCTCTCTGATGAGTAAAACGTCTGGCGTTATAAAGCCACGGCCAACCGAGTAAAACAATCAGCTAGTCTTATCCAAAGTAAAATATATTTCAGTTAAAGTCGTTACACGAAGACTTATTTATATTTTCATATACACAAAGATCTATTTTCTTTTTAGTTTTCAATTTTAAAACCTTCTTGTGAGAACTTATACAGCAGCTTTATATTTATCTATTGTTAGAAAAATATAATTACCTATAGTCCAATTAAGTAATCAAGAAAAAAGCTTCAAACTTCATTTGTGTTAAAATATATATCGTTCTAATACACGTAGACAGTGGCATTTACAACACAGTGGTTATTCCAATAAAGTAACTTCTTTTCTAAAAGAAAAATGTTGCAAAGTTTCGAGTAATGAACTAAATTGAATGATAAATAGTTTGAACGGCTTGAAATGGTGGTAGTTCTTAAGATTTTTCCATTTTTGAGCTAGACCCATAGCTGATCTTAAAGAATGCAAGCAGTACTACAAAACAGACAAGCAATGTTTTCAATTTAACTGAAATTTCGAAAGTAAAACATACCATTGGATATTAATCCAGCAATTAGACCCATCAAACATCACATGCCGACCTTGACTGTGAAATGAATAAATACCTTGACTAGTGTGACCTTCTTTTCCGACAAACTAACTATAGACTGAGATGTTTAAAAATGGTCGTTTAAAAGGAAACACAAAACATAGAGATTCTTCCGTATTAAACTATAACATAAACCTAAGGAGAAGCGGAAAAGAAGTTGATGATGAAAATTTCGTCTTTCCTGAGATTCGCACACAAAGTTTCTCTAGATGTAGTAAGGGTCAAGAAAGTGTGTCGTTGAAACAAGTAAAGTCGAGAGAGTATACTCGCCACTGAATGACAGAAACACACTTGGAGCTTGCTCCTCTGCTGATTTATAGCCTCGTCAACAGCCGAACGGGAAGCGCAGTTGACAAAATGCGTCGCCACAGGGAAGACACTCGTTAAATCTTTCAGTGTTTACGAAAGGAAAAAGCCGCAGACTTAGCATCATGAAGCGTGAAGCTAAATGGGGGAAGATATCTGACGAAAGATTCTATCAAAATTAGGTTTTAATCGTTGAACTTGCGCTCAAGCCGTGCCTATTATAAGAAGGGCACGCGATTATTAGTGATCGTAAACTATTATCAGAACAATTTTGATGTTTATGTTGGAGCCAGATTTGATCGCGAAATGTTAGCCAACGCATTTGAAAGTAAGTTAACTACAGAAGTATCGATTTAATAATGTCAACAAAAACGAAGGCGGTGAATAGATCGAGTTGTTTTCTTTCTCGCTTTTGTTGCGAAAACGAAATTGCCAATCGGAAGGATTTATTTGTTTAAATGTCGCGAGCGTCTGTCAGCTCTGCCATCGCTCGATCAACTTGGTCTAGAGACGAGAGTTAAACAACTCGCGCGCAACTGAGAGGCGAAACGAACGAAGCGTGCGCAAGAACGGGTAGAGAGCGCGCGAGTAACGATGAAACTTAATGTGTCGGGTGGACTTTAGTTTGGCCCAAGACGTGATGGTAGCCGACTAAGGATGGCTAGCGTAGTTTGTAGGTTAATGGAAGTAGCAGATAACGTAGAATAACATTGGTCTAGCACTGGCCTAAGAACAAACAGTCATATCCGCCATGTATCATACAATCAATCAACAGACCGCTCAAAATCCATTAAAGCTGGAAAGGACAAGGACACTAACAACATCTTATGTAATGAAAACGTATCGAAATGTACACAGAATAATGTTTAGATTAGGTGATCGAGTGATGAGATAGCGACCCTCAGTCAAGCTTGGTTTGTATGCGCGATATATGCCGGTAAGCAGGAGTAGCGCAAATGACTAGACCAAAACGAACGCGATTTTCAACGCATTCAGCTAGTGTGCCTGTGGTATTAAATCCGACTCCTATACCTGCCACGACGCGGCCCGCACAGGGCCTGGTGCAAGACAGTGCTGCGCGCAATACTTTGCTCTGTACTCGCTTTAAAAGTAGTATAAAACTAGCGAGTGAGAGAGTCAATAAAATGTTCCTACCTCCCAGCTTTCGTAACGATCATTTCTGTGCCCAGCGAATGAAACTCTTCCCACAAAGTTTTCATCTCGATTTCCACACGGATGTGTGCCAAACTTCGCGCGTTCGATTTCGGAGCGAAGTTTCCGATTGTTGGGGAGATTGTTGGCGAAGGACGTTCATCGTCGCTGCTCGTCGAACGCTTCGGCGCTTTTTTCCCCGTACCAGCGTTCTGGAGACATTCTATAAGAATGGAAGCGAATGCGGAAGACTGTCGTACGTCTGTCATGAATGAGTAATATATACACATATAGACATATACACACACACGATCAAGCACTATAAAAGAGGGTTTTTAAGTTAAGATACTAACCTTCCATCCCCTTTGTCAGCAACTGTGACGACCAATTAAATAATTCGTTCATTCGCATGCAAGCTCCGTCTTGGATGCACTGTGAGGCGTCAATGAGGTGAGCGATGGAAAACGCATTAGCTTTTGGTGAGAGAAATCCGGACGCATCCATTCCGCTGTCAACCTTGTGTCCGTTCTCTCGTTTGGGGCCTTTCAGTTCGGCTCCCACTAACGCGATGAATGTCCTTGGCCCGAGACAATGTTTGTTGTCGTTTGTGGTGTCAACGAATACGTAGCGTGTTTAGACCAAGTGAACAACTGCTCAAGCAGTGCCGTGCGAAAAATGATGCTATTTCATTAGCACGATAGGAACTAATTAGGCAATGATGTCATTCATCAGACTCATTAAGCCAAGCGTTACTTGTCATGTCAACTCCAAGACTCTTCCGATGAAAACGTCCGTAGTGAAAGTTCTGACAAGCTTTATAGCCGACCAGAAGTTCGAAACTACGCTAAATTATCAACTATACCTTAGACCGTTTTTTTGGAATGAGTTTATTCGGTTGATGTGCGTCGAGGAAGGTGGGAAAACTCAGGAGAAAAGTTACAGCCGACGGGTTTCCTTGATGATTATAGGCCAGACCCTTTTGTGACAGTTGTTAGTCAAAGTGTCATATCAATTGATTGTTGTGAAGTTTCTTAAAAGTGGTCGTTCCGCTTTGAGAGAGCTCCACACAGCGACATAAACCCAACAACAAGAAACTCAACAAAGCGCCCCCAAAACAATTTAGGTATCACTCGTAGACCACAAAAAAAGAAATGGTGTACATAATCATGTCTTTCTAGGTTTGTCAAAACAAAAGTTTTTTCATGGAGCTGTCTTCCCCCGGAAAACAAAACCTCCCATTCGTGTCACATTTAAATAATAGTATTTATGAAAACAATTGAGGTGATTGTGTGTCATCGGATTTGTTAGGAAGCTATGTTAAGTAAACAACGAAGGCTTACCACAACGATTAACCAATCGAAAGGTATTCTGATTACAAGATCAATTCGAGAGTTGTCGATCAACAAGCAGGCACGATCAGTATTGATGGAGGCGAAGAGCGGAGTGCAGAGAACACCAACAAGAAACCAAAAACAGATTCTTTCATCGATTACATTATTAACACAACGTAGATAGACTGAATTATATATTTCAACAAATAATTGGAATTTACACTTCAACCGCTTGATCAGAACACTTCAAGAACCAGTGTCAACTCTTGTAGCGCAGACGAAGGTTAAATGCCAAAACGTATGTTTCCTTATTTTGCGCGTCGAGCTACGCGCGTGGAGTACATAGCGTGGCTTTGACGCAAAATACGAGAATGTTTCTATCTATTTTACGCGTCGAGCTGCGCGCCTAGACTACATGGCGTGGCTTTGACGTTAGCTGCGCGCTTAGAGTGAGTAGATGGCACGGAGAATACGACACTGTTTCTTTGTTTTGCGCGTCGAGCTGTGCTCTTGGAGTACATAGCGTGGCTTTGACGCAAAATCCGTATTCCCACCAGCGCAGACTGCAATTTGAAACCCGGTGAACAACAGAAGAAATGTAAATCATGTGATGTTTTCCTTTAGCCAAATTTGGAAAAGAATTTATGGCTTTGAAATCGTATAAGGTCACAACGCACACTCTTTGGCAAGACTCAGGACAAACTGAAGTGTTGTTCACCATATGGTCACGCGTCCTCACAGCAATCTTTTCTCATGTCTATACGCATGCTCATGTTTCGGTCGCGGTCGTACACGTTTCTCTCTGACGAAGGGTCCTACGTTCTCTGTTTCGGGCCTTTCGGCAGTATATCAAACCTTACTATATTTCGATAGCTGATATAGATAGTTGACTTTGTGGTTGATTTTGTCATTGATAAGGGGAACACGTCATGGACGAGTAAAATTATGACCCCGGTTGACCAAAGGACATTGACGGATCATATCTCGGCAGATAAAGTCATCCTCATAGCAAAAACTCGACGTGAATTAAATTTCAAGATAGGAAGCGATGTTTTCATCATGTTTGAATCTCATGTAAATTCTACGACGGGGGGTGAGCCTCTAGACCATTCGACCACTTTAAAATTGACGCAATTAAAAATGGCAAACCTGATGGCCCATAATTGTAGAATGTTAAGAATGGAATTCGTTGCGGTTAGGATCGTATTTTATAACCATCTGGTCGGTCGAAAACCGCATCGCTTTTATATATATATATACAAATTTTTAATAAGCTAGCAGGAATCACTGGCCTATATTAAACGGATGTCTACACGGAGTGACAGACTGCCTGAGTGGGTGAATCGGGCTCAACAGGTAAAACCACCCGTCTAAACCACCCGGGGTATACGTTTCAAAACTGAAGTCTGAAAATAGCCTTAGTGTCAAAAATAAAGTCTAAGCTCTTTAAGCCATGGCCCAATCCTTTCCTAGTTTCCCCTTGGAGGCATGATAAAACCAGAGATAACTGAGAAACTAGTTCTGTTTAGGTTAATAGCACAATTTCTAGAAAAAACACACATTCAGTTAAAGAAAGAGAAGACATTCCCTGAATTATTTCGAAAAAAAAGCAGCTCTGTTTCGTAGGGGAACCTGAATCAAATCTGTGACCTTTTAAGTTTTAAGCGCTAGTGAAAAACGCCAGTTGAGCTATTGTTCTTTGCCACAGGCCATACATGTTAGATGGTTTAATGTCATATAAATGTAGAACCCAGCAAAGCAAAAAGGCAAAAAGATGCTTAACTAGTAACTACCTAGACTTTTTGAAACGAGTTACCAACATTTTGAGCGAAACCCTTCGTCACATTTTACTCTGATAAAGGGCTCCGCGCGAAACGTCATGATTTCGTTCCAAAAACTCAGCGGTTTAATACATTTTTGTTTAATTCGGTATTTCCTTTATCCAAAACACTGGCCTAGGCAGGAATCTACTATTTGTAATGTAAGACGTGTTTGCTTCTAATAAATTACATGTAATATATGTAGTCTATGTACATGCATATAAAAATAAATATTGTCTAATTTCTCCAGTCTGCGCTCCGTAAATTAACTGGTGAAAAATGACTGATTAAAAAATAAATGCTGTGTCTGGCGACCATCAACAACCGTGGACAGCTGTTTTACTTATTCTCTTGGCACTCGTCAACACAGTGTAGCTGATAGGTTAGCCAGCACATTCAAAAAATGTATAATTATAAAAATTGTCGAAACTGAATCTGCCGCTATAAGGCTGACTACATGTCCTAAACGTTTAATAATATCCCCAAATTAACCCTAATCCTAAACCTAAATAACCATGATTAACCCTACGAATGTGCCGTGTATATATAGCCTTTTATAACCGTAAATATAACCGGCTCTTTTGCCGTACTGATATAAAACTATATTTAATATAGCCACTTCGTACTAAATATTTAAATTATCCAAAAATAAAATACGTTTCGGTACACTACTACGTGCTGTTTCTAATTCTTTATTCTGAAGTGCTTTTACGACTTTTATCGAGAAAAGTCTAAAGGAACATACCTGTGGAACTCTTCTACATAATTCTATAGTCGTTTCTACGTTATTCTGCTGCAAAAGCCTTCGTTTACCAACAAAATGTGATCCTCCATTAAAATACCAAGAATGAGCAAGACTCGGCGGCCATTTTGTTTGACCCGGAAGTGAAGTGCCGGATATCCTTGGGAGCCAATCAGATTGCGTGAGAAGGAACTATTTCATAATGACGTAGGCGTAATTTTAAATAGATCTTTAATTTTTCATTTTGCCACTTCTTCGTGTTTTATGCTGGGCTCTAACATTCATCAATAGATTACGCTTTCCGCCTGGTCAATCTATAGCCAATATATATATATATATATATATATGATATATATATATATACATATATATATATATATATATTCTACAAATGTATATATTCTACACTCGAATTTTCCTTCACCCTAAATCCTTAGAACATGCTGTGTAATCGAGTGAAATGCCCAATATCATTTATAATATATATATATATATATATATATATATATATATATATATATATATATATATATTATAAATGATATTGGGCATTTCACTCGATTACATTGCATGTTCTAAGGATTTGGGATGAAGGAAAATTCGAGTGTAGAATATATACATTTTAAGACCAAACCGGGAGCAGTTGCGAAAAATGCAACTACACAGGCCCTCCGGCAGGAATTGAACCCACGACCTTGCGATTCTAGTGCAACGCTCTGACCACTGAGCCACGGAGGCCGTTGCCGAGAGCTTGATCGCGAGTTCTGTATATATATATATATATATATATATATATATATATATATATATATATATATATTATATACTTAATGTCTGCTCCCGAGGGATACAGTTAGTTTTGTTTACCCGATAGTCTTGATATTTCCCGAGACGAAGTCGAGGGAAACATCGAGACTCGAGAGAAAACAAAACTGTTTCCCGAGGGAGCAGACATTAAGTGTTTGTTATAAAGCTTGAGTTTCGCTGAATAATTTCGACGTTTATCAAGGGAAAGTACACAAAAAAACAAACGCTATTAAGACTTTCCGTAATTTCACTTCAACCAAACAAATATATAAGTCTCAGAACAAAAGAACAGCAATACATTTCTCCAGTTAAGTCAGTTAACCTTCACACATGCTTTGAAGACCTATAAATATTCTTTTTTTCTTACCAAACAAGCTTTTGTTTATTTAGCGGGAAACAATTGAAAACTTATTGACCGAGCAGGCAATAAGTTCTCAATTTATATTGCCCGCTCGGTAGACATTGAAATTTTGCTAAGGTCATGTGACCACAAACCCAACCAATGACAGTCATCGTTGCATCCAGTGAAACTAGCTGTATAACAAATTATATATATATATATATATATATATATATATATATATAACAAATATATATATATATATATATAACAAATATAAGTAATGTTTACTTCGGCGCTCGTGATTGTATATTCAATACAACAAGGACGCGAGTGTTGTGAAATGAATGAATAGTAAAAATCCCTTTGGGATATTGAGATGCTAATTAGTTACAAGCACTAGTGGTTGTATCAGAAGAGTATACATCCACTAGTGGTTGTAACTAATTAGCATCATTGGTTTTAGTTTGTATGGGGTTTACAGGGGTATACATGTGACGTAATTTCTGAGATTGGATTGGCTGCAAAACTCATGAATTAGTAATGAATTTCACAAAATATATATATATAATATATATATATATATATATATATATATATATATATATATATATATATATATATATATATATATATATATATATATAAATATATATATATATATATATATATATATATATATATATATATATATGTAATGTTTACAACACGAGCGGCCGTGTTGTATTTAACAAATAGAAAATCGCTTGCGTGTCTCTGTACTGTGATACAAACACGAATGACGTGATTTCAACCGGAAAAAATGCCTAGTGGAAACACGTGGCGAAGCCGAGTGTTTTCACACATTTTTTCCGGTTGAAATTGCGTCATTCGTGTTTGTATCACAGTACAGAGTCACAAAAGCGATTTTCTATTTGTTTTATAAAATAACTAACCGTTTTACGAGGTAAAAAACCAAGGAGAAGCCACCAAAGTGGCCGAGACTCAGCTGACGAATGATGGCGTAATCAAATAAATACGCCAGTGATTACGTGAGATTTAACCAAACAGAGCATGCGTTGTACAATATAAAATGAAAATGACGTCAAACGTGTCTCTGTACTCTGAGTGAAAATGGCTCTCGTCCAATCAGAGCGTGCGTAGGATACCTGTTATTTTATAATGAATTATACAATCACGAGCCGAAGGCGAGTGATTGTATATTCAGTACAACAAGGACGCGAGTGTTGTAAACAACTTGTGAAATGAATAAATAGTAAAAATCCCTTTGGGATAATCATATTGAGATGCTAATTAGTTACAAGCACTAGTGGTTTGTATGGGGTTTACAGGGGTATACATGTGACGTAATTTCTGAAATTGGATTGGTTGCAAAACTCATGAATTATTAATGAATTTCACAAATATATATATATATATATATATATATATATATATATATATATATATATATATTGGCATGCAGCATTTTTCTTCACATTTTTGTTTCATAATATTTAGAGGATTTTTTCCTCTATACTCATTGACGTCTTTGTATGATCCAACCGGGACTCAGTGGATTGTAAACTCAAGTGGTATAATCCACTGCGATTAAAATTAGATATATTTTTCACATGCCTCGGTTTCCTTTGTTCTTTTAGGGGAATATATTCAATAGCACCTGGCAAAACAATAGATTAATATTCCCCTCTACCATTTCTCGCTATAATATTCTCTTCTAATATCCCCCGCGCCACTCCTTATCTTATGAAATCCTGTCAACCTCGTCATGTGAAAAATATGTACATATCCCCCCGTGGCCTCAGAATAACAAAGATTGGAAGAGAGATATGACGTATATTATATATACATTCTTGATTAGCATAGGCGGCGGAAGCGCTCCCCCCCCCCCCCCCCCAACTTTGTAAAAGTGGAAAAAGGGAGGGCTGAGCCCCCCTGCTTTTGCCCCGCAGGTAAGGGTGATTATACGCTGAATATTTATACATCTTCGATATACATCATTTTGAAATATCACTGCAGGGTGACAATGTCGACAATCGTAAGAAAAATCGTCGTGATAGCTCAACTCATTTCATGAAGTACTCCACGTATTAGCATCATTGAACTCTAAATAAACTGGAACGCTAACTCCATAAGAAAGGCCCTATGATTGGGTGAAGTCAAACTTCCGGCCGCTGGGGGTCGCCATTGCACGTCTGACGTCAACAGAACCTATGAGCGGCACGTACGCAATGAAAAACTGAAAACTCGCTGCAAAAAACAACCATTTTTTAGACCTAAAGTTTTTTTATAGATGATAACGAAGAAGCTAGTACGTATTGGCTTATTGGCCTTGTACCTGAACAATTTCTACACACGAAAATGGATGGAATGACGAAATATCAGCCGAACAAAAGCAAAATTCGAGTCCGAAACTCGTACGGAAAATGCAGGTTTCTCTTATTTTTCTTTGTTATCTCAAACGTTTGAAGGTTGTCTTGCCAAGAATTAGTAATAAGATCATGCTAAATTATAGCTTTAACTCAAGTTTTAGTTGTGGAAATGCTAAATCTGACATTTTTCGATACGAAGAGTAATTCCAGAGCTGTAATAACACACGGTAAAGTGCATTTTGTTGTTTTTTTCCTACTGAAAATTTAAAAATTTAAAACCCAACTGTTTTTATAAACAACCTCTTCATTTTAAACCTGGGTTTCATATGTATTTTCTTTATATTTGTCCAAACCAATGGCAATTTTGGTTGCGTATTGTTGACTTTCATTTGAGAGCTTATATTTTTACTGTTTTCCTTGTTTTTACTGGTCATGTCAGTGTTCACCTACTCTACGGTATATTGGAATTTGATTTAAGCCTAAAAGTGGTTAACAAGTTCAGTTTTTGTTTGATTTCAAGCTGTTTTTGCAACCCAGTTCACCAAATTCAGCTTCATTTTCTCTCGGTTATAAAGTAAAAGGGACTGGGGTTGACGTGCATGGCGGCCCCCATGTTGGCTTCATGATACGCCATCGAGTTATCGTTCCAGTTTACTTAGAGTTCAATGATTAGCATTTCATGACTGCTGACCAGAAGTATTATGATTGAGCCATATCGGAATGTTTCTCAAAGTTTGAACAATCGTCTGAGCCTATGCGTCAGAAAGGCCGAAAAAAATGAAGAATAATGAAAACATTGTTGTGGGCGGTAAAGGTTTTACAACGTTTAGGATTCTGTAAAATCTTTCCCCAAAACGCATGAAATGCTATTTCAGAGACTCTAGATTTCAAAAGTTTCCGGGCATGCCGGACCCCTATTCTCGAAGTTCAGCCCCCAACCAAACTTATCTTCCGCCTATATATATATATATATATATATATATATATATATATATATATATATATATATCAAGGTATAAATGTTTAACAATTATGAAATTTCTAGGTTATGAAAGAAAGTCTGTGGAAGCCTTATCAGCCAGCCACCCTTATGTACTTGAAAAAAAATATTCACAAAAAGAATACTGGCACTAGGAATCAAAATCTTTGATTTCATGCACTTTGATAATAGTGAGGTTCAGATCACACTTCCACTACCGCTACCACTACCGTAAATGTGGTTAAGCTGGTGTAATGTTCGTTTTTTCGTCCTGTAGTCGTAGTTGGTTTTAATCATAGTACCGTAGAACGCTTTCTTTTTGCACTAGGTTTGAGACTTGCGACCATTACTGAACGTAAAAACAATATTTGACAAGCTTAATTATATTTACGGTAGCGGTAGCGGTAGTGGAAGTGTGATCTGAACCTCGCTATTGTAGAATATTAAACTTCTAATAGAACTCTATTGGATTCTAAAACCATTAGGAGAAAGTTGGAAAAAAAACCCCTGAGTCATTTGACCTTTGACAGGATTAAATATATATATATTCCTATATTACGTTCGGACGTATTAAATGTGATCTATAATTAAACAAACAACAGCAAAAAATAATCCAATCAGTCTATAAAGGAACATACTTGAAACAGCTTAAAAATTAAACTTCCAAAAATCCCAAAGATTTATGGAACGAAAAAAGGAATCACGAATGTCACAAATTAGAAATTAGTTTGATCCGACATTGGCATGTCTGGTATGTTTTCGATCACCATTATCAATTAATCTAGTTAAAAGAATACAGTTAATAATCTTATCAAACGAGGAAAGAGTTTCAGTGTTAGGTCCTCATAATCAGTTCAACAGCTCACTCTCTTGACAGACCCCAAAGCAATTGGTATTTATCGTGACATACAATTGATTTGAATTTGCCGACAAGAAAACATAAGCTGGGAAAATCCAAATCGTAACTGTACTAATCTTTTGCTGTACGAAAAAAACAACCAGGCGCTGAAACGAACGTTCATATAGAGCATCTGAGTTGTTTAACAAAAAGAAAGAGCTCGTGGAATGGTTCGAAGCCTTCCCCCGGAAAAATTTGAACACCATCTCTCCGAATGGGGATTTCATGCTTCAGCCGAGATTCTGAGCAAGCCCAAAAGTAAGGGTATGAACTCTCTTCTAGTCCCGGAACTAAGCAGAGCTTTCTTTTCTTTGCTCTCTTGTTGAGAGGGAGAAGGGAAAAGGCTAATTGTCGTATTCATATTTGGTTTTGTTCACGATTCAAGACGAAGTAAGCTCGTTCAACCAGTTCGTATTCTGTTTTCAGGTAAAACAAGGCTGAGGAATATAGCGGTAGCTAGCTCAAATGTTGTTTTGTGTACAAGAGGCAATATGATAACATCAAAGGTAGTTAAAACTGGCCATATTTGTCTGTAGATAACTATTTTGGGAGATTCTCTTAAGGTATATACCATTAATCGTGCTGCCTATGGCTATGCAAGGCTACATTCTAGATTTTGTCATTTTTGATAAGGGATCGGAAGATAGCGTCAAGAGAATTTTCTAAAAAGATTAGGCCGCGGGGCATGCTTCTGGAGGATATTTTTTAATTTTGAAGTCCGTAGACGACAATATCAAGCACTCTTTGTCATAAGTTATTGCGTTAAGTTTACATCTTTACTTACAAGAAGGAACATTTTGTTATTATTGCTGTCAAGGTTGATATTCTGTTACCCTCAGCGCAACAGTGTGAGTAATTTTCGGTACATTGTTTCTCGAGTGTTTGTAAAACAAGAGAGAATAATGAAAATCACGAGACAACTAATGATTTTTATTGATGTTGTTTAGAAGGTTCGAACTGATTGCACGAAAATCTCTGAAACTTTTTTGTGGATCTAGTTAAAAAAACGAGAGGTTTAGAATAAAGGAACTGGATATGCAAACAAAAATTATGAAACCATAATTTTTCGCAGTTATAAGTCAGATTTCCACTAGGAGTTAATATTGCGCACTCAATGTTGTCTTGAACATCAGAACGAAAGTAGAAATCGCAACCGACATTTTGCGTGTAGTGGAACTGAACAAGCAACAACAGCGACCACAGAAAATCACGCGCGCTGATTGGTCGAGCTACTTCGGATTAATTCTTGATAATCACCTGCAGCGTTTATTCAAAATGGCCGCCAGCCAAGTTGTCAATGCGACAGACGAGGAAATTAACAATTTTAAAGAAAATGTTCCAAAAAGTACGAAAATGTGTATTTATACTAAAACAATTATTCGCCTCAGGCTCGGTGAATAATAACCTCGACTCGGTTATTATACACCGATATTCACCTCGCCTTCGGCGAATAATTGTTAAAGATAATTGATGGCAGAAGCACAACAGCTACGATAATTGAATTTAGTCAAATTAGCACAATTGCAGATTAGCACGATTAAACATTAGGAAATAAATCGTATTAAGATAAAACGTGTTCGCGTGATACGCCTCTGGCTACTCGCAAGTCGCTTGAAACAATTGGTGACCGGAAGTTGCGAGGCCGGTGAAGGTCGGTTGGCGTTGTCAAGGTCAATGGGCGTGAAGTGACAGTTAACGGGAGTGTTGTCATGGTTGTACTTATCTTTAGGCCTGTCAGTTCTTGCTAATCGGCGCAGTCGGTTCACAAAAACACGTTAAGGCGAGACGGTGCATTCACGGATTTTCGACACATCACCCCCTTCCAAAATACGTGACTTTGGGCTAACACCCCCCTTCCAAAATACGTGACTTTGGGCTAACCCCCCCCCCCCCCCCCCCCAAATACTCTCTACTCCAATATGAAATACATTATCGGCTGCAGAAGACTTTTCTTCGTGTAATAGTAAGAAATATGTATACATAGATAGTATCTAAAACTTTAAAAACTGAAAAAAACATTGAGCAGCTGCTAAATTGTATTTTCTAGTGTTACGGAATGTACAGCAGAGTGTATTGTGTGACAAGTCTCTAGGGTAAAAACACAGATTGTATTTAACTCTTTCTTGTCCGAATTGGTCTTTAGTATTTTATTCTGGCTAACGCCAGACGATTTTATTCACCTCTGGGGAAGCCCCCGGACAGGAATGAGTTATAAACTATCTCTTTAACTCTTTCTTGTCCGAATTGGTCTTTAGTATTTTATTCTGGCTAACGCCAGACGATTTTATTCACCTCTGGGGAAGCCCCCGGACAGGAATGAGTTAAGGAAGTAAAATAGGTGTGCCATTCTCTTCCAGTACGCCTGTACTAAACCATACCAAACATATATATAAATATATAAACTATGTAGTTAGTGGAGGGGGATGGTTTGGAAACTCGGCAAAAGTCATCGTTCCATGCTTGTTTAATTTGCTTAATTTCACGGCCACTGAACGTATTGTATTTTCTGTACACTGAAGCAGTCAGTCAGTCAGTCAGTCATCCAATACCAACGTTCGGGTATAATTGGTGTAGTCCTTCGTCGTCACGTGTCCATAGAATTTCCTTCCTCCAACATGACCATTGCATAATCTTGACAGACGATGGAGCTTCCAAACCATCCCCCCTCCACTAACTTGAAAATTGGTTGTATAGAAGAATTATGGTTATTGTGTATGTATGTCCGACATGGCAAATAAAGAGATGCCCGCCTCCTATCACTATTGTACTGGTTATTGTGTTAATTGCAGTTTAGCTAGAAAATGCTTTATACTCGTCACAATGTGTGTAGAGTATAAATTAGATTTTAAACACGTAAATAATAAGTTTAATAGCAACTGGTAGCCAGGAAAAAGTCGTTAGAAAAAATAGAAGGAAAAAAATATCCTAAGGACTTGTCGAATTTTGTTTCTTTGAAGATGATTCTGAGACAGGCTAGTTCATACTTGCAGGGTTGAAGGTTCTTTTAGACTTTGTTAAAACTGTTTCTTGTTAGAGCAACTGACAAGATTTTGTCATTTGTCTTGCATAAAATTCTTCCTTTCTCCCAAAACCAGACTTCGTGATCCGTAACGACCGCCATATTGAAGTTTCCCAAAGTGGGACACCTTTTAATAGCGTTTGTATTTGCGCGCTTTTGTTTGTATTCGCACGTTTTTGTTTGTATTTGCGCGCTTTTGTTTGTATTCGCGCGATTTGCTTGTATTTGCGCGCTTTTGTTTGTATTCGCGCGCTTTTATCTGTATTCGCGCGCTTTTATCTGTAATCGCGGGAACAATTCGCGCGCTAGTAGCTACACCAAACCGAGTTATACAAATTAGCGAGAAAACCCGGAAAGCAAACCAGATCACACAATACGAGTTCGACAAAAGGAGCCGGGCTCGGTAGTTTGGAAAAATATAAACCATGGCAGTACCTTCTTCAAGTTCATGCAGAGGGAGGGGGGGGGGGGGGGGAATAAAGGGGGGGATAAGGGGGGGGAATACTGCTTACTTCTGTCGCATAAACTACGACGTGTTTCATAATGAGAGTTCTCAAGGGAGAAGGAAAACGCTAAAAAGTCTAGTTTTATTTTTTAACTAGGACAAACACAATGAAACATGATTTACAAAATGCTTACGAAGCAATGAGTGCCTGCATGGCATTGATCGTCGACAATCAACTAACTACAGAGGTTATAGTTCACAGCTACCACTTCGAAGTAGGGTTAGTGAGCACACTATGTCTCTTTAAAAAGACAAGGAAACGAGAGGAGAAAAAGAGCTCGGCATAATGTAAAAGACTTGTTCTAGGCAAACTTTATCTATGTCAATTACCATTTGTTGAAGAATTATGGTGCTCCGAAGTATGGTTAAGTGTCGATCAAAACTGGTGTCGAAGAACAGTGTTTTGTGTTTGTTAGAACACTAGTACGGTGCATCTCTGCGATCTCGACGTCGGTCTGGCCTATCAATGAACGAGATGAAGAATATGAGCGTTAAAGAGTGGTACGTGTGGCAACATGTGATAGGTGTGGCACATGTGGTAGGTGTGGTACATGCGGGTGGTGAGGTACATGTGGTAAGTGTGGTAAGTGTGGTACATGTGGTAAGTGTGGTACATGTGGTACATGTGGTAGGTGTGGTACATGTGGCAGGTGTTGGGGTTAGGGTGGGCCTGAAGATCACATACTAAATACCATCCCACTGTAGAAAATGAATTCAGTAAACCAAGACTCCAGTCCACCCAAGAGTGGTTTGCTGGATGACATGCTAAAAATAGAAACACTTACGCTCCATCTCTTCCACCTCCATATCCACCTCCTCCCCCACCTCTTGGTCCACCACGCCCTCTTGGTCCGCCACGTCCCCCACCTCCTCGTCCTCTGTAGCCTCCAGATCCTCCCATGAGCGGCTGCGGAGGACCACCATATCCTGAACGGAGAAAGAAACACGCATTAAGATTAGGGTAGCGTGCTGCGTAGCCAGTGTTTTAAGACAAATTGGAATACAGTAAGGTTTGATATACTGCCGAAACACGGAACGTAGGAGTCTAACGTTTCCTGCGAAAGCCCTTCGTCAGAAAGACACGTGAGTATAGAGTAAAAAAGTAGCGTGCTGCGTAGGTAGTGTTTTGGATAGAGCAAAGTGGTCAATTGCTGAGATTTTTAGTAACGAAATACTGACGTTTTGGCCTTCAACAGAGCCTGCGATTTCAAGTTTATCGAGAAAGCCTGGGGGAAAAAGGATGACCTGTTGCTGTGACCTGCTTTTGCAGTTTTGGCTTAAAGACATACACCAAAAGAACTTTCAAAGATGGCCGCTATAGCAGCAACTAAGTTGACTGAATAAAGACATCTATGCAAGGTAAACACTATATGCAAGAGCCCCGTTTACGCACTGCGATTAATCGGGCTGAATTCTGGTTCAGACGCATGTTATGTTAAAATGAAAAACGACTAGTATAATGATCTGTGGGCTCATCGTCCTTGCTACTCTCCAGTGTCCTATACTACTTAACATGCATCTAAACCATGTTACGTAAAACAAAGCTTACCGCCGCCACCGCCACCACCATCAGCTCGTTCAGTGTTGCATCTATTACACGACGTTCTCCGCGCGAAGTTCATGTTTCCACAACTAGAAAAAAATACACCACATTTTATATATATATTCATAATATAAAGTAGTCGTTTACAATAGACCACAGAGTGCTCCATACCTTTGAAGAGACAAGGCGAACTTGCTCAACAAACGATCATCAGAGCTAATTTCGAAATGCCGCAATGAAAATAAATTTTATACTATGAACGTCCGCCGCCGCAGGAACAGAGATGTACATCCAGGAACAATCTCTCGAACTCATCCCACGCAATTTCGCGCGTGCGGGGATTTCACGTGTGCGGCGATGTAACGTGTGCCACGCAATTTTAAATGAAACTAAAGTGAAACTTTTTCAGCTTAAAGCGTGAAACTCGGAGAAGCAACGTTCATTTTTTAAAATAATATAATATATAAATAACAGCAAAACTTACGACGGACAATCCCAATCACCACTGCGGCCTTTATCATCACCACCACCTCCTCCTCCTCCACCTCCTCCTCCTCCACCACCACGTCCTCCTCGATATCCACCGCCTCCTCCCCCTCCGCGGCCTCCACGAGGTGGTCCTGAAAGAAATAAAGCAAAATATTTAATAATAGAAGCTTTAATCAAACTCACTAAGTAATACAGTACTACAATAATAACAACAGATCACAATACATTACAAACAGTAAAAAATGAGTTTGATAAGGGGCTAGCGAACGGACACGAGGTGCCAACTAGGCAAACCCCGTACATAAATCAATAAATTCATGACAATACACATAATGGTTCACTATTTACTACAATACAGAATGCGCCATTATCCGCAAACAAGAAGAAGAAACGGAATCACTGTACTGGTAACTCACAGTTTTTCCAAACTTGTAGTATTAAAGCGGAACGACTTTATGACAATAGTTGACTAGTAATGTTTTGTTAGTTCTTGCCTAATGCTGTACAAGCTGCCATTAGGCCCTGTTTACATGAAGCAGATTGAGTGTCCAAGTCAAATCTCACATGTTGTTTCTCCTTGTTGTGTTTACATGAAGAAGGTTGAATGGCTGAAGTCAATCCACGTAGTGGAGTGGATTGACTTGAGATTCAAGCAAGGATCGACTTGAATGTCTCCAATCTGATTCATGTAAACACTGTTTCACTTGAAAATGACTTGATACGCACGAGTGAAGTTGGTGCGTGTCGTGCTAAATGACAGAGTAACATCTTTTGCAGTTTTTTTGTTTCCTTGCTTCGTTCTTGAGATATTTCAGTTTGTACGATATGCAAATTAAACATTTTAACGTCACATGTGCATAATGAGTTTTTGAAAAAAGCTATATATCTTTGCTATTATCAAACCAAAATAATTCGAGGGAAGCATGTGCGTGTGTTTCGTCCAGAACACTAAACACGTAGATTTTCAAGTGATTATATTTGACAATAGCAAAGATATATAACGTTTTTCGATAACTCATTATGCACGTGTGACGTCGCAACATGTGACATTAACATCAAACAAATTGAAATATCTCAAGAACGAAGCAAGGAAACGAAAAACTTCAAAAGATGTTACTCTATCATTTTAAGTGTTCTTTCAAATAAGACAAACTTAATTTTCGTTTCATTTGCACTTTCAGCACAAGTTCTCATTCTCGTTCCCAGGTCACTTAACGGCGTAGAAAGCAAAGGATCGTTTTCACTCACGTGATCGATGTCCCCATTGGGGTGGTGAAACAATACGAAATGTTTGAATAAGAATAGAGCTAAATTCCCATAGGATAATGATGGTACACCAATACGGCCGCCGTGACGTCAGATGAAAACGATCTATTTCTTTTAAAACTAAAGTGGTCCTGCCCATACCTCCTCTTCCTCTTCCTCCTCCCATTCCACGACCTCCACCACTTCCTCTCAGGTTCTTCGGAACAAACTTTTCAGCAAGTTCAACTTTGATGTTAGCACCCAAAAAATCTTTATCTAAAGCAAACAAACAGAACAGAACTCTTCAGTGGCAAGTCTTCTATTGCCAGTGACAATACACACAAGTTGTTGTTGTTGTTGTTGTTGTTGTTGTTGTTGTTGTTGTTGTTGTTGTTGTTGTTGTTGTTGTTGTTGTTGTTGTTGTTGTTGTTGTTGTTGGAGGTTGAATGATCAGAAGAGAGGGAGGGGTGAGAGCACGCGTGTCTCTGACAGCTGCAAAGGCGGAAAGGCTCAGAACACATGGGCCTCTCGGCCTACACCTTCTTTAATTAGATTGCACTGGCTACCAGTTAAATTTAGAGTTAACTTTAAAATGGCAATGCTCGCTTTTAAATGTATACATATATATCTTTGGATATGATATTATTTCCACTGATACTATTAAACTCCAAGTGCCATTTGCTAAAACTGTTACTTTCCAGACATCCTTTTTCATAAGAGCTTCTAAGGCCTGGAACATTTTAACTAAAAAACTTCGTCATGGTGACACTAGTTCACGCGCTTTCAAATCAGGTCTTAAAATTTACTATAAAAATGCTTTGCTAAATGTTTATAATTGTGATGATCCTCGTACTTGGAAATCCGTTTGCATCAAATGCAGAAAGGCTAGGCCTCTTGACACTTCTCCAAACTGCTGTACAGTAACCAGCACATAAATGTTTTATTCAATCATGTAATTAGCAGTTTAATTAGATTAATTTTGTGTTTGTAATTAAGTTTCGATAATGGGATCGCCGTAATTGGGGTTACCTATGGCGAACTCCCAAGCTCTGCTTATTTCTAATGTAGTGGCTGAAGCTATCATTAAATCAAGATGTTAATAGGTTAGTAACGAAACATCATCATCCCGTTCGTCCCCTCAAGGGGGATCGGGTCGTCTCGACACCTCTTTCCACTCTATTCTGTCATCGACGTTGTCCAGATCCACCACTCTCCCGTCATCCCGAACACAATCCATCCATTGCTTTCTCGGTCGTCCTCTCTTCCTTTGTTCCTGGTTCCCTGCGCTCCGCTGCCCAACAAACTCTATCTCTTCCATTCTCTTCACGTGTCCGTACCATCTCAGCCTGCTTTCTCGTATCTTCTCTCTTAGTTCCGCCACCTTCAATTTCTGCCTTATGTCTTCGTTTCTCATTCTCTCTCGTCTTGTTACTCCTCTAATGGCTCGTAGACATCTCATCTCCACTACTTACAGTTTCTTCACATGTTCTTCTTTCATTGCCCACGTCTCTGCCCCATATAGAATCACCGGTCTTACGTCAGTATTTTTTTTTTTTAAATATTATGTAGTTGCTATGGTTTTCCTTATAAGTTATTTGCTGGGCTATCATTCTTCTAACCATAGTTAGTGTAGGGGGATGGTTTGGAAGCTCCATTGCCTTTCAAGATTATGCAATGGTCATGTTGATGAATACAATAGTTCATGTTGGAGGAAGGCAATTCGTTGAAAAAAGGAAATTCTATGGACACGTGACGACGAAGGACTACACAAAGAACAAAGGATTTACAACACGTGACGACGAAGGACTACACTAATTAAACCCGAACGTTGGTATTGGGTGACTGCTTCATTATACAGAAAATACAATACGTTCAGTGACCGTGAAATTAGACAAATTGAACAAAAGCATGGAACGATGACTTTTGCCGAGTTTCCAAACCATCCCCCTCCACTAACTATGTTCTAACAAGAGCTGCAATGTCGTCACAACCAACTTACCATTAAACCAATCAATAGCTGCTCTTGCACTAGGGGGGTCATCATACGTGACGGTTGCTTCACCCTACAAAAACACACAGTGTTAATAAACAACGAAGAATACAAAATGTCAAAACACAACACACAACACAACACCACACACGACACGACACAACACAACACAACACACGACAAAACACGACAACACAACACAACACGACACAACACGACACAACACGACACGACACGACACGACACGACACGACACAACACGACACGACACGACACGACACAACACGACACGACACGACACGACGCAACGCAACAAAAATTGTCAGGATTTACTAGAAAACCAACTTAATTTTGAATTTTCGCTCACCTTAGATTCTCCTTGTGGAGTACGATATATCCAGATTTTCTTTCCTTGTGTTTTTTTATCAATCTGTAAAAAAACGTAGAAGACCGGTGATTAAGTTCGTTGTCTACACACGTAAAAACCTTACAGCGTGTTAACAGGATGTGTTCGCAACAAGCTTGTAGCAACTCTTTTGACAAGTTGTAATTTTATCAAGCCGATACAACAAGCTTCTTGTTGTCAACGTGTTGTTGAAACAACTTGTCACAATATATATGGATACTTCTGACTGCCTCAGCCGGGAGTCCCAATACCTCAGTGGTAGAGCACTGGTACGTGAAACCAGAGACCATTGGGTTCGATTCCCGGTTGGGGCAGTCAGAAAACTTTTCTCTACAGCAGTGATTCGACTTCATTTGAAATTCTTCTTCTTCAACTTGTCACAAGTCTGTTGGAGTCATCAACCTTGTTACAATTTGTCAACAACCTCCTGGTAACGTCTTGTTGGAACAGTCTTGTAACAAGTTCCTTGCGTGTTATGGAACAATCCGGGTGTTTTCACGTGTAGTGGACAGTTATTTCAAAAGACGGTGAATAAATAAGCTAGATCGAAATACAGTGTGTATAAAAAAAACACTGAACCCTTAGAAAACAACCTATTGTAGTAGTTTGAAAGCCCTAAAAGCGCTGCGTTATAAATTAATCAGCACGTAAGTTAAACAGGAAGAAAAAAAGCTTTTAAATACTTTCACCATGCAAACACTTCAAGTTATCTTAATTTCCGTGTGTTAAGACCGTGTGTTTTACGCATCTGTGGGTTCAGCGAAGTGCTTAGGGCTTTCAAACTACCACAATAGGCTGTTTTCTGAGGGTTCAGGTTTTTTGATACATACTGTATAGTAAGTTTTGAGTACTGCCGAAATTATTGAACGTAGTTTTCTAACGTTTCGAGAGAAGGCCTCCATTTCTCTCTGACGAAGTGCCTTCGCCCGAAACGTTAAGGCGGTTTTCCACTAGGCAAAAAATGTCGCGCGAAGCGACATTTTCTTTTGTCTCGCAAGCTCTCGAGTGGAACTACCGTAGAATCCCGAAAGTAGCGGCCCGGCCGCTACTTACGGGGGGCCGCTACTTACGGGGGGCCGCTACTTACGGGTGGTAAAATACGTTAACATACTGTGGGGATATTATTCTTTTTTCCTTCCTAGTTACCACATTTAATATGCTTTAGTTTTTCCTTATGCCATTTCAACTCTGACTGTTATACACTTTGGTACGTTGATAGTTGAAATTTAACACTTTCGAGTTAATCAAGCGATGACTTGGGGACCGCTACTTAGGGGGCCCGCTACTTTCGGGGGGGGGAGGGCGCTACTTTTGGAAATTATGTAGACATCTCAAATTTGTCGCTACTTTCGGGGGGGGGGGAGGGCGCTACTTTCGGAAATTATGTAGACATCTCAAATTTGTCGCTACTTTCGGGGGGGGGGGGGGGGCGCTACTTTCGGGATTCTACGGTAATTAGCCAAGACAAAAGAAAAATGTCGAGTCGGTCGACAAATGTCGCCTAGTGGAAATCCGCCTTTAGAAACTACACTACGATCAATAATTTCGGCAGTATATCTAACCTTCCTATATTTCGATCTGTATTTCAACACTGCCTACGCAGCACGCTACTTTTATTTCACTATTTTGTAATAAATAAGCTAACCTTGATTATTCCAATTGAACCAAACATATCTCCAATTTGATCTTCAGTGACATGAGGTAGTATACCAGAGATAAACACTGTATCATCCTGATACTCTTTCCCACCTGATAAACAAAATAATTTACTCTCGTATTAAACCAAAGATGTAGCCAGAAATGTTTTATCTAAGATGCTTCAAAGTTCTTTGGCTTAAAGCCGTCAGTACTTTGTTCTCAAATCAGAATTAGTATATAATAGTCGCTTGCAGCTAAGTGGAAACCTCGCAGTCAAAGTAAACATGTTCAAAAGTTAACCGATTTGAAATCGGGATTTTACGATATTGACCGACCGGTCAATACGCTTTTTTCTCGGCCCTGTAAGTTTTGGCGGGAACATTTCTGAGTTGATTTGAATGCAAATAGAAGAGAACTAGGTATCTTTATTCAAATATTCTGAACAATAAAATGTGTTGGAACATCACTGCTGGTTTTCTTTAAAGCTGTTTATCTAAAAACACGACAAATAAAAGGCCAACTGGTGTAAACAAAGAAGGCCAAGAAGCGACACGAAAAAGTCTACAGGTATTAAAGGTAGAGAGCATACTCCGAAGACGAAAACAACGCTCGAAACTTAAAAATAAAATGAACCAATAGCCATATAATAAATTCCTTATTAACCTCGTTTGCTCGGTCTGTACTGGAAAGTATTTGCCCTCGGTTTTATCGTACAAACCTCGCTCCTTCGTCGCTCGGTCTGTACGAAAACCTCAGGCAAATACTTTCCCGTACAGACCTCGCACTCGGTTAATAAATCCTTAATACCGAAGGGTTCCAAGGGAAACGTTTATGTTTGACGTTTAAATAAAACATGTTTTGACGGGAGGTGTTTCCACTTAGGTGCAAGCGATTGTCCGTTCATCTTTACCTGCTGATGGGTCCATTTGACCACCACCACCACCTGCAACAATCATTAAAATTATTTAGCAACATACCACAATTATACAAGTTAATCCAACATGATCAACTTGAAGCAATAACAGTACTTTTGGAGTTTTAATACGAACAAGTAAAATAAAGTTGAAGAAAACAATGTTTTTACTGTCGATAAACACTAATGTAATGACAATACTAAAGAATTATTAACCGAGTGCGAGGTCTGTACGTATTTAACTGAGGTTTCAATACATATACTTTCCAATACAGACCAAGTAAACGAAGTTAATAAGTTATCTATTATATGGTTTTCAGCTCGTTACTTTTCCGACCCCGTTACACCGTACCGGACGAATTCGGAACCGGTCTCGAATTAGTACGGTTCCGCCTGTTTACACGGCGAAATAGGACGAATTCGAGACCGGTCTTGAATTCGTCCGGTACGTAACCTGTAAACGTAACCTTCAAGTTGCTGTTTTGGTCTTCGGAGTTTCCCGCCAAAACATGAAGGTCCGAGAAAAATCAGGGGATTTAATACGTAGGATTACGATAACCCAGCAACCGAGAAAGAGTTCCGTCATATAATAGATTTTACAGTAAGAGATAAGCAATTTCTTTTTATCAACCAAACTGACAATCGTATATTATCAAGCATACACCAAGACCCGCGAGGCATTAGACTACGTTTTCCAACTCACTTCACGGTGTTTCGATACCATGGGCGCAAGAAAAACCGCTTTCTCATGCAAACACTAAGAGTGGGTACTATATATAAGATCTTTTGCTAAAACCAGATTAGGACGATACCCTTATCTCTAGACAATCGGATCCCAATCGCGCAACGTTATATCTAACTTGCGCCTTTCTGAGCTGACTAGGATGACCGGAGTATCATAATCCCTTTTTGTAGTCAGAGAAAGATTTTCGTGACATAAAACCAGCCCGCGGTAACCGGGCCAACCCGCCTCAAATGAACAGCCCCCGTCAGTTACGTTTCTCTCTGACGAAAAGTCTTCGCTCGAAACGTTAGACTTCTACTTCTTCTCTGTTTCACCAGTATATCTAACCTTACTATAATTCAAACAATAACACCGTCTGGCCCAAGAGTGGGTAATATATTTGATAGTAAATAACATTTTAAAACTATTGATAAATACACAGTCAGTTTGGTAGATAGAAAGATAAAATAAACAACAACAAAAACAATACAAACACACAAATTTTGATAGGAGCGGTTTGGATACGAAGTCTGACAATTTAAATTAACCTTTTAGAGTTTAGAACAACGGGTTTAAAATAACTCAACCGGTCCGGAATTTAGATTCTTTTCCAATGATTTTCAACCAGTAACAAAACCTGACCCCATAATAGTGACCTGATCTGAATGATCATAGACCGCATTCGTTTGGTCGTTTGACATATAACGGCATTTTAATTTCTTAGCAATGATAATTCTGGCGGCTTTTACGATCACCAGGGATGTGTATAGAATTAGATACGACCCTTACTGACCGCAGATGAATAAACATTTTTATAAAATAAGGTGTCCTCTACGCACGCTCTGATTGGCTGGACTCCGTGCATTTATAAGAGAACAGAGATCATGAATGACGTAAAATGGCGTCAGCTGGCCGGAAAAGCCCGCCAAATTCCAAAACTACCTCACTTTTAGCTTGTTTTTTCTTCTTATTTTATAAAACAAATAAAACATACCGCTCCTGTGCATATGTACTCTTATAAAGGTACGTTTGACGTACCCGGCTATCGCCTCGTGCATCTACTCAACTTCTTTCGTGTTCAAATGACGTCAAACGAACCTTTATAAGAGTACATATGCACGGAGCTTTATGTTTTATTTGTTAAATAAAGGTTCGCTTACACAGGCGATTTTTGTTTTCTGACACATGCGATTGAATGGATTGACTTACGAAGGTATTGAACATTTATTCAGAGCTATACGAGGTTCAATAGTTCGGCGAGTCATTCATTCAATCACATGCGTCAGGAGGAGAAAAATCACAAAAAAATCGCCTGTGTAAACGAGCCTTAAGTTAAGATTTTTGTATCTACTGCGCATACGAGTAGATACTATGTCGGCATGCAAGATTTTCCGATGTTAGTTAAGTAAGAATAGAATATTCTTCGGAACCAATCAAATTTTAGAAGGTTTTTCTGATCACATCCCGAGTTCGTCCGAGCAGTCTGACGCCGAAGATAACGTACGCCCAAACGTGCCTATTTTAATTGTTGATGAAACACTGCCGTGGCCATGAGGACCATAAATTGTTTAACGAAGAGGCCCTGAATTGAGACACCGTACTACAGTAGTTAGCGCAGGCGCCTTTCACCTCTAGGATCCAGGTCCCATTCCTACTCTCTGCAGTTATCTGATTAATATTTCTTCTCGACCACATGCGAGAAGAGTGCTTCCAGTTTGACTCTACCAAACACCACAGGTTTCCCCCTGGGTATTCCGGTTTCCTCTCGTACGGCCGTAGTGACACTAGCCCAACGAAAGATGGCCCTTACTGGACCTCTAGGTAGAACAGTTTAGATACGACTGATAGGGTTATCCAGTAGGACGTTTAATTTACTCTGATTTCTCCCTGTAGTAAGACTGGACCAACAAGGAATGAGGAGGAGTACAGTTCAGATATGATAAAATGACTGTTAGGATTATCCAGTATAAATATAAAGTATAGTCTACTTATACATACATGCATGCATACATGCATGTGCGCGCTAAGGGTCGTCTCTCTGAATTCGACACTCCACAAGATACGTGTGGTTATACACAATCTCACTACTTTTTAACCACCTGTGATCCATTACAGTAGACATGTACAGAAACATGTAATCCATTTGTTAAATACACCCCTGCCGCAACCCCTATACCACTCAAAATGAATCTCTTTACTCAACTTTCTATACACATCCCTGATAACATTATACCGTTGTTCTGGTTTTTTAACAACCGTCCAGAACTTTGTTATCTGACGAACCATTAAAAATGCTTGCGCAATGCGATATTAAGAGGACGTTAAATATCCCTGTGCAGGCTGAAAACCGTATAGTAACATACTTTAAAATACTCAATAATTCATGACGAAAACGCAAAAGAAATCAATACCGTAGCAGTGGTTGTAAATCGGATACAGCATCGTCCTGATTTACATAAACTTTAGCTTCGATTTTCTCGGCTAAAACAGACCGTATCCGCAAAATAGTTGGTGAACTTGATTACTTAGATGCATTTCTATTTTAAGAAAGATACAGCATTCGCAGCCGATCTGTATCTGATTTACTACGACTCACTTGCAGCTCGCCTTGTAAATCAGATACAGTTCGGCTGCTCATGGCTGTATCTATTACTAGTCAACTGTCTAACCTTGTATTACATATACCGGGTGAATACCAACAACTCTGACATTTGACATGGAAACAACTAAATATATGAGAGAGCGAACTCTGGTGGAGAAAGATAATATTAGATGCTACTCCGACTGACGAACCGAACCACGGTTGGGTGTTACAGTAAGTCTCTCGGTATTGAAGAAACTAGATTTCAGTTTTGAAATATCGAATATAAGTACCATCATTTCAGGACCACTGATCTCAGATAATAAACTCATTATACTGGATAGAGCATCCGGTGCTCGCTGTGGAGTCGGAAAAAATTAGCGGCGGCCATTTCAGGTGGGACCCACTTGGTTTTTATACAGTCACTTTTAAGTTCTCCCATAGCGACAGATACATGTCACAAAAATTTAGCTGGTTTTCATTAAAAATCCGATCATTTAAAGCGAAAACCAGAGGCGAAAACTATGGGTCCCACCGGATATGGCCGCCGCGAGATCTTTAGCCTCACTTCCGACTTCAATTTTTGCCACGCGCGAAACAATGGATCGTTTTCATCTGACGTCACGGCGGCCATATTGGTGTACCAAAACAATGAAATGACGGCCATAGTGGTGTACGGTATGGGAATTAGCTCTTTCTTATTCAAATATTTCGTATTGTTTCACCACCCCAATGGGGCCACCGATCACGTGAGTGAAAACGATCTATAGATGCTCTATCCAGTATAATGAAGTCTATTATTTGAGATCAGTATTCCACGACCTGCTTCCAACTTGACCATGTAGCTCAGTCGGTAGAACGTCGGACTAGTAAACCGAAGGTTTTGGGTTCGAATCGCAGCAATGGTCGAGTAGAGGTTTTCTCTTCTTACCCAATACGGTTCATCCCTCGGAGTAACACCTAAACCATTACATAAATGCAAGGCCCTGTTTACATGAAGTGGGTTGAAATCTCCCATGTTGTTTCTCCTTGTTGTGTTTACATGATGAAGATTGAAAGTTTTCGATCTGATCGAAAGGGATAACTAAGTCAGTCCACGCAGTGGAGTGGATTGACTTAAGATTCAAGCTTGAATCGGCTTGAATGTTTCGAATCTGATTCATCTAAACACGGTTCGACTTAAAAATGACTTGATACGCATGAGTGAAGTTAGTGCGCGTTGTGCTAAATGGCAGACATTGAGGGAAGCAAAGAAAATAGTGTTCCAAAACCGAAAACAATGTTCCAAGCGGATCGGATTCTCCATGTAAACATGTGCCTGGATTGACTTCACTCGCGTTTTTCGATCCAATTGGACTGTCAATCCACTTCACGTAAACAGGGCTTAAAGCCTGGTTTTCATATGTCGCCGATCGTCGGCGATTTGTGATTTAGATGCATGTTAAAATGGGAAATGCAGCAGCATGTTGAGTAATAAAGAACAATGCAGAAAAGCAGTGCTTTTATTCTTTTACTTAACATGCATCTAAATCACAAATCGCCGACGATCGGCGACATATGAAAACCAGGCTTAAGTTTAAAGCCGGTTTTCCGCTAGGCGGAATTTTGCGCGCGTAGCGGAATTTTTCTTTGTCTTTTCTGATTAGTTCCACCCGAGAAATCACAAAACAAAGAAATGTCCCGCTCCGTGCGCAAAATTCCGCCTTGTGGAAAACAGGCTTAAGAGTAGTTCACTCCGATACAACGCACTGTTTTTAAAATCAAAATTGGCGAATGGGTGGAAAACCATGCCTGTGTAGTTTGGACTTACCGGAACCATAATTCCCAGAATTCCCTCCTGAACGATCGGATCTCGAACCACCTCTACCTCTGTTGACCAATATAAATCATGCCACATTCATATTATGAAGGGGGGTGGGTGTCATATACAGAGATATTTTAACTGCTACAGAATGATTACTACTACAAACCGTTTACAAGATTCGGAAATGAGCTTCACACCAAAATGAAAAAGTCAGTGGTTTAAGAAACGAAACTGAAAATTTTAATGTTTCCCACAGAAAAATTTCATATCCGAAAAATAGTCTTTACAGTCATTTGCAAAATGTTTGGAAGTTCGTTCGGACGTTTCCAAGGTTCGTTACATAGTTCGCAGGCTTCCTTTGAACTACACATTTGATTGTTGCTTGGTGCCTAGCGGCCAATCAAATGCGTAGTTCAAAACAAACCACGAACTTCCAATGAACTTGTCAACTTCAGAACGAACTTCCAAACATTTTGGTGAAAAGTACGTTGCAAATAGACCGTATTAAAAAATGGCCGCCGAATTAAAATTCTTTTATATACATATAAATTAGCCCTTATGAACTCGTTTTCATGTGTGAAAATCAAAAGAATTTTTACTTTAAAGCGAGGTGATAAGGGCTAATTTATATGCACATAAAAGAATTCTAATTCGGCGGCCATTTTTGAATAAGGTCTATGACTGTAATTTCAACAAGTTGTTGTAAGTATGTCAAATTCTTAAAACTCTGGGCTCCAGACGCGACTCAAAGCCACAACCTTCTGAATACTACACAACAAGCTAGGCTGAGGCGGTTATGGGGAAAAAACCGAAACCCGTCACGAAAAAACCGGTAAAACCGACATAACCGATCTTCTGCATTAATTAAATTATTGTGAAATAAAACCCCCCAAATCAAACCAACACGTGTGTTTACTTTATGAAGCAATAAATAAAATTCTAGGCGCTTAATAGAAGTGCCTTTTTGTTTACAAATTCTCAGCCAAAAAAACGAGCATGTCAACCTTTTCAGATTTAACCGCGCTCGTGCTGGAGTGCTTACAAGTCCTGCCTTGCTGAACCAACTCGCCCGTTGTGAGGAAATCAGTTTTGTATCTCGGATCAAGGACGGAGATAAGGGCCCTGGGAACGAGGTTGGATCAAAGAATGAAGTAACATTCATCAAAACTTTGAGATCCTCTGCAACATATTTCGACTTCAAACAACGGAGAATTTCGGTTTTCAGTTGACATGCCAACGGGAGATCTCCATCTTGACTAGCCAATTCGACGGTAGACAAACGGAGTGGCTTCAGCGCACTTATGGTAACATACGTGCTTGCCGACAAAATGTCAGTGAACCCGTCTTATGTCCGTCTTTTATGCATAGTCATTGGATAAGAATGCAAAATATAAGTTAAACTGAAAAACTTTGAGTCGGTTTTTCGGTTTTCCACCGTGAAAGAAACCGGAAAACCGATCTCAAAACAAAACCGATCTTTTCCGGTTAATCACCTCAGCCTACAACAAGCTTGTGCAGCAAAATCAAATAAAACTCTGAAATGAAACTCATTATTGAATCAAGTAAACTGGTTCTTAAGGACCTGTTACAGGGTGTAATTTTTCATACAACCACAGCCGCCGAGAAAAATTGTGGGGCCCTGGACAAATTATCGATTTGGGCCCCTGATGACGTCACATGGGTCAATTATGGAACAATTATGTCAAAACCATTGACATTGTGAGAGAAGTTGCACAAAAAATTGCATTGTGTAACAGGACCTTTAGGCAAGAGGCAGTTGCTGTTAAACTAAGACCATGTCCACATGTATACATTTTTAAATTTACTGGTATTGAATTCAGTAGTGGTACATAATGAAAATCATATTACGGTACTGGCAGTCAACCCTATGCATTGCTTAGGACTAAGGTATGGAAATGGACACTTCTTATACCAACCATGTTTTCATTGAAAATGGAGACATATGCACAAAGCCAGACAATAATATTGGGACACTGAAGGCTTTCCCCCCTCTCCCCCTATTCAATGTTGTTCATTAGTGTCTGTTAGTGTGTGTTTTGATTTTTTTTATTCCAGTTGATAAACACATGGAATTTTCAACATTGAATAGGGGCATAGGGGTTGAAAACGAAAAATCTCAAGTGTTCCCGACAATTAATGTCTAAGGTTATAGATGATAAATTTCCAATTCAATATTTCATGGACATGACACAATCTTTTGTTATTATAGTCAAAATGGATTTTCTCTTGTACAGTATACGACTGACTTTGGAATATTGATACGCAACATTGCAATTTTGATTGGTGGATTCAATTATACTTGAAGGTAATGCCTCTAACTTAATGTAGAATTTTGCATTATCCAAACTTTTTCAAAGTTTCTTTCCTCCACTATATGTTGTTGCTTTTTCTTCATTTGTGAAGATGAAATTTTTTTGGCATAAAAATTAACCTTTCAAAATTTGATGAATTTGTATTTTGAATGTACGGCTACGAAAAGCATAGATCTGTTTAACAGCAACTAACCACAAAGTGATGAACCAGGTTATTAAATAAAAATATGACTAGTTTTCATGCCGACATGCTTCTATATTGAATATTCATTTAGATAAGGGCCATCAAAAACATAATTTGTAGTTTCCACTGAGCTATGCAAGCACTATAGAAGTACCAGTACTTGCAAAAACTGATGACACTGGAAACCATTTCTCATTCTAATAATTAAAACCCTTGGAAATCCCTTATCTGTTTTGTAAGAGACATGTAAAGTTTATATTAAGGGGGATACCAGTAAATTGGATGGTTCCTCCACTTTTTTTTCAAGGAACACAAACACAAACATTCAAACTACTAATGCAAAAGTAAGTCGCATTAGTACATGTAAAAATACAATATTTAAACCATTAGGCAATACCATTGTAATTATTTAACCCTTTTTACTTCCAATCATACCCTATACCATCTTATTCTGGCTAATAATTTTTGACAACGTGGCCTGATAATTTTTTTGATCAATGGGACAGTGCCAGAAAGTAGTCTAATTAATATTAATGCAAGAAAATGTTGTTAAATGAACACCAGACATACAGTACTCTATTACACCAACTTTGACTTAAGTAAGGCAGAAACTTAATCTTTTGCTTATTAGTGCTAACTTTTCGTATTTTTTTGAACCAAATAAAGTTACCCAACATAGCTTTTTGCTACTCTGGCTTAAACATCTTTTGAATGTAACTTGTATTTTGAAATTACTGGTTACTCAGTTACTGTTCATGACCCAACGTTTTGACACTCTGCTCTAGTGTCTTCATCAGGGGTGACTGTTGTAAAGACAGGTCTTATATTATTTTATATTATCACTGAACCAATGATGACATTATCTACCGACAAGCTGCAAATAGGCTTTGGGTAATCGACTGCCATCATAATTCTTTAGATTTTAAGATTTTCTGGGTACCAGTACACATGCTCAAAGACCTTGCTAGGAGAAGTTAGTGCTTTTCCACAAACTTACATAATATGAAATGTATGTACACTTTGGGAGCCCAAGTTACAGATCTTGCGTAGAACCGTGCAAAATACTTACAGCTTAACTAACAAACTGACAAATTTATCTTGTGTTGCTAACCTTCAACGATTCAACTCATTGCTACCTAGGATATCTGAGGTTTCTCCTTTTGATGAATAAAATCGTCTGGTGTCATGGTGAAGCAATAAAGGGCTTGTTCTTAGCCAGCCCAAGCAAGAATGGGTTAATCACTTGTTAACCCAGTGCTGCCTAGGATCTGAGAATTTTTTTTTTTGATAAGTAATTTTAGCCAGCTCAGACAGGAGTAGGTTAATAATAGCATAGTATAGGCCCATTTAACCATAAGATCTTCATCAAATTGTTTATATGGATTAGTGTTATTACAGTTGATTTCACATTACTTTTCTGCTTTGTGTTGTGAAGTTCGTTGGGAAGTTCAGATATTTGTTGCCAAGGTTGATAAATTATCCAATCATAATGAGTTTTGATCCAAAGTTCATTGGATAATATTTCAACATTGGCAATGTAATTCGGAACTTCCCGACGAATATCTGAACTTCACCAAGAACTTTGCAATACAAAGCGGAAAAGTACTGCCATTTGCAAGCAACCGTTAGGCGAGTGATTTTTTTTCATGTTTGTTTACATTTGAAAGTTGCACATTTCACACAAAAACATTGAACATTTAAAAACCAATAAATGAACTTGCGGCATCAGTTCAAAGAAACCTGTCATGACACTACAAGTTAATTGATTGGTTTTTGAATGTTCAACGTTTTCTGGTGAAATGCAACTTTCAAATGTAAACAAACACGCTTGCAAATGGCAGTAATGTGAAATCAACTGTAACTGGGAACACGTGTTTGACCATCGACTATATGAATTCATTTTAGTCTTGTTGACTTATTTCAATAAACCACTTTAAGGAGAATTCACTTTTAGATAAAGTGTATTCAAGACCGAAGGCACACCTGCCACTGACTGAAACATTTTATGGATAGAATAAAGCAATTTGCAGGTGCAAAATTATACTGTGTCATATATATTTAAAAAACTAATGGTAAATAATATAATAAAATATTGTAGTACGTACCCTCCATATCCTCCACCACCGTATCCACCACCACCATTTCCACCATAACGATCATCACCACCACCTCCCCTGTATCCACCTCCTCCACCACCACTGCTTCCACCATAGCCTCCTTGACCACCACCACTGGGGTTTGACTGGTAACCACCTCCATATCCACCACCTCTTCTGTCAGAGTTTCCTTGTCCACCACCATATGTTGGTTGACCACCCGCTGGATTAGACTGGTAAGGTGCTTGTTTGTACCCTGGTTGACCACCATCTGGTTGACTATACACAGGAGCACCACCAGCGACGGGTGGTGGGTTACCACCAGCAACAGGTAGTGGGTTACCACCAGTAATGGGTGGTGGGTTACCTGATACTTGGTACCCAGATTGGTAACCACCTTGATAGCTTGACTGCGGAGCAGCTGTGGTGCCGTACGGGCTTGCAGCAGGAGCTGGTTGGTAATTAGTTGGAGGAGCACCACCCGGAGCAGGTTGGTAGGTACTACCACCACCAGTTGCTGGGTAAGTCGATGTGTTATTAGAATAACCAGCAGCAGGTTGTGTGTAACCTGTTGCAGGTTGCTGGTAAGTTCCAGGTTGTGTATATGCTGTTGTAGCTGGAGTTCCAGCACTATAGCCTGGTGGTTGGTATGCAGCAGTTGCAGGGGCATACGCAGGTGCTGAACCAGGCTGTTGGTACCCACTGTATGGCTGCTGAGGTGCTGCACCATACCTGAAGTAAATGAAGAAAGACAATTACATACAATAATAAAATTTTTTGACCCATAGCTGCCTAAGATGTCTGAGGGTCTCTCCAAAATCATCTGGTATTAAACGAGTAAAACGAGTTTCTGTCCAGTTCAGGTAGGAATGGGTCAATGACTTGTTAACTTATTTGTAGAATATTTAATGAATAAAATCATCTGGTGTTGTAAAACAATGAAGGGACTGTTTTTGGCCAGTTCAGGCAGGAAGGAGTTAATCACTTGTTAATGAGTAAAATCATCTGGTGTTAGACAGAGTAGCATAGCTTTTATAAATTGTTCTCCCTTTGTATTATAGCTGAATTAGTTATTGTAATTTATCTATTTAATATTGTAATACCTATTCCTCGAAACTTTTTAAATTATTACTTTTATTGTTTTACCATTGTAAAAATATGGCAATTCACGCTAAGTGCGAAAGTATTTTAAATAAACCATCTATTATTATTATATTATTAAAACAATAAAGGCACAATCTTTGATCAGTTCAGGTAGGAATGAGTTAATCACTTGCTAACTACCGTAATTTCTGCCTAAGATGTCTGAGGGTTCTCTCTTTGATGAGTAAAATCATCTGGTGTTAGAGTAAGACAATAAAGGAACCATTTTTGACCAGCTCAGGTAGGAATGAGTTAATCACTTGTTAACTCATTGCTGCCTAGGATGTCTGAGGGTTCTCTCTTTGATGAGTAAAATCATCTGGTGTTAGAGTAAAACAATAAAGGAACCATTTTTGACCAGTTCAGGTAGGAATGGGTTAATCACTTGTTAACTCATTGCTGCCTAGGATATTTGAAGGGGTTCTCCCTTTGATAAGAGTAAAATCGTCTGGCATTAGACAGAGTGAAACAATAAAGGGGCAATTCTTGGCCAGCTCAGGTTGCCTAGGATGTCTGAGGGTTCTCTCTTTGACAATTACTTGTAAAATCAACTAGGCCAAAAAAAATACACCTGGGTTTCCGGTTTCCCAACCCTATTTTTTTTACTAGCAAAATGCTGACCCTAATCTTTTTACTGAATTTTTAAGGAGCATGGGCCTGAGATGCAGCATGATTTGCATCTTGGAATAGTAGGCATGGTGTCAGAACCTAGTAATGTACTCAAAATTAGCTCTAATAGATGTGCTAGCATAATTGACAATTGGTGTTGGAAAAAATATTATTCCTAGGCAATAAATTAAAAAAAAGTAAAAAAACCCCGAAATCCGACCTACCTTACCTAAGTTTTTATGAAGAGAAATAGGAAACCTAGGTATTTCTATTTTGGCCCTAGCGTTAGACAGGGTAAAATAATTCTTGGTTTTCATCTGACGCAATGAAATGGCAGCCATGTTGGTGCACAATCTTTATCCTATGGGAATCTAACTATTCTTATTCAAATATTTTGTATTGTTTCACCACCCCAATGGGGCCAGTGATCACTTGAGTGAAAACCGAGAATAAAGGGGGAGTTTTTGGCCAGCTTGGACACAAATGAGTAGTATAACCTTACCCTTGAGCTGCGTAAGCTGGAGGTACACCACCAGTTGGAGGAGGACCATATGATGAGTCTGCAAGACAAAACACAAGAAATCAATATAATTGGAAGAGTCATCACTCTTAGCCAGCGACAAGCAATACTTCACACGAAGAACTAGAGAATCCATTGAAATCGCCAAACATCACACTATTTCTCAGGAGGGACAGCCATTAAATAGCACGTGGCGTGCCTATTCGGAGAACATTCTTGATTTTGTTTTCTAATTAATAAAATTAACGTGATACGCCACTGTATTCTTACGTGATTTAATTGATCAGTTGCTTAGTTTATAAATGATGTGAGCCAACAACTTGTTGTCATTGCTCTGATGAAGGCCTGAGTCAACAGGCCAAAAGCTTAGCAAAGAAATATTTTACGTGGTGTTTCCACAAAACTTATTTATATTACTTTATCGCCATGAAAATGTTCAAAGAATTAAATCAATATACTACCTTGAATTTCCTATCACACATTAAAAAAAGTTGAGATGAAACCATTTTATGTGGTTTAGTAACAGCCTATATGCTGATCATGCAGTTTATTATTTAAAAAAATGTAAAGTGCTGTGTAGGCAGTGTTTTGGATAGAGCAAAGTGAAAAGGTGGTAATTAGTAAACTGTAGAGATTTTCAGCAATGAAATAGTCAACTCTCTGAAACCTCCCTAAGGTGGACATCTAATCTTGGCTGCTCATACATTATTTACTATAATAAAACTTTTTTTAAGGTGGACACCTCTCTGAAGGCCAACAGCTAATCTTGGCCGCTTATATATTATTTACTATAATAAAACTCTTTTTAAGGTGGAGACCTTCAGTGGCATAGCGTGACCATTCTCTATTGCGCTTCCTCAATTACCGACCAACTCATTTTTATGACCAATTTACTGACCAATTTCCTATCAATTTACCGACAAATCACGTTTTTCTCTGCAAAATCTGTTTTACTGGCAAGTTTTCAAGAAAGTGCGAGGGGGGGGGTGTCACACCCCCTAAACCGGACACCTCTCTAAGGCAGACACCAAATTTGGTCCTGAGAGGGTCCACTTTTAATAATCAAAGTAAAAATTTCCTGCCAGACATTTTTTCAGCACTGAGCCACTGACATTATATTGAGCTAGAGATTGGATTTTTATGAATTATCTGACCTATTATTTAAAAAATATTTACAGGTGTTTGCACTGTCTACAGTTGTGGAAGTGATTAATATCAAGGTATTATTTAATAATTCATAAGTCTTGATTTTACTAGACTGCAAATCACACTTCCAAAGTTCCAACAATTTTAATATATAGTAAAAAATTAAAGATAGAATAAAGAAATATTTAAAATAGATTCTCAAAGGTTTTCCACCGAATGATTGCGAAGCTTTCAAAAAATTGGGTTATAAATTCAAGAATTGCTTTACTTGGCAGCTGGTTGAACGAAGTTGCTAAACAAGGCTAGGAATGGCGAAGTTTGAAGCCAGACAAATTGTCCAGCATTTCCTTTGAGGAAACTTGTTTAGCGCTAAAATTGTTCCTAAAAAGCACCATAGTGTTCCTTCAAACGCCAAATAGGAAGAGGTCCTACGTTAAATTATTGGTAAAGGCATTCAGAAACGGAACTACTGTATATATTATATGAAGGCAGAAACAAGACGCCAATTGCCAAAGACGAAACCTTCGAGTTTGGGTGCCAAACACATTTGCTGATTTCTTTATAAAGGCATAAGAAAGGCTCCCCAATCTAACTGAATAAGTAGGAATTTAACTAAAGCTGTATAGCAAACACAAGCATGATCTAAACTGGATATTTCGCAACAGGGAACGAACCATGAGTTAAATCATGCCATGTGCTCGCCCCGTTGGGCTGAAACGAAAAGCGATTTTTGCCCGTTGTTTAGCGGTGTGAACTTGGTTTTTAGCGTTTTAAATAGAGAGGAAGACTAAATGGTTTACTTACATGCTTGGTCTGTCATCTTCCGAGAGAAAAACAATCAAATTTCGTTAAAAAGGTTTCCACTTCTGGCGAATTCCAAGTGTGGCTGGATTGCTTGAACGACGAAATGCGATTGATGAAGCGAGGCAAGTGAGATCGTGGTAGCGCGCATGCTCAAGACGCCTGTTACCGAACATACACCGAGCGGTTCCGATGAAACTTTAAGGGAAGGAATGAGGAGGAAAGTAAAGGAGAAAGAAGGAAGGAAGGAAGGAAGGAAGGAAGGAAGGAAGGAAGGAAGGAAGGAAGGAAGGAAGGAAGGAAGGAAGGAAGGAAGGAAGGAAGGAAGGAAGGAAGGAAGGAAGGAAGGAAGGAAGGAAGGAAGGAAGGAAGGAAGGAAGGAAGGAAGGAAGGAAGGAAGGAAGGAAGGAAGGAAGGAAGGAAGGAAGGGTGGAAGGAAGGGTGGAAGAAAGGAAAGAAAGAAAGGAAGAAAGAAAGAAAGAAAGAAAGAAAGAAAGAAAGAAAGAAAGAAAGAAAGAAAGAAAGAAAGAAAGAAAGAAAGAAAGAAAGAAAGAAAGAAAGAAAGAAAGAAAGAATATATAAGAAAGAAAGGCTATAAAAAATCGCTGAAAGCCTCGTTAGCCGTTCTGCTGGGCCAAGAGAAATTAGCAAGGGCCGTATTAAAAAGAATGCAGAAGGCGGTTATTTTTGGATCGATTCGTATAAAAAACTTATTTAAGTCAGCTAGGATGTAAATACTTTTATGGTGTACTTTCTTCTTTTAATTTATATGACTTTTGTAAATATTTTATTTATAGGTTGGTAAAAATCTCTAGGTCACTCAATTGAGCCCTGAGATTATTTTTTGTTAAAATTTGTTAAATCAAAACAATTAAACACTCAAAGAAAGAAAAAAGAAAGAAAGAAAGAAAGAAAGAAAGAAAGAAAGAAAGAAAGAAAGAAAGAAAGAAAGAAAGAAAGAAAGAAAGAAAGAAAGAAAGAAAGAAAGAAAGAAAGAAAGAAAGAAAGAAAGAAAGAAAGAAAGAAAGAAAGAAAGAAAGAAAGAAAGAAAGAAAGAAAGAAAGAAAGAAAGAAAGAAAGAAAGAAAGAAAGAAAAGGAAAGAAAAGGAAAGAAAAGGAAAGAAAAGGAAAGAAAAGGAAAGAAAAGGAAAGAAAAGGAAAGAAAAGGAAAGAAAAGGAAAGAAAAGGAAAGAAAAGGAAAGAAAAGGAAAGAAAAGGAAAGAAAAGGAAAGAAAAGGAAAGAAAAGGAAAGAAAAGGAAAGAAAAGGAAAGAAAAGGAAAGAAAAGGAAAGAAAAGGAAAGAAAAGGAAAGAAAAGGAAAGAAAAGGAAAGAAAAGGAAAGAAAAGGAAAGAAAAGGAAAGAAAAGAAAAGGAAAGAAAAGGAAAGAAAAGGAAAGGAAAGAAAAGGAAAGAAAAGGAAAGAACAGAACAGAACAGAACAGAAAAGAAAGAAAGAAAGAAAGAAAGAAAGAAAGAAAGAAAGAAAGAAAGAAAGAAAGAAAGAAAGAAAGAAAGAAAGAAAGAAAGAAAGAAAGAAAGAAAGAAAGAAAGAAAGAAAGAAAGAAAGAAAGAAAGAAAGAAAGAAAGGAAAAAAAGAAAGGAAAGAAGGGAAAAAAAAGGAAGGAGGGAGAGAAGGAAAGAAAGAAAGGAAAGAGGGAAGGGAAGAAAAACGGAAGGAAAAAAGGAAGAAAAAAGGGAAAGAAAGGAGTGAAGGAGAGAAGGAAAGAAGCTGCTCCTGTCTACTTGATCCATGTTAGCATGATAAACAATGTTTAGATGTTAACTGAGCTGATTTCATCTTTCACGGCACCGTCAATTCAATATTAATTACAGCAAAAACGACAATAAAAAGTGTTTATTTTCTCAACAAACGACAATATAATCTACAGATTCTTTCTGAATTATATATATGTACATTCCATAATAGTAAGCTAAAGTTTAGCAGTAAAATTAAAAACCAAGAATGGTTTCAATTAATAAGTCCAGTCCAGAGAATACTGAAATTGAAATCTACTCTCCATAACTGGATCTGGTAAATTTAAGGTGAAGTAATACGAGCAACAAATTGCTGCAACATTGTTGCGTTGCAAACAGGGACGTCGGAGCGACACTAAAACTTGGGTGAGCCCAAAATTTTTAGGGGACATGGGGTCCGGGGGCATGCTCCCCCGGGAAATTTTGAAATCTAGAGTCTCTGAAATGCCATGTGAGAATTCTGTAAGAATTCTAAAGGTCCCAAAACGTCATAAAATACTCAAAAGACAACACTTTTCCGGACATTGAATATCTGCATTCAAATTTCTTTATTATATCTTTATTCAAAGTCGGGGCTAGCTAGAGTTAGTGATTTTGTTAATCATAACTTTATTACTGTCCTTGTTTATTACTGGTCTTGTTAAAAAGTGGAGGAGCCCCAAACATATTCTGACTCCCCCTCCCCCCCACCAAAAAGTGCGGGGCCCAGGCCCCCCCACATCCGACGCCCCTGGCTTCTGTGCCCCTGGTTGCAGGTTGAAAAGCGTTGTTGCACGTATTACCACCCGCCTTAAACATTGTTACGCAACAACGATTTTGTTATAAGTTGAATCAGCAACAAGTAGAACTGGTCTACTTTTTTCAACAATTTTATTTTCAACAACTTACAACAAAATCATTGTTACGTGACAATGTTTAAGGTGGGTGGTAATACGTGCAACAACGCTTTTCAACAGTTGTGTTGAAAGTTGAGGGGAAATGTTGCCCGTATTGCCTCACCTTTAGCGAAACCTATAACATATTAGGTCAGTTCCAGTCCCCTACACCGTCCTGACACCAGACCGTGTAGGAACATTTTGTAGGGAGACTGAAAGCGACGTCTTAAAGCTTGACTTTACTTTTGGCCTCAGAGATTGCATTCCAGATATAGAGAAAGGATTTCAATGCACAATCGCTCACGCGCGCTCCACGCGCGAGGAACTTCCATGCGCGGCCCACGCGTGGGTAACAACCCCTAAACGCTTGGGTACGAGATTGAAATCTATTTTGTTCACGCGACCAAACGCTGTACGCACGCATGCGCAAATACAGTATTATTTCCCACATTTTTTTGCATTCATTACGCATGCGTAAACGTTTGGTAGCGGTGTTCGTTTTGTCTACGTCTATTTACAAAGTAGTTTCTTCCCACCCCACCCCCCTAGTTTCTAATTGTGACTGGCACACAGTCCTCTCAAACAACCCTCGGCTTCATTTGTTTATAGGTTTTCAATTTTAGAGATCTGGGCATGCGCATGCAGAACGTCAGATAATAAAAAAATATTCAACACCGACTTTTTCGATGGCAGAAACGAAAAAACAACCTTAAATTTTGTACAGGGAAATTTCAAAACCATACACTCGAACAAGAATTACTTTGCCAAGCAGGTATACCGTGTACCTCGTACCCAGACCTTCGCAGAAGAAACAGACAGACAAACCGAACGGCACACCCAAAGCACGAAGCGTGCGACTCAAAACAAATCAGATTTCTCGACTAATCTTCCAAACATTATTTCATAAAATCTTTTCAAAAAAAGAAAAGTCGGTGTCACTTAGTGATTTTATAAGTAATTCATTGAAATATCAACTCATGGTTAGTATTTTCTTTCAATTTCTTTCTTTCTTTTCTGTTATTTTTGGTCCTCTGATTTTAAGTCATCATATTTTCCAAATGCGTTTCGGATAATTTTGAATTCTTCCTTCGCTAAAATGGCTGTAACGCCAAGATTTGATGTACTAACTAAACAAGCAAACATCAAATTGTTTTAAACACAAAACATGAATCTGTTTTGGTTCACATCCTTGCTTCTTTAATCGTAGTGATCTAGCTTTGCCAAGCAGTTTTCAATCGCTTCATGTTTTCATCCCGTTCATAATGGCCAACAAATTTCTATCGTGGTAATAGTGTTTGTAAAAGTGTTTGTAAAATATTGTTGCAATTCAATTTGCTCTGTCTGATAATACATTTCATGAAATTTATTGGAAACTTTCCGTTTTGGATTTTATTGGTTTTTGGTTTTTGAACAATTAGTCAAACACCAATCAAATTCAAGCAGCAAGTTGTTCAACGAACTTCATCAAATGAATTGGTCCAACAGAGCAAATGACTTCCAACAATATTTCAGGAACAAGTCTATTGCCACAACAAGAATATATGTATTCTAAGAGCTCACTCACACTCGCACTCAATGAGTGGCCTAGACTTTCTCAAAGTCCTTTTCAAACATTTTTGACCTTTCGACATTTTTGACCTTTCGGTTCCTCGTTGAAAAGGACTTTTCCCACCTGCAGCACGCCTAAATTCACCGGTGAATTTTAACCGACCAGTGACGTAATTCGGGAAGTAATTATATTCAGGCGAAATTGCTATGCAAGTGCTATCTTTGGAAGTTGGAGTTAAACAGACTCTTGAAAACGTTTATAGTAGGGGTAGAACCACTTTCCATTGCATGTACGACAACCCGAAACAAGTCAAAACAGGGCGATGTACATTTCAGCGATTTCCCGCCAGAATATTTAATTAGATTCAAAAACCTGCAAGTGAAACAAGTCCGCCTCTTTTCTCCCGCTTTTCCGCTCGCCCGCAAAAACTAGCGCTAAGAGGCGGACGTGGAGCAAGTCTATGAGTGGTCCCTCACACTCAATAAGTGCAACTCAACACCATTCAATTGAACGGTTTGGGCGTGAGTGTAGTCTCATACTCAGTGACGGTGAGTGGAGACTTATTGAGTGTGAGGGGCACTCATTGAGTGGGAGTGGGAGTGAGCTTTTAGAATACATTTAGAATACAGGCGTATGTTTCGGACACCTCAGCTAACTTCAACAAAAACTATAGCAAACAATAAAAGGCCATAAAGAACCTAAGTGCGCAAGCTTTCACAAAAAAAAAACCCCAATACGCTCACCACCAACATGCTTCCTTTCGGAAAATGATTTCATTTTCGACGGCCATAAAAGTATAAGAATCCAAATAATTCAATCCCAAACTGGTATGGCGTTGATAGAAAATCCAGCTAAACATTCAGAACAGGAACTTTCAAACCGACGGATTCAAAAGCGAACTCCGATTGCAAAAATTTGTAATCCATTTCCACATAATTTCAGCATCTGATCGAACCAGCACAAATCCCGTTCATTTTTTCCAAGAAAAAGTACAAAGGATCCGTGAAATCGATTCCGCAATGCATTCAAGAGGGGATCGACCGGGGATAAGCTATTTTGATATATGTTAATACAACATCAACCAGACTCTCTTATTTGAAAGAACTCTTAAAATGACAGAGAAACATCATTTACATATTTTCGTTTCCTTGCTTCGTTGTTTGTTTGTTTGTTTGTTTGTTTGTTTGTTTGTTTGTTTGTTTGTTTGTTTGTTTGTTTGTTTGTTTGTTTGTTTGTTTGTTTGTTTGTTTGTTTGTTTGTTTGTTTGTTTGTTTGTTTGTTTGTTTGTTTGTTTGTTTGTTTGCTTGTATGTTTGTTTGTTTGATACGGAAATTTAATATCCTGACGTCACACGTGCATGAGTTGTCGGGAAGGTTATAATAACATGTCGTTGCTATTATCAAACATAATCTCTTAAAAATCCACATGTTTGGTGTTGTGAGTGAAACACATCCACACGTTTCCTTTCAAGTGATTTCGTTTAATAATAGCAACGATATATAATCTTCAGCAAACTTTATGCACGTGTGACGTCAATATATTTAATTTGCGTATCAAACAAACAGAAATATCTCAAGAACGAAGCAAGGAAACGAAAAACTGCAAAATATGTTACTCTATCAAAGTGTTCTTTCAAATAAGAGAAACTTAATCTTCGCTTCAAATACGGCAAAATTTTTAAAATAGCATACTCCAGGCCGACACCCCCAAGTGCAACGGTTGTTTGCTGCGTCCCCTCCCCCGGTGGCGATTTATTAGTCAGAGGAAATGTATTCCAGATTAAATTCTTCCATTTGAAACAAATGAGGTGAGTGACGAGGATGAATATGAACGGAGAGGGATCAAGGGAGTGAACGGGGGATCACTGCACCTCTTCCCTGCTCGACTGATTGGTGAGGCGACCTCCTTTACCTATAATTTTTGCGCCAGTTCTCATCATTTCGATTGCTTTGTCAAACGTTCTTCTTAACTCTTTAAACCATTCGTCATACTCCGTCACAGACTGAAAGTTAGAAACAAACACGAAAAAAGAAGTTAAATATCGGTACCTGAGGTGAATGAATGAATAACTTTATTTAACCACGCTAACATCGTCAGCAAATGCTGATTTCCACGATAGGCGTGTAAAATTAAAGTACAAATACAAGAAATATTATATAGTAATACAGTTAATAACAAATAGTAGTATAATACAGTTATATAACATTACAAAAATATAGTTTCCATATTTACAAAATTTAGTTAAAAAGCATGAGTCGCGATTTTTCTTTCAAAATAGGACCGTGTTTTACTTTTTCTTAAGTCAGCTGGTAGGGAGTTCCATAACGCAGCTCCGTCAAACATAAAACTCTTTTTCATGCAGTTTGTGCGTGGCTTCGGCAAACAAACTGAGCTGTGACTTTCGCGAAGATTATAGTGAAACAGTTCGTCTTTGTATGTAAATGTCTGCGCTAAACGTCGTACAATAGACGAATTTAATTCGGATTAACTTCGTCGGTTTTATGCGACGTAAATGCGACGTCGAGTTAAACGACGAATTTCACTCGAATTTAATTGTTTTTACTTGGACGCGTTGAGCCTGAAAACGATTCCTTGAAAACATGATGCCGAATTGTCGCCGACAGAAGAGAAACATTTAATTCGACGCGACGATAGTTCGTCGTGTAACTCGAACACGCATTATCGTCGCATTATCCGTCTGACTCAGACGAATTTAATTGTCGAGACGAATTTAATTCGTGTGTCGAATTTAATCAAGTCATACGTCGCAGTTTCATCGAATAAAATCCAAACAATTAAATTCGTCTATTGTGCGATGTTCAGCGCAGGCTTAAAGTGCCACTAACCCCCAAAAATTTTTCTCGCAAATCTAAGAGCCCTTATTGAGTGGATTAGGCCAGTTAATAAATTATTGGTATTGGACGTTTCGTTGATCTTCTGTAGCCGACCAAAGTTGCATCTGCATGTCCCATGGCGGAGTATGAAAGGGAATAGGTATATTCCTGGTGTTACGTCAGACAAGTCAAACAAGGAACTCCTTTAAGCTCTGTCTGGTGAATACATAGAATTTTTTGGGTTGGAAATTCATTTTCCCAACTAACTCAATGTAAAAATTCTATGCATTCAGCAGACAGAGCTCAAATGAGTTCCTTGTTTGGCTTGTCTGACGTCACACCAGGAATATACCCATTCCCTTTCCTTCTCCGCCGTGGGACATGCATATGCCAATTTTTGCAACTTTGGGGTTTACAGAAGACCAAAGAAATGTCCAATACCAATAATTTATTCACTGAACTAATCCACTCATTAAGGGCTTTTAGATTTGCGAAAAGAAAATTTTGGGGTTAGTGGCACTTTAAGGATTGATGTGGCACAAGCTGTGCGTGCGCTGCATGCCTCTCATCGCTCAAGTTAAAGTGCAAATGAAACAAAAATTAAGTCAGTCTTATTTGAAAGAACACTTAACCCTTTATAGTCCAGGAGGTTTCCGGTTGACAAATAAAATCGTCTGGCGTTGGCCAGAGTAAAATACTAAAGGTGGCCAATGGGCTATAAAGGGTTAAAATGATAGAGTAACATCTTTTGCAGTTTTTCGTTTCCTTGCTTCGTTCTTGAGATATTTCAGTTTGTTTGATATGCAAATTAAACATTTTGAAGTCATGACGTGCATAATGAGTTATCGAAAAAAGTTATATAGCTTTGCTATTATCAAACCAACTTAATTCAAAGGAAGCATATGGGGATGTTTCGCCCAGAACACTAAACATGTAGATTTTCAGGTAATTATATTTGACAATATCAAATATATATAACTTTTATCAGTAACTCATTATGCACGTCATGACGTCAAAATGTTTAATTTGCATGTGAAACAAACTGAAATATATCAAGAACAAAGCAAGGAAACGAGAAACTGGAAAAGATGTTACTCTTTCATTTTAAGTGTTCTATCAAATAAGACAAACTTAATTTTCGCTTCATTTGCACTTTAAGCACAGTCGAATTAGTACTCGCATGGGTGACCACATTAGGTCATTCGCTTCATGCGAGTAGGCGAGTAGAGTTGTTGGTTCTCCATTGTGCCTCGAGAGTTTTTCAGTTTTCACGGACTTTTCCCTCCACAAAATCAACACCATAGCTTCCCCAGTTAATTGTACAAACTAGTTCCATCAAGGAGTGGGGACCATTGGGTTATCAGTATCTAAATACTGTCATATGTTACCTTTAATAAATAAAGTCACTTTACTTTAGTTTTATTTATAACCATTAATCGGGATTATAAAATAACCGGAAGTAAATGAACGACAACACGCACTCCGATTGGCTATTGAGTCAAACAAGCGTGCCATTATAACTCCATAACGGCACGGCACACGAGATATTTCGCGACGATTTTGTCGTTTTTGATGAATTTTATGTGGATTTAATCATCAACGAAAATCAAAATATACTTGGATATATGTCTAATCACGTAATTAGTACAGTAGAATGTTTTCAGTACAACTTTAAGTGCATTTTCATCGCTAAAATCGCCGGCGTGTTGCCCGGGGCCACGCGTGGCGCTAAAAGGTAACAAACTCGTCCTGAGACAGGTAATCTGGTTTTTTGCTTACTTTTCTTGGGTTTATTGACAATTTAAAGTCATTATTTTATAATAGGATTAAAAATAATTATGCAGCGTTAAAAACGACTTAGTTTGTTTTGTTGACATGATACAGATATTTTCCAACCTACCTCAGCTCGTAATAAATGTTCTTTAGAATCTTTAGTTATTATTTTTACACATTTAAATCCTTTAACGTTTGTTTCGTCCAGCGATGTAACATCTTCCCAACAGAGAAGATTGGTAGCGTTGTGCTAGAAATGTCAGAATATAAAAATTACAAGTTAAAGAAAGAAAACAAAAGCGAGGAAATAAAGAGAAAGGAAACTGGTGGTAGTGATGATGGTGATGGTGGTAGTGATGATGGTTGTGGTAGTGAAGATGGTTGTGGTGGTGATGATGGTGGTGGTGAAGATGATGGTGATGATGGTCGTGGTGATGATGGTAATGATAGTGGTGGTAGTGATGATGGTGGTGGTGATGGTGGTGGTGGTGATGGTGGTGATGGTGGTAGTGGTGATGATGATGGTCGTGGTAGTGGTGGTGATGATGGTGGTGGTAGTGATGATGGTGGTGGTGGTGGTGATAATGGTGATGATAGTGGTGGTAGTGATAATGGTGGTGATGGTGGTGGTGATGATGGTGGTAGTGATGATGGTGGTGGTGGTGATGGTGGTAGTGATGTGGTGGTCGTGATGATGATGGTGGTAGTGATGATGGTGGTGGGGGTGATGATGGTGATAGTGATGATGATGGTGGTGGTGATGATGGTCGTGGTGGTGATGATGATGGTGGTGATGATGATGGTGGTGATGGTGGTGGTGGTGGTAGTGATGGTGGTGATGATGGTAATGATAGTGGCGGTAGTGATGATGGTGGTGGTGATGGTGGTGATGATGGTCGTGGTGATGATGGTGGTGGTAGTGATGGTGGTGATGGTCATGATAGTGGTGGTAGTGATCATGGTGGTGGTGGTGATAGTGATGTGGTGGTGGTGATGATGGTGGTAGTGGTGATGATGGTGGTAGTGATGATGGTGGTGATGATGGTGATAGTGATGATGATGGTGGTGGTGATGATGGTGGTGGTGGTGATGATGGTGGTGGTGATGATGGTGGTGGTGATTATGGTGGTGGTGGTGATGGTAATGGTGAAGATGGTAATGGTAGTGATAGTAATGGTGTTGGTAATGGTGGTCATGGTAATAATGGTGGTTGTGGTTACGGCAATGGCGGTGATGATAATCAGTTTATTACCTGTTCTCCTTTCCATTCTATCCTGTTGGGATAAAGCAAAAAATATCGTTTTTGCCAACCAGGCAAGAATGGTCCTCCCATTTTATAGAGATAACCCTCAAGGATACGGTCGCTACCTTCAGCGGTTTCTGTCGAAATAACATAGGGAAATAAACAATCGTAAATCCTAGTCTAGTCAACACCGCTGCCAAACGTTTTGCGCATGTGCGACGTCCGAGCTCGTCCTCGGAAAAAGAGCGGGAACACTCTGAAATATTTGGACTGGTCCGAGAGTCCGACACAAAAGTTAAAATTATAAGCATACTACCAAAACGATAAGGTAGGTAATTTGTGCATGGCTTCCTTGTCAATATTGTAACATATTCTGAATTTACGCCTTCGTAATTTTCTTTACCCTTATTTTAAAACACAAATGAATAGTCGAGTCTTACTTAGTCTTCACTGTCTGGTTGTTGTCACAACGGCTAGTTCCCACCTCTCTTGTAATGTTTACTCAGCGAATTCACGCATGCGCAAACGTTTGCCAGCGGTGTTAGTCTAGTCTATGTTTATTAAAGCACTAAAAAAATTAAAAATATCAAGTAATATTTGGAAACACCTCCCGTCAAAACATGTTCTATGTCAACGTCAAACAAACATAAAAGTTTTCCTTGGAAACGTATTATATTTCCCTTCGATACGTACATGTTTGTGCTCTTAGTCAATCACGTCTTGCCAATCCCACAGTGTCAACTTCAAAATGGTTAACTTTAGAACATGTTTTGACGAGCGGTGTTTCCACTTAGGTGCAAACGACTGTAGCAGTGTTTTATCAACTTTTGAACAGCTTCAAAAACTATCTGGTATTGGTTGTTTTTACTTTCTCATCCAATCTTTTTCATCCATCAGTGCTTTTTTTGCTTTATATATTATAACCCTTCCCCATTATGGAAAAAGTAATAGAAAAAAGCCACCTCTCCGCGCGCCCACTCTAAAAAACATAAGAAAGTAAGAATTTAATACCGTGTCCATTAATGTTAGCCAGTTTACTTTTCCTTTTTTGATCGAGTTTGTCGTTTTCTTGATTTACAACATCAAAAACTGTCTCTATTAAAAAAATTAAAATAACGGAATAAAACAAACAGCAAGAGAGTTTTTGTTGCTGCTGTTGCGTTGACGTGGTGGTAGTGACGGTGGTGAGTGGTGGCGAGTGTAACGGTGGTGAGCGGTGACGGTAGTGAGTGGTGACGGTGGTACTGAGTGGTGGCTGTGGTGAGTGGTGACGGTGGTGAGTGGTAGCGAGTGGTGACGGTGGTGAGCGGTGACGGTGGTGAGCGGTGACGGTGGTGAGTGGTGGCGGTGGTGAGTGGCGACGGTGGGGAGTGGTGACGGTGGTGACGGTGGTGAGCGGTGACGGTGGTGAGCGGTGACGGTGGTGAGTGGTGGCGGTGGTGAGTGGTGACGGTGGTGAGTGGTGACGGTGGTGAGTGGTAGCGAGTGGTGACGGTGGTGAGCGGTGACGGTGGTGAGTGGTGACGGTGGTGAGCGGTGGCGGTGGTGAGCGGTGACGGTGGTGAGTGGTGACGGTGGTGAGTGGTGGCGGTGGTGAGTGGTGACGGTGGTGAGTGGTAGCGAGTGGTGACGGTGGTGAGTGGTAGCGAGTGGTGACGGTGGTCGTAGTTGCCATGGTGGCATCGTGGAAATCCTAAATAATATTTTTCTTAACCCTTACACATTACCAAGGGTTTCCCTATTGCCCCCCCCCCCCCCCGGGGGTACTCTACAAATTGTACATTTTGGTCTGGAATAGGGTGCATACTTTGGTCTGAGATAGGGTATGGATGCTGATGTGACACCAGTGATGGGATAGGGTACTGATTTTTTTAGTTTAGGTCTGGGATAGGGTATAGATAATCACCTTTTTAGGTCTGGGATAGGGTATAGATAATCACCTTTTTAGGTCTGGGATAGGGTCAGGATTTTGAGGTCACAGCAGAACACCCCTACCCAAGAATTGCCAGAGTACCCCCCCCCCACACACACACACACACCACCACCACCCCGAGCCCTATTAACGAGTAAAATCGTCCAGCGTAAGCCAGAGTAAAATACTAGAGCGTAGATGCTAAATGTCAAAACCTTCATCGCGTTTTTAAATTACAAAATGAGACATTTTGATCAGCCTTCATAAGTAGCATATACAATTCCAGTCAAGCCGTTGTACATTCCCATACAGCTCGGACGCGACTATTGTACTCTTGCTTTAAGTAAGTGAAATGGTGGTAAATTGCCGAGAATAGTTTCATAACAGAATACTGACGTTTCGAGCAGAGCCCTTCATCCCACATCTTACTTTGATGAAGGGCTCCGCTTGAAACGTCAGTATTTCGTTATCAAAACTATTCTCAGCAGTTTACCATCTTTTCACTTTGCTCTATCTAAAACACTGCCTACGCAACACTCTACTCTTTCAAACTTTCGAGTCGATACGTATGAACTGAAACGGCAATTTAAACGTCCATAATTTAGCCTCGTCACCACGACTTCCAAATCATAAGTAAACTAACCAGAGATTTCTTGTTGCCATCTCTCCGAGTTGACGTGATTGAAACCGCTATAGATTTCCTGATCATTTTCTGAAAGCTTGACGCCCTTGACGTCATCCTCGTCAAATGAGCCAATGTCGAACGCGTCAGCGGCATTCACTTCACCACGTGGGGGAACCAAAGGCGGCTTCATCTGAAAGAGTAGTAAAGGCTTGCCAACAAGTACTATACCATGCATGCCAAAACAACTAAAGCAAACAATACCAACACCCACTCACCAATACCATCACCAACACTACTATACCCAATGCCAATCGGTCGCCACTTGAAGTGCACATGAAACGAAAATTAAGTTTCTTATTTGAAAGAACACTTAAAATGATAGAGTATACATATTTTGCAGTTTCTCGTTTCCTTGCTTCGTTCTTGAGATATTTCGGTTCGTTTGATGTAAATGTCGCATGTTGCAACGTCACACGTGCGTTATCACAATGAGTTATCGAAAAACGTTATATATCCTTGCTATAATATAATCACTTGACAATCTACATGTTTAGTGTTCTGGGCGAAACACAAGCACATGCGTCCCTCGAATATATAACTTTTTTCAAGAACTCATTATGCACATGTGACGTTAAAATGTTTAATTTGCATATCGTACAAACTGAAATATCTCAAGAACGAAGCAAGGAAATGAAAAACTTCAAAAGATGTTACTCTATCATTTTAAGTGTTCTTTCAAATAAGACGGACTTAATTTTCGTTTGATATAGGTACTTTAAAGAGATGGCTCAAAAGGTCCCTTCCAGTATTTCTGAGACTTTCCTAAAATATGTCGTCAAATTTGGTTGATTTTTTTAAATTTGTCGTCAAGTTTCTTCAGTGAGTCTCAAGATTTTAGCAATCTTCTGGATAACCTAACCACAACAAAAACCCTAAATCTAGTCAGAAATCTGGTTTACCGCTAGCTAGCTTTTTGGAAAAAAACATATTTGACGACACATTTTGGAAAAGCCACGGAAAGGTTGGGAGGGTGGGTTCGTTTTCCGGTCCGTACGCAAAGCGATGCATGCTGATTGGTTCCCGAGCTGTCGGGATTCTACGATATTAACCCGTCTATTCCCGACCAATTCCCGACCAGTTAATTCGCTTTTCCTCGGACCTACAAGTTTTGGCGCGAAAATTTTTGAGTTGATTTGAATACAAATAAAAGAAAACTAGGTATCTTTTAATTTAAATATTTCAAACAATTATGTACTGGAACATTACTACAGGTTTTCTTTAAAGCTGTTTACCTAAAAACACGACAAATGAAAGCCGGACTGGTGTAAACAAGAAGGACATGAAAAAGCTAACAGGTAAGATGACGGCAAACTCCGAAGACGAAAACAACGTTCAAAACTTTAAAAGAAAATGAACCGAAAGCCATATAATAAATACCTTATTAACCTCGTTTGCTTTAGTTGGTCTGTACAGGGAAGTATTTGCCTTCGGTTTTATCGCACAAACCTTGTTCCTTTCAGCTCTGTTTACACGGCCAAAATTTAAGCGGGATCTGAGCCACATCTGACTTTAAGCGGGCTTAAAATGTCTGTGCAAATAGATCGGCGTAAATTAATCGCGATTATAGTTTGCACAACCTCAAGGAGATGGATTAAACTGAGCACGATCAGTTAATCGCGCTTAACTTGGCCGTGTAAACGCAACGGGATTGAAAAATACGTTGTTATTAATACGATAAAATGCATTTTTTTGCCCTGCTGTAAAAGCTTCCATCTCGCACACTAGAGCAAAAGTTTCCGGATTCGTAAATGTTTCCGGATTCACTTCGTACCGACTATTCGGATTGGTTAGGCGTTTACACTACAACAGTATTAGCAGATTCGGCCCTTTACACTAAACTCGGAATTCCTTTAATTCAATTAATATGTTGACCATGTTGGTGTCGCCGCAACCTCACATGACTACGAGCGGAAGAGCATCCGAATTCACGGAATAACCGTTCACACTACGTATTGTCTCGGATTCAAAAGTATTCGGATACGAAGTTTCTACATTTTTTTCCAGATTCGAAATCTCCGGATACGTGATCAAACCGGAAAGTTTTTATTCCGCGTTCATTCTTTTGTGTGTAAACGGCAAAACGGGTACTAAAACGTTTCGGATTCGTCACGAATCCAAAAACTTTTGCTCTAGTGTAAACGGGGTCTAAGAATCCTTATATCCTACAGTGCAAAAAAAATCAGGCGTACCTTCAGAAGTTCTACTATTAGCCAGTCTATATCGCTAAAAAATGTATGTTCCTTCACTTCTGCAGCTCTATCACAACAAAAAAATGACTTAAAAATCAATAATTTTATACGGTACCAAAACTCGCACGGTCGCACCAACACAACACCCTACATAATTCCGCATCTTCTGGGACCATTTACGTCAAGTTTGGTCCAGATCCACTCTTCCTCCAAACCCCTCTTCTCAACAGTCAGCACACTGACCAATCTTGTCAACAGTAGTCAACACACTTACCCATGTCCTTTACAGCCGAGGCGTTTGGAAACATCTCTTTGAAGTAGACCACTGAGTAATTTTACCATTTCTGCTGAAAATGCAGCAGGGTATTCTACATCCTGGAGAAGAAGACAACAACACAAATTAACATCCATACAACAAAAAACCAATGTCAAGAAATATTAAATTATAAAAATTACAGTTTCCACGATTAAATTTTCAATCAATAAAATCACCTAGTCACCACTTATTGTCGATTCGGAACTTCGTTGCCAAGTTTCAAATTACTTTTCCAAATTTAGAAGTTCACTAAAGGTGCTGATGCGATTTTTCTTGCAACTTGCAACAAATCACTGAATGTTGCAAGTTGCATAAAAAATCGCACCGTGTAACACCCCGTAGCAACTTGCGATTTTGTTATATTTGCCGTGTTGCAAGTTGCAAGAAAAGTTGGATGGGTTCTACTTTTTGCTGCAACTTACAACAAAAATCGCAAGTTGCTGAACGTGTAACACCCTTCCTGCAACTTGCGATTTTTTTTCACGGGTAAATTTGTTGCAAGTTGCAAGAAAAATCGCTTCGTATAACAGCACGTTGAGAAGTTCGATTTGAAGTTCACATTTACGGAAAACCTTTGGTCGACCAGACTTTCTTTTGATACGATTTCTTTCGGAAAATATGTTGTTAATCATCTGCAATTCGAAATTACCAACTGCATAGCCAAAGAATGGCGCAAAGCCGAATTTCGAATCAAACATTCGAAATTCAAATCGAACTTCGTAATGAACTTCTGAACTTAGAAACGTAATTTGATACTTGGCAACGAACTTGCAAACTGCACGTTGAAAAGTGAACTGAAATCGACAAAAAGTTTCAAACTTACACTTAATCGATTTCACATTACTTTATCCGCCGTGTGTTGCGAAGTTCGTTGGGAAGTTCAGATATTCGTTCGGAATTACGTTGCTAAGGTTGAAAATTATCCAATCAAATTGTGAGCTTTGGATTAAAACTCATTCTGATTGGATAATTTTTCAACCTTAGCAACGTAATTCCGAACTTCTGAACAAGTACCTGAACTTCCCAACGAACTTCGCAATACACGACCACAGAATAGTAAGACAACCAGAAGTCCGACTCGAGTGAAAACTTGTCCGCATTTCTTCAATGCGCATGCGCGATATTTTACGCCATCCTACGCAATGTTCTACGCCATCCTACGCAATCCTGGCAAGTTCCCCCGGCAGTTTGGACCTTCAAAAGAAGGTTAAAACTGCCGGGGGAACTTGCCAGGACTGCGTAGGATGGCGAGGAATCAAGATGCGCGAGGCGACATGCGCGAGGACATAAACTTCAAAGGTTCCGACACGAGTCGGACTTCTGGTTGTATTACTATTCTGTGACACAACGGTATAAAGTAATGTGAAATCAACTGTAAATCTCAAAGAATTCTCTACTAGTTACCATTGTCAAAGTTAATCTGTCTATTTCGTGCTTATCTTTAATTTTGTGTTGTCTAAACGGACTGTGGCTATAAATGAAATAAAGGAAAATGTCAACAAGAACTGATTCAATTGACCATGAAGTGAAACTGCGCTTGCGGAGTGTTGTACTTGTAATATGCTCGACAACTTACCCGACTAATAATTTATAAAGCATACAACCTAAAGAAAACCAGTCAGCAGATGAGTCGTAAGCCTGGCCCTTTTTTAAGACTTCTGGGGCCATGTAACCATGCGTTCCTCTGAAAAGAGAAGAAAAATGTACATCAGTTTTTGTTAATGTAAAAAGTTGTTAGTTTTAGACCCCATTGACACGATGCCGGTACAATTTGAAAACGGAACAAAATCATGCCGGTATGCAAATATAGCAATAACATTTCATGTTATTTTTGTGCCGGTATCATGTAAACGCAAGGCATAAACGGCATGATTTTGTTCCGTTTTCAAATTGTACTGGTATCGTGTAAACGGGGTCTTATTGGTCTTCTTTAGAGCATTTCTAACACCTTCATTAGCACTATCATTCTTGCTTTAATAGACTGACTTATCCCAAAAATTTGCTCACCGTTTGGGAATAACCCCGTACTCCGCCAGCTTTGGGACTTATGTGAGTAGAGTTTAGTTGGTCTCTCCTGTGCTCCAAGGGTGTTTCACTGGGTTCTCCGGTTTTCCTCCCTCCGTAAAATCAACACCTAGGTCTTAGTTAGGGGATTCTCACATAGGGCTAACCTCTCGAATCCCCTGCAAGTACTCTACAGGGTAACTTGAATAAATGTTTGAATGAATGAATGAATGAAACAGACAAATTTGGCGTACTTACACACTCGCATGTGGTTTTTTCTTGCTAAAATCGCAAGCTAACCCCAAATCAGAAATCCGTACATGGCCATGTTCATCTAGTAGAATATTCGCGGGCTGGATGAAATAAAAAGATCCAATTAGTAATAAAGAAAAACAGTCCGAGGTAAAAACAACAACAGCAGCAGTAAAAAAAACTAAACTAATCTTATTTATACTGGATATCTCTATCACTAAAAGCTAACTGTTCTCCCTAGAGGTCCAGTAAGAGCCATCCCTGATTGGTCCAGTGTTTCTACAGGAGGAAACTGGAGTACCCGGAGGAAACCTGCGATGTTTGGTAGAGTCAAACTGGGAAGCACTCTTCTCACATGCGGCCAAGGTGAAATTTTAATCAGATAACTGCTGAGAGCGGGAATTGAACCCGGGTCGCAGAGGTGAAAGGCACGTGCGCTAACCACTGTGCCACCAACACCCCTAAGTAGTAGTAGCAGCACGACCAACAGCACCAACACCAACACCACCACCACCAACAACAACAACACAAGTCGCAGCAACAACACCATTACACCAACAACAGAAACTTCATTTACTTTCAAATCTCTGTAGCATATGGATTTACTGTGCATATGCTCCAAGCCAAGGATGATTTCACAAGCATAAAACTGAACCTAAGAGCAAGATGCAAAATGTAATTAGATTCATTTGTAGAGCAGAAAAAAACAAGCCCTAAAATGAGTAAGACAAGTCAGTGTAAGGCTGTGTTCACAAACTGTCACCAAACATATTATTGTGCCTGAATGTGAATGTGAATGTGAATGTGAATGTGAATGTGAATGTGAATGTGAATGTGAATATGAATGGGTTGAATTCAATGAATATTTAATATTATTCACCTCATCTTCTTTAAAAACTCCATGTTGGGATAAATGATAATGTAGATCACCACCTAAATAGAAATGAATTAGATAAAGTCTTTACTAAGGAAGTAGTCAGCTGAACGTATTACTTTATCCTATAGGAGTGGCTAAAGTAGGGCTTGAAATTTGAAATTTTCGGCAGTACGAGTATAAGACATTATGCTACTTTCTAAGACGTTACGATACATTCTAAGACGTTACGATACATTCTAAGACGTTACGATACATTCTAAGGCGTTACGTTACATTCTAAGAAGACATTACGGTACATTCTAAGACGTTACGTTACATTCTAAGACGTCACGCTCTATATAAGACGTCACGCTCTATATAAGACGTTACACAACGTTATAAGACGTTACGCTATATTATAAGACGTTACGTTACATTGTAAGACGTTACGTTACATTGTAAGACGTTACGTTACACTGTAAGACGTTACGTTACATTGTAAGACGTTACGTTACATTGTAAGACGTTACGTTACATTGTAAGACCTTACGTTACATTGTAAGACGTTACGTTACATTGTAAGACGTTACGTTACATTGTAAGACATTACGCTACATTGTAAGACGTTACGTTACATTGTAAGACGTTACGTTACATTGTAATACGTTACGTTACATTGTAAGACGTTACGTTACATTCCAAGACGTTACGTTACATTGTAAGACGTTACGCTACATTGTAAGACGTTACGTTACAATGTAAGACGTTACGTTACATTGTAAGACATTACGTTACATTCTAAGACGTTACGTTACATTCTAAGACGTTACGCTACATTCTAAGACGTTACGTTACAATGTAAGACGTTACGTTACATTGTGAGACGTTACGTTACATTCTAAGACATTACGCTACATTCTAAGACGTTACATTACAATGTAAGACGTTACGTTACATTCTAAGACGTTACATTACATTCTAAGACATTACGCTACATTCTAAGACGTTACGTTACAATGTAAGACGTTACATTACATTCTAAGACATTACGTTACATTCTAAGACATTACGTTACATTCTAAGAGGTTACGTCAGATTCTGTGGCTGTGCGCTATCGAAATTGCGGTGCCCTGAAAGTTAGCTTGCGGGCGCAGCTAACTTTCAAACGCATTATGTTCTGTGTGTGTGTGTGTGAGTTCGTTCGTTCGTTCGTTCGTTCGTTCGTTCGTTCGTTCGTTCGTTCGTTCGTTCGTTCGTTCGTTCGTTCGTTCGTTCGTTCGTTCGTTCGTTCGTTCGTTCGTTCGTTCGTTCGTTCGTTCGTTCGTTCGTTCGTTCGTTCGTTAGGAATCAATAGTATATTTTTGACGCGACATTTTACCGCGATGTTTTGAACGCAACAGAGGAATCAATAGCAAGCGATATTTTTGGCGCCACGGAAAGCAACCGGAAGTGAATTTGTTATTTTTGGCGGCTTTTCGACGACATGTCAATTTCATCAAGTCCGAAGAGTTTTGCGAGAGTTTTGTCTTCTATGCCAAGATTGTGGTGCCCTGAAAGTTTTACGGTGCCCTGAAAATTAGCTGCGCGCAGGTAACTTTAGACCGCTTTATCTTCTGCCTGTGATTTCGTTCGTTCGTTCGTTCGTTCGTTCGTTCGTTCGTTCGTTCGCGAGGAATCAATAGAAACCGACATTTTTGGCGTCACGGAAAGCAACCGGCTTTTCGGCGACCTGTCAATGATCAAGCCGAAGACGTTTGCTGGCCAAAATTAATTTCAGCTGGAGAAACGCATTTTCGAAAAGAAATATTATCGAGGTAAGTGAACTATGGTATCCTCATGAACAAAAATATGTTAAATCATTTATGGACCCTATTATAAAGAGCAGGGTTGCTTTTGCTTCGCTATGAAAACGTATACGTGTATTAACGTGAGGAGATGGCCTATTCTTTCCCAGAGCTATAAGATTTTCATTCTGAAGCAAAAAGCATTTATAGTGAACTTGACTTTTATATATATATTTTAAAACTGTTCTTCCCCGTACTTACTTATCCAGAGTAGAAACTGATGATTTTTAAATATTTTTTGCTTATATTATATTAATTTTTGGCTTATATTATTTATGTAATCAATGCAAAATCATATTCCTGGTGAGGATATGGAAAAATATGTCACTGTATATTTTCTACTAAAAACTTGCATCTATATAATAATTATTTAATAGTACCATGTATATAGGTAGTGTTCTTGGTAGCTGAAGTCAATTGCAACTATGCCCTGTTCAGCCACTTATTGCCACTATGGTATTAAAGTGATTAAAACAAAAACAGATTTTTGATATCTACTTTATTCATGATCATTTGGATTTTGCATCAAGACAAAGTGAAAGTGAAGCCAAGAAGTTTGCATGCATTTCTCAAGCTGCAAAGATGAACATTCAAATCAAAAGAGCAATGAACCAACTAGAAATACAGTACATGAGTACACAAATGGTGAATCCCCATATTATTAAACATTCTAATTTTAGTATTGAAATTAGAATGTTTCGACTAGGGGGGCTTATTGATTTTAAGCCAAAAGGGGCTTATTAGACTCTCGAGGAGACGTTGAGCATGTGTTATTAGAGGGAGTGGTATACAGTATTTAAGGCAAGGGCATAATAGAGTGAGCAACCATAATATAGGCCCAACTCAGAGAGAAGGCGGGGGGGGGGGGGGTAACCATATTTTAAACTTGATCCTTGATCTTCAGTCAGTGTCATGCCTCCCTACCTCGCATGCTTGTACCTTTAGAACTATTTTGTCATACTGTAAACTTCCCATAATAAGCCGTTGCCTTATCTTTTTTATTATTTTTTACAGAATAGCCAAACTTCGTTGCAGTTATTTGCATAATCTCGTGGTTCGTGCCCATAGCCTGCAATCCTTTTGGCCAAGATGCACTCCACTCGGACACTGAATAGATATCTATTCTGTGACTTGGAGCACGGATCTGGGAGCAGAATGCATGGTTGAAGTACACACTGTACCAGTACTAACTTCATATAGATTTTGTATTAAACTCTCAAAATTTTAAAACATACCATCTGATAACATAGATACAATTCTGTATATTATTAATAATTAACAAATTATTGTTTGATGAATACACTTCCTCGCCAGAATGCTAGCATTATTCTCATTGCTTTTCCGTTGCCAAAATGCTCAAAATAATGCTAGCATAATGTGCAATTGTGCAAAAGCCTAGCTGCGCCACGCAGCCACGTTTCACGCGACATTTTTAACGCAATGTTTTGAATGCCACAGGGCACCGCTTTTTAGCACTGTGTCTGGTTTTTATTGTATCCCGTTGGATACTGAAGTTAAGACTTCTAGTATCCAAAACGAAAATCTACTGTCCCGTGGATATCGGGATACCGCAAATTTCAAGCCCTGGGCTAAAGGAAAGCAGAAATAGATGGATGAATGAATGTAAGGATGGAGGGATGAATGGGCGAATGGTTGGACACATAGATGATACGGTAAATGGATGGATGGATAGATTGGATGAATGAATGGTTGATAGATGGATGGATTAAAAATTATTAAGAAGCACTGCAAACATATACTTACCATTCATTAGATCTAACACAAAACATAGCTTATCTGGTGTATGAAATGCATAAGTCATGCACACAATAAAAGGACAGTTTACCTAAAAAAAGAGGAAAAGAAATAACTTTAAAAAGACCCAAAATTTAAATAATTTTATTATATAAAATAGAGTGTTTTATTGATGTTTCCGCCACTAATAAAAACGATCTCACATGTGTGACTATTTATGATAATCGCACATGTGTGTTCTATTTTTGTGGGGAAATAGGAATTTTTTTTATAATGAACAGAACAATACGTGAATCCTTGGAAATATGAAATTTATTTCTCGTGTTGACCAAGATATCTCACTCGTTCTCTTTGCTCACTCGTGAGATATTCTAGTCAACACTCGAAATAAATTTCATATTTCCGCGCATCCATAAATTCCATATATTATTCTCTATATAATCAATCTACAAATAACTTGTCACTTAGCTTATTTTTCAAATTTGACTTGAAAACCTTTACATACATGCCAACTATCTTTACTAGTACTATAAAATTCTTTCCTTGGTGCAAACAAGTTGTTCAAATCTTCTCTTACAATCTAACTAATAAAAATCAATTCTTTGTAAATGTTATAGTAAATGGTTAAAATATGCTAGCTTACATGAGAAAGCATGATCCTTTCATTCAAAGCAAGTGTTTCACCTTGTTTCATTTTAATGCGTTTCTTATCAAGACACTTCATAGCATACCTACATGCAGTAAAAACAGTTTACATTATATCAAAAATTGCACAACACAATACAGTACAATTTAAGTATATACAATAATTTTCTAAACTTAGAGTTCACGGAGTTATACCAACTGTAGTATTGTCAACAGTCTTATAGTCAGTTCCAGCTTGCTTTTGAAATTCGTTTGTCAACATTCGTTGGAAGGTTGGGAACTTGGTACGGAAGCTCGCGAAGTTCGTTGTGAAGTTCGTCGTGAAGTTCGAATTTAATAAACTTTGAATTGAATTCCTTTGACAAAATCACAGAAGAAGATTATTTGTTGTATAGAATATAATAATAGATACTTGGTTAAGCAGAAACAAATTGCCGACTTAAATTTGTATCTACCTCGCAACGTAGTTCGGAACATTGCAACGTAGTTCGGAATGTTCATTTCAATTATACGTATCGGATTTCAAAAGCAAGCTGAAACGGACTATGACATACATTTTCCCTGTGTCTGCTTTTCTGCATCCATACACTTCACCAAATCCTCCTCTCCCAATAATTCTATGCACACTGAAGTCATTCATTGTAAGCTAAAGTTGAAAATAGAAAAAAGATTGACTATATGTGCTTACAGAAACAATGGATTCAAACGACATTTCACTGAGAATAAAATACATGACTTAATCCAAAATTCAAGATTCCTGAGTATCCTAAATATATCACATTTTTATTTTGGACACATAATACAGCAATTTTAGAAATGGTAGTCCACAATCAACAGACAGTACTAGTATGATACCATTTAGAAATTGTAATTTTACACCCTGAACTCAACAATCTCAGTTACAGACTTACAGTAATCTAATTCCTGCATCTACATATGCATGAATTGTTTAACTCCTGATTAACTGAATCAATTGTTTGGGACCAACACAAGCTTTAGTATTTTACTCTGGCTAATGCCAGACGATTTTACTTGTCAATGGCAGAGCCGAATTAGCGTTTCGCAAATTGCGAAGCAATTGTGAAAATTTCTGAAAACTGCGAAGCAGTTCTACAAGAAATTGCGAAGCTCACTTTTGAAAAAATGTAGCGTAACGACTAACGTAGTATCGTCTCACATGTATATACCGTAACAACTCAAAACACAACGTAATGAACTTTTTAGAACGTAAGGTAACATTTCAGAACATACTTTAGAGTGACTTCTTAGAAGTATAGAGCAAATTTTCTGAATGTATCTTATTTATTAGACTTTATTGGGTAATTTACATTAATAAAATACATATCTACATTAATAAAATACATATTTACATTAATTATTTACATTACTGTCTATCTTCTTTGAATGTTAGCGCAACTTCTCGGAACAAAAGATAACTTCTGAGTTCTGCATAGCATAGCATAGCATAACTTTTCTGGGTGTACATGTAGTGTCATTTCTCAGAAGGTGTCATAATATAACTTCTTTGAATGTAGCGAAAACTTTTCTGAACGTAGCGTATAACTTCTTAAGGCCAAGCCAAACGCTTTCAACATTTCATTCAACATCGTTCAACATTGTTGAACGCGTGTTGAACGAAAATTTGAACATGTTCAACTTTCGTTCAACATCATTCAACACCATTCAACAACGTTCAACATCCTTCAACAGGGGTGGCCAAACGCGTTCAACATGTTGAATCACGGTTGAATTCAACAATGTTGAACGATGTTGAATGAAATGTTGAAAGCGTTTGGCCAGGCCTTTAGAACGGTAACGCAACTTTTCGGATGGCAGTGACTTCTTAGAACGAAACATAATTTTTTCAGAACGTATATAGCGAACCTTCTTGGAACGTATAGCGTAACTTACAGAACGCATAACGTAACTTACAGAACGTATAGCGTAACTTACAGAACGTATAGCGTAACTTACAGAACGTATAACGTAACTTACAGAACGTATAACGTAACTTACAGAACATATAACGTAACTTCCAGAACGTATAACGTAACTTACAGAACGTATAACGTAATTTACAGAACGTATAACGTAACTTTCAGAACGTATAACGTAACTTTTCTGAACGTATAACGTAACTTACAGAACGTATAACGTAACTTACAAAACGTATAGCGTAACTTTTCTGAACGTATAACGTAACTTACAGAACGTATAACGTAACTTACAGAACATATAACGTAACTTCCAGAACGTATAACGTAACTTACAGAACGTATAACGTAACTTACAGAACGTATAACGTAACTTACAGAACGTATAACGTAACTTACAAAACGTATAGCGTAACTTACAGAACGTATAACGTAATTTACAGAACGTATAACGTAACTTACAGAACGTATAACGTAACTTACAGAACGTATAACGTAACTTACAGAACGTATAACGTAACTTACAGAACGTATAACGTAACTTCCAGAACGTATAACGTAACTTCCAGAACGTATAACGTAACTTCCAGAACGTATAACGTAACTTCCAGAACGTATAACGTAACTTCCAGAACGTATAACGTAACTTACAGAACGTATAACGTAACTTACAGAACGTATAACGTAACTTACAGAACGTATAACGTAACTTACAGAACGTATAACGTAACTTACAGAACGTATAACGTAATTTACAGAACGTATAACGTAACTTACAGAACGTATAACGTAACTTACAGAACGTATAACGTAACTTTTCTGAACGTATAACGTAACTTCCAGAACGTATAACGTAACTTACAGAACGTATAACGTAACTTCCAGAACGTATAACGTAACTTACAGAACGTATAACGTAACTTTTCTGAACGTATAACGTAACTTCCAGAACGTATAACGTAACTTCCAGAACGTATAACGTAACTTCCAGAACGTATAACGTAACTTCCAGAACGTATAACGTAACTTCCAGAACGTATAACGTAACTTCCAGAACGTATAACGTAACTTACAGAACGTATAACGTAATTTACAGAACGTATAACGTAACTTACAGAACGTATAACGTAACTTCCAGAACGTATAACGTAACTTCCAGAACGTATAACGTAACTTACAGAACGTATAACGTAACTTACAGAACGTATAACGTAACTTTTCTGAACGTATAACGTAACTTACAGAATGTATAACGTAACTTCCAGAACGTATAACGTAACTTCCAGAACGTATAACGTAACTTACAGAACGTATAACGTAATTTACAGAACGTATAACGTAATTTACAGAACGTATAACGTAACTTATAGAACGTATAACGTAACTTACAGAACGTATAACGTAACTTATAGAACGTATAACGTAACTTACAGAACGTATAGCGTAACTTACAGAACGTATAACGTAACTTACAGAACGTATAACGTAACTTACAGAACGTATAACGTAACTTACAGAACGTATAACGTAACTTACAGAACGTGTAACGTAACTTACAGAACGTATAACGTAACTTACAGAACGTATAACGTAACTTACAGAACGTATAACGTAACTTACAGAACGTATAACGTAACTTACAGAACGTATAACGTAACTTACAGAACGTATAACGTAATTTACAGAACGTATAACGTAACTTACAGAACGTATAACGTAACTTACAGAACGTATAACGTAACTTACAGAACGTATAACGTAACTTACAGAACGTATAACGTAACTTACAGAACGTATAACGTAACTTACAGAACGTATAACGTAACTTACAGAACGTATAACGTAACTTACAGAACGTATAGCGTAACTTACAGAACGTATAACGTAACTTACAGAACGTATAACGTAACTTACAGAACGTATAGCGTAACTTACAGAACGTATAACGTAACTTACAGAACGTATAACGTAACTTACAGAAAGTATAATAACGTAACTACAGAACGTATAACGTAACTTACAGAACGTATAGCGTAACTTACAGAACGTATAACGTAACTTACAGAACGTATAACGTAACTTTTCTGAACGTATAACGTAACTTACAGAACGTATAACGTAACTTACAGAACGTATAACGTAACTTACAGAACGTATAACGTAACTTACAGAACGTATAGCGTAACTTTTCTGAACGTAGTGTAACTTATAAGAACGTAGCAAACAGTAACTATTCTGAACGAAACGTAACTTTTCAGAATGTAGCACAACTTCTCAGAACGTAAAGTAAAAGCAAAAAAGAAGCGTCACATGTCAAATGTAGCGTAATTTTTCAGAACATTATGTAATGTTTTTCAAGGTAGCATATCGTCTCACAACATACAGGCAACATAGATCACACAAAGAAAATAAAAGTCCGTAAAATTATAGTCAGTTTCAGCTTGCTTTTGAAATTCGTTTCTCAACATTCGTTGGAAGGCTGGGAACTTGGTACGGAAGTTCGCGAAGTTCGTTGTGAAGTTCGAATTTAATAAGCTTTGAATTGAATTCCTCGGGTAAAATCACGGAGAAGAAGATTATTTGTTGTATAGAATATAACAATAGATACTTGGCTAAGCAGAAACAAATTTCCGACTTAAATTTGTATCTACGCCGTCGCAACGTAGTTCGGAACATTGCTACGTATCGGATTTCAAAAGCAAGCTGAAACGGACTATAATGAAAAGATCATCTCAGAGAAGAGTAGTAGTTAAAAGGCAATATTTAATTGATTATAGAGAAGTAACTTTGCATGCAGAAAACAAAAAGCAAAGCTGTTCTGAAGTGCTAATTCAGACCATGAAGGGGAGAGCCCCAGGTTACCAAGGAGTTAATAAAATTATATGAAAAGCAAGATCAAGTTGTCATATCTCACATTTAGATTGAATTCCACATTTTTCCACTGAGTGTATCTTATAAATCGGTCACTAAAAATTAAATACATACTGATCAAATTATGCATTAAGATCAGTTAAACAATATACTGTAAATAAATAAATAAATAAATAAATAAATAAATAAATAAATAAATAAATAAATAAATAAATAAATAAATAAATAAATAATAAAAATAAATGAAAATTACCTTTTTAAAAATTTCTTAAAAATGGAGCCACAGAGACTGTTTCTTATTTCTATAGTGTAAGGCTACAAAAATAAAGATTAATTTTAATACAAATATTAGGCTTTGCCCAGAGTAAAACAGACATTCCTCGGAGACTCAAGGTGCTCATTTTCAGGTGCCTACTAAATCTGAGCAGGTGTCATACACAGTAACTACAGCGCTGCCACAGGCCATTTTATTGCATCACAGACTTAAAGTACTTTTATCTTTCATTGCTTATTTAGTACCTGCTGTACATCAAGTACACTTACCAAATTCATTAATAATTCACAAGGAAAATGGGTCATTCCAGAAAAGATCCATACCTCCCCCACGGAGGAAATTTGTGCCATCTGGGGAGGGGAGGGGGTAAATCTACTTCTGATAATAGTAAAATGTACTAGGACGTCTGAAGGGGGGAGGGGGTGAACTTCACATTTCTCCGTGGGGGAGGTGTGGATGTTTTCTGGAATGACCCAATTCAAAAGAAATGTATGTTTAATCAGGTGTTTGTAAATAAGTGATTAATAAGTTATTTAAGACACTAGCAGCTCAGAGTCAGTTTTTTCTGAGTTAGAATGATTTTATCTAACGTTTCTTACAACTCTTAAACAAAGTATTCATCATGTACACTTAGAATTTGATAAATAAGTTAAAATATTCGCATCTGATCTATGGGCATCCACAATGACCTTGATGGCTCACCATTGTAAATGCCATCTGAACTTCTTTTATGTGAAAGTTTGCTTATTGCTAAACTTAAACCTTCCTTAAATGCTAACATAGGTTCTGTGCCACTCATCTTGTTTTGATTTTGTCTGTCACCAACCATTTAATCCTTCCTCTTTTCTCACCTTTATTATTTCTTAAATAAGCTTATTTTATTCTCGGTTTTTATTGGTTAAGACCTTTTGTATGTAAATTCAAATATCTAGTTTTACTGTGATTGTACTTTAGTCTCTGACGATGTTGTACATAATACAACAAAACGTTAGATCTCAATAAATATTTTTAAAAATGCCACTGCTTCGTGTTTTATGCTGGGCTCTTATATTCATCAATAGATTACGCTTTCCACCTGGTCAATCTATAGCCAATGTTGTAATTATGCCCATAAAGATCAGCTGCTCAGATATTTTAACTGCTACGTAAATTGCAAACTCTTTTGTAAAAAATGCCAAATTAGATTACAGTGAGTATCTATTAAATGCACATACATATTTTGACGTGCTCACTATGCGCACACACTCAATCGAGCACATCCCCAGGCAAGGCCTGAAATATAACTCAAGTCAAAGAATTATTATCAGAAATTTACAAAATGTTTAAACTAACCTCAAACAGATTTGCTGGTGCTTTTCCTTTAGATAATAAGTTTTTAACATGTTCCAATGACTTCATACTAAAATTCTGTTTTAAACAAAAGAATAAAAATTGTGGTTTTAGTTTTTGTTTTATAATCTCTATGCCTCAAGCTGAGTCAATTTGTTCTAGAGATCTAACTGTTTTGGCCAAAAGCATGGTATACTGTAAGTTACAGATGGTGATGGTCCTAATAGAACTTGGGGTATAAGGCTTCACAATGACACTATCAACTTACATGAGAGCAAGAAAGCAATTCTTTCATAATGAAATCATCAAAAATTTCCTTAGCTTTAGTTAGCCTTTCTTCTACTGTCTGAAGCTTCATGTATTCCTTTATCTAAATGGCATAAAAATGAACCAATTAAGCATAATAGCCCAGGACCAGTGATTTTATTAATAGGCGGTATTGAGTTGTGATTAATACACTATTGGGAATTCAATAAGTGTTCACTTCATGTATTTGTTAGTTATTATATGCATACCGTATCTTCTGGGCAATAACCAGCACCTGTGTATAACCCGCACAGAAACAAAAATGTCACTTTTGGAAAAATAAATTAGCGTACTACCCGCACCATGGGATAACACGCAGCTGCTTAAGACTTGTTTTCTTCTTTGTTCCGCATTCCTTCAGTTATATTCAGCCATTTTGAATAAAACGGTATATATCAGTAGCGTATCACAGGTGCAGGCTACGGGGCCGAAGGCAAACCCAAGCGAGTTCCAAAAATGAAATAACTGAATATACCGCATTATTCGAAATGGCTGAATATAAATGAAGGAACGTTGAACAAAGAAGAAGAAATACACAAAATTTTAAAAAAGTACAGTAACAGTAGTTGAAAGATGAATGTAGAATCCTTGGTCTCAACTAAAAAACTTAGTAAGTAACATAACAACCCAATGAAAGCTATTACAGTCCGATGACAACCAGTTAAAAAAGATCCACAATTTCATAGCTATCATATCTCAACCTAATACAACAGACCAGACAAGAATACTAATCTAACATGTAGTGACTTACTAGGCCATGTTAATTACAACTTGAATATTTAATTATTTATACTCATACTCCTTAAATATACAGGCCAGGGAGGGTGGGTGATCAAGCTATAGTGAAAGCAACAACAAAATCTGACTTGCCTGACTTACCAGTGCCTTTTACATCCCCCCCTCCTCCCTCCTGGGACTCCAGTGGCATGTGAGAAAACATTTTCCACTTCTTTTGTGCCTCAGTCACAGTCAGCAGAAAACAACACTTTTGTCGTTACTAGAAATCTTGGCAGTTTTATATCACCTCTTTGCTCTATCACCTCTTTGCTCTATCACCTCTTTGCTCTATCACCTCTTTGCTCTATCACCTCTTTGCTCTATCACCTCTTTGCTCTATCACCTCTTTGCTCTATCACCTCTTTGCTCTATCACCTCTTTGCTCTATCACCTCTTTGCTCTATCATCTCTTTGCTCTATCACTTCTTTGCTCTATCATATTAAAACTTGCCGTAAACTACAATATCAAAACCCCCAATATCCTCCCTCCTGAGGACCTTAACTTCTAAAGTAATATCAAATTTTCAGCTGCTTAGAAAACTAATTCTTTGAAGAAATTTTTTTTTATTACTTGAAACATGTTGCTAAGGAATAAAGAGAACATTTTTCTGAAAGAAGAAAGATTAATAAATTATACACCCTTTAGAATTACCAAAAATAATTGCCCAAGGCTGTGTCCCACATGTACCCGGATTTTTTGAAAACACCACTTTTTTGTTATGGATTGGCTTTCCCTTCACATGTAAACAATGAAGCAGTTATTAAAAATGCAACTTTTTCAAGATGGTCTGCAAAGTGGAACTTTTTGAAAATGCCGTTTTCCTGTTCTCGTGTGGACACAGATTTTTTTGAAAATGGATAAAAAAACTTGTATTTAAAAAAAAAGAAAAAAGATGTGTGGGTGTATGTGGCCTAAGTGTGTCATACTCATTAATCATTCCAGGGCAACTTAATAGCATTTGGCTACCTGGCAGTGTGACATCTAGAAAGTAACTGTTATAGCAAAGGAAATAAAATTGTTAGGTCACATTATTAGCAAAATAATTGCAAAATGATTAAAACTTGAACAAGTTCTTTTCACCTGCTCCGTAATATAAACTACACAAAGCAGTGGTTTTCATTTTAGAAAAGACCCAAATGGTTTGAGCATTAAGAAGAAGTTTCATTGTCATCAAAGCATTGTGTTTATAAGCCTTCCACAAATCAATTATTTAAAGTTTGACCAAAAATGACTCGATTTGCATTTGCAGGTAGCTAGATTAAAAAAAATACATAAAAATGATGGAGTTTTGTTTTTACTTTTTATATTACAAAAATAATATTTGGCTTTAGTTATAGATCAAAATCAAAAGCTCTTTGTTTTATATACATTTAAAGCAAAATATATTACTAAGGCTGGAATAAAAAAAGTTGCAAAAAGTCATTGTTGTACTGAATTGTATAAATGATGGGCAATTTATCAAGAAGAGTCAAAAGCGGAAACTGATCATTTGTTTCAGAGCATTCGACCTCTAGCTAGCTCCACTGGAAGTCTGGAGTGTAAAGCAAAACTAAAAAATTTCATTTTGATGAGTTCAACGAGCAGTAGCAACAGATGTCAAGCGTATAAAAACGTCAATGGCAACTGATAACAATATGAGATATTGGATTCAATAAAAGCTTATACTGCCAAGTTTTAGACTGGCCTTTCTCCGTTCCCGTCCCAAGTTGGTTACAACAACAATCGGCTCAGCGATCAGCTAAGCTCCCTACGAGGCGAAAACATTATAAAGAAATGGCAGAGTCCTAGCAGCAATTTACACTTGACAACCGATGTCATTAAAATTGACGTGCGCCGTCAGAAGAGTGGCTGCAAGAACTTTCGCCCGACTGGTTAGAAGCGAAACAGACGGGACGGTTGCTAGTATATTTAAACACTTCGGGGCCGCACGGTTGTGTTTTGTCGCTTGTTAAAATTACAACACAGGAAAACGACGTCGGTGTATAAAACGCACAAAACACTTCCTGTGTGTCTGGAAGTTGATCTGGGCCGAGTGTGCCGAAAATGTAAACACACTCTAGTGTGTGACGATCAGAAAAACTCCACGAAAAATTGTTGCTCTGTATTCGCGTCCGCGCCAAAATTGCGACATTAGTGTAACAAATTTAATTCCCCAATCATAATTTCACTCGCAATATACGCCTGCCTTCCTTCTCACTGTTTTTACTTGCATCCAGTTCAAACAGGAGCGAAGTTTTTGTCGATGTAAGATAAACAATATTAAGCTTTGGAGTAGCGGCGTTTGTTCCAAGCTAGCAGCGTGGATTACTCGATATATCGTGGAAAAATCTAAGAGCTAGCTTTTATACCGGCATCAGGCAACACACAAGCCATCTACGGTCAGGCAATTTGTGATGGATTAGACCCAACTATTTGACGTTTTACGGGAAGAGTTTCTCATAACACTAGACGGGCTATAATTTACTATGTCAATGGCAACGTTGTTGTAGGCAGTAGGCTGTCGTGGACTTTGTTATAACAAGTGTACTCGACGGGTTTTTCGTAAAGCTGAGCGATAAACTACGTTTATCACTCATTCGGGTGATTTCTGGGCGTTAAGTTAAGAGCTTACCGCTTCGTAAAACGCCAGTTGAGGAACAGGCTCGTCACATTGATTCTCGCCAAAATCTTTGAACAGCAAGTAGCCTATAAGGTGAAAGTCGAGAGTTTTATACGTGGAATAAAAACACAGTAACTATACAAAGAGGGAGAGATACACCTTAACACCTGCTCTTCCTAAATCTACAGATCAACGGCAAAATCCGGGTGTAATACATAACGAATTCCAACCAAGTTCAGTGTGTGCGGACTCGCCAATGGCTTCGCGTCGTCGCTACGGTGTTTCTGAGGTTAAAAGCAATGAAAGCGGTACAAAAACGGCCCTTACCTAATGTCTGGTCGAAGATGAAGTCAAATTCAATCTGAGCATGGTCTTGAAAGTACTTTCGCATCACATGGCGAACCCTGGAAATAAATAATAAAGGGCTTGCAAATTATGCCACACCGAACAATGTTGAATAGAGTATTTCACACGGAGGCAACTCGGTCCATCGCATCTCTACTTACGAAGGATCAGGCAAGACTATCTTTTTGCTTGCACGTGCTGCTGGTGTTGACTTTGATTTTTCCATTGCCATTAAATAGGAAACATCGGCCAATACCGCCTCTAAGTCCGCCATGTTGGCGACTTTGGCTTTCTCTTTTGCTCTACTGCGGCTGCGGTCCCGAAGGAGTCGTTTACTTTTGGTTAACCACGTGACTCATCACGCAGGCCACGCACCAGTTGCCATTTGTCGCCGTTTCGTCTGTCGACACGGAGTGCTAATTAAAATAATTTATAATATACAACATTTCATGGAACTGTTAATGGCAAGAGTGGCGAAAATTGGGTTTATTCACTATTTACGGAGTTTAATGGAGACTCGACGGGACTGGTTATTGCGTGATAAAGTAACCAGTTCTATCCCGCGCAAACAAGTTCTGAGAAACTTTATACTTCTCTGTAACTCTATAGGATCAGTCCTAACCTTTAACACTATTTTATAACGTAAGATTCGATCCCTAGTTTCTAAAAGCGCGTTTATCCGATCGAATTGGATATTTACTAGTACATAATTATAAAAGAAACAAGTAATGTTCAATTCAAAACAAATGTCCATTTATACTCTGTCTCGTATTAAAATGCGTCGAGACGAAAATGAGAACGATTGTCTGAGCGCCCCCCTCTATCACGGAATAAGAAACAAGTCTCTAATTACCAGAATTATTCTACAGTGTGTATAAAAAAAACCCTGAACCCTTAGAAAACAACCTATTGTAGTAGTTTGAAAGCCCTAAAAGCGCTGCGTTATAAATTAATCAGCACATAAGTTAAACAAGAAGAGAAAAGGCTTTTACATGTAAGTACTTTCACCATGCATACACTTCAAGTTATCTTAATTTCCCAGGTGTTTTAGACCGTGTGTTTTACGCCATCTGTGGGTTCAGCGAAGTGCTTAGGGCTTTCAAATTACTACAATAGGTTGTTTTCTAACGGTTCAGGTTTTTTTGATACACACTGTATACTTCTCGTCGGCAACTCGGCATTGAAACATGCTGACGGCTTCCAATTTTCCTAGGCGAGAAAAATTGTCAGCACATATAAGAATCGTGGGCGCCACCATCTTAGATTTTATGATGCAAGGAATTTTCATACGTAGTTCGTTGACGTTGTATACTGTTTTTTAACTAGCGTTTTATATTCTAATCTTCCTGCGAGTTCGTTTGTGCACAATTGAATACCAAGCAACGTTTTGACGCCATCACGTCAAACAGAGCACCTCCATAGCACCAGTGTGCCGGCCTGGTTAAAACAGATATCGGAACTCAGAATCGTCGATAGTTCACAAACACCTTTCCGAGATCGAACTATATTATTACATACAGTAAACGCTAGTTGCTCAAACTTGTTGGGGTTTGAAAATGGGTTTGTGACATCCCCGGCGTGACCCTACCCTTGATATTTTGCCCTCAAACGCGGACTAATCACAATAAGAGAGGTCAGGTCACATACGTGTGTGGGTGTGCGGGAGGGTGCAGGTGCGACAAGCCCATTTCTCGAAATTTTAAAACCAGAAATACCAGTTTACCTCACGTCTGATTGAGGGCGCGGTCACTACAGCAAAATATCGGCCCACAGGGCGTGGTCTCCAGATTGATATTTTCCCGTAATTACCAGCAGACGATGTTAAAAGCAACTCTTAATATTGGGCTTCACGACCATTTTCATGGTTGGGATTGGTTTCACTTTAAACTTTCTCGGGGATGGCAAAACTCAACGCAAGTACTCTTCGTCTTACACTCTTGACTCAATTCAAAGCTGGAAAATGTTCACTTAATTTTGTGTTATTTTGTAGTTTTGGGGGCTATTTTGTAATTTAAATATTTATAAACTTTACAAGCGGTCAGATTCTACTGAAGGTGCTGTTACACGATGCGATTTTTCTTGCAACTTGCAACAAATCACTGAATGTTGTAAGTTGCATAAAAAATCGCACCATGTAACCATAGTCAATCGAGATATGGTCTGGAAACTCAGCTAAGTCTTTGGTCTATCTTTTTGTTCGCCTTTATGCATTTTTGTGCACGGTCACTGAACACATTGTATTTTAGTATAATGAGCGAATTGTCCAATAGCAACGTTTCAGTCCAATCACTCAACCGTGCTATTTAAATATTAATAAATCTAAAACAAAGGATGTGCACGGTGTAAGGTAAGGTTCAACATAAAATCACAGCTCATTAGGCGCTTTGAAGTTTGCCGAGTTTCCAGACCATATCTCGATTGACTATGATGTAACACCCCGTAGCAACTTGCGATTTTGTCATTTTTGCCGTGTTGTAAGAGAAGTTGGATGGATTCTACTTTTTGCTCCAACTTACACCCTTCCTGCAACTTGCGATTTTTTTTCCATATGTAAATTTGTTGCAAGTTGCAAGAAAAATCGAATCGTGTAACAGCTCCCGGTATACCGGGATGTCCCGGTTGCCCGGGATGAATTTCATCCCCCGGTTGAGCGGGATGAATTTCATGTCGGGTCAAAAAGCGCGGGAATTTAAGGAAATGGACAAAAAAGCAAAAACTCACCCTAATTCTACTATGTTAGAAGTTATTTCACTTTTATTCAGTGTTTTGTCTTTAGAGCTGACCGTTTGGACGAAATTCTGACCGTAATATTCAAAGTTACAAGCATTGTAGTTCAGTAAACTTCATCCCAGTGTACCGGGATGTCACGTTTATATGGGAAAAAAATCTGTCCCGGTGTACCGAGATCTCGGTTGATTCAACCGGGATCCCGGTACACCGGGACGTCCCGGTCTCCATATAAACGCAACCGCGAAAATAACAGTAAATTATCTACAAGCCGAGATCCCGGTACACCGGGACGTCCCGGTGTACCGGGATCATATAAACAGGCCCTAAGTTTCATAGAAATTACACCTATTATTCGGTCTTTTCTTTGAACAGCAGTTGAAATTAGATGACGATTTCGACAAAGCCCGTACCACAAAACAGACGCAACATCTTTCGAGAAAGACCCTACGAGGTCTTTCAATCACAAATAACCGTTCAGATTTCAAGCTAAATATTGGATTAAGTTAGTGGACCGCCTTGTTGAACATTAGTCAAAAAAGGTCGTAACGCGGTATTAAAAAGGTCGTTTCAGTTCAGCTGCCCGTCTGCCGGAAAATGCAAGACAAGTAAGTCTGAGCACTTTTTCACAACTATCAAATCAAAACGTCTACTAAAACAGCTAAAAACGAAATCCTGTCAACCAAAACGGAATGTTCTCTCGCCCATAATTCGTGATAACCCGTATAAGTATTGTATTGTCAAATTGCCAAGAATTCGAGATAATCCAGAATTCTATAGGTGACATTCCTGTCCCACCAAATGCCATGACGTACTGGCATGAGCTGACATTAGTGCCCAGGCCAGTGCGGGAGACAGACAGGCCAAGTCTCGTTTTCGGTAGATTTCGAAACTGACTGACTTTGTAGTTTATTTAACAGTGATGTGGCTGGCAACTCCTTGAGCGTAAATGTGTTATCTCTGTGAAGTATGCATCACATTCAACGGTCGTCGATCTGATCTTCCTCGGCCCACTCCCACCTATAGAGCCTCTGCAGAGGAGACCTCTACTTTGCGCAATGCCAGGAGCCCGAGTGAACGCCTGACACAGGCGTTTTGTTCAAAAACAGCCGCCGAATAAATAAATACCAAATGCTTTTCCGTGTTTGGATACTCTGATCCAAATACGCGGGAAATTGCGAGACTGGAGAAATGCGGAACAGAACACGAGCCGTAGGCGAAAGTCGAGCAATTTCCCAAGTGTTTGGATAAGAGTCTCCAAACACGGAAAAACCATTTGGTATTTCTTTTACAAAATAATCACAAGTGAATGTGATGTACTGTCCGACATTTTCAAAAAATCGTTTTGGCGGGAATTTTCCGTGTTTGGATACTCTGATCCAAACACGGCAATTGACCAACCAGGGCTCGCGTAGTATACATGTTATTAATTAGCCCTGACATCGTTTTAGAGTAAAAATTCTTTTGAATTTCCCACATGAAAACGAGTTCATACGGGCTAACATATATGTATATAAAAGAATAAGGCCCAAAGCATGCATTTTCCAGGCAAGTCGACATCGTTGAACAATACGGAAAAACTACAAGTAAAATGTCGGTAGTTTGTGAACAATAAAATGTTTTAATTGCAACCCTAACAATAGCAAAGACAAACAAAACAAGTCTAGCCTAGTCGATCACTTCAAAAGTGAAATAATGGGAAGTTCAAAAGCGAACCGTAATATCAATCTTCTAGACCTTGGTTTCTCTTAGCAAGCAACGTAAACAAACTAGGAACATACATTTCACTGAACACTAGAACAAAATGAAATATCTGTTAAAGGAGACACGTATAGAAACATGCGTATGTAAGTTATCACTGGGTTCAGAAAACAGAACCAACGTGTCATTTTAAATAAACGAGCATATATCCGAATAAGAAAGCATTTTTGAATGTTTTAAAACGAACATCAATTTCCCCTTCTTTTAGAAAAAGTCTTACTACGGTTCCGGTTTGAGCTTAGACATGCGTAATTTGACGACACCCGTTTCACGCGGGAAACTAACATGTTGCTAAGCGGAAACTGTAACGTTACTAAGGCCAAACGGTATTGTTTCAATTTGAAACGAGTGCCAAATTTTCAAAGCAAATGTGGGCATGTTTATAACTCATCTTTATACACAATTAAATCTTCGTCAAGTGAAGCTAAGAACTCCACAGTGCTTTTCCGATCGGTCATTACGCTGTTAAACCCATGCAAATGTCATACTTATGACACAGAATAAAGACTATACAGAAGGGCCACTTAGCGGTACAACGTGTCCTCGTATTTTTATGCAAAAATATGCAGTTTACTGGCTAGGACAGCCAGTTCAGCGTGCTTATTGGCCCGAACATGCAGTTTACTGGCTGAGCAACATGCGTAATGCGACATGCGCGGAGACAAAAACTTCAAAGGTTCCGACCCGAGTGGCCCTTCTGTATACTCTTTATTCTGTGCTTATGATGTCATACTTATGACATCACACTGCATAATGACTTTTTAGAAAAATATGGTTTTCTTTGAGAGTACTTATCGAAAGTACTTAATAAAAATTTGCACTTGCATATATGTAGCCATGACTGGTCACTAAACGTGTGTAGTTGTGTGTACAATATTTGGACCACCCTACTAGTAAAATTCATGCTCTTTCAAGTCATTATGTAGTGTGATGTCATAAATATGACATTTGCATATCAAACAAACCTGAATATCTCAAGAACGAAGTACTGTATAATAAACGAGCAGGAGTGTTTTATCAGATATAAAGACACGAGGCAAAGCCGAGTGTTTTTATATCTGATAAAACACGAACTGCGAGTTTATTATACGGCTTCAAAAACGAACCACTTGGTAAGTTGATTGGCGGAGTTAGTTTGAAAAATAACCTTGTCTAAGCCGAGAAAATCAAAGCTAAAGTTTATGTAAATCAGGAGAAATCTTTATCACATACAAAGATACGATACGGTCATGATTTTCTTTTGTGTTTTCCTCATGAATTATTAATGAGTTTTTGAGCAAGAAAACGAAATGGGGTGAAATTTCGTTACATAGGCATTTTAAGCAAAGACAGAAAGTCAATGACTTGTGTGTTCCGTGATGTAATGATTAGATCATGTTTCGAATCCTCCATTTTACAGATACCTCAGAGAAAACAACATAGTTGGGAAGTTGTTTTTGAAATGTATGTTCTTAGCGTCTACATTGATTACAAAAACAAGGCATCGAAGAATATTTTCTTATAATTTCTTTTGTACAAAAATAAACTTTGCGAAAAAACCAACACAGCTCACGTTTCACTGAAAACAAAGAAATATCGCTTCTCAAATCTCTTAAAATACTTCTCTATAAAAGTTCTAGCATATTTTTTTTGAAACTACTAGGCCACAACCAAGTTCCTTTTTTAATCAGACTTGGATCTACCCCCCTTGAAAATGGAGGAGCTCATTTTATCAACATAACAAGAACAAACTTTTTTACTCAATTCAAAACAGCATCTTCGAAAATAGATGATTTTCTCCATGATTTTCTCGTGATAACTTCAATCTTCTTAAAGGTAATACAGCCGATCGGACAATGTAATGTCAGGCTCAGCGTGGATGGAGGTTCCTACCAAATATGCCAATTTGTGAGCGTATTGGCAAGGTGCTGGAACACGGATGGTACCCTAAAAAAATACAAAATAACGGTACAAAAACGAGATAATATTCTCCAAAAATATCAGTCTGCTCAGAAAAATCTTATTTTACAGTCAAACCAGATGTTCTTACCCACGCGACCTTGCAATATTGACAGCAACATTGCAATGTTGATTTGCAAACGGTACACGGCGACTCCTTGGCAAGTTGCTAAAAATTCGCATTTTAAATATCGAATTTCACATAATATGAAGTTTACTTAGAGTTAGTTGTTCTGACTTTCAATAGAACTTCATATTATGTGAAGTTCGAGATTTAAAATGTACATTTTTAGCAAGTTTGTCGAGAAGTCGCCGTGTTCCGTTTGCACACGAACATTGCAATTAGGCTGATGCGATATTGAAAAAAATCGATATATCGATATCGATAATATCGACTATATCGAATTATGCAAATTAGAAAACGTAGTTTAGTCAACTTGCATGTATACCGCATCACAAACAGCAAAAAACAAAGTTGCATGAAACTAGTCAAACATTAAAAGATTTATTTACAAGCTTAATGGTTTCGCAGTTCGTACGATTGTTTATAAATTTTCTGCGAGAAACACTAACATGTTCGTCTTATTTGGCTTAAGCTGTACTCGCTTTGCCGTTACTATCTGTCCCGCTTTGCTAAAGTCTCTCAGTTGGAGCACTGCTTGCTGGAATCGCCAGATATCGTCGGACATACTGCGACATTCGCAACAAAACAGTGAGTTAGAGTGAGCTGTGATATTTTGATACTCTGTTTTTAAACCTGCGCCGATACGCGCCATTAGGATTATTATTCAAAGTAGTGCAGATTCCATCTTTATGAGTCATCACAGTGCAGTTATTGTTTTCAAGCGGGGGTGGTGATCTTCTGTGATCACACTTACTCTGTTTACACTTTTAAATTGCCCGCGCGCTTGCTACTTGAATTCGCAATAGACGAGTTTCAGGGTGTTGCGTGCGCATCGTTTTGGCAAGAAATTGGCGGGCTCCCTACAAAGTAAGGAATGGCAAACAGACTTGCTAGCGAGCCAACAACAGCAGAATAACAATGTTTTATATCCAGAAACTATATCTACACTTTGTTTATTTTAAACAGTATGTTTACTTTGAGTATGTTTACTTGAAAAATGAAGCGGGCGCAACACCCTGAAACTCGCCTATTGCCATCATACACGTGTTTTCTAAACTTTACCGGAATAAACTTTACCAATAATTGCCGAAAAAAAGGAGATTAAGTTGTCTAGTTACTCGGGCTACCTGTGGTAGCCGAGTCTAGGTTTCGGTCGTGTTAGTGTTGTTGGTGTTAGTGTTTTTTGGGGTCGCGGTTATTAGTCCTCCGCGCGGCCGCTGGCGATATTGACCAATAAGCTTTGCGAAACTGAGGCATGTGACTATATCTATGCATGTGACCAGTGCATGCCTTCTTCGAGTCTTTCTTTTCGACTGAGTGAGTGAGTGAGTGCCCTTTCTCGTCTCGGATGTGTTTTGTGTGTTCACAGACATAGTTATTGGACAGTAATGTCGCTGGCAAGTATCTTGATATTATTATATACACTTACAATCGCACACGCCGTTCATTAAGTGAACTTGCAGGTGACACTTTCTAGGTAAACATGAAGCTGTGTAATAAGGCGAAGAGGCTTGACATATTGAACGCTGTACATGTGTGGAAATAATACTTTCTTTCTTTGCTTTCCTGATGTCTGATCATTCGTCTGAGTCTCGGATGTGTTCTGTGTGTTCACAGACATAGTTATTGGTCAGTAATGTCGCTGGCAAGTATCTTGATATTCTATAAATTTACAATCGCTGAATCGCACACGCCTTCAATAATAGTTGTGTTGATATTTAATACCTGAAGAGACTCGACATATGAACGCTGTGTAGCTACATGTGTGGAAATACGTTAATAAATACAGGCAATCGTGTTTTGTTATTGCAAATTGTGTTTTCTATCGGAGAATTGGATTGTGTTTTGACTTCTTTTGTCTGTGACCAATGTGTTTAGTAGACTTTAGATTTCAGTAGCCCGAGTGAACGCCTGACAGGCGTCTTGTTAAAACTTTCGATATTTTCGATATGCGAAAAATCGAATATCGATATTTTTGAAATGTCGATATTTATCGAAAATATCGATATATTGCATCAGCCTAATTGCAATGTTGTTGTCAATATTGCAAGGTCGTGCGGGAAAGAACACTCGGTTTGACTGTAAGATTATGTAATATATAAAGCACTAGCAGAGATCTGTATCTGATTTACAAGGCGAACTGCAAGTGAGTCGTAGTACATCAGATACAGCTCGGCTGCGAATGCTTTATCGTACTTATCAAATGGGCGCATCGAAATAGCCATGTTTTCAAACTATTTTTCAAGTTGGAGTAATTTTAGCTAAGTAAATTGAGGAAAAAATTTATGTAAATCAGGACGAATCTGTATGCGATTTACAGATATTGATTAAATATTCATTTCTTTTGAATTTTCTTCATGAATTTTTAATGAATTTGATAGGGATGAGCCGATCAAGAAAAATCAAATTTACCGATCCGATAAATTCCGATACGATTTATGATCTGATCGGCCGATTTATCGGCGGTTACCGATATTTGTCAACAGGAATTCCTGACACTTGATTTGCGGCAAAACAATAGCAAAACATAACGTATATTGTTTGGCAAATATAATGTGATCATTAACCATCAGTCATCAGCAAGACGGAGTTTAATTTGAAATATGAAATACGATTGACGAAAGTCGAAAACAAAAAATGTTTCACCAAACAAGAAATATGACGTGTTAAACATGATGCACCTTATCAAATTAATTAAATTTTATAGTTTCTTTGTGGAATCACTATAACTTAGCGTTTTTCTTAAAAAAGAAAATGAAATTCACAAGTATAAAATCCAGAATAGTATTTATCGGACCGCCGATATATGTCGATGTAATCAGCCGATAACCGATCAGCCTGAAAGTTGCCGATTATCGGCTTCTACCGATTAATTTCCGATTATCGGCTCATCCCTAGAATTTGATAAGCATACTTACAGGCCAATTGTAATACAAGTGAGTCAACTTGTAGGTCAACCTCTGCATGTGGTCTGGCTTCAGGCCGGTTGTATCATGGATGACATTGTAATGCGTCGGTGTCACAGTGCCTTGGCGTACAGACTGGCTTACCAGAAAGAAATCGTACCACTCCTTACGAGTAACCTCTTTGTCAATCACTGATCCTGGTGGAGGATTCTGCAACTTTCCATTCTTCAAAAAGAAACGCGTGTTGATTCGTTTCTTCACCACAATGAAGGCAAACTTTGGCTTCTCTTGGAAACCAACCGACTTGAAGCATTCCATGAACTGCTTCACTTCATGTTCGAGTACAGCAGCGAGCTGGCCATCACCAACTCCATCGCGGAACACAATGATACGCTCAGGCAAGGTTCGGTTGATCTCGTTATAGCGACGTAACGCACCTGAAACAAAGATCTTTTTATCAAAGTGGGAATACGGTAGCCTAGTTTCTAGAGCCCTAGGCCTTTCGTTTCCGCCATGAGCTTGGCCGCGTAGTCGGTTGGGGTTCTTGGGAAGACTGGGGAGAGGGTGCAAACGAGAAGGTCTAGCAAAATTCGCAAAAAGGACCTGCCCAGAATCGTTTTGGCCCTTTGAGTGTTCCTGGGATCTAGTACATCTACCGTAAACAACACTGAGTGGCAGTATAAAAGCATAAAGCATCTTAAGGCATCTTGGTGACTGAAAGAGGGAAATTATGGAATATATTCCAATTGGAGCTTGAAATGAAAATTTAACTGTTTAACTTTCAATTTTTGGCGGTTGCAGAAGGAAAGCTAGTGATAAGAAGTGAAACTTCGTTGATCCGAGGTGAGCAGGCTTGTATTATTTTATGCAGATGGCAATAGTAAATGTCGGTAAACACTTAGGACGTCATAACATCACAATTCTGCCTCAATAAACCCAAGCTGTAAAGTGAAAGTTGTTTTTTTTGTGTGTGAATTATGTTAGACCTTCCCCACTGGGTCCGTTCAGATCACTTCCGAAACGCGTCAACCGAGGACGGCCTAGAAACTAGGCTAGAAATATGGATCACAGACTGAGCAAAATTATTGTGAAGAAATAATTATAGGACATTAAATTCCATCTTTTTTACATTTTGGCTCCGATGCGGGGTTCTGCTCGAAACGTCAGTATTTCGTTATCAAAATTAGTCTACTAAATCTAAAATACTTCCTATACATCACTCTACTTTTTTACGACCTCTTCCCTTGGATTCTTTCAAATGCATGGCTTGAACAAATTTTTCAAAATCTTTCAAATGCATGAACAATTTAGCACCGCAATATCTCTGTAAGAAGTTTATAAGACGTTCGAAGGTACACGATCGTTTCACACGCAACCGAGGGTCATTACAAATTCCGTTTTTTAGAACTAAGAGTGGTCAAAGATCATTTCAGTATAGGGCTACCATCATTTGGAATAATTTAGATGAAAATTTGAAGATAATAACGTCTCTGCGTAAATTCAAGAAAGAGCTAAAAAGAGCAATGTTGGAAAGATTTTTAGCTATCACAGTCTGATTGAATCACATTTTTATCATATAACTTTATTAATAACATGATTATTTATATATTTAGATATTTTAGAGTTGTATGCTATTTTGTAATTAGATGTTGAAAAGCCCCGTTGGGGAACATTTAATAAAGTATGTATTCTATCTTCTTCTTTTCCCTCTGTTGTCTATCATATTTTTTTTAGTTGCAGAATGGTAACAGGCTGTTGGAGTCATCAACCTTGTTACAAGTTACTAACAACCTGTTACATACTTGTCAAAGACGCGTGTACGCAATGTGTACCTATTTTTCTTCCTGTCATTAAGTTGCTCTCTGGTTGAGATTTCTGGCAAGTGGGGATCTCAAAATATTTTATGCAAATTCGGAAAATCGTTTGGGCACCAACGGTCAGACACGTTCTCTTCCTGCTTTATTATAATCTCTTTTTTGATTTTGTGTAAATATTTGACATATCAATAGCATAACCGTCGAACTGCTATTTATAGCACAAAACGCGGACAAACAAACCAAAATTGACTTTCAAATTATTGCAAATGAGCCAGCATCTATTGTTCGGATTGCAAGAATTATGGTAAAAGCCGGCGACAAACTTAAAAAGTGACGTCATCACGATGGAGCGCCATGAGATTTGCAGAAAAACCAGTACATGCCACACTATCTCCACTACCTTTTTCTGCTAGACAACAAGGGAGAAAAGATGTCACATTACCTGTAACACACACTTTGATACCATCAACAAGCTCTTGACCAGTATGCTGTGAAGTACATCGTGAATAATACCTACAAAAGCAAAAAAAAAAGAACATCACTTTAATCCACACGTGTTTATTTATAGTCAGTTTCAACTTGCCTTTTGAAATTAGTTTGTCAAAAATTGTTGGAAGGTTGAGAACAAGGTACGGAAGTTCATTGTGAAGTTCGAATTTAATAAGCTTTGAATTTAATTCCTTTGGCGAAATCACGGAGTAGAAGATTATTAGTTGTATAGTGTTTGATGGAAATGAAGAACAATAGATATTTGGTTAAACAGAAACAAATTGCCGACTTAAATTTGTATCTACCTCGCAATGTAGTTCTGAACATTGCAACGTACGTTGGAATGTTCATTTCAATTATACGTTTCGGATTTCAAAAGCAAGGCGAAGCTGGACTGTAAAGTTAGCTGAAACAGGCAGTAATTGAACCAAAGTATAAATCAAGCATATTCACCTGGTCAGTGTGGCATTGGTGCTGGCCACAAACCCACTTATGGATTTCCCCTTGCTGACAGAGTCATGGTAGCAATCAATACCAATGACCATGAGGTTTTTCAAGGGAATCTCAACAGCCCACACTTCTCCACCCAGTTTGCAGTTCAATTGGATTCCAATCTTGGTACAAACAGACATCAACATCTGCTTCTTCGAAAGAGTCCGGGACACAATGACTTGAGACGAAACTACGAAAAAACCAAAAACACAAGAAAAATTTGAAAATTTGTGAAAATTATTGTCGCTTTCGACTCAGGTTCATTGCGATGTTTCAAATTACGTTTCCAAATTCAGAAGTTGATTACGAAATTCAATTTGATGTCCAATTGGAAGTTCACCTTTACACAAAACCTTTGGTCAGCCAGACTTTCTTTTGATGATTGCTTTCGGAAAATATGTTGTTAATCATTTTGCAATTCCAAACTGAACTTCAAATCTAGACTTGCTCCAAGTCCGCCTCTTAGCGCTAGTTTTTGCGGGCGAGCGGAAAAGCGGGAGGGAAGAAGCGGACTTGGTTCGCTTGCAGGTTTTGGAATCTAATTAAATATTCTGGCGGGAAATCGCTGAAATGTACATCGCCCTGTTTTGGGTTGTCGTACATGCAATGGAAAGTGGTTCTCCTACTAAAACGCTTTCAAGAGTCTGTTTAACTCCAACTTCCAAAGATAGCACTTGCATAGCAATTTAGCCTAAATATAATTACTTCCCGAATTACGTCACCGGTTGAAAAATTCACCGGTGAATTTTGGTGCACTGCAGGTGGGGAAAGTCCTTTTCAACGGGGAATCGAAAGGTCAAAAATGTCAGAAATGTAATTTGAAACTTGGCAACGAACTTCCAAACTGCACGTTGAAAAGTAAGCTGAAATCGACAATAATATTTTGAACAATCAGCCAAGATCTTTTGCTACTTGGTGACAACCATGGCAAAATTTAAAGTGCTTATGTCACAAAAAATTTTTTTTTGACTTTTGAGTAGAGGACAAAAAGTTAGTTAATAGGTTCTTTAACATTTTTCGGTTTTCTCTTTTCATTCGCGAGATATGCGGCTCTAAACCTTGAAAAATTGGCTTTTAGCAAAAAATTGTCGCGCCCGAGAAAAAAACGGAAAAGGGTCTGGGGCGACAGCCGTGTGACGTAGCTTAAGGGATGGAGGTTCGAATTCACATGTGAAGGAGTACTAAAAAGCTATTGTTACTCGGGCTACCTGTGGTAGCCGAGTCTAGGTTTCGCGATTCTCATTATTATTATTATTATTTTTATTTTTTTGCGACGCGTTATTAGTCCTCTGGCGGCCACTGGCGATATTGACCAATAAACTTTGCGAAACTGAGCCATGTGACCAACTGACCATATGCATGTGACCAGTGCCTTCTTTATTTTCGACTGAGTGAGTGAGTGAGTGAGCTTTCTCGTCTCGGATGTGTTTTGTTTGTTCACAGACATAGTTATTGGGCAGTAATGTCGCTGGCAAGTATCTTGATATTATTATATACACTTACAATCGCACACGCCGTTTAAGTGAACTTGCAAGTGACACTTTCTAGGTAAACATGAAGCTGTGTAATAAGGCGAAGAGACTTGACATATTGAACGCTGTGGAAATAATACTTTCTTTCTTTGCTTTCCTGATGTCTGATCACTCGTCTCGGATGTGTTCTGTGTGTTCACAGACATAGTTATTGGTCAGTAATGTCGGTGGCAAGTATCTTGATATTATATACACTTACAATCGCACACGCCGTTGATAGTTGTGTTGATATTTAATACCTGAAGAGACTCGACATATGAACGCTGTGTGCATGTGTGGAAATATGTTAATAAATACAGGCAATCGTGTTTTGTTATTGCAAATTGTGTTTTCTATCGGAGAGTTGGATTGCGTTTTGACCTTTGTCTGTGACCAATGTGTTTAATAGACTTTAAGCCTTAGCACTGCATAGCACTGTGATTTTGCAGTAGCCCGAGTGAACGCCTGACCAGGCGTCTTGTTAAAATTAATAAGTCCCTTAAGCTACGTCACACCACGCTCGTCCCAGACTCTTGTTGATACGCGACATTTTCACGAAAATTGCTGTTTAGAGCCACATATCTCGCAAATGAAAAGAGAAAACCGAAAAATGTTAAAGAACCTATTAACTAACTCTTTGTCCTCTACTCAAAAGTTAAAAAACATTTTTTGTGACATAAGCACTTTAATAAACAGGCAACCTACCAGGCCTGGACACACAACAGAACTTCTTGATTGCATCGTAGCGATCCTTACGGTTAGTTGGCAAAATGCAAGTCACCTTTTGAAGAAAACAAAACGAAATGCTTGATCACGTGTTTTACAAAACCTGGTTCCCAATAACTTACAGGCCCAGTTATGTGATGCCCTAGGCCAAAAAAAAAATTACCTGGGTTTCCGGTTTCCCGACCCTACCTAGTTTTTTGCTAGCAAAATGCCGACCCTAATCTTTTTATTGAGCCCAAGTTGCAGCATGACTTGCATCTTGGGATAGCAAGCGTGGCGTCAGAACCTAGTAAATGTGCTCAATATTAAAGACTTATTAACCGAGTGCGAGGTCTGTACGGGAAAGTATTTGCCCTCGGTTTTATCGCACAAACCTCGCTCCTTCGTCGCTCGGTCTGTACGAAAACCTCAGGCAAATACTTTCCAGTACAGACCGAGCAAACGAGGTTAATAAGGAATTTATTATATGGCTATTGGTTCATTTTATTTTTAAGCTTCTAGCGTTGTTTTCGTCTTCGGAGTATGCTGTTTACCTTATTACCTGTTGACTTTTTCGTGTCGCTTCTTGACCTTCTTATTTACACCAGTTCGGCTTTTATTTGTTGTGTTTTTAGATAAACAGCTTTAAAGAAAAGCAGCAGTGATGTTCCAACACATTTTATTGTTCAGAATATTTGAATAAAGATACCGGTTTCTCTTTTATTTGTATTCAAATCAACTCAGAAATGTTCCCGCCAAAACTTACAGGGCCAAGAAAAAAGCGTATTGACGGGTCGTCGGTCAATATCGTAAAATCCCGACCTCTCAGGAACCAATCAGCGTGCGTCGTTTTGCATACGGACCGGAAATCAAACCCAGTCATATAATAATAACTTTTATAGATCTGCTAGCGTAATTGACATTTGGTGTTGGAAAGAATACTATTCCGACCTGCCCTACCTAAGTATTTGTGAAGAGAAATAGGAAACCCAGGTTGTGTTTTTTGGCCCTATTGCACGTAACTTGTTTATTGTAGTGTATTTCGTGGTGTATAAGTTGTGGTTGTCGTGCATAAGTCAACCCCTATTTTTTGGACCAGAAAATCATAATTTTACAATACCTACTTAATTTAAATTGTAAGACGTTGCGTTACATTTTAAAATGTTACAATGTTACATAAGACGTTACATTATAAGACGTTCCGCTCCATATAAGACGTTACGCTACATTATAAGATGTTATATTACATTGTAAGACCTTACGCTACATTCTAAGCATTACGTTACATTCTAAGACGTTACGCTACATTATAAGTTGTTATATTACATTGTAAGACCTTACGCTACATTCTAAGCATTACGTTACATTCTAAGAAGTTACGCTACATTCTAAGACGTTACGCTGCATTCTAAGACGTTATGTTACATTCTAAGACGTTACGCTACATTATAAGATGTTACGCTACATTGTAAGACCTTACGCTACATTCTAAGCATTACGTTACATTCTAAGACGTTATGCTACATTCTAAGACGTTACGCTACATTATAAGATGTTATATTACATTGTAAGACCTTACGCTACATTCTAAGCATTACGTTACATTATAAGACGTTACGCTACATTGTAAGACATTACGTTACATTATAAGACGTTACGCTACATTGTAAGACCTTACGTTACATTATAAGACGTTACGTTACATTGTAAGACGTTACGTTACATTCTAAGACATTACGCTGCATTCTAAGACGTTACGCTACATTGTAAGACATTACGTTACATTATAAGACGTTACGCTACATTGTAAGACCTTACGTTACATTACATTGTAAGACATTACGTTACATTGTAAGACGTTACTTCAGATTCTGTGGCTGTGCGCTATCGAAATTTTTATTGTATCCCGTTGGATACTGAAGTTAAGACTTCTAGTATCCAAAACTAAAATCTAGTATCCCGTGGATATCGGGATACCGCAAATTTCAAAGCCTCATGGGTACCAGACTGATTAGTATTCATAGCAACTTTAAGAAGACTCTCAACATCTACACATTTTGTTCATATCATCACATTTTGTCTTCACAAGCATTTTTATTCTGTCAGATTGTTTTATGACATCAATTTTGAGGCCTTTCGACTTATACACTGCAAAATACAGTAACAGATACTCACCATCGACACTTGGTCAGTCATTTTTTCTTGCATGGTTCGAAGGTATGTATCAGTTTTATCATCCCGAAGCTCACACCTAAACATAAAATTGAACGTTCATCATCATTATTTCCCACTTGGTGAATCTTTTGTGCTGGCACGAAAACCATATCGGATAGGCCTTCTGTTCATACACAAAACACCTGCTCCAGCACAATTTCTTTGCCAGCACGCCGCTCCGATCTCGAAAGAGGTACATCTTGTATCAGCTAGCTTTTTGTGCCGTTCCAGTTCCAGTGTGAACGAAGTTCGAAATCGTTTTCATGCTGGCACAAAAGCTATCCAGTATAGTGTGAATGGGGCTTTCTCCGGCACAATATCGTGCCGATCGAATCTGTTTACACTATACTGGATATTTTTTGTGCCGGCACGAAACGGTATACAGTAGTGTTAACGGGGCCTAACGTTGGCTTGCAAATGGCAGTATTGGAAAAAGTGTCAGTTTCTTACATCATAGGTTTTGAAACCTGAATGCCCATAGGGCCACACACACGCTGCAAAGTTTGCAAAAAGTCCTGAGCAATCCCACCATCACGGCTAGTAAAAAGAATCATCCAATTCTGAAATGAAAAAAAGGAATTACATGTATTTATTGCAATAGAGAGCATATGAAAAGTTCAAATTTAAAGAAAGCCAATATTATATTTACTGGTTTTAAAAAGAATGGACCTACTTACAGCTAATGGCACAGTTGAAATAAGGCTCGCACCACGCATTTCACGACTCCACTCAGCCTCAGCTGGTTTATAGTTGTACTAGAAAACAGAGAAACAAAATTGTTATCAAAATTTTACGAGACTGACAATTCATAAATTTTGTGTACTTGAATATAAAGTACCTAAATCGCATTTTAAATATCGAACTTCACATAACATGAAGTTTACTTAGAGTTAGTTGTTCTGACTTTCGATAGAACTTCATATTATGTGAAGCACTGAAGTTCAATATTTAAAATGGGAATTTTTAGCAACTTGCTAAGTGCAATGTTACTATCAATATTGCAAGGTTGCACGGGAAAGAACATCCAGTTTGACTGTAAACTACTAATTTTCAAAAAAAACAACAAAACATTGAGGTGTGATTTGCAAACTAACTTTTTGGTCCTTTTGACAGATGGTCTCCGGAGGAAGAACACGACCTTCCATATTCAACAGTTTCTGATCAAACTAATCAATAGAAAATGAAAGTTTGTTATGAGTAACAAAATAAGTTTAATCACAACGCTAAACTTCTTACTAACTTAGATAATTAATAATTATAACTAACGTAATGTATTAAAGTATTAGATTTGGCATAAACAATTTCAAAAGAAAGAGTAATCAACACACATTAACATGTAATATATCAACAACAAGTTTGAGTGTTTCATCAGGGGATCTAAACACGAGAAAGCATGATGAGAGCACAAGGCCAAAGGCTGAGTGTGATGCCGCGAACAACAAACTTCACAATCTCGCAAGTTTGTTTTGAAGTTTGTAACTTGATTGGCTATTACATAATGAATTTGCGAAGTTCGTTGCCAACTTCGGAAATAATGAACAAACTTCGGAACACGATCGGCAAAAGTTATGTGAAATCCTCTGTAATGGGTTTGAGATGTGCATATAAAAAACTTTTCAAACCTGGAGCCCCCATCCAGTCAGCTCCTTGTGACACTCCTCATTGCTAAATAGAAAATAATGATCAAAATTATTAAACAGATGGTGAACACCATAATTATAAATAAGGTAAAGTGCTTTTTCCACGTGGTAAGCAGCCTTATTGGTTGGCAGGGTAATGCCTTATAATACTACGGTTCTGGTTTCAGTGTGGACACACGTAATTTGATGACACAAAATTAAACGGAGAAAACTAAGATAACTAGTACAACTAATAAATCTAGGATAACTGACAGTATTAGTATGACTAAGATAAGTTATAAGGGTATAGCGTCGATATGAGGAAGGTGGGGGTACTTTAGTGACCAATACATGAAACATGTTGCTAAGTGGAGACTGTAACGTTACTAAGGCCAAACAGTATTGTTTCAATTTGAAATGAGCACCAAATTTTTAAAGCAAATGTAGGCACTGTGGAGTTCTTAGCTTCACTTAGTCCACATGCTTTTCCGATCAGCCATTATGCTGAAAAACCCCACAAGGTGATGTTTACACAAAGAAACAATGCTGTTTGGCCTTAGCAACTTCGCAGTTTCCGCAACATGTTAGTTTCCCATGTGAAACATGTGTCATCAAATTACATGTGTCACGCTCAAACCGGAACCATAGTATTTTCAATTGAATGACCCTAGAAACTTACTTTCGCATGTCGGTCATAAACTTTTGCAAGCTGTCATTCCTCTCTTGCGGGCCAACCCTCGTATGGGTGGCCAAATCTTTCATCAGATGGAAATCCGATCTCATCTCATCAGATAATCCTAAAATAAAGTTAGAAAAAAGAAATTAAATTTGGCTGGTCTACTCAGTGGTGTAGCCAGGGGGGGGGGGGCAGGGGCAATTACCCTCACCCACCACCCCACCCCCCAATGGTTTCCCAAACCGATCTCATAAAAAGTTTAAATCTGTGGAAAAACTTTTAGGGGGGTGTTACAGTTGTTTTAAGGTCAAGTTAACAGACTATGCTATAAATTACAATACTAAGAAGGGTTTTTACATTTAAGACTTGTTTATAAATAAACCTAAAGATATTCTGATGTGTATCATTCTATGTTCTGGTAACTTGATTTCAACAAAATTATGTAATTTATAGCTTCCAGATTACCCTTAAATACTTGCCTCAAAATGCAGGAAAGTGTTTCAGAGACCCTAAATTTTCCAGGGAGGGCATGTCAGACCCCCCTAGGAGATTGAGGTTCTCCCCTCAAAACTGGGTCTGCTCAAGATTTTTTAATACTCGTAATACTGTTTTTAATTTTTTTATCTCTCTTTCCTTACCAGTCATGTAGCAAAGTTCAGGCAGCAAATAACATGGACGATCATCCAGTTTCGCCCCACCAGGTCCAAACTAAATAAACCACAAAAAATAAAGCTTATTTTACTCTGTCTCACACCATGCAAGGAGGAGAGCATCTGGGTGGGAAAGGATTAAAAAAATAATACCTTCTTCTTTGGCTTGGTGACCAGTAAAGGCTGGTCCATATCTTGAATAACTTTGTTGTAAGCCTAATAACAAACAAAACCATTGTAAATGAGAGTAATTAACATATAATTATGGTAGAGCCTCACTATGATGTGGTATTTGGGGTCCTTCGTGGTGACTGTGTTATAAATGAAGTGCATTATTGCAGTGATGGACTTACAGGGGGTGAAGCTTTACAGGGGCTGGGTTATACCGAGTTGTGTATTTATAACGAGTCGCGCATTATAACAGGGCTCTCAAGGAAAGGCGCGCTAGCGCCCGCGCGCCTGGAAAACGCACCTCAAAACGGTTGGCGAGCTCGAAAAATCAAGCGCCTTAAATAGAATATCTTACAAAAAAAACCTACCAAGTAGTATTGAATATACTGTGGGAACTTGAAGTGAACAACAAAACACTATAAAGTTTGGATTTTATCAATCAATTTTGCAAACTTTTTCTTTAATCGCTGGCAATCTCGTTCCGAAAACGTATCAGTCCTGAGAACGAGAATTGCTGACATGACAGTTTGTGGCCGAGTATTAGTACTGGAACTAGGATGTTACCATGCTCTCAAAATTTAAAAATGGCGTCGATTGAATATATGAATAGTCATTTTGTCAATGATGAATGTTGATATATGGCGGCATTAAATTCAAAAGGGGTCAAAGTTAAACTATCCACCTTCAAGTTGTGGGGGAAAGAAGACATCTTGGGTTTCAAAACCGAAGAATTCGAAGGTGCAACTTCAGTAGCATCGATATGGTACAAAGTTTGCAGTCGAAATCAAACTTCAATCTTACAGCACCCCACATGTTGAGGAAACGCAAAAAAGGTGATGAAAATATTTATCGACGGCACAAACAAAGTGACGAAACACAATGTGGATCGTCATTGTAAGGGAAAAGCCCATGAAATAGCTTTAAATGTCGAAAAAGACAAGCCTGTTGCTGAGCGAATGAACTTGTTACAAACATCTTCGTCACTACCAGTGATAATTTACTTTTCATCATTTTCATGTTATTTTTGTTTAGAAATTAAAATGTTTAACATAATTTTATTTACTGTAATAAAACTGTTACTATATTCTTCTATAAAGTATAAACTATCCACTGTGCAAGGACTGCAGTGCTAAGTCGTTCTCAAATAATCTCAGTGTCATTAATTATGCTAGTAGACCCATCCACTACCCAGTTTTTGCATAATTCCCAGGGGCTCTAAAAGGAGCCCCTTACCACTTTGGCGAGCTCTTTTTGTCAAGCTCCTCTTGTTTCTTCCCGGAGAGCCCTGCATTATAACATGTTGCTTATATAATTACGTAATTCACCCTTCAAAAAACACAAATTTCAAGGACTTCTTAAAAACATTTAAGAAACAACTTTACCTTCTGATAATACTCAGCAAATGTGATCTCAGTGCCATTATGCAAAGTAAATTTGTGTGATGGCTTGCCATCCCAATTGATGTCATCCACACGGTAGGTTTTGTTGTTATACCTAAATAAACAAAAAAAAATTGTTCTCGATACAGAAGAAACATCCAACTTGTTTCAAATTAGGAAAAACAAGAAGTCACAAGCAAGTAAAAATTTTGCTCCCTTTAAATTTGTCTCATATATGACTGAGTTAGAAAAATCCCCTGCCCCCCCCGTGCAATGTTGTTCCTATGTTGTGTAATTTTTTCCAGATATATTTCAAATAGGAAAAAAAAATATCTGGTTTCCGGTTTCCCAACCCTACCTAGTTTTTTGCTAGCAAAATGCCGACCCTAATCTTTTTATTGAATTTTTAAGGAGCATGGTCCCGAGTTGCAACACGATTTGCATCTTGGGATAGAAAGCATAGCGTCAGAACCTAGTAATGTGCTCAAAACTAGCTTTAATAGATGTGCTAGCGTAATTAACATTTGGTGTTGGAAAGAATATTATTGTTATTCCTAGGCTAAATTTAAAAAAAAGTGGAAAAAACGTAAATCCGACCTACCCTACCTAAGTGTTTGTGAAGAGAAATAGGAAACCCAGGTATTTTTTTTTTGGCCATATTGGATTTGGAAATATGTAGTTCCAGAAAATATCCATAACACTTCTCCCCATAAAAGGCAATTTGTCTAGTGCCTCCCCACCACCTCAGATTTCCCTAAAAGCAATCAACTATTACTCCTGGTATTAAACACCCTTTCCCCCTGGAATTCCCAGTGCCCTTCAGGGGGGAGGTGGTATGGATATTTTCTGGAACTACATAATGATGACTAATAAATTTGCAACTAATCTTTTCTACAAATATCATGCGTATTATTCAGACAGTGAACTGGTGAAAGCCCTAGTCAGAATTAGCAGAAATTTGAAACCATAAACTCACTGTAATCTAGTCAATTAAAAATATTTAATTTGAGTCTACATTCTCTCACCTAGTCAACACAATTTCTCCAACAACTTTCTTTGTGGCTGCATCATAGAAGGCATCACCTCGTACTTTCCCATTAAGATCGTAAAGGAATTCAAGAACAGTCTCCTTTCTGAGAACCTTGTGTGAAACCTCAGCACACAACATAATATTTTGCTCATACTGCAAAATGGAAGTTATAAAGCCAGGCCACAACTCCAAACTACACAAGAAAAAGGAAATTGAGAATATATCATTTATTCAATACTATCAGAACTCATAACTGATCTAAAGGCTGTTTTCCACTAGGTGATATTTTTTGAGTGAAGTGACTTTTCTCTTTTGTCTTGGCTAATTAGTTCCACCTGAGCGCTTACGAGACAAAAGAAAATGTCGCTTTGCCCAACATTTTTCACCAAGTGGAAAACCAGCTTAAGGCCATGCCCACACTAATCCGTTTTCAAACAAAAATGGAGACTTTTTGATACAGTTAGGCCTTTTGTCCACACTAATCCAGCGTCTTCAGTGACTGAAAATGGAGCATTTTGAAAACACTCTCCAGAGTGGAGACATTCAAAGACGCTGTTTTTGTGCACCGGTATGGACAGTGAAAGCAAAGCTTTTCAAAAACACTGACATCTTGATGATCATGTGATTTGGGTTCCAGTCCCCCATGGCCTTTGTTCAGGGGCATTTCAGTGTTTTAATTTGGATAGTAAAACGATTTGAAATTGAGTGTGGATGGAAAACTTTTGACATGTTTTCAATACAAGGTCTCTATTTTCATTTTAAAATGGATTGTGTGGACACGGCCTAAAAGGAACCTTCAATATAATTATGAAGCCATACTTACTGATGCTTTGGAATTGGGATAGGACTATCCGTCTTGAAATAATGCCTTTGAATCTGCTTCATGTCCATCATAGACAGAATTCTAAAAGACAAGGAATTCAGGGTTCAAAATTAGAGAGAAAAAGTCAACTCGCAAAAAAAAATTGTGAATTTTGAGATGTGACATGATTCTCACCCATTGTCTTACAGTTTAAGTCCTTTTCCCATTTAATTACCATGTGTTCAGAGTGGCAGAATACTCTGCTATTCTGTTCACGAAGTAATAAAACCATTAAAATGTCTGTAAGATATCAAGTCAAGTGGCGATATCAAGTTTCAAGTGGCATGAACAGCAGGGAAATTTGTATGAGCATGCATGAAAACCGCAATGTAAATAAGCTTGATGAGGTCTGAGATGACAAAATGGCAGGGACGTAGCCAGGATTTCGAAAGGGGGGGAGCCGAAATCAGAATAAATTTTTAGGGGGGTCCGGGGGCATGCTCCCCCGGGAAATTTTCAAATCGACAGTCGCTGAAATGCCATTTCCTGGCTTTTGGAGGAAGATTTTACTGGCTCTAAAGGTTAAAAACGTCATATAAAATACTCAAAACACGCAAACGTCACATAGACACCTAAAATGCATACTCAGTAGATTGAATACACTGTTTACGGTTTATTTCCTGACGTATGTCTGTTGTTTTATATCTAAAGGGGGGGAGCCGCGGCTCCCACCCTGGCTACGTCCCTGCAAAATGGCAGCCATTAAATTTTGTCCCAGATTTTGTAAATATTTCTGCTATATTTCTTCATCTCACCTTTTTTTAGAAAAACAAAACATTGAATGCAAAAATTGAAAACGAATACATGTTATTAAAAAAATTTCGATTTGCAAAAATTAAATTTCTGATTCGCAAGTGTCAAAAATTGTAGAGGTATTGGGAGGGGCTACAGTCCCTCTACCCTTATTCCATCAGCCCTCAACTATAGACAATATCTGCAATGATCCAATAGTACCATAACTCACCTTCTGAAAATGATGTTATAGAGCTGCATGCAAGATGGACTTGACGCCGGGATTTCATTTGTCAATGTAATGGTAATCTCCACAGCGGAATTATCACTCTTGCGATGTGTCACGACCTTCGTAACGGTCTCTGGCAACTTCTTGGGCATGAAGAGCACCATCCCATCAAAAGCACGAGGTTTACCCAAGAGCTCATTTTGACCATTGATCATAGCTATACGAACTTTCTTGTTATCAACCTCGGGGTTATAACCGACGTTATACTGATAGATCATACCACCAGATGTTGTATTCAACTTAAAATAATTTGAAACCACGGGAATCTTTTTACCACTGGTGCCACACTTGTCGACACACCACTGCGGTCGACATTCAACTTCTTGGAACTGACTATATCGACGACCTGCAGGTCGCTCTGAGACACTCATCGCAGCCATTGCCTGAGTTGGAGGAGCAGCGGTGGCTGCTGCTTGAGGGGGTGGGGCCGCTTGAGGGGGTGGGGCTGCAGAAGGTGCAGGCGCAGCACCCCGAGATCTTCCACGCGTCGCAGCTGCAGTAGCGCCTTCTTGTCCACCAGGTCGGCGAGGGGCTTCCGATGGCGGTCCTGAGCGCCCTCTTCCACGAGCTCGCCCCCTTGCACGTCCAGTCATGGCGTCGTTCTCTCAACTATACCTTGTAGAAAACAGCACACTTATTAGAAAAAAAATATTATTTAGAAACACCAGCAGGAGAATTAGACAACAAACGCCAACGGGGTGTCCAATAACAAATGGCGGACTACGGTAAACAACAACCAAATCTCTTCAATTTTGGCTAAAAAGATCTTCGCAGTAAGCGGATCAGCTTGAAGTCTTTGATTCAGTGTGTGTTAGGATGTATATAGTGAAAGTTTTTCAGCAAAAACCTCGCACAATGCGCGACACGTAACGTCGCAAAACCGGACTGTCCGATCGGACATTTGACTTTCGAGACAACCATGCGGTCTTGCCACCTCTGAAGAACAACACTCATTTTACGTTCGCCTTTATCAGTGAAGTAATACATGTTTACCCAAGAAACCTTTGTGTAAATACTTCTTAAGGTCTAAACAGGTACTCTGCTTCCCTAAATTAGATTCCAATCCAAAAATTACGCTAATAAAGCCAGACTAGCAAGTGTTCTTTTGAAGAAAACAAAGTGAGCTGTGCGCAAGGCTTCCAAATCTTGTGGGCAAAGCGGTGCTCAAGAAAGGCCCACTATTGAACACACGAGAGCCGTAAAAGACAACTTATTGAAAAGAGCTATTCACATACGAGCTAAGGATGATATTAAATCTTGCAATACTTACCAAATTCAACAAAACTATCAAATTCTTCTTCGAAATCTCTCCTGCCTTCGCCTTGTCTAACAATACGTCCTGTTTCAAAAACAATATGGTGGACACTGACTAGCCCGATCTTGCACACGAGGCTTAGCCCGACCAATAGAAAGCCGAGTAGGAATGACGTCAGGATATCGGAGCTAACTCATTGGCTAGCTCAAATTACTAAGCATGTCAGCCAGATTGGCAGATAAACAAGCCAGGCGCGAAATACTACCCTACCTACCGGTTACTACTGGGCCATAGGGGGTCTAAATAGAGCAATATATGAGGATTTCCGCATTAGGATTTATTATCGATCGTTATGGTCACATACAAAAGCTTTTAATAAGACTCTTGAGTTGTATTTATTAGCAGTGTGTGACAAGGCGGACCTTGACAATGTGAAGAAGAGCTTCCGTTTATATGTAATAATGGAGTATAACCAGAAGCCTCGCATAAACGCTCAGTAGCAATGGCATAGACTAGACTAGAGAAAGGTTAACAAAAGGTTCCCTTTGTGACTCACTCCTCTTTCGTTTAAAGCCCAAGGGCGAGCTCAGCAGGGCTATATATCATAATCTTGGGCTGCTGATGTGAAAGTGTAAATTGCCGGGAGTGGCAGGCTTCCGGTTCCTCATTTACAGCTGGTAAAATATTTCAAATACTATAGATATCAAATGGCCATCACAGCCACATTTTTTATTTCACCAAATGCCGAAAGATGGAAATAAAATTTGTTACTGTCTCATACACCATGTACGAGATTTGGGTTATTTCAAAATTTCGTGGGATTTTTTCAGATTTTCCTGAGATTTTCTCAGAATTTTTGAATATTTGATGATTCTTGGAATCTTTAATAAAGGTGTACGAGATTTTTGGTAGTGATTTAAATACCCCTGGGCTGTGGACTGCCATCATGAAGGTAAGAATGTGGCCTCCAAAAATGCCGAAGTGCTCACCTGTAACATTACAAATTTAGATTGCAGTGAAATGGAAATGATTGGAAAAAAAAACTCTTAATGATTAAAAAAGTTTAAAAAAAATCACCCGTAGTGCATACTTTAGTCCACAGTATACTTCCCTGTACAACTGAAAAATATTCTTTTTCTTTAATCATTTTAATTTACACGCACAAACAATTCTCAAAATACAGAAAGTTATATTAAAAAAGATAGTTTTCGTAAGTTATTCATAACAATTTATCAGAAGCATTTTGAAAAAGTTCAAGGTAGAATAAAGGTTTCTTGAGAAATCCAGAAATGCAAAAGAAATCTTGAGATGTCCATACAGTATAAGTTGTCATAGTTCTGTGGTTAAATAACTTCTTAAATATTTAGATAACTTTATTCATCACTTTCTTCTGGTGTTTCATAATTATGCTTTATGTGTTTCCATAGTTTCTGAAATAAAATTAAATAATATTAGTGATTTCAACAATAATGCATATTTTTTTATATTACTTTATTATTATTATTTTCGTTGTTGTTATTGTTTATTACTTTTGTTACTACCATTTACATTCGAGCTTGAAGCATGAACTATTTTGCACGTTTATTTACGCTTGAAAAGCTTATGTTTGACTAATTAACTTCTTCGTTTTGACCAATGAAATGCATTTGTTCACGTGAAATTCCCATGTGAAAAAACACACAAGCATTTCATTGGTCAAAATGAGGAAGTTAATTAGTCAAATGTTGCTTTTCAAATGTAAACAAATGTGCAAAATAGTTCGTGCTTCAAGCTTGAACGTAAATGGTAGTATCATTATTATTATTATTATTACAATTATTATTGTTTATTATTATTATTATTATTATTATTATTATTATTATTATTATTATTATATTATTATTATTTTTATTCATTTTTAAAATGTAATAGTGTAATTATAATTTATTTTTATATATAATATAACAGTTAGTCTACATAATTTTAAAATTGGGTAAAATTGTAAATAGTATGCTGTAAAGAAGATTGTTTTAATAAAATTATTGTGTTATATTAAAATAATTATTATTATTATTATTATTATTATTATTATTATTTACATCATGTCTTCGCAATGCAATATTCTCCTTCCTCGTTACTAATAACTTTATTGAACATAATATACAGAAAGGCTTCACACCTAATCTGTCTGGCACATTAGAACACACAGCTCAGATGACCAATATTATCAACAAAGCTAGGATAAAACAAGGTTCACTTGTCATCACTCTACTTGACCTCAAGAATGCCTTTGGTGAAGTTCATCATAATTTAATTCAGTCCATCCTTGATTATCACCACATTCCTAATCACATCAAAACTGTTATAAAAAGTTTATACACGGATTTTAAGACTTCAATAATAACATCTGAATTTCGTACTCTTTTTATATCTGTTGGCCGTGGTGTACTGCAAGGTGATTGTCTTAGTCCTCTACTATTTAATATGTGCTTCAACACTTTCATACAACACATAAAAGCTGATAAGTACCGTCAATTTGGTTTCTCCTTCCAATTTTTAAACCCGATCCACTGGTTTCAGTTTGCTGATGATGCCGCGGTCATTAGTGGCCAAGAATCAGAAAACCAGCATCTTCTAAATCGTTTCTCTATCTGGTGCCAATGGTCCAGTATGATTATCCGGGTTGACAAATGTAGTACATTTGGTATAAAGAAAGCTTTAACAAAATCAGTCCAATATTTACCTAAACTCTTAATTAACAGTGACCTAATCCCAACCATTAAAATTGGAGAATCTTTCCGATATTTAGGAAGATACTTTGATTTTGATATGTCCGACCAAGAACACAAGTCTGAGCTGACCTCCCTCATCACAGAACTGATGTCTGATATTGACCTTAAACCACTACATCCAAAAAATAAACTTCTTCTTTACAGTCGCTAAGTCTTATCAAAAATATCCTGGCATTTTACTGTTGCTACCTTGTCCAAAACTTGGGTCTCTGAAAATATTGATTCCGTTGTAAACAAATACATCCGTAAATGGCTGGAAATACCAGTATCCGGAACATTGAGTAACGTCTTTCTAACCCGTAACAAATTTGGTCTAAGTATTTTCCCACCATCTATCAAATTCACTCAGTGTCAAACAGTTCTTCGAAATGCCTTAAAAACATCTCCCAATGAATCAATAAAAGAGCTTTGGAAACCAACTAATAACAGCACTAACATTCAGTATGATATTTACATCTCTACCAAGGAAGTTATCAAAGATTTCCGTTCTGGACAAGAGGATAAACTTCAAAACCACTTGACCTGTCAAGGCTCGTTTTTCTCTAATGTTACAAAATTCTCCTTACCAAAGCTAAACAAATTCTGGTCTGCTTCTCAATCTAAACTACCAAAAAACATCTATAATTTTACTATGCGTTATATCAATAACTCTCTTCCTACCCGCAAAAACCTTTCCAGATGGGGTATATCATCAAGTTCTGACTGTTCCTTTTGCTTACGCCCAGAAACTCTCCTACACATGGTTGCCGGATGTCAATCATACCTTGAACGTTTTACGTGGAGACACGACTCTGTTCTGAACTTTCTTGCCAAGACCCTACAAACTGCCAATTTAACCAACCTTTTTGTTGATCTTCCGGAATTCAAAAGCCCCTCAATAATCACTGGTGACACATATCGTCCAGATTTACTCCTATCTACTTCAAAGGGATGTCTATATATAGTCGAACTTACCGTGGGATATGAATCCAACCTTCAAAACAACGTAGAGCGCAAAAAAGCCAAATATGCAGAAATAGTTAGACAACAAAATGAACACTTTAGCACTGTTAAATTTGTCAATCTCTCGATTAGTTCACTCGGTGTTTTCGCAAAAGAGTGTACCTCCTTTATAGCCATAGTGGAAAATCGGACACTTTAGCGAGAGATATCCTGCGGAAGCATCGAGCGAAAAATATGTACTGCGGAAATTTTTTGCGGAAGAAAAATGTAAAATAAGACTTGCGGAAATATTTTGCGGAAGAAAATGTGGAAAAATAAAAAAATGTGGAGAAATATTTTCAGAAAGTCGAAAGAGAAACGGGCAAATAAACTCGCGCATGCTAAGTCCATGTTAATGATAATTACATTAAGTATTTCCATAATTTACTGTATACATGCATACCAGTCTCATTGCAGGCTCTATTTATCGCAATTTCGCGCCCTCAGGTGAGTCAGGTCAAAACTCAAACAGAAATGGCTGAAATTCGGATTCCTCAAAATATTTCAGAATCAGGTATGTCTTTATTTATTTGTAATGATTAGATGACTAACATAAAACAAATAAATGTAAATTACCGCCCCGGCGACCCCGGCCCCCGCAGCCCGAATTATCATTTGCATTTGTAATTTTGCATATTACATATTTGAATATTTACATTTTTACAAATTCCCGGGTAAGTGGCTGGCTGCTGCTGGCTGGCAGCCTGGTATTTGTGTCACGAAGTAGCCGGATTATTGAGCTTTTTTAAGCAGAATTTTTCCATTTAATACCATTACATAGTCTGCATTTCCTGTGGAAAAGAATACAGTGGTAGTCACAGTTGCTTTCAGTGCAATAAGCCATGCCACAATTTTGAACCATGTAGTGTTTATGGACCAGAGGAAGGCTTTGGAGCACCTGTATTGTGTTCAAGATGTCAAGGTACTTTACTGAAATTAATAGTTTATTTTTTGGCAGCAAGTGTTTGGAGTATTTAATTACATCAAATATACCTGTATTTTTAAATAAGTCGATATTTTATTTGCAATAGAGCAACCCAATAACAAGGACTCTGATAGCCAAGAAAAGCAATCCAAGAAACAAAGCAGTATGCTGAGTTTCTTTAGTAAAACAATGACAACATCAAACAAAAAAAGGTCTTTATCACCATTGCCTTTTGCACCAAACAAGAAAACTAGAACAATTAATTCAGTGAAACGTCCACCCTCAAAGGATCCTAGTATATGTCTAACTTGTTTCAAGTAAGTTTTCCTAATTACTTAAATATTATATATCAATTTATCAAATTATTTCTTAATTATCCAACTTGCAAACTTTTCAACACACCCCATGTAAATATGTAATGTGCATGATCATTACCTATTTTATAGCAATGATAAAACCATGAACCCTTTCAAATATTATTTATGTCGAAGTGACAAAAATACAAAGCAACGCCATATCGAAACGTCCCACGGTACAAACAGTGGTGATGTTCTGTTTGCCAAGATTGACCAGTTTGAGGCAAAAGAAGGTCTACATTTCTATAAGATGGCATGTGAAAAAAAGAAAACAAAGATAAGCCAACAACAAAGCTGTCTGCTAGCAGTGGTCTGTCACCAGATTGCGATAGTGAAACTGAAGAAAATCCATTGGAAGATAAACTTCCTAGCAAATCTAAAATCCTTGAAGAGGAGCAAGACAAATGTGCAGACAACAGTACAATCGAAGTAAAGCTGGATACTGTTATAGACATGCTGAAGAACTTGTCTACTAAGATGGGTCAAACCAAGCCACCTGTCCCTGAGTTGTCCCTTGTTGTAAAAGAACTCTCCATGGATAAAGACACACAAATTGAATGGAGTTCAATTGACAATATAATTGACCTGACAGAGAAAATTCCAACTATAAGATTCTTTGCCAGTGATTCCAGTGAAGATAGCACAAAAGGTTGTGTTCGTTGCCAGACATGTTTTGAGTATCTTTGTACGCGAGATGGCAGGATTAGCAGATTGAAGAAACAGGATGAATGCCATGCCACAGAAGCGCATGTTAAAAAGTGAGTTATTTTAGCAGCGTCATGAAAAATTCAAACGTTCTTTACAGTATGTCAACCATTGTGTGCGTGTATCTCTGTTTAGGTGTGGAAACAACATATCCACAGGTCTATTTTTGGAAGATGATGATGTTTGTAAAATTGTAGAAGGCAAAAATGGGTTCTGGTATACGCTAAAGAATCGAATTAGGAATCATCTTGGGTGCACTGGAGACAATGCTAAGACTCATATTGAAGCCCTTAAGGTACAGATTAAAGTTTGGGCATATGTTTTGTAAATGCACATTAAGTAAGAATCGTGCTTATTTTAGTAACACAATTACTGCACATTTGGTTATTATTTTAGGCAAAGCATTCAAAGAATATCTTGGAGAAAAGAGGGTTGAGTGTGACAAAGAATCGTGTCAAGGTTGCCCTTTCTGTTCTCAAATCAAAATGTGCTGCTAAACATTTTGAGACACAGGTAGCTGCTCACGTTTCAACAGGCTCAGATATGGGCGAAATTGGTCATGGCCGCAAACAGTTCAATGACATTTTGAGGGCAGTTGAGGTATATCTTGATAGAGAGATTGAGAATTACCTTTTAACCCCTCTTAAGAATACAATGCTGTCACCACATTTCTGTGGTCTAGCAGATAAATCCACAGTCCATCGAGTCACGAATCAATGTGTAATCATTAGCACCATGGTGGATGGTATTAAAACAGCAATTGCGGTACAAGCACCAGCTGTCTACCACAATGCTGATGAAGATGAGTCCACAGCGGCTGTCACTGGTGCTAATGCTCCGGAATTGGCAGACTCTATGTTTCAAGCAATAACCACAGCATATCCCAAATTGGCGGGCAAGCTTGAACACTCCTGGCAGGGAAGTGTACTTGATGGCCAGTACCAAGCCAAGGGATTTGCTGAAAAGCTAAAGGACCTGCTGAAGAAACCGACGTCAGAATTTTTTAGTGTTGTTTGGGATCCACCACACTGGGTAAACCTTGCCATTGAGGACGTGATTGATGGGAAAATTGGTATATCCAAAGAATTTTTGAAACGCTTGATAGGTATGTAACATATATAGCTCATAAAGACAAAGAAAATTTAAGTTATTTAACATTACTAAATACCAATTACACTGTGTTTAAACTTCATAGGGAGAACTGCAACTATCCATAAAATGTTTCAAAGAGGCAAAGCTCTAGCTGAAGCCAGAAGTAAGGCAGAAAAAATGAAGAGCTACCTGTACCTAACAAGCAGAACATGTGCGACACGATTTACCACATCCCAAGTACACGAGTTCAGAAAACTTCTCTCCTCAATTCATGTTTACATGGCAACATACAGAGAGATGCATCATCATGACAGTGAATTTGAAGTACGACAGTGGGAAATCTGTGGGCAGGATTTCATTGCAGATCTTTGTGGCAGTGTTGATGTCCTTACACCTGCTATAACGTATCTGGTTGGTCTGCAAAACCTCCAGGTACCGATATGGAAAGCTGTGGTTTGGTACCCAAAAGTTGAAGCTCATTTAAAGAAACTTGGTGATTTATCTATCGATTGTCCTCCGGAGAGCTGTGTGCATTTGAATGCTAACATCGCAGATATCAAAGAATTTAAATTCCATGACCAAGAGTTAGTTGACGGCTGGTTACTAGTGGGACGTGAAAATAACCAAACTGAAGAGGGAAGGATAGAACTCTTGAACTGGGAGAGTCGGCAACTAAAAGACGTCGAAAACGATCTTCAGCAATTGGCAAAAGATGTGTCTGCTTCTTTGCATGGTCGCCAGGAGAAGTGCCTGTCAAGTCTTCAGTCCACTCTTACATGTATGGACATAGATAGCATATTGAATCTCTTGGTGGGGAACCGTAACCAGAATGGCTTTCCATCACTTACAAGGGAAGATGAATTTGTAAAGTATGGAAAAGAAGAGTTCAGTAAATTTTACGCCTATATGTGCTCCTTGCCGCATGTGAAAGAATTGGCTGAGAATCACTGCACTGAACTGAAACTAAGAGAAGTCTATTGTGACGAAATATTATCGAAGCTGAAAAACACGTTGAAAGTGATTCTGTGGACTCCTCGATATGTGGAAATACTCTCTAGATGGCTGCTCTTCATTGACGTCGCGAAGAATGGCCAAGTAATGTCCCCCTTCTGCACTTATCCTTTTAATGTATCAACAAGTATCCACTTACAGTAGTGTTTCTATTTTTATAAAGATAAAAGAGAAGAGCCTTGAAAATGTGAAAGATAATATAATCAAGCTGATGAAGTTTGAGAGATTAACGTCATTTTACCTCCCGCAATCCTTTTACCTAGAGAATCTATACAGAGCTACGTTTCTTGTTCATATGACTGAGCCGAAGACTTATTTGGTCAGAGTTGACGAACGTGAAGTCTATAGGTACAGAACATAGTATAAAATATAATACCTTCACTTTTAATGCCTAAATTTGAAGTGTATTGGCCATGGATTATTTTTCTATTCTAGATCGTTCTATACTGATCCCGTGCAGTCAGAATTGCTGGGCGTGGAAATGAGCATTGCCATCGACATTGGTTTAGCACTTGGATCGACGGAGTCCATAGTGGAATCGTTATATTCAGTGATGAAGTCGCAGTCTATGCCTGGGGGCCAAGACAATAGCACGTTGGCTTTAAGGTGCTGTATATATGTTCTTGTCGTTCAATGATTCTTTTACTTGCCCCACATATGAAGTGGCTGTCTCTCAATTCTTATCTAGAATCCTAATAATTATACTGTCTGTTAATTCTAGAACAAAGATTGACTGGTTAATTCCTGAAGTCCAACAAGCAGATAGGGTTGTTACCGGTGCTGCCAACTTGTACCTTGATGGCGACAAAACCCAGCGCCTTCCAAAGCATCGTTTGCCAATATTAGGTGCAAAAGCGACCTATGGCAGTGGCAAAGATTTTGGGAAGGTTTTGGCAAGGAAGACTGCTGAACCAGTCAGATTGTCTTTTCTTTTATAGTGATGCTACTGTACAATACTACCTAGTAGAAATAACACATATAAAATTCATTTGGCTCATTTTTTCCACACGGGCATAATGTATATAATTGTTGTCTTATACATTTGAGAAATTTAAATATTTATTTTTCAATGGATGTATGGAAACTAGACTTTAAACCCTGAACTCAGTATATATGCGTTCTTTAAAGTAACAGGAGGTATTAATAGAGTTCTATCCCACGTTTTTAATAACACCTTCTGACGTAGTGACATTCTGTTACTGTAAAGCCTTTTACAGACAAACACGTTTTCTATGACAAATTTTTTTGCTCGTATGTAAGACTAAGACTTGTAAAATATTCCCAAGGTTGTCAAGTACTCAAGTGCACTTTTGCTTTAAACCTTTACACATGAGCAAATACAACTCCTGAACTCCCCAAGTCAAAAACTTGTTCGTCTGTAAGTCTTTAAAATTATATGTTAACGAAAGATTTTAGGTTTAGCCTTCTGAAGTCAGCTTAACTGCTGAAGCTGGTTAATATATAATTTTTGCATAAAACTATTTAAGTATGAACGCTTCTGCTAAATGATGAGTGTGCTTTTAATGTTTTATGATTGTTTGTATGACTGTAAATTTAGCTTACTTGTGTTTTGTCTGCTGTTACAAGTTATCTAACACATGATGACGAGAGACTGAGGGTAACTACTAACAGTACATCAGGTGTTTAGTTCGCTGTAACTTTCCTTTAATAGTAATATAATATAAGAGGTGTGACAAACTGTTTTAACTTAATCATTCACTGTCATCTGAATTGAAAAATTCCTTTGGCTTTGTGCCTTTGTCGTTTATATGAGGTTTTGAGTGGAACTAATCAACTAAAAACCTATGTGTAGTGAAAATTGGCCTTACTCATATTAAGCTACCCATTCTACCGGCTTTTGCCCAAACGGTCCAAGTCTTCTGGGGCTCGACGTGAGACTGCGGACGCCTCCAAAGTGGTCGGAGGTTTTGCGGAAGCCTCCAGCGGTTGAATTGCGGAAACCTCCTGCGGAAGAAAAGACCTACTTTCCACTATGGCTTTATAGCAATGTTAAACGATGTATGAGTTGATGTGAAGCATCAAAATTATTGTGTCAGAAAAATGATATCTATTGCCATCAGAACAACCTATTATATTTTTTGTTGTAGAAATAAGGAATGGACGAATCCTGACTTACTGAACCTTTAAGTTTTTAAGTAGCTTATAGTTGTGATTCAAGTAGCCAATTGTAAATTACCTCAATGAGCGAGATTTACAATTGTTTGTTTAGAAAAAATTCATTAATAAAGTTTCCATTATTATTATTATTATTATTATTATTATCATCATCATTATTATTATATTATTGTTATATTATTATTATTACGGTATTATTATGATTGTTATTATAGATTTAAAAAAATATACATACTCCTTGGTTTACTCTTTCATAATAGTTATCCATTCCTTGGTCAAATACTCTTTCAAACAGCAAAGCACCAACAACAATTGTTAAAGCAAAGGTTGACGTACGTCTAAACAGAGCGTTATAAAGATGCCGTCCAAAAGCCATCAAGATAAAAGAAAATTAAAACACAGATCTTTTCACTTCGCTGTTGTTGAAAATCCAAGATGGCGGAAATAAAACCAGCAAAGCATTCTGGGAGATAGTCAAACCTATAAAGGTTCCCCCGGGAACCATTTTGAAGTAAATTTGAATATTTGATCATATATTTCGTCGGTTTATAGAGGATTTTTATCGATTTTTAAAATCAAGGTAAGTAAATCCAGCCGTAATTTTTGTTTTAGTAGCAGTTTCAAAGAAAAATGATATTTTTTTATAAATGTCTTGATGTGGATTCGAAAGCGCGCCAAATGGCGGGAATTTTTTAATTTCTGTAAATATTATGATTTAATAGAGTTGATGCGAAGATGGCGAACAAGAACGACTTATGTTGTCATGCTGCAGATAATTGCGTCGAAAAAGATGAAGAATTTCGTTTTAGTTCCCAACCTACTTTGGAAGACATGTAAGGCCCTGAAGAGGGGATTGAGTGTTCAAGTCAAATCTCGCATGTTGTTTCTTCTTGTTGTGTTTACATGAAGATCTAGAAGATTGAAGTTTTCGACCTTGATCGAAACGAATGGCTGAAGTCAATCCACGCAGTGGAGTGGATTGACTCACTTGAGATTCAATCTGATTCATCCAAACACGGTTTCAAGAATATTGTAGTAGTAATATTTGATACGTGTAACTTTTTTTTAAATTTAATATCTTCAAACCTGAAGCATGCAAATGCAATGTGAACTAATGATTTTGTTGTTTTTCTTGCTCAGTCGTTCTCTACAGGCGCAGTTTGCTCGGGAGAGAGATTGGGATAAGTTTCACAGCCCGAGAAATCTTCTACTTGCATTGGTAATTAGTTTTACATTCAATCAGCAAACCTGTATATTTTCAAACTAATTTATTTTTCCCCTCATAGGTTGGTGAAGTGGGTGAATTGTCAGAGATATTGTGAGTAAATTTCTAAACAAATTGAACTATTCCCAGTACCTAATTCAACCTTTCGTTTGAAGAACCAAATTAATTATCATAAGTAATTTAATTATTTTTCAGTTTTCAATATTTCAGCCATCTGGTTTCTAGTCAGGCTAGCATGTATAGTTTCCTTGACTCGCCAACTTTCACCTTGAACTGCTGTTGGTGTATTTCACTTTGGAAAGTACCGTAAAATCATTTTGCATTAGACCATATATTAATTAAACATAGTAAAATAATCTGGCATTACAGTATAACACAAGTAAAAATAATAAATTTAAAGAAGCCATTTTTGGCTGGACTATGAATAATTAAATATACTGTATATAAATGTTGAATCAAACTTTCAATCTATATTTTTAGTCAGTGGAAGGGTGAAGTAGCCGAGGGATTGCCAGGTACTTGAGACTTCAATTTATTTTATTTGTACAAACTAATGACAGTACATGTAACTGTGCACATGAACAACCGGTACATGTGGCACAAGTTGTTTTGTTAAATTCATTAATTCATAAATTTAAGGTGAAGTAATAATACATTACGAACAACAAATTGCGGCAAGATTGTTGCGTTGCAAGTTGAAAAGTGTTGTAGTTGCACATATTACCACCCACCTCAAACATAAATTGTTGCAAGTTGAAACAGCATGTTGCAGCAAGTAGAACTGGAGTCTACTTTTTTCAACAAATGTTTTTCAACTTACAACAAAATCATTGTTGTGTTTGAGGTGGGTGGTACTACATGCAACAACACTTTTCAACTGTTGGAAGTTGAAGAAAAATGTTGCCTGTATTACACCTTAATGCAGCATCAGTAAAGCTTTTGAAGTATCAAGGCTACATGTAGCTATATTGTGGTGTTAAAATTAACAATCATAATAATTTATCATACTCAGTACGCTACTGGCAATATCAGAATGACATATATGTCATTTTGAATGAAGTGATTTCAGTAAAGCAGCATTATATTTGGATAATTTGTTGAATAATTTGAATACTTCTAGGATGGTCTGAAGGGGAGCGTACTCATTTATCGCAAGAGCTGAGTGACGTATTAATTTATCTAGTCCGTATGTCAGAAAAATGTCATATTGATTTGCCCAAAGCAGTCTTGGATAAACTTGCATTAAATCATAAAAAATATCCTGCTGACAAAGTCCGTGGTTCAAGCAGAAAATACACAGAGTATTGTAATGATAAAGATTCAAGTGCAGACTTAAGTGGAAAATAGTTACATAGTTGTATTTTATACTGTAAATTAATGATTTACTGACATATTTTTAGAAGAACTCTTTTATCATGTATACTCAGTGCTGTGAGTAACTTCATTACAAGTAACTAGTTACATGTAATTGTTACTTTTTTGAATAACTTTACTGGTAACTAGTTACTTTTTCCAGAAGGTAACTGTAACTAGTTACAAAAAGTAGGAATAAAAAGTAACGATAACTAGTTACATCTGATGTCGAGAGCGCTGTTACTTTTTGCGATATCCATAATACTCCCAACCTCACCGAGTCGTCGTTCAATGTCGTATCCAGTTTTTCATTGAATTGAACACACCGGTGCCTGCAAGTGCAGCATGTGAAAGGCTTTTCAGCTGCGCAGGATTAATTTTCAGACCACATCGCTCCTGAATGATTGATCGTAATTTTGAAAATTCTCTTCTGGTCAAATTAAACAATAGTTTTGTCTAATTCACATGCTTCTCGATTTTAAAAGCAGAATGAAAGAATAGGTGTAACTTTGTAATTGTAACTAGTTACAAAATGTTTAAAGTAACTTTGTAACTGTAACTAGTTACTTTTTTTTCATTGTAACTTGTATCGGTAACTAGTTACTTTTCTGATGATGTAACTGCAACTAGTTATGTAACTATTACAGCATTGCTTTTTGGAGTACCAAGGCTACATGTAGCTATACTGTGGTGTTAAAATTAACAATCATAATAATTTATCATACTCAGTACGCTACTGGCAATATCAGAATGACATATCGTATGTCATTTTGAATGAAGTGATTTCAGTAGATGAGCAGTGGAGAGAAGGGTCTCTAAATCAATGATTGTGATGATCGAAATAGTGATGATTCATTATAAATTTGTAATAAAGCAGCACTATATTTAATAATTTGAATACTTCTAGGATGGTCGGAAGAGGAGCGTACTCATTTATCGCAAGAGCTGAGTGATGTGTTATTTAATCTAGTCCGTATGTCAGAGAAATGTCGTATTGATTTGTCCAAAGCAGTCTTGGATAAACTTGCATTAAATCATAAAAACTATCCGTGGTTCATGCAGAAAATACACAGAGTATTGTAATGATAAAGATTCAAGTGCAGACTTAAGTGGAAAATAGTTACATAGTTGTATTTTATACTGTAAATGACTTACTGACATAATATTTTTAGAAGAACTCTTTTATCATGTATACTAGTTTTAAAGTTAGGATTATAACAACAATGTTAATTCCTCTAAAATGTATTTTGTGTTTTGAAAGCAAAACTTCAATGTTATTCAAGATTGTTATTAGCATTGTGCACTCCTTGGGCCAAACTATTTATATGGAGGTTAAAGGGCGTAAGCTTTCTAGAAGCCTAGGGCAAGGTCATCCTACTCAATGTAGATACACATTATCTTTTGACCCTAATGTAGCAGGGTCCTCCTACCTCCATGTAAAAGTATGTTATGTTTTGACCCTTCTAGAATGGTAACCTTTGCAGTAGAGTTACCCTACCTCCTAATATGACCATTTATACAGGATAACATAAGCTGTAGATAATATAAACTGCAAGTGGCTTCATAAACACGGTCGTCAATAAACTGCAGTTTATTTTGGACCAGTTTCAATCCTGGCCTAGCTAACCCTTTCAGTCAACTTTATTTATTAAACAGAATTGACCATTTTTATGACTCAGAACTGTTTGTGACTTTATTTGTGAGTTAATTTAATATCTACAGCTTATATCCATGCATACAGTAGATGGCCTTTTTCCCAATATTATCTGGTTGATATTGGCAAAAAGGCCATAAGAGCTGTAAAAATGTTGCTGAAAGTTTTTCAGCAACATCTTTACAGCTCAGACTTTTATTCTTCATCATTCTCCGCTGGTACTTCTTGACGGTCTCCCCAGTGAAATCCACCAGGCCGATCTTCTGGGAATGGTTCATAATTTGGGTCCATTGGCTGACCATCAAATACAGTTTTTCTAAGAACAGAAAGATGAAATATGTGCTCAAGTCTGATTGAAAGATCAAAAAATTACACAAAGAACATAATCCTGAATATCAATCCACTAGATATATTTCGTGTAAATTTGATTGTATCATGCAGCTAACCAACACTTTCAGTACTTCAAGGCTTTGTTTACAATTACATGCACTGTGCTGCTACTCTAATTTTCACTTCATTGTTCCCTATATCGAATTAATATCAAAATGGCTGTTGAACTTACAAAATACCAGGGGTTTTTAAAATCTTGAAGCCCCCAGGTTGTTCAGGAAAAACATCTTCGAGAAAATAGTAGACGTGACCAACAGCAATTCCTGCCATGATAAAGAAAATGAAAATATCATAGCACAAACAAAACTGAAAACAAATCTCTACTAGTCTAGACATCTGAATATTTTAACCTGTCAGTTTATCAATATAAAGTACAATTACTGCGATTTTTAGTTGAGCTTAGAGATGGGCAGTATTATAGAAAAGTTTTATCATTTTGAAATTGGACACATTCCCCTGGGAAATTTGAATGTTTGAGCATTTTGACCAATAGAAATTAAAGTGTCACTATGATGAAAAATCATCAGTCTTTTTTTTATCTTATCATAAAGTACATTTAAAATGAGGGTGAACGGCGTTTGTGGTTTGTCAATATCTCATCTCGTTCAGGAGATATTCACGTTTTGGCAATATGCAAATTTATGACTGACGACGTCATTTTCTCAAAATGAGTGAAATGAAAATCGTAAAATAAGGAATATCTCTGGAAATAAACAATAGAATGTGCTTAAGCTTTGTATGCTTATAGTATCTAATAAAATACACTTCTCTGTGGAACTTTTGTGATTGCCATAGTAAGCGCATGCTCTCAGGTTACTCTAAACCTTAAAAAGGGAATTATCATTTTTGCTTCATTGTTTACAGAAAGATTTAAACGTTTGAATTACAATGCCTACAAAAGCCCTAATCGTCACATTTATTCGCTGGAGTAAACGCTACTTGATTGCTGATAAATAAGAAAATTTAATTCTATCATTGGAGGGGGCCAGGAACCAGCAGTTCCCACGAATAAAGTTCCACAGTGAAATGTATTTTATTTAATACTATAAGCATGCAAAATTTGAGCACTTTCTATTGTTTATTTCTAGAGATATTCCTAATTTTACAATTTTCATTTCGCTCGTTTGGAGAAAATGACGTCATCAGCCATATAGTTTGCATATTTCAAAAACGTGAATATCTCTTGAATATTTTGGCATTCAACTATTCGTTTCATATAGAATCCAGTAATATCTTACTTAACAACATAAATTACCCCTGGTAACGTATGCATTTCAATGTTTAAACTTTTCAACAAAACTTTCTGAATCTAAGCTCAACTGAAAATTGCAGTATGTTGTTCAAATAACTACTTGCCCATTAAGTCAACAACAACAGCATTTCCAAGCATCAGTGAGAAGCCAAGCAAGACCCATGGGAGGTAAGGTGCTTGGAAGTTTAGTAGACCAAAGAAATTCATTCTTATATACGGATTCCTCCTACTCCATACATACACCAACATTATTGTGAAAGCTTGGCCAAGAAATACAATGTTTATACCTAAAGAAATTGCCTAATCATTTATGTTAAGGAGTAATTAGACCACAAAGTAAGCTCCTTATTTTGGCAACGAACCCCACCTTTTATCAAAAATTGAGCAAGATCTCTTTAAGAAACCAGTATATTATGTCATTCTAGAAAATATCCACACTCCCCCCACAGAGGAAATGGCAAATTGATCCTCCACTCCTTTTCAGACATCCTACAATAATTTAAGTAAATCTGTGGTTAACTTTACCACCTCCCTCTTTGGATGGTAAGAATTTCATCTGCGAGGGGAGCATGGATCTTTTCTGGGACGACACATTACATTATTACTGTACCCATTTACCTGGCTACAGTGCAATGCAAAAAAAGGATACAGTCATTATTAAACCACCAAACAAGAACATGAACACAAAGTCAGCTGTTCGGCCACGAAACGACCCTTCTTCAAGCATTCTGCAATAACGGTATCTAACTAAAATTAAGGACTCCTAATGCATATTATAGGTAAACATCATCAGTACATGTACATAAAATGCTTTATAATTTTGTCTAAAATATAAAGTTTCGGTCAGTTGGTCAGTCAATCAATCAATCAATTGGTTGGTCTATCAGTCAATCGGTCAATCAGCTATTTCATCACTCACTCAGCCAGTGCAAAAAATTATAAAGCATTTTACATGTACTGACATTCATCCATCCATCCATTCCATCTGTCAGTCAGTTGGTCAGTCCATTGGTCAGGTCAGTCCAATTATAATCAATGATTAATGGGTTCAGGCAATCCAAATTATTAAAAGGATATGTAAATATCATATTGAATAAAAAATTAAAACCTATTGTTCCAAAGAACAGGAAGTTTGTGAACAACCTCCAAAGCTGTATTAAAAAAAATTTTAAAAATATTTTAATTTTGTGTTGAAAATTACAATTATTAAACACAATATATTTACTTGATTATAAACCATAATGCACCAAGAACAAAAGCGGAGCCATAAAATATGTAGTGTCAAATTCACTATTAATTTTGTTCAGATTTAATATTGTTGTACAATGTATGTCAGTATGTCACACAGTCACAGAAATTGTCAGAAAATAAATCAGAAATAATTCAAATTGTACCTGGTATTGTCGAAATATCAACTCAGGATTAAAATATAGTTGAAAAGGCGTTATTATATCCAATTGCTAGAAAAGAAAGAGAGTGATGTTTATATTATTATGATTAAGACATCCAAACGTGTGTTAGTGTGTTGTTTCATTTTAATATACATCAACTTTATACGTTACAAGCTATCTACCAGCAATGTCAATGCCAATGTTTAGAACGGTATCTATGAAGGAAAGACCGTCACTTACCACAGCTAACGTTGTGAATACACAAGCAGTTGTATAAGCTCGTGTAACAGTGGGCATTTGCATGTACTCTGCTTGAAAACTTTGGTACGCCATGTTTGTTGTTCTTCTTCAGTCAAGCTTGCAAGGTGTGATGGGATAGACTCGGGTCAAGACGTGGCACGCAATGAACGCGACACGCAAGTGTTCCTTTCTTCCAAGCGAAAAAAGAGCATTACAGTCATTTGCAATACTACCTTTCTCGCAAGTTCATTGGGAAGTTTGTAGTTCGTTTTGAACTACACATTTGATTGGTCACTAGAAACCAAACAGCCAATCAAATGCGTAGTTCAAAACGAACATTTTGGTGAAAAGTATGTTGCAAATGTGATTCTAGTTCAGGGAAGGCTGCTTGAGCTGGAGAAGAAGTTGGAAATGGCAATAATCAACCGACTGGGCTGTGGTTTTATTAACGTTCTTGTTGCGCTTTGGAAAACCCAACCCAAGACACAATAATATTTCAAAATTCCAAAGTCATCATCAGACCATTTTGGGGGGTGTTCAAGATGTTTTTTCATTTTCGGATTGTACCGTATTATATTTCATTATACGTGTATCTATTTGTTTCCCGCTGGGAAGGGAAACTACGCAATATAAAAACGTAGGTAAGATGCATAGCAGTTTAACACTGTGCGTAAACGTTACTACAGTAGTATATCTGTGTGCATATAATAAAACACGCGGAATACGTGGCGCGCTCGAGGGGGCCTGGGGCGGACAGGCGGGCCAAGTTATTGCGCGGGCAACACCGCTGCCAAACGTTTGCAAGAGAAGTGGGAACTAGCCGTGGTGACAACAACCAGACAGTGAAGACTCGACTATTCATTTGTTTTAAAAAAAGGGTAAAGAAGATTATGAAGGGGTAAATTCAGAATATGTTACAATATAGGCAAAGAAACCATGCACAAATTATCTACCTTATCTTTTTGTTTCGTTCCCCGCAGGAACGAAACTGTTACTGTATTAGCTTTCCATTGACATCACAAAAGAAACTGTCATCACAGATGAAAATCGTCCAATCGTAGTGCAGTGTTGTTGACATAACTGCGATCTTATCCAATGAAATCAAAATTCCGCATAAAAAATATAGTTGGAGGCGTGGTTAAACGCCAAAACGAAGTGAAAATATTGCTGATCTAGAGTAATTTGAAGACGTAACAATCCCGTGCGAAGCGAATCATCAATATTGTGCTGTAGAAAGCGTAGGAACTTTCCCCTCGTTGAACTCGAGAATGCATTCGTTATGTATGGCAACTGCGCGTTCCAAAAGGTCAGTCGCACTGTTTCACGCATGTCTAATAATTTTAAAATATAGCTATTTTATGAACAATGTCAATAGTTTGTGGCTAGAAGTTCGTTATCATTCATTTGTGGCCCATCTAAATGGATTATTCTGATTCGAGAATTAAACTATGACCTATGACGACGAAAATGATGATAGTCCGTTATTGACCTAATTTATATTGATCCTTTTCGCCTTGGAAATTTATGGATTTGCTATTGGCGATTATTCAATAAATACCGCGGTGTCATAAATAAATCAGCTGCATGAAATTTAAATGCGACGTGCTAGCGTCTCGCAATTTTCCCGAGAAAGCAATTATTTTGGTAACGTTTTATTTTCCTCCTATAGACAGTCAAAAGAGTATTGCTACTGAATAGAAGATTTACATCGCCAAAATAATTGCGTTCTCACGAAAATCGCGAGACCGCTAGCACGTCACATTTAAATTCAGTTGAATTTATGCGACTGCGAATAACTGTGGTAAATTATTTTTTTGTTTCGTTCCCCGCAGGAACGAAACTTACTGTATTAGCTTTCCATTGACATCACAAAAGAAACTGTCATCACAGATGAAAATCGTCCAATCGTAGTGCAGTGTTGTTGACATAACTGTGATCTTATCCAATGAAATCAAAATTCCACATAAAAAATTTAGTTGGAGGCGTGGTTAAACGCCAAAACGAAGTGAAGATATTGCTGACCTAGAGTAATTTGAAGACGTAAACAATCCCGTGCGAAGCGAATCATCAATCTTGTGCTGTAGAAAGTAGGAACTTTCCCCTCGTTGAACTCGAGAATGCATTCGTTATGTATGGCAACTGCGCGTTCCAAAAGGTCAGTCGCACTGTTTCACGCGTGTCTAATAATTTTAAAATATAGCTATTTTATGAACAATGTCAATAGTTTGAGGCTAGAAGTTCGTTATCATTCATTTGTGGCCCATCTAAATGGATTATTCTGATTCGAGAATTAAACTATGACCTATGACGACGAAAATGATGATAGTCCGTTATTGACCTAATTTATATTGATCCTTTTGGCCTTGGAAATTTATGGATTTGCTATTAGCGATTATTCAATAAATACCGCGGTGTCATAAATAAATCAGCTGCATGAAATTTAAATGCGACGTGCTAGCGTCTCGCAATTTTCCCAAGAAAGCAATTATTTTGGTAACGTTTTATTTTCCTCCTATAGACGGTCAGAAGAGTATTGCTACTGAGTAGAAGATTTACGTTGCCAAAATAATTGCGTTCTCGCGAAAATCGCGAGACCGCTAGCACGTCACATTTAAATTCAGTCGAATTTATGCGACTGCGAATAACCTGAAATAATCAATAGAGCCTGCCCCTGGACTGCGGAGGAGAGAGTAATCCGTCATGATCAGACGGTACAACGTCTGAAATGTGTGTTAAATTATTTTTTTGTAGTTTTATTATAATCTTCTCGCTTCAGCATATTTCTAGTTTGTTTATATGCAAAACAAAAATCGCCTAAATTAAATTTGTCGTATGAAACGCAGGCGCGTAGTAAAAATTGTCGCGCCAGTCTACATGGGGGAAATAATTAGTTGAGCTAAAATTCGTCATTGCTGTTGAAACAGCCCCTCATAAACGACTGACCGGAACGAAACAGCTATTTCTTTTAAGAAATAGTTTCTTGTTGTAGTTTTATTATAATCTTCTCGCTTCAGCATATTTCTAGTTTGTTTATATGCAAAACAAAAATCGTCTAAATTAAATTTGTCGTATGAAACGCAGGCGCATAGTAAAAATTGTCGCGCCAGTCTACATGGGGGAAATAATTAGTTGAGCTAAAATTCGTCATTGCTGTTGAAACAGACCCTCATAAACGACTGACCGGAACGAAACAGCTATTTCTTTTAAGAAATAGTTTCTTGTTGGTAGTATGCTTATAATTTTAACTTTTGTGTCGGACTGTTGGAAGTCCAAATATTTCAGTGTTTTCTCGCTCTTTTTCTGAGGACAAGCCTTGGGACCTCGCGCATGCGTAAAACGTTTGGCAGCGGTGTTGGCGCCAATCTCGTCCCCAGAGCTTGTGTTGGCGCGGGCAATTAAAAAAGTCTCGGTCCCAGCTCCCCGAGTTACCTGCGGATGAGGCTAGAAATATTAACCATAGTTTATACTCAAGCAAAAATATATCAAACTGAATGGTATTTTACACTGATATTTTTATTTCTCAATTATAACCTACGGCGTAAGAAAACACCTACATTCCTTTTACGGTATATAAATACAAAAACTAAAACTCATTCGGACTAAAGTTGTGTACTGAACTTCGTTATTAAAAATTTAATATAGTTTGAAATTGAGGGGGAAAGAATTGATTAACACCACATTAAGCCATAAAGCAAAATGTATTCCTTTCCTTTATTTTAACTGTTTTAGTGAACTATTGCGTTCAAAATTATTCAATTTACTTGACTTCCACAACCAGATAATTCATAAATTATTTTTTTTGCAATAATTCTACCCTGCGAGTCAGAGCCCCTTTCCGACCTACGCAGGCTTCGGGGGAAAGTGGGCTCTGCCAACAAACTCGATATTTCTTTTTGAGCATGCGTGAACGGTTGCCAAGATACTATTTTGGGCCCAGGCTCTACCGCGTTACTTGCTATTTTCCTGCTAACGTGTGTTCATAAACTAGAACTTGTTTGACCAGTTTGAAACCTGACTGACTCACCCCAAACTTAGGGCGAAGATCGAGTTTGTTGGCAGAGCCCACTACTTTCCCCCGAAGCCTGCGTAGGTCGGAAAGGGGCTCTGACTCGCAGGGTACAATAATTCTTGACTCCTAAAATCGAGCAATGCCAAAAAAAAAATGAGACTCTTTTCTTATTATAAGTCAAAAAAACCGAAATTGACATAAAACAAATGAACTGGCATTCTGAATCTTTGAATATGTGGTCAACACTTACATAAATTAAGCTATCTTTTGCTTCAAATTTCTCTTAAAATACTTATTCATTTCAAAAGCTATATCAAATACTTGAAAGTCGTGTGTTTGTTCTGATATCAAAACACTTCGAAGTTGGTTGAAGGGCCCATAACCTCAACATTTTTTATGTACTGTATAATAAACGAGCAGGAGTGTTTTATCAGATATAAAGACGAGGCGAAGACGAGTGTTTTTATATCTGATAAAACACGAACTGCGAGTTTATTATACGGCTTCAAAAACGAACCACTTGGTAAGTTGATTGGCGGAGTTAGTTTTAAAAACTAACTTTGTCTAAGCCGAGAAAATCAAAGCTAAAGTTTATGTAAATCAGGAGAAATCTTTATCACATATAAAGATACGATACGGTCATGATTTTCTTTTGTGTTTTCCTCATGAATTATTAATGAGTTTTTGAATGTCTTATTTGGAAGAACTTTTAAAAAAATGATAAAGTAACTTCTTTGGAAGATTTTCGCTTTTTCGCTTTGTTTTTGAGATATTTCATTTTGTTTGATATGCAAATGTCTGGAATTACATCACAGGCATAATGTCTTATCAAAGAAGTTTGTATATCTCTTTCATTCTCAACGAAATCTTTTAAAATCGAGAAGTTTGGTGTTGTGGGAGAAACACGCACACATGTTATTCATACTTTAGTGTTTTTATTTCGTGAATGCAAAGATATATAATATTCCCTGATAAGTCATTATGTATGTGTGATGTAATTCCAGACATTTACATATATCAAACAAAATGAAATATCCAGGTTTTCTGGCAGCTGTTGGTAAAAAAGTAGGACAAAAGCAGGACTAAAATTTTCGTAAAAGTAGGAATTTTTTGTGATTAATTTCGAATGACAATACCACAAAAATACAATTTAACCCCATTTTTACTAAAATGAAATATACAAAAGTGACCTCCTCTTCCCCTACAGCCAACCGAGTTTTACTTCTGAGTTTTACTTCCTCTTGGCAGTATCAAGTCAAAACATAATGATTCCACGAAACAGTTTTCAAAAAAACCTAGGATTTTAAGTGAAAAAGTAGGAAAAGGTAGGAAAACCGAGCAGTTTTGAATAAAAAGTAGGAAAAGTAGGAGAGTGCCGAAAAAGTAGGATCGCCAGAAAGCACGAATATCTCAAAAACAAAGCGAAAAAGCGAAAATCTTCCAAAGAAGTTACTTTATCATTTTAAAAGTTCTTCCAAATAAGACAATAAAAAATGTCGAGGTTAGGGACACTTTAAAAAATACTCGGCTTGGTCTTGGCTTTTCAACACACTTCTCAGCGTTTGATACAAGATCAAATACTCCTTCTTGTGTCTGATATTATACCAGTATTACATCAAGAATTACATCCGAGTTTTCCAACTACCACGGTTGTGGAAGAACTACCACGATTGTGGAAGAACCTCACACTATAAACTAAAACATAAAGTTCGTTTAATTAAAATTTCAGGTAAAAATACAAGCCATCATAACTTGCATTCTATTATTTACGCAATAGAATTTCCGCAAAAAATGTTTCTTACTTGATTAAACTATTCTTTACAATCGAAGTTTGGTTTTATAACTTCAGCTGGTACGATTGCTCTGCTAAAAATAGAGCTATCTACACCAGAAACGTTTAGAGGGGAAATCGGCAAATCGCGGTACTGTTAGCACTTTGATAACATAGCACTTTGACCAAAATTTGGTCTATTTGTATAGCAGATAACATAGGCCATTAACGCGCCGAGAATTTTAATACTGGGGAAAGATACCGAAATTTGCAACGACCACTCAATGCATTTCTTACGTGGGTGTGGGCAGACCTAGCTCGTTCCCGGTTCTTTCTTGTTCTTGCTCCTACTCATTCTGGTGCATGGTTTATAATTGGATATTTCTTGGCTTGCTAGAGCGCGATCAATTTGCCTTATATTTACACGACACGGAATTTCTTCCGACACTATTTCGGCGAAATCACCTCGTCGGGCTCCCCGCTGACGACGGTGACGTTGATTTTCTGCCATTAGCCGGGATAGCAGTGCCATTATTTTCGACACTACTCTTTGGGCTCGCAGCAGAACGTTGACTAGAAGTACGGTGCTTCCATGGTCCACCACTAGGGCCACTGCCATCTTGCAGAAGATCGAATTCTTCTAGTTCTCGTGTATGACGATTGTCCAGTTCTCGTTCCCGCTCTTTTCGTAAAGTTTTCAGTTTTTTCGTCTCCTCGTCCATCTAAATTATTCGAAATAAAAAACAAATGTACTTTATTTACGTAGTATGGATGGGATAAGTGGATGGAGGGAATAATAGGATAAACGAGATGGAAAAGATAAAGAGAGGACGAAAGAGATAAAGAGGATGAAGGGGAAAAGGATGAAAAGAATTAGGAAGATGGAGGGGGTAAAAGGGATAGAGGGATAAAGAGAGTGGAAGAAATACCGTAAAATCCCGGAAGTAGCGTCCCCCTCACCTACCCATACACCCACCCACCCACTCGCTCACTCACTCACTCACTCACTCACTCACTCACTCACTCACTCACTCACTCACTCACTCACTCACTCACTCACTCACTCACTCACTCACTCACTCACTCACTCACTCACTCACTCACTCACTCACTCACTCACTCACTCACTCACTCACTCACTCACACTAGGATAAACGGGAGGGAATAATAGGATAAACGAGATGGAAAAGATAAAGAAGACGGAGAGGGTAAAGAGGATGAAGGAAATAAAGAGGATGGATGAGATAAAGGCGCTAACGAGAATGAAAGGCATAAAAAGAATGAAAGAAATAAAGGGGAACGAAGGGATAAAAGGGATGGAAAGAAAAAGGAGATGGAAGAGAGAAATGAGATGGAGGGATAAAGAAGATGGAAAGTAGAAAGAAGATAGAGAAGACAAGGAAGGGGAGAGAGAAAATGAGGCAAGATAACAACAGGACCAAGATGATGACATCATTACTAGCAGTGTTTACCTTTTGTTCCAGGACAGCTCTTCTCACTGAAACTTTTTCTTGTAGCTCTCGAAGTTCTCGCTCGTGTTGATTTATTAATTGTCCAGCCTGCTTGGCTTGGTAAGAGCTCAGTAAATCTTCCTCCTTTTGTAATTTCGTTCGAAGGTTTTCTTGTTCCTTCAGTTGTTCTTCGTCTAGTCTTAACTAAACAAGCCAAAAAGCAAAGTCAAAGTGAATACATGTAAGTTGGTAGGTGAGTGAGTAGGTTGGAAATTCATAGTAAGCTAAAGCCACTATGTTGGTTTACTCGTCTTAGACGATATCCAACTTTGAATGGGCCTATCACAACAGTGGTAAGGTTATTATGTAACTCGTTTATGGTCAATGGAGAACGAATGTAATCGTACGTATCTGGATCCAGTTGCACATATTATCCTAAATTGTAGGAGAAGTCAAGATCAAAGAGCAAGATTTTGGGATCGGTTATTAGACAGCATGCCACTGGAATTTTATTCATATTTTTTACAAATGGATGATGAAGATATGCTTGATGTTCTTTTTGGGAAAATTACCGCACTATCCAATGAGTTTGTAGATGACTTCATGTTACGATCAGCCTATTATATAGACGGTTGCGTCCGAGATACTGTACTGATTATAGTTAGCTAGTTTTGTTTTGTAATTTTATTTATTTATTTAATTTTGTTGTAAATTTACATTTTAATCTCCCATGGAGGAGGCAAATAAAGAATTTAACTCACTCACTCACTCACTCACTCACTGACTCACTCACTCACTCACTGACTCACTCACTCACTCACTCACTCACTCACTCACTCACTCACTCACTCACTCACTCACCCACCCACCCACCCACCCACCCGCCCGCCCGCCCGCCCACCCACCCACCCACCCACCCACCCACCCCAACTTCAATAACTTCAATAAGAGTAGCACATAAGCAAAGCTGAAAAACCCATAGCTCTCGGCAAAAAATGGCTCTTGTAAAAGCTTGATGTGTAATTACCGATTGCCGTTGTAACATGTCGTAAATACTTTGATCATACTGCAATTTAAGATCAGCCATTTTTCGATTTCGATCTTCCTTGAAGGTCTCGATGAGCTCCTTGTGATTTTCTTTTGGAGCTGTTTGTAAGACTTGTTTCTGATAAGCCTTGTATTGTCGATATTGGATTTTCACCGTGTCGTGAAATTGTTTCTTAATTCGCACTTCTTGTTGCTACAAAGTCAAAAAAGAACAGGGTTAAGTTAATTTTGAAAAAAAAAAGTAAGAGTGTTTGCTATGTAAGCAGTGTTTTGGATAGAATAGAATGATCAGTGGAGTGAAGCAGAGCAGAGCAGAGCAGAGCAGAGCAGAGCAGAGCAGAGCAGAGCAGAGCAGAGCAGAGCAGAGCAGAGCAGAGCAGAGCAGAGCAGAGCAGAGCAGAGCAGAGCAGAGCAGAGCAGAGCAGAGCAGAGCAGAGCAGCGTGGAGTGGAGCAGCGTGGAGTGGAGCGGAGTGGAGTGGAGTGGAGTGGAGTGGAGTGGAGTGGAGTGGAGTGGAGTGTGGAGTGTGGAGTGTGGAATGTGGAGTGTGGAGTGTGGAGAGTGGAGAGTGGAGAGTGGAGAGTGGAGTGGAGTAAAGTGGAGTGGAGTAAGAAATACTAATTTTAATGACTTATATTGCGCATTCTACATGACGAGATGATAGAATGCGCAAAGTGGAGTGACTGTATACTAACTTTTAACGTCTTTGGTTGTTGTTTTTGTTCCATCATATGCCTTCGTTTCAGATCCAGTTCAGTACGTTTATTGTACTCCATTTGGTTGGTCCATTCTGTCGATTGTTGCGTCTTTTGATGATCCAAACGCATCTTTTGAATCATTTCCAAGTGACGAAACTCCATCTCTTGCGTGCATTCGTGATGACGCACCAACATCGCGTGAGCTTGGTCCTTCTGATTTCCTAGCTTGTCCATTTCCTGTAACGAGAATTAAAAAAAAACGTTTGCATGGTGAGGTGTGAAACATACGTGTTATTTCAAAAACGAGCTCAAGTGTTTGATGTCCAAGTCCTTGGGGAACACAACTGCTGCAGTCGAAGGTTAACCCGGTTAGACGGGGTTAGTACTTGGATGGGTGACCGTCCAGGTCTGGGAATGACCTCGTTGTCGAGCTTGGAACTCATGTGAGTAGAGTTGTAGTTTATTTCTCCTGTGCTTCGAGGGTTTCTCGGGTTTTCCTCCCACCGTAAAATCAACACCTAACATCTTAGCTGTGATCCGTGGTCTGAACTGTGTCGTATGGGGGCTGCCTGGAGCACCTTTGATATGCCTCGACACGACCATGTTGATCTGCGTCCTTCGTAATTCAGCCGCTGGCTGCAAGTAAGGATGATTAGCGTAATAATAATAATAATAATAATAATAATAATAATAATAATAATAATAATAATAATAATAATCTGAATAATAATAATAATAATAATTTTACCTCTCGTAATAATTTTCCTTCCAGTTCGTGTCTGTGTAAGATCTGTTGACGTCGAAACTTCCTGATTTCAGACTCCAGATAATCTTTGTGTTCTTTCAGTTTAGTCTGCGTGAATTGTTGTTGGTCAGCAGCAACCTTACCTTTTTCATTGCGGTATTTTGATTGGTCTATTCTACCTTCGCGAAGATCCTGTAGGAATTGACAAAGACATAATGATTAAAAAGAGATTTTTTTCTATGTGGCGTAACATAGGTTCAAAAATGATTTCTACTGATCATATATACAAAACATTTTCTATTTTATCATCTGGTAATTCAGAATTTAATGTCCTTCTCCGAGAACGTTTACTCATATCAAAAATAAATCCATCACTTAATGCTAATATTAGATCCTTTCCTTTAATGTTATTCTGACTTCTCACCTTCGCGGGTGACTCTTCACTTCTGAGGTCTCCCTCATCTATTATTCTCCTATCACATCTATTTTTGTAATTGCGTAGGTATAAAGCTGAGACATTTTTGTAAATATTTATCACTCTGATGATGTCGCTGGTTAGTGACGAAACGTTAGTTCTTTATTAAAAATTTTTTTATCATGCTTACTTACGACTTTTGATTTTATTATGGCTTTGTTACGAATTATTTGCTGGGCAATAATTTTTATAACAAGATTACGATTCCCGCCTGGTATCTCGATTGCTACGATCATATATACATTCTTAATTATAGAATTATTTACTATCGGTAGAAGCATTCCTAAAATATCGTTGCAATATATTCCTCAAGTTGACCAATTTCATTTGATGAAAATCATTGCTAACTTCCTGTTTTGAATTTGATTGGTTCCTGGTTTTTAAACAACCAATAAGAAACAGGATTATTTGCCAAACACCAATCAAATTCAAAACAGAATTCAAAACAGGAAGTTGTCAACGAATGTTATCAAACGAATTGTTCAACTTGACGAATATATTGCAACAATATTTTACGGAATGCTTCTATTGCCACAACAGTACTATTGTGATATGTTTTTCAATCCTCGCATGCACTTAAAACGTTTATTGACTGTATGAGCTAGGCAATAAAGCTAAAATAAAGAGATCTTGAGTGGTACGCTGAACAAAAAAGTTGTTTGAACACGAGCAAATTTCGCATTGATTACTCAAAATATGGCGGATTCAATATTTTTGTAGCATAACTACCAACCTTGTACCCAGGACCATTTGTAGGGAACTGGGCCAAGATGGCGGGAACAAATGGCCCTGGTGGAACACCGCTGCCGAACGTTTGCGCATGCGTGATTCCGATAAAGTAAACATTGCAAGAGAAGTGGGAACTAGCCGTGGCGGCAACAACCAGACAGTGAAGACTATTCATTTGTGTTTAAAAAAAAGGGTAAAGAAAATTACGAAGGGGTAAATTCAGAATATGTTACAATATTGACAAAGAAGCCATGCACAAATTACCTGCCTTATCTTTTTGGTAGTATGCTTATAATTTTAACTTTTGTGTCGGGCTCTCGGACCAGTCCAAATATTTCAGTGTTTTCCCGCTCTTTTTCTGAGACCGAGCTCGGACGTCGCACAAGCGCAAAACGTTTGGCAGCGGTGTTCCCTGGTGGAGGCTAGGCTATCTCAGCCTCTGATTGGTCAAGAGATTATGGCGTAAATCAGACGGTTTGATTTTGTATTTTTTTTAAAAATTGTATTTTGACCTTGTCGGTTATTCCTGCACACGGCACGGGAAATTATATTTTAAACCATGCAATAATTAGGTGTAATTAGGTATAATTACTGTGTAAAGAACTGAGTTCTAGTTAATAAAATGCGCAATATACTGCGCATTTTGAGCTAGCCTCCACCAGGGCCATTTGTTCCCGCCATTTTGTTTTATTCGGCATCTTGGCCCAGTTCCCTACAAATGGCCCTGGGTACGAGGTTGCATAACTACTTTCCTGAGTATTTTTTTTATCTTTCGGTGTTTCTCGACCCCTAAATACATATAAAATGTTTGTCAAAGAATTTTTGTATCAATTACCTTTTTAAATTTACTTTTATTATTCTTGTAGGCTGTCTTCTGCTTCGTCACACAAGCTTTCATCTCGCTCTCTTGATACTCTTTGATTTGTTTCGTTAATTTCTTTTCATCTGTCGTGAATTGTTTCAACTTAGAAAAAGATAAATAGCACAAGAATGTTAAGTTAATAACATAAACAACGTAAACATTTGATGCGCTGGCCATTGTGACACTTTGCCTTGGGAAAATGGGCGGACATTGCACTGTTCTACAATACTCAGCCATTGTTCTATAATACTCAGCCATTGTTCTACAACACTCAGTCATTGTTCTACAATACTCAGCCATTGTTCTACAATACTCAGCCATTGTTCTACAATACTCAGCCATTGTTCTACAATACTCAGCCATTGTTCTACAATACTCAGTCATTGTTCTACAATACTCAGTCATTGTTCTACAATACTCAGTCATTGTTCTACAATACTCAGTCAATGTTCTACAATACTCAGCCATTGTTCTACAATACTCAGTCATTGTTCTACAATACTCAGTCATTGTTCTACAATACTCAGCCATTGTTCTACAATACTCGACCATTGTTCTACAATACTCAGTCATTATACAATACTCAGTCATTGTTCTACAATACTCATCCATTGTTCTATAATACTCAGCCATTGTTCTACAATACTCAGCCATTGTTCTACAATACTCAGCCATTGTTCTACAATACTCAGCCATTGTTCTACAATACTCAACCATTGTACAATACTCAGCCATTGTACAATACTCATCCATTGTACAATACTCAGCCATTGTTCTACAATACTCAGCTATTGTTCTACAATACTTAGCCATTGTTCTACAATACTCAGCAGTAGTGTAGAATATGAGGCTATGGGGCCACTTTTTATTATTTTGCCAAAAACTGCCTCAAAATGTTAGAATTTAACGGGGGATGATGTTTGAAAGGGCAGACTTTTTTTCTCTCTTTTTTCCCCTTTTTATATTTTAAGGATGGATCATGACGTTTTTCCTGAAAACACCCAAAGCGATCAGGGTTGTGGTTTTGACACACCCTACTTACTCCCCGATTTCTCTTCAGATACTTTTGTCTTGTGTTGGTACACATGTTTTCCCACAGTTACACCACCAGATAACAGTCCGAGACATGGTATGTACGGCGTGATTATGGCTACAACTTTACCAACATCACTTTTTAACAGTTTGTCCTTTTGTAATTCGTTGTCTAACACCTCAGAGCTTTCCACAGCGTCCAAACCACCGAGAACATTAGAGAACCTACTGATTAGCATATCAGTCAGGAATTCGTTAGCTTTTTCCATTCTTTTGGTTTCATATTCAGCGTACAGCTTATCCACAACCTTTACCGACGCTTTTCTGATGTAGCTGACTGACTGAGTTATTTCACCATCCTCTGACAGTTTTATCAGCTCACTTCTTTTCTTGTTGGTGTCATCGGTTGGTGGGGGTGTTGGGCTGGTCTCCTCAGTCTTTTTAAGATCATTGACGAGCTCATCGACGAGGTTGGGGATTTCAGTAGGTATTTCCGTTTCTGGTTCTCCAACAGATGTCTCGGCTGGTTCTGCAGCGGGTGCCTTGATTTTTTTCCCAGCTTTCACCGTTTTAGTTTTCCTCTCAGCCATCTTACTATAGATCAGATTTTGGGACAACCACCTTATACGCGTACGGATGCCTTAACATAATCTCAAGCCTAGCGTATTTGTTCTTTTTTAACTTTTCAGTTATCCCCATAACCTCATCACGGTCTAAACCACCCAGGTAGTCATCAGTGATGACCTTCATATCAGTTTTGTTGGGGTTGTAGAACGTTACCAGCTTACTGATATTCTCCCTGTAGGGTTTTGTAATAGCTGTTAGCTGTTGTGTGATTACGATAGTTGAGAGATTGTAGTGCCGGGCGCTGAAGGCTAATTTAACCAACTCACTTGTTCTGTTTTTTACGGGTTGTCCACTGGCACAGTCGTCGAGGACTATCAATGTTTTGGATCCCTTAAATATTCGAACAATATATTCTAGTACAATTTCAACGTCGTCCTGACTACAACCCACAGCGATAAAGTCCGGGTCGGAAGTGTATTTCCAGGTGGTGTAGGTTTCGTTCCAGCTGAACGTTGGACAGAGCAGAACGATGTAGTCAAAAAACCTGAGGTATTCATCTTCTAACATCTTTAGGAGATACCAGGTTTTTCCACAACCTGTCATACCAACGATCAACATATTGAATGGGTGGTCCATTTAATACTGGATTGATTTTAGGTTTTTGTTTACCATGTTTACCAAACCATCACTCAGCACAAAGATCTGACAGACTACGTTAGCCACAGTCACCTTCTTAGTAATCTCGATCAGGACTCCAGACTGTGTGTTAACAATTCTTTTTCCAGTTCCAACACTGTCGCGGTCCTCAATACTTCTCAGGTCAATCGCCAGAGCGAAGGCGTCCTTATAGAACTTCTGGATTGTCATAAACTGATCTGTGTTTTCCTTTCCACCAAACAGTCTCTTAGCTTCATCATAGAACCGACTCTTTGGGATCCCCTGACTGAAGACAGCGTTGGGTACACCCTCGATTGTTAGCTTAACACTCTCAATGTTTGGGTAGACGTATTTCTCACTATCAGTTCGGATCTTATTTGTGAACATCATAACGATCCCTTTCATAGACTTCCGTGGGAGGTTAATGTGTTCGTTGATCAGGGTTGATCCAGCCAACCATTCAGTTGACTTCATCAGCGTGACGTGTTCGTAGGATAACGATCGACCAGCTGTGTACAACGACGTTATTTCACTGGCGATGTCGGTGTTATCAATCGTCTCATACTCCAGTTCGAGGTTTTCCAGTGTGTACCCATCAACGGTCTCACTTGACTGGGCCACCATGATGTCACTCGCTTTCGGTAGGCTAATGACATAGCGGAAGTTGTTGTACATCTCAAAGGGAGCATAGAGTCCGTGGTCCCCGAGGATCTTATCCAATCTCACCTTCATCCTCACTCCATGAATTGTGAGCATCAGAGCGTCAGCTGCCTTCTCAGCGTCCCCAGAGGAGGCCCCACTGTCGTCCTTAGACATCAACTTTCTCAGGTTTTCTGGACCAATCCCATATCCAACCATCTGATCCCTCACACTCTTCGGTAACCAGAGATCCCTGTACACACCGAGGACACTTTCACCTGTATTGTCGTAAACAGTTTCGCCGGCTAGCTTAACAACCAACCTTTCAACCAAAAGCCTGGAGAGATTGTTTAGGAACCACGACTTGGTGTTCATGTTTTTGAAGTCGAACAATAGGTGAAAGCTACCCGGGACCAAACAGCTATCAGGTTTTAGCTTTGGTATGTTGATGTAGAGGTCCTCACCAGGGTTGACTTTGTTGGGGTTCATGGTGATCGTATGTCTTGTCCTACTCCCCTTGATCTCCGACATTCTCGCCCGTCTGAATCCAGGTAACAGCTCTGTCTGACTTCTGTTGACCATATACTACATAACAGGTTTTATTTTCTGTTTTTCCAGTAGTCATACAAGAACCACGTCATAGCTATGGCTAAAACCCACAGATTGTTGGCTAACCATGCTATTCCTTTTGCTCCCCAAGTCAGAACCTGTGCTATCACACTGAACAGTGGTGCTAACAGAGGTCCCAAACTCTTACCCAGATTAGCAAGTGCCTTAGCGAAACCACCAACGGCTCTGGCTCCCCCCGAGACAACCCCCCTAGCGGCAACGACTATTGTGGTTATGATCCCAGCTATGGTGATGGCTATGGCAGACAAACCAACCATATTCTTTTTAGCCCACTTCTTAAAACGTTCCAACCTATTCAGGTCATTGTTTTCCACTTCATTTTCTAAGATAGACAAAACATCAATGTGTTGGGGGGCGTCATCGATCCTAATTCTTATTGTGTCCGCCTTCATTTTCGCCACTTCGCTGAACTTCTCAAACAGCTGCTTCCTACGGGGGTCTTCCTCACCAGCCGCTTGTTCTCTGTAGTGGTCGGCTTCTATTTCAAGAAGCTCAATCTTTTGTACACTTGTGCCCTTTGGTTCAAGCATTCCTATAAATTCTCTTACTTCCTGCTCAGTTAGGATTTCTCTAGCCTGTTCCCGTAAGTCCTCCTTTCTTTCCTCAAGTATTCTCTCACTCTCTGATCTGACCTGTGAGGTTATGTCGTTCACGACTTCCTGAGAGGTTGTGGGGTCGTTGTTAACCTTTTCAACAGCCCCTGAGACTTTTTTGAGGTGTTCCTTTTCAACCTCCCTTAGCAACTTCTTGAAACTCTCAACGGCTTCTCTATTACTTTTTCCCTCATTATACACAAACTTACCATTCTCAAGTTTTCTAACTCTCTCATTATTAAACTTCAGTCCGATAAGCTTTCCTGTTTTCTCACTATAAACATGACTGACACCTAACAACAATTCACTAGATTTCTTACCATCCCCCTTATTTACCTGTATTCCAAGCGTATCCATGATGAGTTTTTTCTTAATCTCTGTAACATGTCTCTCATGTGCCCTAGAACCACTGTCGAGACTAAAGCTACTGTTGGGGCGACTAGTCTCTTCTGTTACGTGGGTTATACCATCCCCAGCAGACGTCTGACCTATCGTTACCGTTCCCTGATCTTCGTCGGTGAGGCTTGTCTCGTCAGTATCTTCTTCTTCCTCTTCCCTCTCCTTTTCCTTGTCGAGATCATTCATTTCAAAGTCCTCCCCCTCAGCCATTATATACTAACCTATGTACAGCTCAAGCAGGACAGCTCCAATCCCAGTCGGCCGACCTACCGAATGATCATTATTCCCACAAACCCTAAAGGTCATCTTACCATAAACACCCTTACGAATCTCAGCTTTCGACTCAATGTCTGTGTAGTGCTGTACACTCCCTTTCAGACTTTGCTCAGAGGTTATCGGAAGAGTACCAATCAGATCACTCCTCCTCCCATTGTCCAGACTTCTCTCACTCTCAACAGCGTCACACGAGATCCTGACATACCTCAACCCTCTGTTGATGTCCACCTGATTTGGACTGTTCGTCCACCCACCACCACCGACATCTATCACATCGTTCTCACCAAACCCTAAAAGAAGACCCATCTTCCCAAGTTTCAGCTTTTCAGACGTTTTCACTTTAGAAGTTCCGTTGTAAACATTCTTTCCGAACTCAACCGTCCCCAGCAGACCCCCGGCTAGGGTCTTAAGGAACGTCTCTACCGCGTCAAAGTCGAAATAACCTTCAGGAGCGGATGTCTCAACACCATCAAACGACACCTTATCGTTCAGACCTGACACCACATTGTTATAGTTCCAGTATACCGTCGCTTTCTTCAGCATCACCTGTGGTCTTGGACCTGTCACCATGATAGGTTGTTCGAAGTAGACAGTCTTCTCACCATTTTCAATGAATAATGTTAACCTCATTACCCGGATATACATTAACCCAGGTTTTGTACGTCACTCTCGGGTATCCATGAGTTGTGCTTGCTATCATAACCCAACCACTTGACCAACACCATCTTCTTTCCCGCGACTCTCTTCCTCCTCAACACCTTCTCAACCCTATAAACGTCATCCTTCTTATCCACCGGCGACAACTCCTCCTCATAGAACTTCCCAATAATCGGCTCACCCTCAGCGTCCTCTATCTCGTAAACGTTTGGATCACCACGGATGACCTTTGTAATCCTGAAGATTTCCTCAGTGAAGTTAGCCTCATAACCCTTTGTAAATACACTCTTGTACTTTGACACCCTGACAGTGTCTCCGACCCTGAACTTGGGTAAGGGGTGATCACCAAAGTGATGACCGAACAACGTATTCCAGACCTGATTCTCGTTTGACTTACTCACGTCCTTGGGCTTCAGCATAACGACACTGTGTTTTGTGTTGTTATAACCCTCAACGAGATCACCCAAAACATCAATCCACCTATAAGTCCCCTTGGTGTAGAAATACTTCCACATAGCAGTCTTAAGTGTTCTGTTGAATCGTTCGACGACTGCTGCTTTCTTGTCCGAAAACGTACTGAAGTACTCAACACCTCGTTCCTTCAGTAGGTTTTTCACACCAACGTTATAAAACTCCTTCCCGTCGTCGAACTGAGCCAGGTCGGGGTAATCACCAAAGCGACCTCTAAACTGTTTCAACAGCTTATCCACAGCCCCGGTCATGTTTTCCGTGTCCTTCCTGTAAACGGGGACGGCGAAAGCATACCTACTCAGAATCTCAACAGCGGTCAAAATCCAGTAATACCCCTTATTCTGGTTCTTATACTTCCCCATATCAACCAGGTCCATCTGTATCTGTTCACCGAGGTGGCTGACGAACGTCTGTCTGAACTTATGTCTCCTCACAACCGGCCTATACCTAGTGTATGTGTCTTGTGTTTTCAGCCAGTCCCTCACTGCCTTCCTACTCACATCAAGACCTTCTCCCACTGCCTTCTGGTACAACCGTTCAGCCGACTGATACCCTGTTTTCGGATTATACCATATATCTCTCAATTCCTGTTCCAGCCCAACCCCCGCGTCCATATAACCTAACCTATGATATATGGATAAGACCCTGAGGGAGTTCTTCACAAAATACCCATACGCCGATAGAACTAAGTTTATAACTGATTCAATCTTCGGTCAGTCAGAGCCTGGTGTGTTCTTTGGACCTGTCGGTGACTCATACATCTACACTGGTGACGCGGAGTTTAAGAACAACAAAGACCACACCAAGTACTTAACAATAAATAAACCACCGCCCAGATTTCCGAAGGCGTGGCTTGGTGGTGGCCACGTTCAAACACTTTCAAAGGGGAAGCGACACAGATCAATGTATAAAACACATGGGTCATATTATTACTATGATAATTTTCCAGTGGAATACGTTCTGAATTACCCAGTCAATAAATTCAGGGTTTATGTGAATGAGGCAGAGTATTTTCAAAGTGACCTCCCACCGTTAGATATAAAAACTTCCTCACACTCCAAATGGGACCTAAAAGAGAAGTATTACCAGGCGCTTGTGGGGACGTACGTCGCTACATATGCTTCTGGGGTGTCGTTACTTCATCTAACACCCAGTGATGACGTTCCACCGGTAGTTACGTCACTTTTGAGATTTCGTCTGTATTTCACAATAAAAAGAATTATGAGAGAATTTGATGTGAAATCAGACTCAGAAATAAGTGACATTATGAGAAGCTATGGTGCAACATTCTTGATGGAAAACGATAAGGCGCCGAGATGGACGTGGCAGGAGGTAGAACACACGGAAGACCCCGAGCACTCAGTAACAGAGTGGAAAGGAACCAGGAGGTTAAGAGACGTTAGTGGAGATTTTAAGAAATTCGTACCAAAGACGAGTGATGGTTTAACCTCAAATGGTCTCCTACTCCTGAATCAGAGCATAGAGGCGTTTATTTATTCCATTCTTGGTGCTCAGGCAAAGACAAAACAGAGCGTGTATGGTGATAGGGCGAGTGCATTGGAGACTCAGAAAGTGTTTAGGCAACTGGTTAAGGATAGTATTATCAACTACAACACAGCTACATGGATAAACAATATGAATAGAGCGGTGACAGACACGAATGTTGTCCTAAATCTGGCAGTCTCACCAAGTCTTTGGCTGTTACCATCCAACCTTATAATTCTTAAAAATCCAATCGCTGGCTACAACAACAAACTACAGGTTGCAAATGACAGTATGAGGTTCGGTGTGAACCATGGTGTTAATTACTTTACGGCTCACATCAATCCAGACCCCAAAAAAACTCATCAGGATGGTGGGAATCATCTTGATTCACTAGACAACACCCGACCCCTGGAGCCCACACCAACCGACCAAAGCCCAAAGACAGCCACACCAACCCCAAAGAAGGCACAACGCCCCGCCGGTCAGGACGGGGGACCAGACAATGAGTTGGGAATCCTATTGGTCCTAACAGCTGTGTCTGGGTATCTGTTCAGTAAATACGTCCTATAGTATATGAGTCTGTTTTATGGTTACAGCAAACCGGAAAAAGGAGCCCCTAGTCAGATCACTAAGCAACTCAGCAGTGATCTAAAGCAGCTCAACAATAAGCTAAAAGCTTACACGGAAACCCACAACCACAGAGTCATTTTCGACCTGAACGTAACCAGAGCCAGTAAAAACGCGATCTCCAAACTCCCTCCCTTTATTGAATACATAGAAGACAAAAACGGGGGGGTTTACTCAGCCATGTTTTGGAGACCCCCAAGTATCAACCCACAGCTAAACACTGCCGGCGACCACCACTTCATTCACCCTGAGATGACGATAAGAACAGTCTTCCACGTTAGCATACCCAGACTCATGTTCGTCGACGTTTCAGTTTTTGCTGTGGTAAAGAGGAACAGTGTGAGACCTAAGGATAAGTTGAATGAGTGGGAAATGATTGTTACCAATAATGGTAAAAGCGGTCCTGGTAAAAGCTTTGGGTTTAAGGCTGGAGTAAGTGACAAACTGCTTGTGGAAGGGTCATCACCGGCTAAGTTTTACGAGTGTACTATCCCAGCGAAGTTCATTGGGAAGAAGATCCTGATATCTGCCCACTGGCTATCCGGAGTTAGAGTGTCACACGTCAGGATAAATGGTGAAATGCTGAGGGACTCATTTTTCATGAGTAACATCGGACAAATAGGAACACCTTATCTGAATGTGTTTGGGTTAAACCGTCTTAGGAAGTATTATTCAGACATCAACTTCTACGGTATGAGAATCGTGGAGGGTCGTCTGGGGGGTCCTGACATTGAGAAGATCTGTAAGGAGGTTATGGTTGAATATGACCTGTAATTAGAATGGGGAAAAAGAGGAAAAGCGTCGTTAGCTTCAACCACATTGGTAAAAACCTCCAATCGGCTGAAGTGGACAAACTAACCCGACTCTATTCGTATTATCATAGGCTAGCGACCTGTTACAAGTGGAAACACACCCGACTGAAGAGACTGAAGATGATCCTCGAGACGGTCTCTATTGGGTTGACCGTGGTTGGGGGAATAGCCGGTGGTGTCACAGCTAACCCACTGATCCTCGGAACCATAGCCGGTCCTGGCGTCCTGATCCAAGGATACATGACCAAGTCGAGAATGCCTGGCAGACTGGAAAACTGCGAGTTCGCTCACGTTAGCTACCACAAGGTTCTAACACAAATCAGAAGCTTCCTACGTGGGGTCCAGTACGATGAGACTGTCTTCCTATCCGACGTCCGTGTACTCGATGACATTGTGACTGAGGTCTGTCCACATTCCGACAGTATGATCACACGGTACCATAGGACCTATGAGCCTGCCGGGCCTGGCGGACCTGACTGACGGTCTCTGGTATGTAGACGTCTCGGTCATCCACACGAGCCATCCAACCATGAAACCCGCTAGGGATCTCACTGGGGGCGTCGACCACCTCCGACTCATCCGGACCGAAGTCTTCCCAGTCGAGACCAATCACCTTAGTCCCCTTCTTCCGAACCATTACAACCGTCTCTTCCACATACCTTTGTATCTGCTCTAGGTAATCCTTAGTAACACCGGCTTCACATTTTCCGACCTGTTACAAGTGGGAACACACCCGACTTAAGAGACTGAAGATGATCCCCGAGACGGTCTCTGTTGGACTGACTGTGGTTGGGGAGATATCCGGCAGTGTTACAGCTAACCCACTGATCCTCGGAACCATAACCAGTCCTGGCGTACTGGACCCACAATTCAGCTGAGCCTGTCGGGCCTGGCGGACCTGACTGACGATCTCTGGTATGTAGACGTCTCGGTCATTCACACGAGCCATCCAACCGTGAAATCCGCTAGGGGTCCCATTGAGTGCACCGACCACCTCAGACTCATCCGGACCGAAGTCCTCCCAATCGAGGGTAATCACCTTAGTCCCCCCAGAGGCTATGTCCTCAGTCATCTCCTCCATATACCTCTCCACACACCTGAGGTAATCCTTAGTTACACCGGCTTCACATTTCCGACCTCTCCTGAGCATTCGGTCGTAGCAGGTGTCAACCGAGGCTTTCAGGAATAGTAGGACATCAGGGGTTGGGAGTAGATTGTTTAGTGAGTGGAAGACCTGGGAATACTCAGAGAACTGTTCGTCAGTTATCCACCCATTACGCCAACAGTTCTTAGCGAAAACCATACAGCTGTGATGTGTTCGCTCTATGATCACATTCCTCCCTTCGTTGATTAACTCCAAAGCCTCTAGGTAGGTGTCGACCCTCTCACCGAGGAACCAGGTCTCCATCTCATACGCCCACCTCCCAGGGTCGGCGTAAAACCTTTCGAGGTATGGATTATCATCAACTGGCTCCTCAGCAAGGTAATAACCATTTCTTTCAGCGAATGGTCTCACGAACGTTGTCTTTCCCACACCGATGTTTCCGTCGAGGGTGATCAGCCGAGCACCGAGCTTTGTTTCGGTCATTATACCTCAGGTATACGGTACGACTTTAAACCTCCTGTATTTTATATGAAGATTCCAAAGAGACTTAGACGACCCATACTGACCGTCTTCCACGGACTCAGAAGAGCTATCGGGGTGATGAGACATTGTGTTAGAAGAAACCGTAGAGGAGAGTACTACGTGACTGAGTCTGTTGTTGTCTGGCCGACGGTCTTAGAAACCCCTACAGATGACCTCACAGACTTCCCACAAGCAGCCTCAGAGATCCTTACGGATGGTCTCACAGACTTCCCAGAGACGACCTCAGAGATCCCAGCCGACGGTCTCACAGATTCCCCAGAAACGACCTCAGAGATTCCTACAGATGACCTCACAGATGAAACATAGGTTAGTGTATAGATGGCTGACGTAGTACCTGAAAAAACCTCGGAAGTCCCTAAGGTGACATCAGTGGTTAAGACGGAAAGGGTTAAGGATCCGAAACGGGTGGAGGCTGGTAAACGACTGGCTCAGATATCGAAGGCAGCCAAGGAGAGGAAAGCCAGAGAGCGGTTGGCGGCTGAGATTGGTTCGGGAGTTGGTGGTGGTCGATCAGCTTATTATGGTTACATAATCGGAACCGTTGGGTTGGTTATCGGTGGGGCCTCGCTTTATTACACTATGAGGCAGGAGAAAAGGGAGGTTCAGAGACTGAAAACCATTGATGAGGAGAAGGTAATGGAAGGAACTGTCGAGCCACAGAACCCCGTTCAGACCTCCCCGGTTTTAGACACCTTTGATGAGTGAAATATGTGTTAGTGTATAATGACCGACCGAAAAGAACTGATGAACGAGCTCTACGACGCCCTCCTGATTACGGGTGGAGCTGTGGCGGTCTCCATGGCTTCGAGGAAGATCCTGAAAGAACCTTTGGGCACTCCTGAGTCGGTGAGGGGCACTGTTAGGCTGGCTCTAGCCGTTGGAATTAGTACAGTTGTGGTTGGATATGCCCAGTCGAAGGGGTACCTGCCGGTTGACCCTTTTTCAAAGCCCAAGTAGCCTAAGGGGGTTCCGTATCCGGTGGTTACTATGAGCGTGGAGGTTGAGACACGTTGGCTGCCCCCTATGTCCAGAGGAGAGAGGAATGTGTGGGATGCTTTACGCGCTGTTGGGATTGAGGCGGTTAGGGAGAAGACTTTTGATGGGTTAGTGGGGTTGGGTGGTGGCCTTTTGAGGTATGACTTCGCGGAGCCTCTCAGCGATGGTACTTTTTTACTGATTGAGTATGATGGTGAGCAACATTTTGGCCCTTCCACTTGGTCTGGTAAGTTTACTCAGGAAGAGGCAGAAAGACGTTTTAGGGTACAGAAGATACACGATCGGATGAAAGACGAGTACGCCAAGGACAACGGTCATTACCTAGTCAGAATTCCGTATTGGGAAAGACGTAACATCCGTTCCATTATTGGATCTTTGTGATGAATTGTATTATGTGTGATTATATATGGCTAGTGTGCTTGCTGGTGGACTGTTTAACGCCTTGGCCTTCGCGGGTGCTGGATTCCTGTTTTCAAAGTTAAACCACACCGGATATGAAGCTGAGATTAAGAGACACAACCACGCCCTTGAGCAGCTGACCAGGGCGAAGGAGAAATGGTATGAGAGTGAGGTGGGTAAGAAGGATAGGATACAGAGGTTGAGACAGGAACTGTCTGACGCCAACGCTGACATCAACACAACGAATCACACCCTGGATCTGCTGAAGGATAGATTGAGACAGGCTGAGGTCGTCGGGTCGTCCCGGTCAGGGCCTGAGCTGTCTGACTATTACAAACCATCGGGTGAGATGAAAGAGTATCAGACCCTGTTTATTGGATCTGTTGGTCTGGTTGGTGGGTATCTGATGTCTAGGTTTGTTTTGTAGGGGGTTAAGGAGGTCTGTTAGGGTTTGGTTATAATGTCTGTTTACTGGTCGGACTTACCGGAGGGGCTGAGGGATTTGCCGTCTTCAAGCGTTGAATGGGTTTGTGAGCAGATGGGGATTGAGTTAGCACCCCCAACCTGGGATCCACCCAGACGTAGCACGAAGTTGTGGTGTGAGGATTGTTCTAGGTTCCGTGTGAAGGTGAGCACTGAGATGTATTCCTGTCCAGGATGTGGTGATACGGAGTATGGATATGTTGTTGGGAGATATCGGGCGGCCGGTCGTAGAAGTGAGCATTCGAGGGGTGGTTGGATGAGGAAGAGACTCGCCAGAGTTGTCAGGGACACAGCCGTTGACGTTGTCCTAGCCGACTTCTCCGAGGTTCTTCGGGTGATGAGAAGTAAGGGTTTGATAAGAGGCCGTAATGTGTCCAGATACAATTATTACATCATCAGACTGTGTTCAAGAAGAGGGATTGGGTTACTGGGTGGTCTAAAGGATCTTAGGGAGGGGAAAACGAAGGACTTGTTTGACGGCAATCTGTTCGGAATTGTGTATAAGGAGCTTGGCTGGGATCATACCACGGACAGGTTCTACACTGAGTGGCTGGAGAAACACCTAACGGAATGTGATCACCCCTGTTATAACGATGGACCCAGGTGTTATGATCCACCAGGACGACGACTTAGACCCTGACATGTTTGACTATCCTGATGATGTGGACTCCCGTCTCTACGAAAGAATAATCGGTTATGACATAAATCAGTTAGACAGAGCCCTGAGGGGTAAAACTAAGTCGTTCAGCTGTGCTGTGGTGAGTCAGGGTCCGCTGGAACAGGTAAACGCTCTTAGGGATGATGTGGTACGGCTGCTGCGTCGAGAGCTGGCTGAGATGAGGGGGTTGAAGTTCGCTGAAACGTTGGTTGTGACGCTTGAGAAGGAGGTGCCCGGTGGGACAACCTATAAGACGGCTCACTTCAACAGCCACATCAAGACCATAATCAACGAAGGTGAGATTGGTCAGGACGTTGACGTCGCGAATGAGGAGGTGGTGGTTGGGATAGCCCGATGGATAAGTGAGGGATCTAGCTGGACAGTAGACTCAGTGGACGGTCACTACGTTAATCTGACTGTGTACAGTCCACTGGAAGGCTCGTCATACGTCAACCTCCCGGAGGAGCTGAGACATAGTCGGAAGGGGTTGATCAATGTTAAGAATAGTGATGATAGGTGTTTTATGTGGTGTCATCTAGCTCATAAGTTTCCTGTCTCACAGCACCCACAAAGGGTGTCTAAGTACCGGGACCATGTTAACGACTTGGATTACAGTGGAATCAGCTTCCCTGTGAGCCATAGACAGTACAACCGGGTGGAGAAACAGAATAAGATACGTATCAACGTCTTCGGTTATGAAAACGGACTAACCTTTCCGGTTTACGTATCAGAGGAGAGATTCACCGACCTCATGAACCTCCTGATCATAACCAACGGGGACAACAGACATTACGTCCTCATCAGGGACTTTGATAGGTTTATGTACAACAAAACAAAACATAAAAGGAAAAAACACTTCTGTGTTTACTGCCTCCAATGTTTCAGTTCAACAGAGGTTTTGGGTAGGCATAAGGTTGTGTGTATCAGTGTGAATGGTAAACAGGCTGTTAGGATGCCTGACCCCGGTAAGAACGTGTTGAAGTATAGTAACTTTCACAAACAGTTAAACGTTCCGTTTGTTGTGTACGCTGACTTCGAGGCAATCACGGAAAAGGTCGACAAACCGAAGGTGTCGGAGTCAAAACGAAAGGAGAAAGAGAAGAAACCATACATGGAGAAGTATCAAAAACATACTGATTGTGGTTATGGGTATAAGGTTATCTGTTGTTACGACGATAGACACAGTAAGCCCGTCCAGGTGTACAGGGGCCCTAATGCTGTTAACAAGTTCATTGGAAAGATGCTGGAAGAGGTGGAGTACTGTAAGGGTATTCGAAAAAAGCACTTCAACCAGGATATGGTTCTAACTGATTCCGACAGGGTGGACTTCAGAGACGCTAACGGGTGTTACATCTGTGGTCGGGACTATGGGGAGAGGGATGTCAGGGTCCGGGACCATTGTCATGTGACAGGACGGTACCGGGGATCGGCCCACCAGCTTTGTAACAGAAATCATAGAATGACTGATAAAATACCAGTCATCTTACACAGCCTTAGGAGTTATGATAGTCATCTCATCATGGGAGAAATCGGAAAGTTCGGACAGGAAATTAATGTCATTCCGAATAATATGGAGAAGTACATGGCCTTCATGTTAGGTAAGAACCTTGTGTTTCTGGACAGTTTTCAGTTCATGAGTAGTTCATTGGAGAAATTGGTGAGGAATCTCCCGGGGGACGCCTTCAGATACACAGCTGAGGGGTTTGGTTTCCGGTCAGACTTGATGAGGACGAAGGGTGTTTACCCCTATGACTACATGGACAACTTCAGTCGGTTTGAGGAAACGGGGTTACCACCAAAGAGTGAGTTTTATAGCTTGTTGAATGATGGGGAGATATCAGACACTGATTACCAACACGCTTTGAAGGTTTGGGAGTCGTTTGGAATGAGAACCATGGGGAACTACCACGACGTGTACCTAAAATCAGATGTGTTGCTGTTAGCTGACGTCTTTGAGAACTTTAGGAAGACCTGTGTTCAGTACTATGGGTTGGACCCCTGTCACTACTTCACTTCACCTGGGTTGGCATGGGACGCTATGCTGAAGATGACAGGGATTGAGCTGGAGCTGATGACTGACATCGACATGTTCCAGTTCATCGAGAAAGGGTTGAGAGGTGGTGTCAGTTATATAGCCAATAGGTATGGGAAAGCAAACAACCCATATATGAAGGGGTATAGTGAGGACGAGGCTGTAAAGTACATAATGTATCTGGACGCCAATAATCTGTACGGGTGGGCGATGAGTCAGTGTCTTCCGACTGGTGGATTCAGGTGGATGAGTGAGGGTAATCTAAGAAACCTGGCCTGGGAACTTCCAGATAATGACAGCCGAACTGGAATGATACTTGAGGTTGATCTTGAGTACCCTCCTAAACTCCACGATCTACACAACGACTATCCGTTAGCCCCTGAGAGAATGGAAATACGGGAAGATATGTTGTCGGAGTATTGTTTCAAGATTAAGGAAAAGTTCGGCGTTAGCGTTGGTGGTGTCAGTAAGTTGGTAACCAACCTGATGGGGAAGGAAAGGTATGTCGTCCACTACAGAAACCTACAGCTATATGTCAGACTTGGGATAAGGGTGAAAAAAGTCCACAGGGTTTTGCTGTTCGATCAGTCCCCTTGGCTGAGGCAGTACATCAACTTCAACACGGTGAGGAGAACCGCCGCCAGAAACGACTTCGAGAAGGACTTCTTCAAGCTGATGAACAACAGCGTTTTTGGTAAGACGATGGAAAACCTGAGAAAGCGTGTGGATGTTCGATTGGTCACCAGTGAGAGAAAAATGTTGAGGTTGGCTTCCAAACCAACCTTCGTGTCTGCCAAAATATTTAACGAAAACCTTGTTGCCGTTCATAAGATTAAGGAAGTTCTGACGCTGAACCGACCGGCTTATGTTGGTATGTGTATTTTGGACCTATCAAAAACCCTGATGTATGACTTTCATTACAACTATGTGTTGGAAAAATACGGAAGTAGCGCTAAGTTGTTGTTTACAGATACGGACAGCCTGACATATGAGATTGAGGTGAAAGACGTTTACAAAGACTTCTGGGCTGATAAACATATTTTTGACAACTCGGACTACCCAGAGAGCTCGCCGTATCACAAGTCAAACAAGAAGGTTATTGGAAAGATGAAGGACGTGGCGGCTGGCGTTCCCATAACCGAATTCGTTGGTCTCAGAAGTAAAATGTATTCTTACCTAAAAGACAACGGAACAGGTATCAAAACCGCAAAGGGAATTAAAAAGAGCGTCACTGAAAAACAAATCAAACATAAACACTACAAAAACGTATTACTTGATAAAAAACAGGTGTTTCAAAAAATGAAAACCATTCGAAGCGTAAGACATGAGTTGGGTAGTTATGAGATAAATAAAGTGTCACTCTCATGCTTTGACGATAAAAGATATTTGCTGGAAGACGGGATTAGCTCATACGCGTACGGACACAAGAATATTTAATCAGAACCGACAGTCTATAGTAAACAAAGCAGTTCGAATGCTGATTGTAGCCAACAAAAACTGATTACAGCTGACAAAAGCCGACTATAGCTATCAGGAACTGATTGTAGCCAACAAAAGTCGGTCATATTCATGGTTCCAATATCTGGCGACACAAAATAAGCGAAAATCGGTCACCCGAAGAAAATATGCAAATTCAGTCGAAAAGTGACAGCTAAATAACAAAAGCCGACCGTAGCCGGTAAAGCAAACCAAAATCAGAACCAAAACCGAAACCAAAACCAAAACCAAAACCAAAACTAAAACCAGAACTTTAATTTATGGGTTAGAAAATGATTGGCCGTCCCCTGTCACCTGACATATGAAATTTACATACGGCTGAAGTTAACCCGACCAGTCGGAAACCGATTGTAGCCGGCAAAAGCCGATTACAGCCGACAAAAGCCGATTGTGGCCGACAAAAGCCAATTACAGCTGGCAAAAGCTGATTATAATCAACAGAAACCGTTTACAGCTGGCAAAAGCTGATCGCACCCAACAGAAACCGATTACAACTAACAAAAGCCAATTGTAGCTGGTAAGGTATATATTTTTACCCACTTATGTTTGTAGATTACTCTCTCTTAGTGTAACGATAGGAAAATAATCCAGCCGCTATGATAAACACTATTAAATACTCCCCAGTGAAAACAATTACCTTACCACCAGCTGTTTGTATTTCTGTCCACGGTACCGTGTCGCCTCTCTCCGATGGATGTAACTTCTCCCATTTCTTAGCCTGATGAACTATATCAGATCCCTTCCTGGTTAGACCTACAGACAGACCAGTTACTAATGCAATCGCTCCCAAACCAATGGCAGTCATAATTCCAGCTTTCTTCAATGTCTTATTTAGGTTAGCCTTAGTCCACTCATCATAATAAGCTCTAATACCACCCCTTAACAAACCATCTTCCTCTCCGTCTAAAACCCGTCCAATTGTCTGAAACTCGCCTCCCAGATACTTCACAGAATAATCGATAACTAAACCAGACTTACTAAACTCCCTGGATATGTCTAATATGTTATTATCAATCAGATAATCAATAAACAGTGGATCTGCACATTGTGGTTCCAGTTCCAGAACATTTGTGAAAAAGTCCTCACAGTTCCGATATGCAGCTCTTCTTCTCATCCTCCCGGTTCTATCTTCTGACACATTATTCACAGTGGGGCCATCAATAGCGTCATCAGATCCGACACTATTACGCTCCAAAAAGTCTTCCTGAGCATCAGCGCCCCCAAAATCTGTTTCCTCCTGATCAGGGTCTGGGTCTGGGTCATGATCCGGATCTAATGGCTTAAGTTCAATCTCCTCCATATTAAAATTGTCATGATTACAAAAAGACAAACTGTTAAAAAGTGACGTTGGTAAAGTTGTGGCCATAATCACGCCGTACATACCATGTCTCGGACTGTTATCTGGTGGTGTAACTGTGGGAAAACATGTGTACCAACACAAGACAAAAGTATCTGAAGAGAAACCGGGGAGTAAGTAAGGTGTGTCAAAACCACAACCCTGATCGCTTTGGGTGTTTTCATGAAAAACGTCATGATCCATCCTTAAAATATAAAAAGGGGAAAAAAGAGAGAAAAAAAGTCTGCCCTTTCAAACATCATCCCCCGTTAAATTCTAACATTTTGAGGCAGTTTTTGGCAAAATAATAAAAAGTGGCCCCATAGCCTCATATTCTACACTACTCTCAGCCATTGTTCTACAATACTCAGCCATTGTTCTACAATACTCAGCCATTGTTCTACAATACTCAACCATTGTACAATACTCAGCCATTGTACAATACTCATCCATTGTACAATACTCAGCCATTGTTCTACAATACTCAACCATTGTTCTACAATACTGAACAATTGTTCTACAATACTCAGCCATTGTTCTACAATACTCACCCGTTGTTCTATGGCGAAATAGAACAATGGCTGGACCAAGGCTGCATGGCATAACTTGTAATTCAATTTTCATAAACGACATGTAACGCTACCTCCGTCCTCCGGGACAGCTATATTACATCAGTTTCAGTGCCCCTAGAATCTGTTCCCTACGCGGTCAAATTACCCCCCCCCCCCCCCTCCATGCCCTAGCTCCCTCAGCATCCAAAGCCAGGTGTGAACAAGGGGCATACCTTCTGATCAAAGTCGGTCTTGTGTTTGCTCTTCAGTCTTTCCATTTCCCTCTCAAACTGATGCACTTGTTGTTCATATTCTCGATCTAATTGTTTCTTATGTTCGTTCATTTCCGTCTTCAGTTTATTCTCCAACTGCAGCAATTGTTTCTGATGTTGCTGTCTCATTTGTTTGTACACGTTCATCTGCTCACGGAAATCATCGTTCGATTGATGTTGCTCTCGTTGACGGAGTATCGCATTGATTGGGCGAATGGTGGCGAATCTCTCATCCTCTTCTCCATCCTAATTGGAAAACCAGTAAAAAGAAATTACACCTTAAAGCAAATAGTTTGAACCTAGGAGTATTATTAGTGAATGTTTGGGAAAGTTGTTCGTCTATGTAGTCTTGAGAAAGACTGTTGGTGATGGTCATTGACCTAAAGTAAATAGTTTGAACCTGTGTAGTTAGTGAAAGTTGTTCGTCTATGACTCTATGTAGTCTTGAGAAAGACTGTTGGTGATGGTATCTCCGTGGATTGGGTAAAAAGTCAGAGCACGTTCACACAAAAATCGAGGCAATCACGATTCACGTAAAAATACAAAAGAAATTCACGGATTAATATTTCGCATCATCTGACTGATTAATTATATTTCGCATTCTCGAAGTCTTTCTCTTCGATCTCAGAAGGATGCAGCATCCATTGTAAAGATCTGTAAACACTACGATCATGCAAAATTGCGCCTGGTGTCGCTTTTTATTAGCGTTGCCTCCACCCTCTGAAGCCTGAAGGTCTCCGTTTGACGAGTACAATATCGTCTGGAGTTAGTCAGAGTAAATTAGTCAAAATAATCAGTAAGTAGCTAGCGTAAAATATCAAGTACATGCTATTCCGGTATTCAACTGTTCGAAGACAGACAAGACAAACAACAGAAATTCCATAAATCCTAAAAAAAACTGTTCACGCAAAACAGACGATTCACGAATCACGTTTAATTCTAGTCTTCATTCACGGGTCAAGGTTAAATCAAAAGTTACTTTCACGTAGACGTAAAAAGATTTGAAACCTTACGATCACGAATCACGGATTAAAAAAATCATCGATCACGTTTCACGCGTAAGTAAAATAACCCAATCACGCTTCACGCGAAAAGTATAGGGGGCCCTCTATAAAAGCAAATGGTTTGAACCTAGAAGTATTGTTAATAGTACGTGTTTACTCGTCTAGGTTACTTAGCGTAGTCTTGAGAACGACTGCATTGGTGAAAGTCAATTAAACCTATAACTAAACCTAGCCTTCCAAAGCAGACATTGCGAGGCGCTTCCGTCATTTCATCCCGTCACTGAACTAAACCTTGCTGATGCATATATAATCGTCTTATAGTCAGTTTCAGCTTGCTTTTGAAATTAGTTTGTCAACATTTGTTGGAAGGTTGGGAATTAGGTACGGAAGTTCGCGAAGTTCATTGTGAAGTTCGAATTTAATAACTTTGAATTGAATTCCTTTGGTGAAATCAGGGAGTAGAAGATTATTTGTTGTATAGTGTTTGATGGAAATGAAAAATAATAGATACTTGGTTAAACAGAAACAAATTGCAGACTTAAATTTCTATCTACCTCGCAATGTAGTTCTGAACATTGCAACGTACGTTCGGAATGTTCATTTCAATTATACGTTTTGGATTTCAAAAGCAAGCTGAAACGGACTATAAGGCCCAGTCCGTTATCAATCAGAGACGCAGAGACTCCCTAACCTTTCTTGGTGTAAACAAACTGATGACATCATCATCTTTGGATGCACTGGGCTCTTCGTTTTTCTTCAGTTCTTGATTTTTCGTGCCACTTGCCCCCGGGATGCTTTCAGTACTGCTGTTGTGGTTACTGGATATTGAACTACCTTGACTTCGCACACTAGCATTCTTCTTCACAGCAACCTACACACGAGTAGAGATAATATTATCAAGCTTTTGAAACTTGGTGTGGGACGAAAATTAGAGGGCACTCAGAGACTACATACTTGGCTACCTCGTCCTACCACACATGTATGTGTTTTTTTTAAATTTTTTTAATTTTTTAGTGGGTTTGTTCCTGTCCACAAAGTTACATGAAAATCGGATTAATAATTTTTGAGATATCCTGGTGACAAACAAGCAGACAAATTAACAAACAAACAAACAAACAAACAAACAAACAAACAAACAAACAAACAAACAAACAAACAAACAAACAGACAGACAGACAGACAGACAGACAGACAGACAGACAGACAGACAGACAGACAGACAGACAGACAGACAGACAGACAGACAGACAGACAGACAGACAGACAGACAGACACAGACAGAACAAGCAAACAAATTAACAGACAGGCAGGCAGGCAGGCAGGCAGACAGACAGACAGACAGACAGACAGACAGACAGACAGACAGACAGACAGACAGACAGACAGACAGACAGACAGACAGACAGACAGACAGACAGACAGACAGACAGACAGACAGACAGACAGACAGACAGACAGACAGACAGACAGACAGACAGACAGACAGACAGACAGACAGACAGACAGACAGACAAATACGCGTAAGCAGACAGACAGACAGACAGACAGACAGACAGACAGACAGACAGACAGACAGACAGACAGACAGACAGACAGACAGACAGACAGACAGACAGACAGACAGACAGACAGACAGGCAGACAGGCAGACAGACAAGTAAGACAAGCAGACGGAAAACAAATAAACAAACAAACAAATTAATAGATAAACAAACAAACAAACAAACAAACAAACAAACAAACAAACAAACAAACAAACAAACAAACAAACAAACAAACAAACAAACAAACAAACAAACAAACAAACAAACAAATCAACAAAAAACATTTCTTGGAAATGAAACAAACTTAATTTTCATTTAATTTCCTATTTTAAATATCGTTTATTCTGGTGAAATCGCATGTTATTATATCGCTATGTTTTAATGTTTTAAACAGCGTTGTCTGTATAGAAGAAAAGGTACAACGTTTAGATTTAAACCCAAGTAGGCATTACCATCTACATTAGAAGCAATTGAAAGCAATCAATATTAGCAAAAGCTTTAGATATACGTAAACGATATAATGTGTTAATATTTTATGTTTTTAAATTAAATATATACGAGATTTTATACGTTTATAAGCACCTCTGATGGATCAGACTCGTTGTTAGGTTTAGAAGTTAAGATAGTCAGAGGAATTGAATCAGATTTACTGGTGTCATTTATTTGAAGTGAAGACACAGTACTGTAAGAGGAAACCTAGAGAAGTAAAACAAGATCAAAGATTGAATAGTAAATGAACATTTTAATGGCTTGATATGGTATACAAGTAAATCAATTTTGTGCTCGTTTTAAAATTGTAGATTTAAAGGTTTAAACATTTGGTTAATTTAAAATTATTTTACAAACTGAAATGGTTATTGGTACACTACCAATGATCATTAGCTACCATACAAATCACCAACCATTCTATCTACCAACAATGCCACCACCACTACTACCATCAACTACCACACCAACCATTGATGACGTCTACCAAATTACCAACCATCATCACCACCACCACAATAATACTACCACCAAACATAAACACCACCACCAACCACCACAATCATCAACTACCACACCAACCATCGATGACCACTACCCAGCAATGCCACAATCAACCACCACTAATGTCACCACCACCAAAATACTACCACCTAAATATTACCACCAAACACATGAACACTACCACCAACACCAACTACCAGAACAACCACAACTACCAAGTTACCAACCACCATCCAAGAATGCCACCAACACTCTCACCACCACCAAAATACTACCACCAAACATCACCACCACCACCATCAAAATACTACCACCAAACATCAATCACCATCACCACCACCACCACCACCACCACCACGACCAAAATACTACAACCAAACATCACCACCACCACCACCATCAAAATACTACCACAAAACATCACCACCACCACCACCACCAAAATACTACCACCAAACATCAATCACCATCACCACCACCACCACCAAAATACTACCACCAAACATCACCACCACCACCACCATCAAAATACTACCACAAAACATCACCACCACCACCACCAAAATACTACCACCAAACATCAATCACCATCACCACCACCACCACCAAAATACTACCACCAAACATCACCACCACCACCACCAAAATACTACCACCAAGCATCACCACCACAAATTACCAGACTAACCACAACTACCAAGTTACCAACCACCATCCAACACTCTCACCACCACCAAAATATTACCACCAAACATCACCACCATCACCACCAACACCAACATACTACCACCAAACATCACCATCATGACCACCAACACCAAAATACTACCACCAAACATCAACACCACCACCACCACCACCACCACCACCACCACCAAAATATTACCACCAAACATCACCACCACCACCACCACTTACCAGACCAACCACAACTACCAAGTTACCAACCACCATCCAACACTCTCACCACCACCAAAATACTACCACCAAACATCACCACCACCACCAAAATACTACCACCAAACATCAATCACCACCAAAACCATTACATACCTGTGAGCTAGTGTCATCATCTTGTTCAAATGAGCCGGAATCGCCAACTCCAACGTCATCGTTCATGAATATTTTCTTAACTTTCTTATAATTCATATTGTCCAATGCACGCACTTGACTCTTCGTTCTTTGTACAAGTTCTTTTAGAATATTTTGAGGCTGAGGTTTACTTACAAACACATGCTACAAACAAAGAGTTGTACAACAATGAGCTTTAACCAGTTGGCGGCGCCAAGCTGATACAACTGGGGTGGACAAACCGAGCGCCGAAGGCGCGAGAAACCTCTAGGGGGGTTTGGAATCTAGAGTCCCTGAAACGCCATTTCCTGCACTTTGAGGGGTGATTTCACAGAATTCTGAAGGTTATGAAACGTCATAAAAAATGCACAAAAGAAAACACATTTTAGGACTTTGAATATATTAATTTCCTATTATCTTGATGAGGCGATTACGAAATTTCGCCCGAGCCCTAACTACTTCGCATCAGCGGAGGAGATGCGACCGAGCGTACTTTATGTAACCCTTTATGAAATTGAATAGTACTGCTGACAGTTCTCGGTTCTCCTACCAACGCCAGAGTGATTATCAGCCGTGAGCGCCACTGACAAATAATATTATTGCCACAATCTTAAAAAGTCTCAATACTACTTCGCCCCCCCCCCCCCCCCCCCCCCAATGTTTTCTCCACGGATTTGGAAAAATTAAGAAACCGATCTGGAAAAGAACTGGGGTGGACATTCCACCCCCAGTCCACCCCGTGGCGCCGCCAAGAGTTAAAGAACTCTTTTATGCATAACTTTCTGAAATACAGAAACAACTTACTGCTAAAAGTTCTTGACTACTTGGTCGATCAGGGGGGTTTTTCTGCAGACATTTTCCAATAAAATCTTTAATATCTCCTGACCTACATATGATAATAGATCTATGCGTTGAGCAACGTAATAAGAGATATGGTACCGAAAAAGATGGCGGCGGTACATTTAACCACAATCCTTTGTGACCTCAAATCAGCTCAAATAATAACTATCATGTTAACATGGATTAAGAAAGCAAGAACTTCATTCCTCCCAAATTTCATCTTTTTAAAAACCTATCTTCCGATAAGCAAAGGATTGTAGTTGAATTTCTCAAACTCATTAATAATTCATGAGATAATCAATCAATCAGAAGCGCTGAATTGCACCACGTGAAGGGACTTGAAATACCAGGGAAGTACTGGGCAGAGGACTTGAAATATTATTTCCAGTCCAAGGACTGGAAATAATATTTCAAGTCCTTGGACTTGAAATATTACTTCACACAATCGGTTATTCATCCATACACTAATTACTAATGCACTAATTCATTTTGGGAATACACTAAGTGATTTTGAGAAGTCATGTAAAGGCCTCCAATTCGGACTAGACCGGGTTTTCAAGTACTCGGAATTCAATCCAGTCCTCGGCTTCGCCTCGGACTGGAACGAATTCCTCGTACTTGAAAACCCGGTCTAGTCCTCATTGTCGACCTTTATATATTACGTACAAGTCGCCATCTTTTTCGGTTCGGTCAATTACAATAGTTATGGTACATGATATTATGGAAAGCAGGCAGATCCAGAGTAAGGACATTAGCAACTGATAGAGCAAAGTGAAAAGGTGGTAACTGCCAAAACTTTCACCAACGAAATACTGACGTTTCGAACGAAATACTGACGTTTCGAACGAAATACTGACGTTTCGAACGAAATACTGATGTTTCGAACGAAATACTGATGTTTCGAACGGAATACTGACGTTTCGAACGAAATACTGACGTTTCGAACGAAATACTGACGTTTCGAACGGAATACTGACGTTTCGAACGAAACACTGACGTTTCGAACGGAATACTGACGTTTCGAACGGAATACTGACGTTTCGAACGAAATACTGACGTTTCGAACGAAATACTGACGTTTCGAACGAAATACTGACGTTTCGAACGAAATACTGACGTTTCGAACGAAATACTGACGTTTCGAACGAAATACTGACGTTTCGAACGAAATACTGACGTTTCGAACGAAATACTGACGTTTCGAACGAAATACTGACGTTTCGAACGGAATCCTTCGTCAGAGTAAACGGGGTCTACCGTAAATGTTCGATTTAGCGCCGCTCTCGATTAAGCGCCGCACCCAGAAGCAGGATAATTTAATAAGCGCCGCTCTCAATTAAGCGCCGCGCCTTCGAAAAAGATGAATCAGCAAAAAAACACAAACCGATACGCTAACATATCAACATATCTTTAATACATCACTGGAGTTTTTCGCCGGTCAAGGTCGCGAGGTACTTCGATCGCAGCTGTCCATCCTAAAAGAGCCGGACACAAATCCCTTTGAAGTCTCTGATTCAGATGTCGAAGATGCCTCCAGGGTTCGAAATAGCAGCCGGCTGCCGGCGATAGCCGGCAGTTTTAGGACCTTGCCGGCAATTTCTAATTTCAAAATATAACTAAACTTTGGTTATCGGCGAAATTGCTTTTGCCAAGATCAGAATTATGGTAATTTGTTTCGATTTCTCTGTATATGATCGAAAAGAAACCAGTATTTGGTTTACAATACATTATTTGAGTTTATGTCCAAAACGTAACTTTGCTGCTTGGGAAACAGCCGGCAAAAATTTTGACCTACAAAAAACAACCGACAAAATTAGGCATATTTTCTGAACGTTATTTCGAACCCTGGCCTCTGATCCACATCTATGGATAGACGACGATAAAGAAGGCGATGACCAGGACGTTGACGTTCTTTTTTGAATTTATTGTGCTATTGGGTATTATGAAAATTATTGGGTTAAATTTATTGGGTTTTTCTATGGATAATTAAAGTTGTGTTATGAGCATTTTGTTAACTTTTTTTAATAAGCGCCACTCTCGATTAAGCGCCGCTCTCGATTAAACGCCGCACCAAAAGATTGCAAATTTTAATAAGCGCCGCGGCGCTAAATCGAACATGTACGGTACTTAAAAAGTCAGTATTTCGTTACTAAAAATCCTGGCAGTTTACCAGTTTGCTCTACCCAAAACACAGCCAGCCTACATAGCACGCTATTAATTGGCACACCGAAACATACCATCCATCAGTTGTCAATGCTGGAGCATCATTTTGAGCGATGTGATATAATGCACTCATAGCATTCATGTTGAATAACGGAGGTTTCCTTTCAGCTAAATGAAAATAAATACACAATTCAACAAATTTATTTTATTAATTCTTTGAAAGTTTTCATTGCGATAATGTGATAGAGATAAGTTTTGTGGAAACCACCACGCAAAATATTTATTTGCTGGGAAGTATGACCATCGTGTTAAGTGGGAAGAGTCGTCACTCTTAGCCAGCGACAAGCAATACTTCACGCGAAGAACAAGAGAATCTATTGAAATACACGGACCGCGAATGTCGACTGCGCATCAGAATGACGCGTTCTGAGTCGGGATAAAAATTAATTAACTTTATAACATCAGGCTAAAGTTGCAGTTTTCATTTGCATTTTCATTTACATTTCTGAACTCATTGTACTGAATTCCTCAGCCTATTGTTATAAATTGAAATAAGTTTTATCCCGACTCAGAACGCGTCATTCTGATGCGCAGTCGAGATTCGCGATCCATGTATTGCAAAACATCGCACTATTTCTCAGGAGGGACATCCATTAAACAACACGGTGTGCCCTATTCGGAGAAAATTCTTGATTTTGTTTTTCTAATTAATAAAATTAACGTGATAGGCCATTGTATTCTTACGTGATTTAATTGATCAGTTGCTTAGTTTATAAATGACGTGAGCCAACAACTTGTTGTCATTGCTCTGATGAAGGCCTGAGTCAACAGGCCGAAAGCTTAGCAAAGAAATATTTTACGTGGTGTTTCTACAAAACTTATTTATAAATTTATATTATTTTTTTAAATTGGCATCATTGGCATCATTATCATCATCATCATCATCACCGTCATCATCATCATCATCACCATCACCACCGTCACCGTCACCATCATCATCATTATCATCATCGTCACCATCACCATCATCACCATCACTGTCATCATCAGCAAAATCATCATTATCATCATCATCATTATCATCACCGTCATCATCATCACCGTCATCATCATCATTGTCATCATCATCATCATCATCATCATCATCATCATCATCATCATCATCATCATCATCATCATCATCAACAACTCACCTAATTCAATACATGTTATTCCCAATGACCAAACATCAACCTAAAAACAGAAGTTTAAGACATGTAGCTATAATTATGTCTACAGTATTTATTCGAAAAAGTTATGGTGAAAAGAAATTTAAAGTGTTCATACTTTTCCATCATATTGTCCTTCATCCATGGCTAAAATAACCTCAGGAGCCATCCTAGTTAGGAGAGAAAATTACTATTAAGAGTTTTGTTTTGTTGGTGAGGTGTTGCTGCACAGTGATTAACCTCTCTGCAACCTGAGTACTGGACCAGTGAAGGAAGGCTCTTACTGAACCACTAGGGAGCACAGTTTAGATATGACTGATAGGGTTGTTCAAGGCTTTTCCCAAAATAAACTTTATGAATTTGGATTAACATCAAAATAAGCAGAATGCACTCACCAATAAGGAGTGCCAACAAATGAATTTGCAGGTGAAATAATAGAGGCTGAACCAAAATCAGCTAAAAAAAATAAATAAGAAAAATAAGTTATACTAGTAAACTTTCACTCCCAAAAATGCACCACTCTGGCTAACCCAAGTTGAAGTTGGTACATTATTGTCTGCCTAGCTTAACTTTAACGTACTGTACATTTAACCAGCTTAATATTTAACCAGCTATATTCAACTATATTCAACCAGTTGTCATGTCTGAATGTTTTGTTTGTTTGTTTGTTTGTTTGTTTGTTTGTTTGTTTGTTTGTTTGTTTGTTTGTTTGTTTGTTTGTTTGTTTGTTTGTTTGTTTGTTTGTTTGTTTGCCTGTCTGTCTGTCTGTTTGTTTGTTTGTTTGTTCATTTGTTCATTTGTTCGTTTGTTCGTTTGTTCGTTTGTTCGTTTGTTCGTTTGTTCGTTTGTTCGTTTGTTCGTTTGTTTGTTTGTTTGTTTGTTTGTTTGTTTGTTTGTTTGTTTGTTTGTTTGTTTGTTTGTTTGTTTGTTTGTTTGTTTGTTTGTTTGTTTGTTTGTTTGTTTGTTTGTTCGTTTGTTCGTTTGTTCGTTTGTTCGTTTGTTCGTTTGTTCGTTTGTTCGTTTGTTCGTTTGTTCGTTTGTTCGTTTGTTCGTTTGTTCGTTTGTTCGTTTGTTCGTTTGTTCGTTTGTTTGTTTGTTTGTTTGTTTGTTTGTTTGTTTGTTTGTTTGTTTGTTTGTTTGTTTGCCTGCCTGCCTGCCTGCCTGCCTGCCTGCCTGCCTGCCTGCCTGTCTGTCTGTCTGTCTGTCTGTCTGTCTGTCTGTCTGTCTGTCTGTCTGTCTGTCTGTCTGTTTGCCTGCCTGTCCATCTGTCTGTTTGTTTGTTTGTTTGTTTGTTTGTTTGTTTGTTTGTTTGTTTGTTTGTTTGTTTGTTTGTTTGTTTGTTTGTTTGTTTGTTTGTTTGTTTGTTTGTTTGTTTGTTTGTTTGTTTGTTTGTTTGTTTGTCTGTCTGTCTGTCCATCTGTCTGTTTGTTTGTTTGTTTGTTTGTTTGTTTGTTTGTTTGTTTGTTTGTTTGTTTGTTTGTTTGTTTGTTTGTTTGTTTGTTTGTTTGTTTGTTTGTTTGTTTGTTTGTTTGTTTGTTTGTTTGTTTGTTTGTTTGTTTGTTTGTTTGTTTGTTTGTTTGTTTGTTCGTTTGTTTGTTTGTCTATGTCTGAATGTTTGTTTGTTTGTTTGTTTGTTTGTTTGTTTGTTTGTTTGTTTGTTTGTTTGTTTGTTTGTTTGTTTGTTTGTTTGTCTGTCTGTCTGTCTGTGTCTGCCTGAATGTCTGTCTGTGTCTGAATGTCCATCTGTTAGTGTCTGAATGTCTGTCTGTCTGTCTGTCTGTCTGTCTGTCTGTCTGCCTGCCTGCCTGCCTGCCTGCCTGTCTGTCTGTCTGTCTGTCTGTCTGTCTGTCTGTCTGTCTGTCTGTCTGTCTGTCTGTCTGTCTGTCTGTCTGTGTCTGAATGTCTGTCTGTCTGTCAGTGTCTGTCTGTTTGCTTTCTCATTTCTTACCTAGCTTTACAACACCATCTTCTGTGAGCAATACATTACCAGCTGGAAAGCAAGAATATATAAAATATAAAACATTACTATTAGTCTAAATATGTATAGCTGCAATCAATTGAGCAATCTCTACATTTAAAACATAAATCCAGCTAGACTTACCCTTCACATCTCGGTGAATTTTATCATTAGAATGTAAATATATTAATCCCTAAATGAAATAGGGAACAATAATAAACCAAAAAGAACAGAAATATACAGAAATGAGTTGACTTAAGAAACAAGTTTTATAATGCTAAGAAAGCAGTAACATTTCAGATCAGCTAATGTACTTACTCTTACAGCTCCTTTGCAAACTGCAGCAATTTCTTGTTCAGCTAATGGTTTCTTGTGAACTTTTCGAAGGAAAAGATTGAACAAAACATAAATAAGAGCAGATATTCCACTTCACCTCATTTCACTTTACTTTATCTATTTTCATTTCACTTTACTTCATTTTCATTCACTTCACTTCCCTTCACTTCACCTCACTTCCCTTCACATCACATCACATCACCTCACTTCACTTCACCTCACATCACTTCACCTCACCTCACCTCACTTCACTTCACTTCACTTCACTTCACTTCACTTCACTTCACTTCACCTCACCTCACTTCACCTCACTTCACTTCACTTCACTTCACTTCACTTCACTTCACCTCACATCACTTCACCTCACCTCACCTCACCTCACTTCACATCACATCACATCACCTCACCTCACCTCACCTCACCTCACCTCACTTCACTTCACCTCACCTCACTTCACTTCACCTCACTTCACTTCACATCACCTCACCTCACCTCACCTCACTTCACCTCACCTCACTTCCTCACCTCACCTCACTTCACCTCACCTCACCTCACCTCACCTCACCTCACTTCACTTCACATAACATCACCTCACTTCATTTTATTTAGTACAGTATTATTACTTTACTTCATTTTCATTTCATTTATATTTACTTCCCTTCACTTCACTTCACTTCATTTATTTTCACATTACTTCACTTCACTTTATTTATATTCACTTCATGTCATTGGTTCAAAAAAGTACCTTCTAAAACATCGGAACATGATCCAACACAGTACTCCATGACAAGCTTCACATAAAACAAAACAAAAACCAGCGGTAAAATGAGCAAACATTACACATCACTTTGTACATCACAATCATTATACTGTAGGTTTTCAAGATAATTATGATTGCAATCTCTTTAACAGAAAAGAAAAAGCAAAGCAAAAAAAAAATATAGAGAAAAAGAATAATAATAAAAGGCTCATGTGGGGACAGTGATGGATTTACAGGGGGGCGCACACACCCCTGGCCTTGGCCAAGGGGGGTGCAGGGGGTGCCAATTGCCTTGTCAAATCCAAGTACATTAAAGGATGCATTCATTCAATGTCCGTGTAAACTTCATGCTATCATATGATTCATAGATATATGTATGATTCATATATTAGCTATCATATGATTCATATGTATTAATAGGTATATATAAAAAAAAATTCTGGTGGGCTTCACCCCCCTACCCCCAGCCCCACCACCAGCTGGGCCCCTGGACCCTGCCAGGGGCTGTGTCCCCAGACCCCTGCCATAGCTCCCCCAGTGGTGCTCCACCCTGCCTTGGTCATGCCCCATGCCAGACATGATCTCACTTCGCTCACTCAGCACCCGCCTACCAGATCATGCTGGATCTATCACTGTATGGGGGAAAACAAGCTGGGAGTCTGATGATGGAAAGGAGAAACAGGCAACAATGAGAAATTTAATTTAGACAAAATGTTTTATAAAAAAATGTTACCATTACCCCAAGAAACCACTTTTACTTACCCATGCTGTGTGCTCCTTCAAATAACAACTTTTATACTTTATTGTATTCTCATGTTTACATTGTTTCAAGAATCTCACTTCTCGAACAATATCTGCCCATTTCTAAAATAGAAACATTGTAGAAACAATGTAAAAAAACTTACAAAATTTATGAAATTGTTTTTTTTATGAAATTTACCTCAGCACTTTGTTTGCCACTAAAAGACATCTTCTTAATGGCAACAACCTCCCCTGTCTTGACATGTTTGGCCTTCAAATAAATAATACAATCTTCAGCAGAGTTTACAGCAGAAATTATACCAATCCTAAGTGACTAGAATATTTATTTTAAATATGTTACTGAAACTATTTAGTCTGGTACAGTACAGTACATGTATATGAACCATACAGCATTACATACATAATAGACAGCTCCAAAGCTTCCATGCCCTATCTCTTTCAAGTCCTTAAATTGCTTCTCAGGATCATGTTCGGTAAACAAGCCAGCACAATCGGGATTCTTCGAAAATCCAACTTTCCCAGATGGCATAGCCACATAGAGGGAACTGCACCAGGCAGATTTTTAAGATCTAGAAATAAAAAAATAATAATGAGCAAGGTAAAGTTTATTTCAGTTTCATTTTGGGGCATTTATGTGCATTGTTAGACGTTCTAAAAATATCGCAGGAAAGTCTAAAATTGTGATCTTATTCCCTTTTTTTCATAAACTGGCTACAGCGCAGACATTTGTTGTGTGTTTCCATAGTGATGGATAATTTAAAATGCAGCTTAAATAAGTCACAAATACAGTAGCTTGTATAAGTATACTGTATATATTATATTATAAATATTAATAAAAAATAAATAAATAAATAAATAAATGTAATATTGTAACATATGTAAAAATAATCTGTAATTAATTAACCCTTTATCGCCCAGTAGCCACTCCATTGACGAGTAAAATCATTTGGCATTAGCCAGAGTAAAATACTAAAGACATTGTTGGGCGATAAAGGGTTAACCGAGATAGTCTATCAACCCTTTATCGCCCAGTAGCCACTCCATTGATGAATAAAATCGTCTGGCGTTAGCCAGAGTAAAATACTATAGACATTGTTGGGCAATAAAGGGTTAATTTTGATAAACAAAATCAAATCTTAATTTCTACTTATTTCTATTCTACTTGTAAAATAAAATCCCTAATACCTATCTCTATCTCGCTGTAATAATTATTAATATGGTTAATAAATTTTGATTGATTGATTGAAGTAGTCAATTCTTCAATAAGTATATTTTGGACCAGCTTCAACCATGTGCTTATATTAGTCACAGCTTACTCATGAAGAATTGACCATTTATATACACAAACTGTAATTGCAACCTCTAATATATATCATGCTTAGGAACCATGTACTGTACAGCATATTATGAATTTGTAACTTTAACTTTCCACCCAATCTTTAGTAGCTCAATAACATCAAACTGGGAGCATCTAACTGGGGGTATAAGACTATGAGTAGTTTCAAAAGGGCACTTTGTAAATGATTTACCATAAACAAATACTTTCTGTTTTGAAGTGGATTATAAGACAACTTTTTGTTGCAAAAAATTAAATTTTACAGAGAAGTGGATGGGCAATAAAAAAATTCTTACTGTTTACAAGTGGATTATAAGACACTTTTTGTTGCAAAAAATTAAATTTTACAGAGAAGTGGATGGGCAATAAAAAAATTCTTTCTGTTTAGAAGTGGATTATAAGACACTTTTTGTTGCAAAAAATTAAATTTTACAGAGAAGTGGATGGGCAACCCCCTAGTCTTCGACTGACCATACCTACTGCTGCAAAGGAGACTACCCCCCCCCCCCCCCAGTCCCAATGCCTACATGTGCAAATTAACTACAAATAAACATCCTAAAATCAAGATCAAAGGTATTATTCTCCTGTCTAAAATAAGAAGCCTAATATCTAAAATATTCTAATTATTAAAATATGTAAATTACCCTATGAAAATCACCAAGGAATGCACAAAGTAATAGATTATATTAAATTAATTAAAAAATACTCTATTTCACAGATAGGAAACACAGTATGTTAAAGCTTTCCCAGTCATAGCAGAAGGTGAACAAAGCCAGAAGTTCAAAGCTGAAGACATAGAGGTGTTATAGGTATCTGAGTAATCCTAGTCAGATTAGAGTGAAAAGAATGAAAGGAATTTATATTGCCTGAAGGAAAAATTAAGAATTCTCTTTCACAATACTATGATAAGATTTCAAGTATGATGTGGGCAAATACATGTACCATTGCTAGGAAACAATAAATCATCAGTTATGGCTTATGCATCCATGAATTTAGTTATGAATAGAACAAGGCAACAGAAAAATACCCTAGTTAACTAAGGTGGACAAAAACTCCAGAAAAAAACCAGAAGTCAAGAAGAGTTTTATGTTCAACATTATTTAAGCCTCTATTTTAACCAGATTTACATAAATCATCTTAGTAATCAAACATGATACCATTTGACAGACAGTATTTATAAATGAAAATCACCTGCTTAATTTTAGGAAACAGCCTTATCTTGAAACAACACAAATAAAATTATGAGAAAGATACGGTACATACATGTATATTATTAAGATAATAATATCATATTTTCTTATTTATCATTTATAATACTACTGAAAAGGTCTCAATTAACAAGTATCACTTTTTGACCTACTAATAATAACCAGGAATATTTTCAGGATATATACCCTGGTACTGTATACACAAAAGCAGAAATAATATGTAAATAAGAAACTTGAGACCTACTTCTGGCTTAATTAGAAATTTAGCATTTATAACCTCATTGCAAGACAATACCCTGTACTACTATGTTATATATATACATCATGGAAACTGTGACGGTGCTAGGGAGGAGAAAAAATTCAGTGTGCTCATGGTATATGCTCATGCACCCACAAAATTTTGGTATTTCCTCTTTTTCATGTTTAATTATTTATATTTAAATCCCATAAAAAGCTGTCTATTGTCAATGTGATACCAAATAAACTCTCCATTAAATGAGATCCTGGCATACGGTGCCATCCAGATAACCGATCTGTGTATCAACCCCATCTTTGTGCCCACTCAGGATCTTTTGTGCCCCCCCAAAAATACGGATAATTTAATTCCTGGTGCTGCCACTGCATGGAACTTGTCATTACATCTTATAGTATAATACTTTGTCCACATGCCAAGTTTATCACTGGAAAAACAAAGAAAGATGTCCACACTTTGGGTAATGTGACACCCACAATCAACCAGATTTTAGTGATTCGCAAGGGCTTTAATGCTTTAATGAAATACTCCTAAATCAGTATAGTCACTATACTAGGAGGTTTACAGGTACATAACTAAAATTATATATTATAATATAGTACATATGATATATATTAAAACAAAGAAAAAGGAGGGCAAAAAAACAACTAATAAAATGATTTAAATATACAAGTAATAAAAAAGTAAAATACAAAATCAATCAATAAGATGGATGACAGAGGGACTTAATTGCACGCATAGTGGAGGTTTTGAAGTTTGGAATACTAGATATAGATGAGATATTACTATATGGAATCTGATTCCATGTAACTATTGTTCTAGGATAAAATAAAATTAGGGCAACAAAACAAATGCAGTTACACCATCCATTTATGCTAGCTTTTTCATATACCATAGGTTAATGATTTGTTAACCTATTTCTGTGTAGGATGTCTGAGGGGTCCCCTTTTGATGAGTAAAATCATTTGCCAGGGTCAGACACTGACGAGTGATTGAAATAATAGAGGAGCTGTTTTGATTGGCCCAGATAGAAATACATTAAGGAAATTTATTAACAAGGTCAGTCAGTTTAGACAGGAGTGGTTTCTACTCTCCACACACCTTAACAAACAAAATCAACTGACATTAACCAGAGTAGAATATTTAAAAGAAGCCAGATGGCCAGGAATAGATGTATGTTGTCACACTGATAAACTAGAAACAAACATTTAGAAGTTATAACCAGTTAAAAAATAAATTTCACTTGCTATTCAAATCTATAGTTGAAAGAACATGACACAACTTGCTTTATTTTCATTATTTAAATTGTTAGCACTTTCCTTTTGACAAGTAAAATTATCCTGGCATTAACCAGATTAACATGTTAGGTAAACCTGCTCTCATTTCATTTTGATATAAAAGGGCTCTGCTCAAAAACATCAGTACAGTATTTCCTTTCAAAAAATCACTGCAGTTCATCGCTTTTTTGCTTTGCTGTTATTCAAAATACTGCCTACCCAGCACTCTACTTTTCAAATATATATTATGGAATTCACTCTAATTTTTTACAAAATTCTTGTAAAATGCTATGGCTTAAAACATTAATATTTCATTCTCTAAAATCTTTGCAGTTCAGTATAGACTTACGATTTTATGCACACCGATACACATTGCTTTTACAAGATAGTTTATTAATGTATAACTTCCCAGGATGTTCTCATTGATAAGTAATACTTTTTTGGTACATGTATTTTATACTCTTAAAATAATGGTTAGAGTATAATGAAGAATAACAGTAAGAGTTACCATTACCTAACATAGCAATTTAATCCTTTGTGAGCAAGTAATTTCTATTTACTGGTAATTCTAAAATATTATTTAGGGTATCAATGGAAATTTCAAAACACTGTTTCAATAAAAAATAATTATATTTCTTCTGATTAAATCAAATGTATCATTCATTTAAATTTCAACATGTATTAACCCTTTCAACCCTGAACTCCCTTTTGTATTTTACTCTGGTTAACACCAGACAATTTTACTCGTCGTTGAGAGGTTTTTCAGGTTGAAAGGGTTAATGGCCATTTCACAATACAATTTGTCATATACAGTAATGGTTATCATTTTGGTGAACAATATAATAAAAATAAATATAATAATAATAATAATAATATGTATTTATACCGTGCAAATTCAACTTTAAGGTTTTCAAAATGTGCCTTACAATAATTTTTGACATGGCCGAGTCGAAGGCATATCAAAGGTGCTCAGGCAGCTACCATATGACATATATTGGTTCACAAATTACAGCTAAGACCTAGGTGTTGGTTTTGCAGAGGGAGGAAAACTGGAGAACCCAGTGAAAACCCCTCGAAGCACAGGAGAGACCAACTAAACTCTACTAACATGAGTTTCAAGCTTGAGAACAGGGTTATTCCCAGACAGTCACCCATCCAAGTACTAACCCCGTCCAATCAGGCTTAACTATTGGTGAAAGGCAGCAACCTAACAGCACATGCCAACCGTGCTTCCCAATATACTTGTTTGCATGCAATACAATTATTCTTGATAATTTGATAGTTATTAATGATATTAGGTGCTACTCCCACTCCAAGTGATGAACCCTACTGGGTGAGTAGAGCAAAACTCAACTCGAACGACACTCTACCATACTGGGCTACATGGCCAAGTTTGAGAGCAGGTGATCATGGAATGATGGTACTTAAATATTTGATATTTTGAAACCAAAGTCTAGTTTCTTCAATATCGAGAGATTAACTCTTCAAAAATGTTGATGGAATAATTATTGTTGAACAGTGAACTCAGGTGGAGTATAGTGAAAATAGTGAAATAAAAGTATCGTGCAGCGTAGGCAGTGTTGAAACAACAATTGAAATATAGTGAGGTTAGATTTTATGCTGAAACAGAGAATGTAGGAGTCTAACATTTCAAGCGAAGGCCCTTCATCACATTGCTCTCTGACGAAGGGCCTTTGCTCGAAACACATTTCTCTCTGATGAAGGGCCTTTGCTCGAATGTTAGACTCCTACGTTCTCTGTTTCAGCAGTATGTCTAACCTTACTTATAATAAAAATCAATAGTTATTACTGAAAATGTAGTTTGATCACATACACCAAAACGACAATCATATGATTAGTCTTTTGTTCTTGCTAACTATTTAATATACAGTGCTAATATTAGGTACAGTTTATTTATGAGGAAAAGCTTAAAATGTCAAACGCTTAAAATGTCAAACAAGGTTGACATTGTGATTGAGAAGAATTTGAAAATATATAATATTTTATTTTCACAAAAAATCTAGTGTTTGATAAAATTATAGAATGGCGTACAGTCATGTTCAGGCATATCAAAAATCCAAGACTACAGACATACAGGGTTAATAATTCATCAAGCTAATTATTTTACAGACCAATTATTTTCTTTTTATAAAACCAACTCATGCCTTAAAAAGTTGCATACACCCACTTTAAATAAATATTATATAAAAAAAACACCTAGAAATACTGAAATTGCAAAACCTCATTTCATTTTAAACACTTTTAGGAAATAAACAGAAGCCAAAAATATATTTAGACAGCACGAGGATTTAAATGATAATGTGGATTAAAAGTTGAGGCAGACAAAGTTTTTTTAAACCACAAAAATAATATATTGATATTAGACATTGATTGTGATAATAATGATTTAATATCAGGAAGTGCCAAGAGTTGGAGAAGATGACCTTTTGGGGGAAAATACGACATTTGAAAGGCACACGGTTATTTCAGATGGTGTTTATAGGGGGATTTGAAAAACTCCAAACTGGTCACATTCAATAGAAATACAGGTCGCATTGTTGTCAAAAAATCGTGGATTCCATCTGATTATTTCTCCATTATTAGTAAGTCAACGGTGTCCATTTCATTTGTAGACGACAACAAAGCGTGCCGAAAAGCTCCTTCTTCCCTCGAAATATAAAACAAAAGCTTGCTATATAACCGGCAGTGTTCCAAGGTTTTCAAATGACATACGTTAACCATTTATAGAATACATTTCCTTGTGTAAACCAAGCTCTGTTTTACTACCTCTGTCTACAGTAAACCCCCAGATCATTGCCAATGAAGTGTAAATGAACTCCACGCAACGTCAATGTGTTTAAAAGCTGTTCTAAGCGAGTGTTTATGAAACGAAATCACTTCCAAACAACGGGTTTACTCAGAGAGGTTCGCCACTTCACGCCAAGCCAACATGTAAGGATTGTTTATGGCCTTCTAGTGGACTTATCGGGCAAGGAATACCCGTGTAATTCAACTTTATGAACCTACCTTTCTTCTTATGGACAACCAGGAGTGAAGACATTAACTAGACGACGTGAATCCGTGGTTTTCCTCATCTAAACATTACTTCTTGGACGGACTTTTTTTTTCCCGATCTCAAAATATGGCGAGCAAGGAGTATGCTGGGGGGACTCTAGAGGGGCAGGTCGCCTCGCCCCAGGTCTCCTTAACAACATGCACGTGATCAGCTATATAGATATATATACATATATATATATATATATAAATGATATTGGGCATTTCACTCGATTACACAGCATGTTCTAAGGATTTAGGGTGAAGGAAAATTCGAGTGTAGAATATATACATTTTAAGACCAAACCGGGAGCAGTTGCGAAAAATGCAACTACACAGGCCCTCCGGCAGGAATTGAACCCACGATTCCTGCCGGAGGGCCTGTGTAGTTGCATTTTTCGCAACTGCTCCCGGTTTGGTCTTAAAATGTATATATTCTACACTCGAATTTTCCTTCACCCTAAATCCTTAGAACATGCTATATATATATATATATATATATATATATATATATATATATATATATATAATTCTACCATGCACTACGTTAACAACTTGTTATAATCTTTTCAAATTATATATGTAGAATATTTAAATAGTTTGGTGTATGCACAGCGCTATAAAGACCGACAAATTCTGCAATACGCTTCCCCCTTCTAGTAAGCCTCCTCTCTAATAAGTTTCCATCTCTGTTAAGTCCCCTCTCTAATAAAAACCCCCCTCTCTAATAAGCCCCCTCTCTAATAAGCCCCCTCTCTAATAAGCCCCCTCTCTAATAAGCCCCCTCTCAAATAAGCCCCCTCTCTAATAAGCCCCCTCTCTAATAAGCCCCCTCTCTAATAAGCCCCCTCTCTAATAAGCCCTCTCTCTAATAAGCCCCTTTCTAATAAGCCCCCTCTCAAATAAGCCCCCTCTCTAATAAGCCCCCTCTCTAATAAGCCCCCTCTCTAATAAGCCCCCTCTCTAATAAGCCCTCTCTCTAATAAGCCCCCTCTCTAATAAGCCCCCTCTCTAATAAGCCACCTCTCTAATAAGCCCCCTCTCCAATAAGCCCCCTCTCTAATAAGCCCCCTCTCTAATAAGCCCCCTCTCTAATAAGCCCTCTCTCTAATAAGCCCCCTCTCTAATAAGCCACCTCTCTAATAAGCCCCCTCTCTAATAAGCCCCCTCTCTAATAAGCCCCCTCTCTAATAAGCCCCTTCTCTAATAAGCCCCTTCTCTAATAAGCCCCTTCTCTAATAAGCCCCCTCTCTAATAAGCCCCTTCTCTAATAAGCCCCCTCTCTAATAAGCCCCTTCTCTAATAAGCCCCTTCTCTAATAAGCCCCCTCTCTAATAAGCCCCTTCTCTAATAAGCCCCTTCTCTAATAAGCCCCCTCTCTAATAAGCCCCCTCTCTAATAAGCCCCTTCTCTAATAAGCCCCCTCTCTAATAAGCCCCTTCTCTAATAAGCCCCTTCTCTAATAAGCCCCTTCTCTAATAAGCCCCCTCTCTAATAAGCCCCTTCTCTAATAAGCCCCTTCTCTAATAAGCCCTCTTTCTAATAAGCCCCCTCTCTAATAAGCCCCCTCTCTGAACCCTCTCTCTAACGAGCCTCCTCTCCATATAATAAGCTTCCCTCTCGAATAAGCTTCCTTCCCTAATAAGCGCCTCTCTTTCTAACATAGGCGTAGAGTATATGGGGGGGGGGGGGGGACTGAAGGGCTTTAGCCCCCGGAGAAATCTCAATGGGGGGGCAGTAACTGACTCATCAATCACCATTCACAAATTGTAGGTTACTCGTTAGACTAAAGTAACTGTTACAGCTTCATTCCTGTCAGCCAAAAGCACCCATATACAGTGATAAGTCAACCCAGTAAACACAACACCGAAACATTTTTGAAATGTGTTGTATTTTAACTAGTTTTTATGGCATTTCATGACCTTCAGCGTTCTTAAAAATCACCCCTCAGAATGCAGGAAATGGCATTTCCAAGACTCTAAATTTCAAAAAATTCCGGGAGGGCATGCCCCTGCACCCCCCTAGAAGAGTCCCTTTTTGTAAACACACACACCCCCGGGAAAATTCTTAGATAGGCCCTGTTGAGCACTTCAGCCCCCCTAGACAAAAACAAAACTCTACGCCTATGCTTTCTAATCAGTGCCCTCTTTCTAATAAACCCCCTCTCTCTAATAATTAAATCCATTCCCCTTTCTAGTAAACCCCCCCCCCCCCTCCATTTCTAATAAATGCTCCCTTTTTAATAAGCCCCTTCTCTCTAATAAACGCCCTCTCTCTCAAGCTAGTAAGCGCCCCTCTCTCTAATAAGTCTTTCATTCTCTAATAAGGCCCTACGGTCCTCTGTAACAAGCTACGCCCCCTTCTCTATAAATAGGACCCACGCTCTCTAATAAGCCCTTTTCTTTCCAGTAGGCGCCCCCCTCATTCTCGTTCCCACCCCCGTAAGAGACGGCCCTCTTTAATAAGCGCCCCCCTCCCCCCTCCCTCTCCCTCCCCCTCCCCTCTCCCCCCCTCCCTCCCTAGGCTGGCCATGTTCGCTCGGCTATGAGGTATCATCGGTTTCAAATTATGAAGCTTAACCATCCAATAAAACCATCCCACAAGCGGGATGTTAAACTTGAACACATAAAGGTAAAAACTCTATAGGGGTGTTGTGGTCGGGGTATGAGAGGTGGGACATTTTTCCGGGGGGTTGTGGTTAGGTTTAGGGTTTCCGGGGGGTGTGATTAGGTTTAGGGTTTCCGGGGGGGGGTATGGGGGTGAGGTTTCGTTTAAAAAGGTTGTCTAATCAGATGGTGGTTTTAGTAGTTGGTTAAGCTTCATAATTTGAAGGAAATGATAGCTCCGGCTATTGATCAGAGTGGGCTCTGCGGGAGTCTGGGCCCTACATTTAAATCCAAAACAAAGATGGAGTTTGAAGATTTGAAAGTGGAAGTCCCTCTTGAAGAAGACGAAAACAACCATTCTCTTTTGTTGGATGTTCCGGTAAACCAAATATTTATTTACTCCACTATCTCAACTAAGCCAAGTTACTTAAATATATTGCCTATTGCGTTGTTTTAGGTAAAAAAATACCAAAACAACGACGGAGCTTTTGTCACCGGTTTTGATGTAACTTCGAAGGTTAGTCCTTATCGATTAAAAATTTAGAATAAAAAACTGTCAGATCGTAGCGATTGAGTTCCTAGTAGTAAAAACGTATGTTAAGAAGTTTATTCTATATGGAAAATCTAGAGACAGTACGCGGGATGTCTGACAAGTTTTGACGTACATTTCGCTGAACAGTGTACACTGCGCATTCATTTGTTCACGTGGTGTGCTTGGTCCACTTCCATGGTCTTCATGATCCCCATGTGTTCATGACAAGATCAGGTTCTGAGATTGGGAAAAGTTCATCATATACAATTGCCTTGTTTTTTTTTAAAAATTACCTGATAAACTTCATTACAAACAACAAGTTTGGCTATACATCCTGGTTTGTAGTTGTGCCTCTAAAGACACAATCAAAAGTGATGGGGTTTTCCATAATTGCTCCCGTTTCTGTGAAGGGGGTCTATGTGAAGCCAGCCTATGCTAGTAAGACCTATCTACATGATCAGTGGCATGGTGGCAGGGGGGGCAAGGCCCCCCAGCTGGGGTTGCAGCAGGGGTGCCTAAACTAGCAAGGGCACCAAAACTTAACAAAATTCAAGTTAATATTTAGAATCTGTGCCTTTGCCAGAATAGATCGTACATGATTAGAAAAATCTACATCGAAGTGGAAGCAGACATGAAGTAGTCCTCAATGCTGCATTGCTACTGTACTAAAAGTATATGAGGTCGTCGCAAATATGGAAGCTGCATTATTAGTAACTTAGAGAACCCATACGTTCCCCCCCCCCCCCGCCCCAGTTCTCCCCAAGGTCGATTTTCTAATTCTACTACTTCAGCACTTGCATTGTTGTAATATTACACTGTTACTTAAGTTATTTTTTTTTTTTTTTTTTTGGGGGGGGGGGGGGGGGACATGATACAAATGTCATATATGATTGTCATTTTGGCGTATGCAATTTTGTGTTTGTACACAATTTTTGTCCATGATTCAATGGTGAATTTTGAAAAACATTTACACAATTGGTGATTTCAATCATACACAGTCACAATGACAATCATATATATATGACAATCGTATTGTGTAGATAGGCCTCTAGACCCTCATATTTTGGGGTACGCTCACAAAGTCACCTGCCTGACATCTTGGGGAAACCAGAAATTTCTGTTACATGAATTGACTTACACACCAACTCTGTTAGGAGGCTGAAGAAAGGAGGCTAAAAAGAGCAAAAAGGTTTGGCATTTCTGCAACGGCCACAGAGAATCAGGAAGAAAAGACACCAATCTCTAGGTAATTTTCTATATTAATTTACAGTGGATTCAGGTTGAGCATTTAACAACAATAATTGTTACGTTAGTTGCAACTGATTAATTACAATTATGATGTTTCTAGGCAAATTGTCAGACATTGCTGGGCAGGGCTTACAAGTTCTTATTAAATTCACATGCAATGCAGATCTTTTTAGATGGAATATTGTAAATCCCACCCAGCAACATCTGACATTTTGCCTGGAAATGTCTTAATTAACTGTTGCAATTGTGACACTTGTCGTTAAATGCTCAACCTGAATCTGCTCTATACCCTTAGGTTTGTTGTGGTCACTCAGTGGTGGTTATTTGATTGGTAGGTTAGTTCCTGGTTGGTTGGACTCGTTGGTATGTCTGACTTGTTGTTTGTTTCTCTATTTGTTTGTTTGGCATTTTTAACTGGTTCTTGAGTGCAGTGGCATAACGGAGGAAGACGAGGCCCTTAGGCATATTTGGTGTGGGGGCCCCTGTTGTCATGATTTGACTGACATGGCTTGAAAGCTGTATTACTTGATACATGTGTTTTTAGAGGAAGAGAAGATTTATTACTTATATAGTCTTTTTACTTTATATAAATATAATATATATATCAAGAAACCAAATTAAACTATTTCGTTTTGCATTCATCAATTGAAAGGTAAACAACTTCATGTAATAAAACACCAACAGGCTTGCACCCAGGACTTTATTTTTTGCTGAGCTAAAGAACTCATTAGGTAGGGTCAGGGTGAGAACTAAGGTCCCCCGACAGTTGGGGGGGGCCCTCGGGGCCCACTGCAGCCCCACCCCCCACCAAAATTAGAATACGGTACTATAACGACTAAACATAAAAAATGCAGGTTGACATTTATCAGCAAGATTAAATTTATTGAGAGCTAAACAATTTGGCCTCCATGACTCCATCGAGGATGGCAGCTGAGCATATGAGCCACAATTTAGGAGTCAGCTAACTCTGTTGGGTTTCTCGTTGGGTCCAACAGACCCAACAGAATATCAACAAGATATCAACACATCCTCCTAAATTCTCTGGCCCACATGCGGTATGTTAAACTAAAAAGCTCTGAGAGGTGGAACTTTCTTACCGGAGGGTTGTGGTTATGTTAAGGACCACTGGGGAGTTGTGGTTAGGGTTTAGGGTCAGGTTTAGAGGTTAGGGTTGGGATTTAATTCTTTAAAATTTATGATTATTGTTAATTCTAGGCCATTTTGCAATTAACAAATGAATAATCATCAATTCTAGATGAGAGCATATGCTGCTTTTTCAGAGGAGAGTTATTCTGAATTATTTAAAGCTTGAAGCGTGTAAAAAAAGTTTGGGATCACCATGGTTACTGATCAGATTTGAGATGAACAAGAATTAGTCAAGAAAACTTTATGTCATCAGAAAGAAAATTCCAGGCAATATGAAGCTATTATTTTTGTTTTACCCTTTTTATATATTTCAATGTGATAAAAAGGTTCGACAAAAACAACTTAACCAACAAACCCAATGGATCCAACGAACCCAACAGACCCAACAGACAAAACGAACCTAACAGACCCAACAGACTCAACAGACCCAACGAACCCAACAGACCCAACAAACCCAACAGACTCAACAGACCCAACGAACCCAACAGACCCAACGAACCCAACAGAGCCAACGAACCTAACGAACCCAAAAGACCCAACGAACCCAACAAACCCAACAGACTCAACGGACCCAACAGAGTGAGCAGACCCAACACTGAAACCCAACCGACAACAAATCTGTTGGGTTTGTTGGGTCTGTTGGGTTCGTTGGGTTTGTTGGGTTCGTTGGGTCTGTTGGGTTCGTTGGGCCTGTTGAGTCTGTTCAATTTGTTGAATTAGTTGGATCCGTTGGGTCTGTTGGATTTGTATAGACCGTGTCGTTGAAACTTATAGAGTGGAGGTCAGTGCCTAGTGTAGCTATAAGTAGAAAACAAATATAACAGCTTGGTGTAGCAAAGTATTTCATAGTTCTTTTATTTTTTCATTTCCAAATACGGTCTCTTTTAAAAAGATGTTTTCCGATGAGGTAAAGTTGTCATGACTAATTATCATGTGTCAAATCTAGAGGTCAGTGGTCAAATCTGATCAGTTACCATGGTGATCCAAAACTTTTATACGTTGCAAGCTCTAAAAATTCAGAGTTAACTCTCTTCTGGAAAAAAAACACGTGGCGTTCAGATGTTTATTGAACTTTTGAAATCTCGTTGGGTCTGTTGGACCCAACGAGAAACCCAACAGAATTGGCTGATTCCTAAATCGCGACCGGTATATTCCTCATGAATTATTAATGCGTTTCATATATATATATATATATATATATATATAGTTATTTATATGGTAGTATTAGATTTTTGGTTGCTTTGCCAAAGTTATCACCTTGTTTACTTCAAAATAGTTCTTTTTGCTGACTAACTTGATTTTCTAGCAGTGCTGTCGACGATGTGGATGATCTTCCAAAGGCAAAACAAGGTAAAAGCAAAAAAGAATTGTATTCTTGCTAACACCAGATGATTTTATTCAACACAGAAGAATAAAGACAGACTTTCTACATTGTGTTTTTTAGATGCAGCAATACGTCCCGATGCTCTTTTATTATTTGGCGTGAACGAGATGAGTACAAAAGATGTGTTTGATTACTTTAAGGATTATATGCCTGGTTCAATTGAATGGATTGATGATATGTCATGTGAGTTACAGTGAAAATGGAAATCCCTTTCTACTTCCACTTCTGTTGGTTGTGTATTTCTGTATTTCTGTAGCCGCTACTGAAGCGTGAGGAAAGTCTAGCGATAAAAGTCACCAATTCTCAGGCCCGGCGGAAGCTCTCGAGAAGTGGAGCGGCTAGAGGGGGTCTGGGGGCATGCTCCCCCAGAAAATTTTGAATTTTACATGCCCCAGAAAGGCATTTTCGGAGAGTTCTGAGGGGAATTTCCGAAAAATCAATCGGTAAGACAACGGTGATATTCAGGCATTTGAAAAGAAAATTCACGATAATTTAAGGCATTTGTTGCATTAAGAAAATTTAATAATTACGGCTTTTTAACCTGCCGGATTCATTTGCTAATAAAATGTTTAAGCTTCACCTTGGTACGCCGAACTACAAACTGCAGCCTGCAGGCAAAGGTAAAATTGTTGTTTAAAAAACAATAAAAAGAAAACAGTCTTCCCACATTAAACTAAAACATAAAATAACCTTCATGACGGGAAAAAGCAAAACGCAAGATGACGAGTGGTAAAAAAAACAACTCTACCAATAAAAACAACTCTGAATAAATTAGCTATAATGTTAAGCCGGTGAGGTAACGAGAAGGTAAAACTCGGTGCTTACTATTATAACTAAGTATTCCTTGACAAATTTCATTCTGGACTTCGTTTTCAAGATTGCAGCACCTTATTGTAATGAAACTTAAAAATTTTATATCGCTATTTTTATATATTTTTATATATTTTTAAAAGTGCTTATGTCAGCAAAAACATTTGACCAAAAAGTGGGGCGGCCGTGGCCGCCCCTGCCGCCCCAGCTCCGCCAGGCCTGATTCTTGATGTATATTCGTCTGTTGGTATCGCTTTGGGATAAACGTCTATTGTATAATAAGTAAACGCCATTTAAAGCTAAAGTTATACTATTTTTGTATAGTTTTCAACAAAAAATTTTCTCAGGCTTCGGTAGTAGCTACAGAAATACGCAACGAACCTGACAGAAGTGGGAAGGTATTTCCATTTGATTGTAAAACCAAGTGCATTGTGGAGTTATGTCCAACCAAAAGAATGAGCTGAAGTATTTGAAAAGACATTACCTCCTAGTTAGTATGTTCAGGATTAGCTCTTCCGAACATCTTCGCTTTTTTTTCAGTAGTTACTCCCTAATTAATTAAACATTGCCCTTAACTCTTCTCCCTGAGACGGTCTTTTCATTAATTTTACGGATTTTTATTTTCTTTTGTGTGGTCTATGTTACATGTACCTTGTGAGACGATATGCTACGTTGAATAACATTACGCAACAGTCGCAACGTCCTGAAAAATTACACTACATTCATTTAAAACGTTACACTACATTCATTTAAAACGTTACACTTTGCATTCTGAAAACTTACGTTTCGTTCAGAATAGTTACTGTTTGCTACGTTCTTATAAGTTAGGCTACGTTCAGAAAAGTTACGCTATACGTTCTGTAGGTTACGTTTTAAGCTCCGAGAAGTTACGCTACATACGTTCTGAAAAAATATGCTTCGTTCGAAGAAGTTACACTGCCGTCAGAAAAGTTGCGCTACGTTATAAGAAGTTGTATGCTACATGCACGTTCAGAAAAGTTTTCGATACATTTAAATAAGTTATATGCTTCTCCAAAGAGCAAAGGTTATTCAATGATGTGTCTTTGTTTGTTTGTTTTAGGTGTTGTCGTCTGGGAGGATGAAAACTCGGCCAAGAGAGCTTTTGTGAACATGGGAACAAAGTACACACCATCTAATGAGAATGAAATGAGTACGACTACTTTAACCCATTGCATGCTGCCTAGGATGTCTGAGGGTTCTCTCTCTGATGAAAAACAATCGTTTAGCATTAGATTGACAGAGTAAAAAAATAAAGGGGCAATTTTTGGGTTATTCCGTATTATTTTTGGTCTAAATGGACCAATCATTCACTTTCCACGGACCCATTATTAATCACATTAATTTTTTTTTCGAACCCAGGTCAAGAAGAAGAGTCAGATAATATTTGGAGAATGGGAAACAAACATCCAAAATCAAAGCAATTATTGATACGTTATGCAACAAAGTGTAAGAAAACATTGAAATGAAGTCCTTTGTAGCACGAGCTTGCTGTTCACATGTTCCTACCTTGCTGGCCTTTAAAGTGCCTATGACACGAAAATGAATTTTGTTTTATTTGAAAGAACACTTAAAATGGTAGAGTAACATCTTTTGAAGTTTTTCGTTTCCTTGCTTCGTTGTTGAAATATTTCAGTTTGTTTGATATGCAAATTAAACATTTTGACGTCACCTGTGCATATAATAATGAGTTATCGAAAAAGTTATATATCTTTGCTATTATCAACGAAGAAAATAATATTTATAGGTCTTCAAAGCATGTGTGAAGATTAACTGATTAAAGAAGTGTTCTTTTGTTCTGAGACTTATATTTGTTTGGTTGAAGTGAAATTACGGAACCAGGCGAAATGTTTTGGTAGGTCTTAATAGCGTTTGTCTTTTGTGTACTTTCCCTTGATAAACGTCGAAATTATTCAGCGAAACTCCAGCTATATAACAAAACACTAAATTGTCTGTTCCCTCGGGAAACAGTTAGTTTTGTTTTCCCTCGAGTCTCGATATTTCCCTCGACTTCGTCTCGGGAAATATCAAGACTCTCGGGAAAACAAAACTGTTTCCCTCGGGAGCAGACATTAAGTGTATAATGTCTCAAGAACGAAGCAAGGAAACAAAAAACTGTAAACGATGTTACTCTACATATTTTAAGTGTTCTTTCAAAATTAAGACAAATTTAATTTGCGTTTCTTAGGCACTTTAACTATATTGCTATACTGCCTGTTTATTATAAACGTTAAACACTAATTCTTTTTTTCTTCATTACTAGTGGATAAAAAAGCCAAAGGTGCTGGCTCAAGAAGTCTTTACTATCTGATCCATGGCACATCTAATCAACAAAGCCAAAAGAAGCAAGGTTCACAATCAAGTTATAAATTAATATTTTATCTTTTCGGTTAACTGTGTACATGTAGGCTAATCGCATTTGTCCATCTTTATTTTTGACCTAATTGTTGTTTCTTATTATGTAGCAAAGAAGAGAGGGCTGGTTAGTTCTTCCAGGTGAGTACAGGACATGTAAAAATATATATTATGGTAATATGGTACCATAGTCAATGGGCATATGGTCTGGTAACCTGCAAACTTCAAAGCACTAAAATAATGTTATTGGGCTGTGTTGTTGTTGGTGCTGCTGATGTTGTGACTGCTGTTGTTCCAGCTGTTGTTGTTGCTACAGATGTTATTGTCTTTGCTGCTGCTGCTGCTGTTGTTGTTGTTGCTGCTGTTGTTGCTGATGCTGTCATTGCTATTGCTGCTAGCTCAATTCAGATTCACTTGTCAATTTCCCAGGAGACGCAAAATTAATGCCAATCGACTGCGCATCAACGAAGAACTTAGTTCGACGCCGGACGTTGAAGTCTTCGACATAGACCTAGACGAAACCATGGAAACCGCTGACGACATGGACGTTGACGAACCACCGGTCAAGGTCATCATATCGGAAGATCCAACCGGGGAGAGACTTCCAAGGGAGGAGAAACTTCCGAGGGGAAACCTTTACGCCGACCAGGCAAAAAATTCTCCAAAACGGATCCGCTCACGTTTGAGCAAACGTCGCGAGGAGGACGACGTGTTTTTACCAGACGAGAACGAAATGTTAGCGGCTCGTGTGCCTAGTTCTGCCAAGATGGACGAAATGGGGGACACTGGGACTTCAGTTACGAACAATATTTCGACAAAAAACAGTGGCGCGTTCCAAGATCTTCGACAGAAGCTGAAGCAGCAGAAACAAAACTTTAATCCTAGAACGCGACCAAATTTATCCATTGAAATCACAGAAGATTGATCTTTGAAGAATGCCATCTCCCATTATCACGAAAAACCATCTTCCAAATTTATTGTATATGCATGCAACCCATCATGCACTCTCTCTAGGAAGTCATAAATTTTATTACTGCATGTTAGCGTTATTCTGCGATTGTTCGAAATTTTATCCTGAAAAGTTTACGAAATTTAAAAGTGTCACGCTGTTTTCAATTTTCAGAAATTCTCAGAATTGAATAATTCTCATTATTATATATTCAAACTTTATTCTCGTTCGTGATTGGCCAAAACGCCCCTGCTAATTCTCCGTACCTGAAAGCTGACGCGTTATTTCAGATCGAACTTCGATCCAAAACAAGGTATTATTGCAACGTTGTCGAACCCAAGCCCCCAGCGCGGTCGGCAGCTTGCTAAAAATCCCGCCAAAACTAAATATTTTTGAAGAGTAAACAAAATGGCTTTTAACCGGTTTCCATCGTTAAACGAAGAAGAAATTTCGACGTTGCTCTCAGAGAAAGATAGTAAAAGCACGAAGAGTATAGTTTTCGAATATATAATAAAACAATTATTGGATTCGGTTTTCGCATGATATTTAGCAAATAAAACATAAAGCTCCGTGCGTATGTTCTCTTATAAAGGCACGTTTGACGTCATTTGAACACGAAAGAAGTTGAGTATTCCTTGATAATTCTCGATATCACGCTCAACCTCATTCAATAATTGTTTATTATTAAATTACAGTCAAAATGGAAATACCTTCCCACTTCTTCTTCTGTAGTTCGTTGCGTATTACTGTATTTCTGAAGCCGCTACCGAAGCTTGAGAAAATTTTTGTTGAAAAGTGTACATAAATAGCTTTAAATGGCATTTATTCATAATACAATGGATGTTTATCACAAATCGATACCAACAGACGAATAGGCGAGTTTCAGGGTGTTGCGCGCGCATCATTTTTCAAAGAAACTGGCAAGCTCCACTCAAAGTAAATATACTGTTGAAGATAAACAAAGTATAGATACAGTTTCTGGATGTTTAACACTGTTATTCTGCTGTTGTTGGCTCGCTAGCAAGTCTGTTTGCCATTGCTTACTTTGTAGAGAGCCCGCCAAGAGCCCGCCAATTCCTTTGCAAAACGATGCGTGCGCAACACCCTGAAACTCGCCTATATATACATCAAGAATTGGCGACTTTTATCGCTAGACTTTCCTCACGCTTCAGTAGCGACTACAGAAATACAGTAATACACAACCAACTACAGAAGCAGAAGTGGGAAGGGATTACTATTTTGACTGTAAGAATGCAAATTTTAAGCATGAAATTTTCAGAGAATTTTGTCTTGAAATATGCAGTTAATGCGAGGAGTTTTGATCCGATATCAAGCACCGAAAGTGTGTTGAAAAAGGCGAAAAACAAAACACAACTTTCGAGTGTTATATTAGATATAGCTTCTCAAATGAATCAGTATTTTAAGAGAAATTTTAGGTGAAAGTTGGTTTAAAGTGCCAATGCAGTGAAAATTAAGTTTGTCTAGTTTGAAAGAATATTGAAAATGAGAAAGTAACATCTTTTGTAGAATTTCGTTTCCTTGCTTCATTCTTCAGATATTCAGGTTTGTTAGTTTCAGAAATTGCAGCTTGATGTTAGTAATAATTGTCAGTTGTTTGCTGTACAAGCTGTGTAAGTTAGTAATACTCAGAAAAAACTCAGAGCTCTAAGCGGGACTCGAACCCACAACCTTCCGAATGCTAGCCAGACGAGTCTTAACCGCTCGGTTACAAGTACTTGTTGGTCTACAAGTCGCGTTGTAACAGTAAGTTTCCAGTTAAACACTGAGTATTACTAACTAGCACAGCTTGTACAGCAAACAACTGACAATTATATTCAGGTTTGTTTGAAATACAAATGACCTACTTATGACATCACACTGCATAAGACTTTTTGAAAGAGCATCAATTTTAGGATGGTCCAAATATTTTACACACAACTACGCACGTTTAGTGACCAGTCATGGCTACATGCATGTACGTGAAAATGTTTAAGTACTTTCGATAAGTACTCTCAAAGAAAATCATACTTTTCTAAAAAGTCATTATGCAGTGTGATGTCATAAGTAGGTCATTTGCATATCAAACTAACCTGAATATCTCAAGAATGAAGCAAGGAAACGAAATTCTACAAAAGATCTTACTTTGTCATTTTCAATGTTCTTTCAAACTAGACAAACTTAATTTTCACTGCATTGGCACTTTAATTTAAAGTGTATATGAAACGAAACTTAAGTTTGTCTTATTTGAAAGAACTCTTAAAATAATGGGGAATATCAATTTACAGCTTTTTCATATTTTACTTAGTTCTTGAGATATTTAGACTTATGTGATATTCAAATGAGATAACTTTATGGTTCGTTTTTTCACTAATTAACATATTCGAAAATCGCGAATATTTTTAAGATTATTGACCAAAATCACTTGAAACTTTGCATATTGCTACAGTTCATGCAACCAAACATGAAAGACAAGTTACACGTGATTTTGATCAATAATCTTAAAAATATCATTTTCGAATATGTTAATTAGAAAAAAAACGAACCATAAGTTAAATGATATTGGGCATTTCACTCGATTACATAGCATGTTCTAAGGATTTAGGGTGAAGGAAAATTCAAGTGTAGAATCTATACATTTTAAGACCAAACCGGGACCAGTTGCGAAAAATGTAACTACACAGGCCTTCCGGCAGGAATTGAACCCACGACCTTGCGATTCTAGTGCAATGCTCTGACCACTGAGCCACGGAGGCCGTTGCCGAGAGCTTGATCGCGTAAGTTATCGCATAAGTTATCTCATTTGAATATCACATAAGTCTAAATATCTCAAGAACTAAGTAAAATATGAAAAAGCTGTAAATTGATATTCCCCATTATTTTAAGAGTTCTTTCAAATAAGGCAAACTTAATTTTCGTTTCATATACACTTTAATTTATCCAAATGTTTGATCACATATCTAAACTTACTACTACTGATTTCTCGCTACTGATTTCTCGCTACTGATTTTCTTTGTTTTATCTTATGAATTATTTATGCCTTTGAGAAGTGCGGCAGAAGAATCGACTCGTGTACCAAAAACAACTGGCCGTTTGTAGTGGCCAACGCCAGACGATTTTATTTCAGCTAATTAGGAGCGACTCCTGAAATGCGACGGCTTAAAACTGTTTATAAACTACATTACATGTATCTATATAGTACGTCGATATATACCAAAGAAGATGGTCTATTGACAGAATTTAATATACCCACGTTTCGACAAAAGCGTCCACGACGACAGTAAACCATCTTCAGTTCATATTATACTATTCAAACATATTAGTTATATATCGTGACACACTTGTCTAAGTTGAAATCCACTATTATGTAGACTATGTACATTTATAGAATTTGTTTGGAAAAGGCGAATTTTGGGAGTGTTGCCTATCGCGCCTGAATTTTAAAATTCCTTCGCCTAAAGTCTTTATATCTAAACGTTATAAAATGTTAAACTATTTCTCACTTGTCGTTGTTAAGGCCAAGTGTGTACATTTCATCTCATGTCCTTGAGAGAGGACTTCCTAACGAAACTGGTTGTCTGTTGTCTGTGTAAAACAATGGATGGACCGTGTAGTGAGTGACTATTTCAGTGAGTTGTTCAAAGCTCAGCTTTCCGATAATTAGTTTGCCAGACGGGGCCTTCTCTATCGGAAAGTGATGTACTCTAGAAAGAGAAACAGCAAAAAGCACACAATATTATGCATAACCATAAAAAAAAGTTTTTTCGGTCGGTCGGTCGGTCGGTCTGTCTGTCTGTCCGTCCGTCCGTCCGTCCGTCCGTCCGTCCGTCCGTCCGTCCGTCCGTCCGTCCGTCCGTCCGTCCGTCCGTCCGTCCGTCCGTCCGTCCGTCCGTCCGTCTGTCTGTCTGGGGAGCACGGGTGGCGTGTGCTGTTAGGGCGCTGCCTCTCACCAGTAGTTAAGCCCGGTCGGACGGGGTTAGTACTTGGATGGGTGACCGTTTGGGAATAACCCCGTGCTCCACCAGCTTGGGACTTATGTGAGTAGAGTTCAGTTGGTCTCTCCTGTGCTCCGAGGGTTTTTCGCCGGGTTCTCCGGTTTTCCTCCCTCCGTAAAATCAACACCTAGGTCTTAGTTGTCTACACATAGGAGTTTGGTGTCAATTGGGACGAAAGTTCTGTTCCTCTCTCCTGCCACACGTTAAGTGGCAAATTTAATAAATTCAAATTGCCTGTCTGCCTGCCTGCCTGTCTGTCTGTCTGTCTGTCTGTCTGTCTGTCTGTCTGTCTGTCTGTCTGTCTGTCTGTCTGTCTGTCTGTCTGTCTGTCTGTCTGTCTGTCTGTCTGTCTGTCTGTCTGTCTCTGTCTGTCTGTCTGTCGCTTGTTTGTTTGTTTTTTTGTTTGTTCACCCTAATCATTAGCTACTTGCATTTGTCTGCTTTCCTGTTTGCTGTCTTTTGGGGTTAGACTTGTCTACCTATATATACCTGAATGTCTTGCTGTCTGACTATCACGTGCATTATTTTGTCTGTCTACTCGTGGTCAGACCATTTTATTCTGCTAGTCTTATTGAATCTCTGCATGCCTGTCTCTTCGTATGATAAAAGAACAAGAAACCTTACTTGTCGTTAAACTTAATGGACAATACATAAGATCCAACCTAAAAAGTACAAAAATCATGTTTTAGATATTACTAGCCTGCCAGCAAGCTCTCTGGGAGGCGCGGGCGGGCGGTGAAAGAGAGCCTGCACGGTTCCCATTGAAATTTGAATGCATGCGTCCAAAATTTGGACGCATTGTTCTGATTGGTGGCTATTTTAATCGACTAACAAATTTATTTACAGAAGACAACTCGTTGACAATTCGAATATTCAACCCTGAAACGTTCGCCGCGAAAATCACATAGGTAACAGTGAAATATAAATATCTAACCTAACGATATGAAGCATTGAATCTTGCATCACCACCCGCCCGCGCCTCCAAGAGAGCCTGCTCGCAGGCTAAGATATTACCAAACATGAATTTATTATAAATGGTATAAACAAACGTAGCGTTTTCATGTTTTAAGATTAAATAGTCCTTTCCACTTCACCAAAACGTTTAGTTCGTCTCATCCTTTTACTCTAAATGTTCCATTCATATATTATATAAATTCTCTCGCTTGCTACACATACTAGATTTGCAAGAATGAGTTTTTAGAACAGAATCACTCTTTAAAAAGTACAAATCTACAAACCCTTTGTATGCTTTCTCTCACAATAAACTCCAAATGTTTTCCACTCTAAAACGAAGAAAGATGACGTTGATATTACAGTTGATTTCGCTAGAGAAATACCAAATGGTTTTCCGTGTTTGGATACTCTGATCCAAACACGCGGGAAATTGCGAGATTGGATTAGCTTTTCGCAAGTCGAGCAATTTCCCAAGTGTTTGGATAAGAGTCTCCAAACACGGAAAAAACCATCTGGTATTTCTTTTATAAAGTAATCACAAGTGAATTATGATATACTGTCCGACATTTTCAAAAAATCGTTTTGGCGGGAATTTTCCGTGTTTGGATACTCTGATCCAAACACGACAATTGACCAATCAGGGCTCGCGTAGTATACATGTTATTTTATAATTTACCTTACAGCCCTGTGTTGCGAAGTTCGTTGCCAAGGTTGACAATTATCCAATCAAAATCGAGCTTTAATCTAAAACTCGCAATTTGATTGGATAACTGTCAACCTTGGCAACGAACTTCCGAACGAACTTCGCAACACAGGGCGGTAAAGTAATATGACTGACATCAATTGTAATTTTTTTCTTTTTTGCGATGTTTCCGACTCATACAATCACAACAAAAGCGGTTGGGGGTTGAAAGGTCTTAGAAAAGATTTGAGTCAAGTTTCAACAATGTTTTACGTCACTAAATCAATAGACGGTACTTACCTTTGCAAAAAGATCTTCGCATTGTTGTCTCGACATTTTACCACAAAACCACTGACTCTTATCCCAAACTAAATTGTACAACGACAATACATACCAATCAAATAAATTTCCAAAGTGAAGCCGAATCAGACATAGTTTAACGTCACTCAGGCCTAAAGAGCTTATATCACTTGTGGGGTTTTAAATAGAGCAGAAAAAATCAGTTAATAAGTTATTTTGCCGTTTTTGATTTACTCAAATAGTTCCGGACATATTGGCTTCTGAACATGCCAATTCTCAAAAATTTCCGTCGTTCATTTTAACACCTTGGGGGCCTGGGACTCAGGAACGCGTCAATTCAAAACAACTACGTTTCGACTTATTGATTCACAAAAATACATATATTTGACTGAAAAATCGAAATGTCGAGCTCACACCCGTTTTCCAGTACGCACGAACGCACGAGAGTTCCAACTAAGAAGAAGACAGTCAGCTTAGGTTCCTGCGTCCCAGGCCCCAGTGAAAAGCCGAAATTGGCATGTTTAAAGGCTTATATCTCAGAAACTATCTATTAAAGTAAATCAAAAACGGCAAAATAACTTATTAACTAACTTTTTTTGCTCTATTCAAATACGTTAAAACCCCCCCACAAGTGATAGAAGCACTTTCAAACTTTTTGAACAAAGCTTAAAAAGTTACTGTTCGCAGACTTTTATCTCCGCCAGGAGATTCTTTTTTTACCTCTTTAAATATTCGAGAGGCTTTCGTGAAAGCCAGTGGAAAGATTGATCATAGTTCAAGGACCAAGCCTCTCATTCATGTGTAGGTCTCGTGGGCTAGCGTGGTTAGCGGGATGGCTCGCTTTCTTTTTAAACATCTCTAATAACCCGCTGGCCCTCTTGTTAAAGCTACGTTCAAAATGTTTGAAGTCAGACTAGCGTTAAACTTTGTTAAATTAAACAATCAACAGGCTTCGTCTGTGTCAGCTGTATTAAGATTTTTCACTGTTTGTGAGATAAATGGGGAAAAAATATATCTGAATATGCTATGTTTAGAGACTAAGTAGGATTAATTGAATATTTACCTGTCAGAGGTGGCGCTTGAGAAAGGTTTGAATTCGTTCGGTCATTATTGTCCTGGTTTAACAAAAAATCAGATTGTCAATTGAAATTCTTAGATTGTACATTATATAAAAGGAACGAAGACGGACATGGGAAATAGAAGGAAAGGAAGAGAAAGAAAAGAAGAGAAAGAAAAGAAGAGAAAGAAAAGAAGAGAAAGAAAAGAAGAGAAAGAAAAGAAGAGAAAGAAAAGAAGAGAAAGAAAAGAAGAGAAAGAAAAGAAGAGAAAGAAAAGAAGAGAAAGAAAAGAAGAGAAAGAAAAGAAGTGAAAGAAAAGAAGAGAAAGAAAAGAAGAGAAAGAAAAGAAGAGAAAGAAAAGAAGAGAAAGAAAAGAAAAGAAAAGAAAAGAAAAGAAAAGAAAAGAAAAGAAAAGAAGAGAAAGAAAAGAAGAGAAAGAAAAGAAGAGAAAGAAAAGAAGAGAAAGAAAAGAAGAGAAAGAAAAGAAGAGAAAGAAAAGAAGAGAAAGAAGAGAAAGAAAAGAAGAGAAAGAAAGGGAGAGAAAGAAAAGTGAAAAAAGGAAAAGTAGAAGAAAAAAGAGACAGATGGAAGAAAAGAAAGAAAAGAAAAAAAGCGTAGGAAGAAAAGGAGACGAAGGAAGAGAAAGGGAAAAGAAAAAAACAGGCTTAACACAAGCGTGCATAGACAAAGTATACCTTCACTTTTCTCCAATAAACGGTTGGCACCCATCCTTCGAAACCTTTTAGTTCAATGAACCACCATCCGCTAGCGGCTTCGCTAATCAAACGACCACTGTCTCCTTTTTTAAACGATAACAAATCATTTCGCGGAGGAAAGTAGTCCTCCACAGCAACAATTGCCAGACCTTTTGAAGACCCTATAAAATAAGAGTAGGTTTACGAGATTAACTTTGCGCTGGAGGCGTGTTCCCTCCAATAGGCGAGTTTCAGGGTGTTGCGCGCGCATCACTTTTCAAAAAAACGGGCAAGCTCCACTCAAAGTAAACATACCCTTTAAAATAAACAAAGTGTAGATACAGTTTCTGGATATAAAACACTGTTATTCTGCTGTTGTTGGCTCGCTAGCAAGTCTGTTTGCCATTCCTTACTTTGTGGGGAGCCCGCCAATTTCTTTCCAAAACGATGCGCACGCAACACCCTGAAACTCGTCTATTAATTTAGCGTACATAAACCTCTTATAATTTTAATAATACCATGATCGCCTCGGATTCTTTTGTTCTCCGAGGGAATGTAAACCTCGTATTTCCCTCATCGCTCATGCAAGAGGGAAATTTATCCTTTGTCTTCTAATTTTCCCGTGCATGTTGATGAGAGAAAATTAGAAGACAGAGAAATCCTTTGTCTCCTTCTAAATTTCCCGCTTGCATATATTTTCCCTCATCCACATGCACGGGAAAATTAGATGCAACTTCTCTGATCAACCGTGTAAATTTCCTGTCGGTAACATTCTCAAAGTTTTCCTCGGCGATCATAACTGCGGTCCTTGGACTTTCACAAATCTTCCCTCGGCGGCGGGGAAATTTAATCGCTAATTTCCCTCGAGTCATGTTATTACTTATAATTACTAAATATAGTTGGTCAAATTGATGATTTGAACTCTACAAAAGTGATATCCTCCAGTAGTATAGAACATGAGGCTATGGGGCCACTTTTTTTTTTGCCAGAAACTGCCCCAAAATGTCAGAATTCAACGGAAGATGATGTTTTGTTTTTTGCCAAAAACTGCCCCAAAATGTCAGAATTCAACGGAAGATGATGTTTGAAAGGGCGGACTTTTTTTCTCTTTTTTTCCTTCATATTTTAAGGATGGATTATGACGTTTCTCCTGAAAACACCCCAAAGCGATCAGGGTTGTGGTTTTGACACACCTTACTTACTCCCCGATTTCTCTTCAGATACTTTTGTCTTGTGTTGGTACACATGTTTCCCCGCAGTTACACCACCAGATAGCAGTCCTAGACATGGTATGTACGGTGTGATCATGGCTATAACCTTACTGATGTCACTTTTTAACAGTTTGTCCTTTTGTAATTCGTTGTCTAACTCCTCAGAGCTTTCTACGGCGTCCAAACCACCGAGAACATTGGAGAACCTACTGATTAGCATATCAGTCAGGAATTCATTAGCTTTTTCCATTCTTTTAGCCTCATATTCAGCGTATAGCTTGTCCACAACCTTTACCGACGCTTTTCTGATGTAGCCGACTGACTGAGTTATTTCACCATCCTCTGACAGTTTTATTAGCTCACTTCTCTTCTTGTTGGTATCATCGGTTGGTGGAGGTGTTGGGCTGGTTTCCTCAGTCTTTTTCAGATCATTGACGAGCTCATCGACGAGGTTGGGGATCTCAGTAGGTATTTCCGTTTCTGGCTCCCCAACCGATATCTCAGCTGGTTCTACAGCGGGTGCTCTGATTTTTTTCCCAACTTTCACCGTTTTAGTTTTCCTTTCAGTCATCTTACTATAGATCAGATTTTGGGACAACCACCTTATACGCGTACGGATGCCTTAACATAATCTCAAGCCTAGCGTATTTGTTTTCTTTTAGCTTTTCAGTTATCCCCATAACCTCATCACGGTCTAAACCACCCAGGTAGTCATCAGTGATAACCTTCATGTCGGTTTTGTTGGGGTTGTAGAACGTTACCAGCTTACTGATATTCTCCCTGTAGGGTTTTGTAATAGCTGTTAGCTGTTGTGTGATTACGATAGTTGAGAGATTGTAGTGCCGGGCGCTGAAGGCTAGTTTGACCAACTCACTTGTTCTGTTTTTTACGGGTTGCCCACTGGCACAGTCGTCGAGGACTATCAGTGTTTTAGATCCCTTGAATATCCGAACAACATATTCTAGTATAATCTCAACGTCGTCCTGACTACAATCCACAGCGATGAAGTCCGGGTCGGAGGTGTATTTCCAGGTAGTGTAGGTTTCGTTCCAGCTGAACGTTGGACAGAGCAGAACGATGTAGTCGAAGAACCTGAGGTATTCATCTTCTAACATCTTCAGGAGATACCAGGTTTTTCCACAACCTGTCATACCAACGATCAACATATTGAATGGGTGGTCCATTTAATACTGGATTGATTTTAGGTTTTTGTTTACCATGTTTACCAAACCATCACTCAGCACAAAGATCCGACAGACTACGTTAGCAACAGTCGCCTTCTTAGTGATCTCAATCAGAACCCCAGACTGTGTATTAACGATTCTTTTTCCAGTCCCAACACTGTCGCGGTCCTCAATACTTCTCAAGTCAATCGCCAGAGCAAAAGCATCCTTGTAGAACTTCTGGATTGTCATAAACTGATCTGTGTTTTCCTTTCCACCAAACAGTCTTTTAGCCTCACCGTAGAATCGACTTTTTGGGATCCCCTGACTGAAGACAGCGTTGGGTACACCCTCGATTGTTAGCTTAACACTCTCAATGTTTGGGTAGACGTATTTCTCACTATCAGTTCGGGTTTTGTTTGTGAACATCATAACGATCCCTTTCATAGACTTTCGTGGAAGGTTAATGTGTTCGTTGATTAGGGTTGATCCAGCCAACCATTCAGTTGACTTCATTAGCGTGACGTGTTCGTAGGATAACGATCGACCAGCTGTGTACAGCGACGTTATCTCACTGGCGATGTCGGTGTTATCAATCGTCTCATATTCCAGTTCGAGGTTTTCCAGTGTGTACCCGTCAACAGATTCATTTGACTGAGCCACCATGATGTCACTCGCTTTTGGTAAACTGATGACATAGCGGAAGTTGTTGTTCATCTCAAAGGGAGCATAGAGTCCGTGGTTCCCGAGGATCTTATCCAGTCTCACCCTCATCCTCACTCCATGGATTGTGAGCATCAGAGCGTCAGCTACCTTCTCAGCGTCCCCAGAAGAAGCCCCACTGTCGTCCTTAGACATCAGCTTTCTCAGGTTTTCTGAACCAATTCCATACCCAACCATCTGATCCCTCACACTCTTTGGTAGCCAGAGATCTCTATACACACCGAGGACACTTTCACCCGTGTTGTCATAAACAGTCTCGCCGGCTAGCTTAACAACCAACCTTTCAACCAGAAGCCTGGAGAGATTGTTTAGGAACCACGACTTGGTGTTCATGTTCTTAAAGTCGAACAATAGGTGAAAGCTACCCGGGACCAGACAGCTATCAAGTTTTAGCTTTGGTATGTCGATGTAGAGGTCCTCACCAGGGTTGACTTTGTTGGGGTTCATGGTGATCGTATGTCTTGTCCTACTCCCCTTGATCTCCGACATTCTCGCCCGTCTGAATCCAGGTAACAGCTCTGTTTGACTTCTGTTGGTCATATACTACATAACAGGTTTTATTTTCTGTTTTTCCAGTAGTCATACAATAACACGTCATAGCTATGGCTAGAACCCACAGATTGTTGGCTAACCACACTATTCCTTTTGCTCCCCAAGTCAGAACCTGTGCTATCACACTGAACAGCGGCGCTAACAAAGGTCCCAAACTCTTACCCAGATTAGCGAGTGCCTTAGCGAAACCACCAACGGCTCTGGCTCCCCCCGAGACAACCCCCTAGCGGCAACGACTATTGTGGTTATGATCCCAGCTATGGTGATGGCTATGGCAGACAAACCAACCATATTCTTTTTAGCCCACTTCTTAAAACGTTCCAACCTATTCAGGTCATTGTTTTCCACTTCATTTTCTAAGATAGACAAAACATCAATGTGTTGGGGGGCGTCATCGATCCTAATTCTTATTGTGTCCGCCTTCATTTTCGCCACTTCGCTGAACTTTTCAAACAGCTGCTTCCTACGGGGGTCTTCCTCACCAGCCGCTTGTTCTCTGTAGTAGTCGGCTTCTGTTTCAAGAAGCTCAATCTTTTGTACACTTGTACCCTTTGGTTCGAGCATTCCAATGAATTCTCTTGCTTCCTGCTCAGTTAGGATTTCTATAGCCTGTTCCCGTAAGTCCTCCTCTCTTCCCTCAAGTATTCTCTCACTCTCTAAGCTGACCTGTGAGGTTATGTCGTTCACGACTTCCTGAGAGGTTGTGGGGTCGTTGTTAACCTTTTCAACAGTCCCTGAGACTTTTTTGGAGTGTTCCTTTTCAACCTCCCTTAGCAACTTCTTGAAATTCTCAACGGCTTCCCTATTACTTTTTCCCTCATTATACACAAACTTACCATTCTCAAGTTTTCTAACTCTCTCATTATTAAACTTCAGTCCGATAAGCTTTCCTGTTTTCTCACTATAAACATGACTGACACCTAACAACAATTCACTAGATTTCTTACCATCCCCCTTATTTACCTGTATCCCAAGCGTATCCATGATGAGTTTTTTCTTAATCTCTGTAACATGTCTCTCATGTGCCCTAGAACCACTGTCGAGACTAAAGCTACTGTTGGGACGGCTAGTCTCTTCTGTTACGTGGGTTATACCATCCCCAGCAGACGTCTGACCTATCGTTACCGTTCCCTGATCTTCGTCGGTGAGGCTTGTCTTGTCAGTATCTTCTTCTTCCTCTTCCCTCTCCTTTTCCTTGTCGAGATCATTCATTTCAAAGTCCTCCCCCTCAGCCATTATATACTAACCTATGTACAGCTCAAGCAGGACAGCTCCAATCCCAGTCGGCCGACCCACCGAATGATCATTATTCCCACGAACCCTAAAGGTCATCTTACCATAAACACCCTTACGAATCTCAGCTTTCGACTCAATGTCTGTGTAGTGCTGCACACTCCCTTTCAAACTCTGTTCAGAGGTTATTGGGAGAGTACCAATCAGATCACTCCTCCTCCCATTGTCCAGACTCTTTTCACTCTCAACAGCGTCACACGAGATCCTAACATACCTCAACCCTCTATTGATATCCACCTGATTTGGACTGTTCGTCCACCCACCACCACCGACATCTATCACATCGTTCTCACCAAACCCCAAAAGAAGACCCATCTTCCCAAGCTTCAGCTTTTCCGACGTTTTCACCTTAGAAGTTCCGTTGTAAACATTCTTTCCAAACTCAACCGTCCCCAACAGACCCCCGGCTAAGCCCTTAACAAACGTCTCTACTGCGTCAAAGTCGAGATAACCTTCAGGAGCGGATGTCTCAACACCATCAAACGACACCTTATCGTTCAGACCTGACACCACATTGTTATAGTTCCAGTATACCGTCGCTTTCTTCAGCATCACCTGTGGTCTCAGACCTGTCACCATGATAGGTTGTTCGAAGTAGACAGTCTTCTACCGTTTTCAATGAATAATGTTAACCTCATTACCCGGGTATACATTAACCCAGGTTTTGTACGTCACTCTCGGGTATCCATGAGTTGTGCTTATCACCATAACCCAACCACTTGACCAACACCATCTTCCTCCCACCAACTCTCTTCCTCCTCAACACCTTCTCAACCCTATAAACGTCATCCTTTTTATCCACCGGCGACAATTCCTCCTCATAAAACTTACCGATAATCGGTTCACCCTCAGCGTCCTCAATCTCGTAAACGTTTGGATCACCACGGATGACCTTTGTAATCCTGAAGATCTCCTCAGTGAAGTTAGCCTCATAGCCTTTTGTAAATACGTACTCTTGTACTTTGACACCCTGACAGTGTCTCCAACCCGAAACTTGGGTAAGGGGTGATCACCAAAGTGATGACCGAACAACGTATTCCAGACCTGATTCTCGTTTGACTTATTAACGTCCTTAGGCTTCAGCATAACGACACTATGTTTGGTGTTGTTATAACCCTCAACGAGATCGTCCAAAACATCAATCCACCTATAAGTCCCCTTGGTGTAGAAATACTTCCACATAGCAGTCTTAAGTGTTCTGTTAAACCGTTCGACGACCGCTGCTTTCTTGTCTGAAAACGTACTGAAGTACTCAACACCATGTTCCTTCAGCAGACCTTTCACACCAACGTTATAAAACTCCTTCCCGTCGTCGAACTGAGCCAGGTCGGGGTAATCACCAAAGCGACCTCTAAACTGTTTCAACAGCTTATCCACAGCCCCGGTCATGTTTTCCGTGTCCTTCCTGTAAACGGGGACGGCGAAAGCATACCTACTCAGAATCTCAACAGCGGTCAAAATCCAGTAATACCCCTTATTCTGGTTCTTATACTTCCCCATATCAACCAGGTCCATCTGTATCTGTTCACCGAGGTGGCTGACGAACGTCTGTCTGAACTTATGTCTCCTCACAACCGGCCTATACCTAGTGTATGTGTCTTGTGTTTTCAGCCAGTCCCTCACTGCCTTCCTACTCACATCAAGACCTTCTCCCACCGCCCTCTGGTACAATCGTTCAGCCGACTGATATCCTGTTTTCGGATCATACCATATATCTCTCAGTTCCTGTTCCAGCCCAACCCCAGCGTCCATATAACCTAACCTATGATATATGGACAAGACCCTAAGAGAGTTCTTCACAAAATACCCATACGCCGATAGAACTAAGTTTATAACTGATTCAATCTTCGGTCAGTCAGAGCCTGGTGTGTTCTTTGGACCTGTCGGTGACTCATACATCTACACTGGTGACGCGGAGTTTAAGAACAACAAAGACTACACCAAGTACTTAACAATAAATAAACCACCGCCCAGATTTCCGAAGGCGTGGCTAGGTGGTGGCCACGTTCAAACACTTTCAAAGGGGAAGCGACACAGATCAATGTATAAAACACATGGGTCATATTATTACTATGATAATTTTCCAGTGGAATACGTTCTGAATTATCCAGTCAATAAATTCAGGGTTTATGTGAATGAGGCAGAGTATTTTCAAAGTGACCTCCCACCGTTAGATATAAAAACTTCCCAGTATTCCAAATGGGACCTAAAAGAGAAGTATTACCAGGCGCTTGTGGGGACGTACGTCGCTACATATGCTTCTGGGGTGTCGTTACTTCATCTAACACCCAGTGATGACGTTCCACCGGTAGTTACGTCACTTTTGAGATTTCATCTGTATTTCACAATAAGAAGAATTATGAGAGAATTTGATGTGAAATCAGACTCAGAAATAAGTGACATTATGAGAAGCTATGGTGCAACATTTCTGATGGAGGAAGATAAGGCGCCGAGATGGACGTGGCAGGAGGTAGAACACACGGAAGACCCCGAGCACTCAGTAACAGAGTGGAAAGGGGCCAGGAGGTTAAGAGACGTTAGTGGAGATTTTAAGAAATTCGTACCAAAGACGGGTGATGGTTTAACCTCAAATGGTCTCCTACTCCTAAATCAGAGCATAGAGGCGTTTATTTATTCCATTCTTGGTGCTCAGGCAAAGACAAAACAGAGCGTGTATGGTGATAGGGCGAGTGCATTGGAGACCCAGAAAGTGTTTAGACAACTGGTTAAGGATAGTATTATCAACTACAACACAGCTACATGGATAAACAATATGAATAGAGCGGTGACAGACACGAATGTCGTCCTAAATCTAGCAGTCTCACCAAGTCTTTGGCTGTTACCATCCAACCTTATAATTCTTAAAAATCCGATTGCTGGCTACAACAACAAACTACAGGTTGCAAATGACAGTATGAGGTTCGGTGTGAACCATGGTATTAATTACTTCACGGCTCACATCAATCCAGACCCCAAAAAAACTCATCAGGATGGTGGGAATCATCTTGATTCACTAGACAACACCCGACCCCTGGAGCCTACACCAACCGACCAAAGCCCAAAGACAGCCACACCAACCCCAAAGAAGGCGCAACGCCCCGCCGGTCAGGACGGGGGACCAGACAATGAGTTGGGAATCCTGTTGGTCATAACAGCTGTGTCTGGGTATCTGTTCAGTAAATACGTCCTATAGTATATGAGTCTGTTTTATGGTTACAGCAAACCGGAAAAAGGAGCCCCTAGTCAGATCACTAAGCAACTCAGCAGTGATCTAAAGCAGCTCAACAATAAGCTAAAAGCTTACACGGAAACCCACAACCACAGAGTCATTTTCGACCTGAACGTAACCAGAGCCAGTAAAAACGCGATCTCCAAACTCCCTCCCTTTATTGAATACATAGAAGACAAAAACGGGGGGGTTTACTCAGCCATGTTTTGGAGACCCCCAAGTATCAACCCACAGCTAAACACTGCCGGCGACCACCACTTCATTCACCCTGAGATGACGATAAGAACAGTCTTCCACGTTAGCATACCCAGACTCATGTTCGTCGACGTTTCAGTTTTTGCTGTGGTAAAGAGGAACAGTGTGAGACCTAAGGATAAGTTGAATGAGTGGGAAATGATTGTTACCAATAATGGTAAAAGCGGTCCTGGTAAAAGCTTTGGGTTTAAGGCTGGAGTAAGTGACAAACTGCTTGTGGAAGGGTCGTCACCGGCTAAGTTTTACGAGTGTACTATCCCAGCGAAGTTCATTGGGAAGAAGGTTCTGATATCTGCCCACTGGCTATCCGGAGTTAGAGTGTCACACGTCAGGATAAATGGTGAAATGCTGAGGGACTCATTTTTCATGAGTAACATCGGACAAATAGGAACACCTTATCTGAATGTGTTTGGGTTAAACCGTCTTAGGAAGTATTATTCAGACATCAACTTCTACGGTATGAGAATCGTGGAGGGTCGTCTGGGGGGTCCTGACATTGAGAAGATCTGTAAGGAGGTTATGGTTGAATATGACCTGTAATTAGAATGGGGGAAAAGAGGAAAAGCGTCGTTAGCTTCAACCACATTGGTAAAAACCTCCAATCGGCTGAAGTGGACAAACTAACCCGACTCTATTCGTATTATCATAGGCTAGCGACTTGTTACAAGTGGAAACACACCCGACTGAAGAGACTGAAGATGATCCTCGAGACGGTCTCTATTGGGTTGACCGTGGTTGGGGGAATAGCCGGTGGTGTTACAGCTAACCCACTGATCCTCGGAACCATAGCCGGTCCTGGCGTCCTGATCCAGGGATACATGACCAAGTCGGGAATGCCTGGCAGACTGGAAAACTGTGAGTTCGCTCACGTTAGCTACCACAAGGTCTTGACACAAATCAGAAGCTTCCTACGTGGGGTCCAGTACGACGAGACTGTCTTCCTATCCGACGTCCGTGTACTCGATGACATTGTGACTGAGGTCTGTTCACATTCCGACAGTATGATCACACGGTACCATAGGACTTACGACTCAGCTGAGCATGCCGGGCCTGGCTGACGATCTCTGGTATGTAGACGTCTCGGTCATCCAACCGTGAAATCCGCTAGGGATCTCACTGAGGGCATCGACCACCTCCGACTCATCCGGACCGAAGTCCTCCCAATCGAGACCAATCACCCTGGTCCCCTTCTTCCAAACCATTACAACCGTCTCTTCCGTATACCTTTGTATCTGCTCTAGGTAATCCTTAGCGGCACCGGCTTCACATTTCCGACCTGTTACAAGTGGGAACACACCCGACTGAAGAGACTGAAGATGATCCCCGAGACGGTCTCTGTTGGACTGACTGTGGTTGGGGAGATATCCGGTAGTGTTACAGCTAACCCACTGATCCTCGGAACCATAACCAGTCCTGGCGTACTGGACCTATGAGCCTGTCGGGCCTGGCTAACGGTTCTGACGATCTCTGGTATGTAAACATCCCGACCGTTCACACGAGCCATCCAACCGTGAAATCCGCTAGTGGTCTCACCGAGGGCACTGACTACCTCCGACTCATCCGGATCGAAGTCTTCCCAATCGAGGGTGATCATCTTAGTCCCCCCAGAGGCTATGTCCTCAGTCATCTCCTCCATATACTTCTGTATACACCCGAGATAGTCCTTAGTTACGCCGGCTTCACATTTCCGACCTCTCCTAAGCATTCGGTCGTAGCAGGTGTCAACCGAGGCTTTCAGGAATAGTAGAGCGTCAGGGGTTGGGAGTAGATTGTTTAGTGAGTGGAAGACCTGGGAATACTCAGAAAACTGCTCGTCAGTTATCCACCCATTACGCCAACAGTTCTTAGCGAAAACCATACAGCTGTGATGTGTTCGCTCTACGATCACATTCCTCCCTTCGTTGATTAACTCCAAAGCCTCTAGGTAGACGTCAATTCTCTCACCGAGGAACCAGGTCTCCATCTCATACGCCCACCTCCCAGGGTCGGCGTAAAACCTTTCGAGGTATGGATTATCATCAACTGGCTCCTCAGCAAGGTAATAACCATTTTTTTCAGCGAATGGTCTCACGAACGTTGTCTTTCCCACACCGATGTTTCCGTCGAGGGTGATCAGCCGAGCACCGAGCTTTGTCTCAGTCATTATACCCCAGGTATACGATACGACTTTAAACCTCCTGTATTTTATATGAAGATTCCAAAGAGACTTAGACGACCCATACTGACCGTCTTCCACGGACTCAGAAGAGCTATCGGGGTGATGAGACATTGTGTTAGAAGAAACCGTAGAGGAGAGTACTACGTGACTGAGTCTGTTGTTGTCTGGCCGACGGTCTTAGAAACCCCAGCTGATGACCTCACAGACTCCCTAAAGACAACCCCAGAGACCCCTACAGATGACCTCATAGATTCCTTAGAGACGACCTCAGAGATTCCAGCCGACGGTCTCACAGATTCCTCAGAAACTCTTACAGATGACCTCACAGATGAAACATAGAATAGTGTATATAGATGGCTGACGAGTCTGAAAAAACCCCGGAAGTCCCTAAGATAACATCAGTGGTCAAGACGGAGAAAGTTAAGGACCCAAAACGGGTGGAGGCTGGTAAACGACTGGCTCAGATATCAAAGGTAGCCAAGGAGAGAAAAGCCAGGGAGCGGTTGGCGGCTGAGATTGGTCCTGGGGTTTGTGGCCGATCAGCTTATTATGGTTACATAATCGGAACCGTTGGGTTGGTTATCGGTGGGGCCTCACTTTATTACACTATGAGGCAGGAGAGAAGGGAGGTTCAGAGGTTGAAAACCATTGATGAGGAGAAGGTGATGGAAGGAACTGTTGAACCACAGAACCCTGTTCAGACCTCCCCGGTCTTAGACACCTTTGATGAGTGAAATATGTGTTAGTGTATAATGTCAGCCGACCGAAAAGAACTGATGAACGAGCTCTACGACGCCCTCCTGATTACGGGTGGAGCTGTGGCGGTCTCCATGGCTTCGAGGAAGATCCTGAAAGAACCTTTGGGCACTCCCGAGTCTATAAAGGGTACTGTTAGGCTGGCTGTAGCCGTTGGAATTAGTACAGTTGTGGTTGGATATGCCCAGTCAAAGGGGTACCTGCCGGTTGACCCTTTTTCAAAGCCTAAGTAGCCTAAGGGGGTTCCATATCCGGTGGTTACTATGAGCGTGGAGATCGAGACACGTTGGCTGCCCCCTATGTCTAGGGGAGAGAGGGATGTACGGGATGCCCTACGCGCTAACAGAATTGAGGCGATTAGGGAGAAGACCTTTGATGGGTTAGTGGGGTTGGGTGGCGGCCTTCTGAGGTATGACTTCGCGTTACCTACTAATAGTGGTTTCGTATTGATTGAGTATGATGGTGAACAACATTTCAGCCCTTCCACCTGGTCTGGTAAGTTTACCCAGCAAGAGGCAGAAAGACGTTTTAGGGTACAGAAGGAGCACGATCGGATGAAAGACGAGTACGCCAAGGACAACGGTCATTACCTAATCAGGATTCCGTATTGGGAAAGACGTAACATCCGTTCTATTATCGGATCTTTGTGATGAAGTGTATTATGTGTGATTATATATGGCTAGTGTGGTTGCTGGTGGACTGTTTAACGCCTTGGCCTTCGCGGGTGCTGGATTTCTGTTTTCGAAGTTAAACCACACCGGATATGAAGCTGAGATTAAGAGACACAACCACGCCCTTGAGCAGCTGACTAGGGCGAAGGAGAAATGGTATGAGAGTGAGGTGGGTAAGAAGGACAGGATACAGAGGTTGAGACAGGAACTGTCTGACGCCAACGCTGACATCAACACAACTAATCACGCTCTGGATCTGTTGAAGGACAGATTGAGACAGGCTGAGGTCGTCGAGTCGTTCCGACCAAAGCCTAAGCTGACTGACTATTACAAACCATCGAGTGAGATGAAAGAGTATCAAACCCTGTTTATTGGGTCTGTTGGTCTGGTTGGTGGGTATCTGATGTCTAGGTTTGTTTTGTAGGGGGTTAAGGGGTTCGTTAGGGTTTAGTTATAATGTCTGTTCCCTGGTCGGATTTACCGTCTTCAGGTGTTGAATGGGTTTGTAAGCAGATGGGGATCGAAGCCCCGGCTTGGGATCCACCCAGATGTAGTACGAAGTTGTGGTGTGAGGATTGTTCTAGGTTCCGTGTGAAGGTGAGAACTGAGATGTATTCCTGTCCAGGATGTGGTGATACGGAGTATGGATATGTTGTCGGGAGATACCGGGCGGCCGGTCGTAGAAGCGAGCATTCGAGGGGTGGTTGGATGAGAAAGAGACTTGCTAGAGTTGTCAGGGACACAGCCGTTGACGTTGTCTTATCCGACTTCTCCGAGGTTCTTCGGGTGATGAGAAGTAAGGGTTTGATAAGAGGTCGTAATGTGTCCAGATACAATTATTACATCATCAGACTGTGCTCAAGAAGAGGGATTGGGTTACTGGGTGGCCTGAAGGATCTTAGGGAGGGGAAAACGAAGGACTTGTTTGATAACAATCTGTTCGGAATTGTGTATAAGGAGCTTGGCTGGGACCGTACCCCGGGCAGGTTCTACACCGAGTGGCTGGGGCAACACCTAACAGAATGTGATCACCCCTGTTATAACGATGAGCAACCCAGGTGTTATGATCCACCAGGACGACGACTTAGACCCTAATATGTTTGACTATCCTGATGACGTGGACCCCCGCCTCTACGGGAGAATAATCGGTTATGACATAAATCAGTTAGACAGAGCTCTGAGGGGTAAAACTAAGTCGTTCAGTTGTGCTGTGGTGAGTCAGGACCCGCTGGAACAGGTGAACGCTCTCAGGAATGATGTGGTACGGCTGCTACGTCGGGAGCTGGCTGAGATGAGGGGGCTGAAGTTCGCTGAGACGCTGGTTGTGACGCTTGAGAAGGAGGTGTCTGGAGGAACAACTTATAAGACGGCTCACTTTAACAGCCACATCAGGACTATAATCAATGGCGGTGAGATCGGCCAGGACGTTGACACCGCGAATGAGGAGGTGGTGATTGGGATAGCCCGATGGATAAGCGAGGGATCTGGTTGGACAGTAGACTCAGTAGACGGTCACTACGTTAATCTGACTGTGTACAGTCCACTGGAAGGCTCGTCATACGTCGACCTCCCGGAGGAGTTGAGACATAGTCGAAAGGGACTGATTAATGTTAAGAATAGTGATGACAGGTGTTTCATGTGGTGTCATCTAGCCCATAAGTTTCCTGTCCCACAGCACCCACAAAGGGTGTCTAAGTACCGGGACCATGTTAACAACTTGGATTACAGTGGAATCAGCTTCCCTGTGAGCCATAGACAGTACAACCGGGTGGAGAAACAGAATGAGATACGTATCAACGTCTTCGGTTATGAGAACGGGCTAACCTTTCCGGTTTACGTATCAGAGGAGAGATTCACCGACCTCATGAACCTCCTGATTATAACCAACGAAAACAACAGACATTACGTCCTCATCAGGGACTTTGATAGGTTTATGTACAACAAAACAAAACACAAGAGGAAAAAACACTTCTGTGTTTACTGCTTACAGTGTTTCAGCTCAACGGAGGTTCTGGATAGGCATAAGGTTGTGTGTATCAGTGTGAATGGTAAACAGGCTGTTAGGATGCCTGACCCCGGTAAGAACGTGTTGAAGTATAGTAATTTTCACAAACAGCTGGACGTTCCGTTTGTTGTGTACGCTGACTTCGAGGCAATCACGGAAAAGGTCGACAGACCGGAGGTGCCGGAGTCAGACCGGGAGGAAAAAGAGAAAAGACCATACATGGAGAAGTATCAGAAACATACTGATTGTGGTTACGGGTACAAGGTTGTCTGTTGTTACGACGATAGATACAGTAAGGATGTTCAGGTGTACAGAGGCCCTGGTGCTGTCAACAAGTTTATTGGAAAGATGTTGGAAGAGGTGGAGTATTGTAAGGGTGTTCGGAAAGAGCACTTCAACCAGGATATGGTTCTGACTGACCCCGACAGGGCGGACTTCAGAGACGCCAACGGGTGTCACATCTGTGGTCTGAAGTATGAGGAGAGGGATGTTAGGGTCCGGGACCATTGTCATGTGACTGGGAGGTACAGAGGGTCGGCCCATCAGCTTTGTAACAGAAATCATAGACTAACTGATAAGATACCAGTCATCTTACACAACTTGAGGGGTTATGATAGTCATCTCATCATGAGGGAGATTGGAAAGTTCGGACAGGAGATTAACGTCATCCCAAATAATATGGAGAAGTACATGGCCTTCATGTTAGGTAAAAACCTTGTGTTTCTGGACAGTTTTCAGTTTATGAGTAGCTCCCTGGATAAGTTGGTGGGAAATCTCCCGGGGGACGCCTTCAAATACACAGCTGAAGAATTCGGTGACCGATTGTATCTTATGAGGGCAAAAGGTGTTTATCCTTATGACTACATGGATAGCTTCAATCGGTTTGAGGAAACAAAGTTGCCTCCGAAGAATAAGTTCTATAGTGTGTTGAATGACGAACCGATAACCGGTGAACAGTATTCCCATGCTTTGAAGGTTTGGAGAGAGTTCGGAATGGGGACAATGGGGGACTACCATGACGTGTACCTGAAATCGGATGTGTCGTTGTTAGCTGACGTCTTTGAGAACTTTAGGAAGACCTGTGTTCAGTACTACGGGTTGGACCCCTGTCACTACTTTACCTCACCTGGGTTGGCATGGGACGCTATGCTGAAGATGACTGGGATCGAGCTGGAGCTGATGACTGACATTGATATGTTTCAGTTTATTGATAAAGGACTGAGAGGTGGAGTCAGTTACATAGCCAACAGATATGGGAAGGCGAATAACCCATACATGGAAGGGTATAGTGAGGATGAGGCTGTAAAGTATATAATGTATCTGGACGCCAACAATTTGTATGGTTGGGCTATGAGTCAGTGCCTTCCGACTGGCGGATTCAGGTGGATGGGTGAGTCTAATCTGAAAAACCTAGCTTGGGAACTTCCGGAGAATAACAGTCGGACCGGAATGATACTTGAGGTTGATCTTGAGTACCCTCCTAAACTCCACGACCTACACAACGACTATCCGTTGGCCCCTGAGAAGATGGAAATACGGGAAGATATGTTGTCGGAGTATTGTTCTGAGATTAGGGGGGAGTTCGGTGTCAGCGTTGGTGGTGTCAGTAAGCTGGTAACCAACCTGATGGGAAAGGAAAGGTATGTCGTCCACTATAGAAACCTACAGCTGTACGTCAGGCTTGGGATAAAGGTGAAGAGGGTTCACCGAGTTTTGTTGTTTGAGCAGTCGGGGTGGCTAAAACAGTACATCGACTTCAACACGGTGAAGAGAACCACCGCTAAAAACGACTTCGAAAAGGACTTCTTCAAGCTAATGAACAACAGCGTCTTCGGTAAAACAATGGAGAATCTGAGAAAGCGTGTCGACGTCCGGTTGGTCACGTGTGAAGAAAAGCTGTTGAGGCTGGCTTCCAAACCAACCTTTGTGTCTGCCAAAATATTCAACGAAAACCTTGTTGCCGTTCACAAAATTAAAGAAGTTCTTACGTTAAACCGACCGGCGTACGTTGGTATGTGTATTCTAGATCTGTCGAAAACCTTGATGTACGATTTCCATTACAACTACGTATTAAAGAAATATGGAAGTAGGGCTAAGTTGTTGTTTACAGACACGGACAGCCTGACATATGAGATTGAGGCGGAAGACGTTTATAAGGACTTTTGGGATGACAAAAACATTTTTGACAACTCAAACTATCCAGAGAGCTCAGCTTATCACAACAAGTCGAACAAAAAGGTTATTGGGAAGATGAAGGACGAGGCGGCTGGCGTTCCCATAATCGAGTTCGTTGGTCTCAGAAGTAAGATGTATTCTTACCTGAAAGACAACGGAACAGGTGACAAAACCGCCAAGGGAATTAAGAGGAGTGTCACTGAAAAACAGATCAGACATAAACACTACAAAGACACACTATTTGGTAAAAAACAATTGTTTCAGAAAATGAAAACAATCCGGAGTGATAAACATAATCTGGGTAGTTATGAGATAAATAAGGTGTCACTCTCATGCTTTGACGATAAGAGATACCTGCTGGAAGATGGGATTAATTCCTACGCGTACGGGCACCTAAACGCTCAAAGGCAACTGCGCATGTGTAGTCCCGCGCGTGGGGTTGAGCATACGTAGAAGGTCTCAGGGTCTCCCACTCCGCTAAAATACATACCCTAAAATGACCAAAAACAGACGGTCCGGTCGGTCTCACTTATTTCCCTTAGTGGGATAACGGTAGAGGAGTAATCCAGCCGCCATAATCACTATTAAATACTCCCCAGTGAAAACAATTACCTTCCCACCAGCTGTCTGTATTTCTGTCCATGGTATTGTGTCTCTTCCCTTTGACGGATGTAACTTTTCCCATTTCCTAGCCTGATGAACTATATCAGATCCCTTTCTGGTTAAACCTACCGACAGACCAGTTACTAATGCAATCACTCCTAAACCAATGGCAGTCACAATTCCAGCTTTCCTCAATGTCTTATTTAGGTTAGCCTTAGTCCACTCATCATAATGTGTTCTGATACCATCCCTTAACAAACCATCTTCCTCTTCGGTTAAAGCCTGTCCAAATGTCTGAAACTCACCTCCCAGATACCTCACAGAATAATCGATAACTAAACCAGACTTACTAAACTCCCTGGATATACTTAATATGTTATTATCAATCAGATAGTCAACAAACAGTGGGTCAGCGCATTGTGGTTCCAGTTCTAGTATATTTGTGAAAAAACCCTCACAGTTCCCATATGCAGCTCTTCTTCTTATCCTCTCAGTTCTGTCCTCTGACACATTATTTACAGTGGGGCCATCAATAGCGTCATCAGATCCGACACTATTACGCTCTAAAAAGTCTTCCGAAGCGTCAGCACCCCCAAAATCTGTTTCCTCCTGACCATCCTCAGAATTTGGGTCTAAGTCATGATTCGGGTCTAATGGTTTAAATTCAATTTCCTCCATATTAAAATTGTCATGATTACAAAAGGACAAACTGTTAAAAAGTGACATCAGTAAGGTTATAGCCATGATCACACCGTACATACCATGTCTAGGACTGCTATCTGGTGGTGTAACTGCGGGGAAACATGTGTACCAACACAAGACAAAAGTATCTGAAGAGAAATCGGGGAGTAAGTAAGGTGTGTCAAAACCACAACCCTGATCGCTTTGGGGTGTTTTCAGGAGAAACGTCATAATCCATCCTTAAAATATGAAGGAAAAAAAGAGAAAAAAAGTCCGCCCTTTCAAACATCATCTTCCGTTGAATTCTGACATTTTGGGGCAGTTTTTGGCAAAAAACAAAACATCATCTTCCGTTGAATTCTGACATTTTGGGGCAGTTTCTGGCAAAAAAAAAAAGTGGCCCCATAGCCTCATGTTCTATACTACTTCCTCCTAATCTTTTCATATAGTCAAATCTGGACACATTTGGCACTCGTAGAAAAATCACTAGAGAGAACTGGGTACAAACCTGTTGCTACAGGTGACTTGTTTCCAGTCCTAGGTGCAGGGATAGGTTTCCTGACCGAGGGTGGTTGGGTAAACCTTGGTAAGACCTTCACAGGTTCTGGTCTATCCCACATGTTCCCTTCTACCACGGCGAATCCCGTGCTTCCGCTTGGCGACAGAGGTTCCTCCATGTGATTGGGTAGTTCAGGGCACAGCAGGTCGGAGGGAACGAGTCCATCTTTGAAAGGTGGATTCATTGTGGCGACTTTCCAGTGGCAGCCATCAGGCATGACGGCTATTACTTGCACCAATTCACCTTGCTGTAGTGAGAAACCATTTCCCTGGTAGTCCTTTCGCAACACGTGTACATTGATAGCCTGAAGTAGAAGAGGGAAAACAATTAAAAGAAACTTAAAAAGAACTATAATGTGGAAATAAAGACGACATATTTAAGAAATATAAATGCTGGCAATGTTTTTGCATAATTCTAAAGATATAAATAAGTTTTGTGGAAACACCACGTAAAATATTTCTTTGCTAAGCTTTCGGCCTGTTGACTCAGGCCTTCATCAGAACAAAATAATAACCAAACCAAAAATGTCCAAAATATTGCCCGAAAAAAACCCAAAAAATTAATTAACATTTTTTATTCATGCACAACATATACTTACCCAATTTAGAAAAACAAAATAAAAAGTCAGAGCATTACAATAAACCTCACATGTAATATTTACTGAAAACATGTGAATTTTATACATTTTAAATTTAAAAACACCTTCAGGAAAAAAAATCTCAAATCCATAATAATGGTACAAATGTCTTAAAAATTACACCACATCATGATACTGATGTGAGAAATCCTAATCTAAAGTTTCCAAGATTTATCTTTGACTATTTATCTTTGAGCATTTACTCTGATGAAGGCCTGAGTCAACAAAGCTTAGCAAAGAAATATTTTACGTGGTGTTTCAACAAAACTTATTTATATTACTTTATCGCCATGAAAACGTTCAAAGAATTAATTCTAAAGATGTTATGGTAGTTAGTTGGTAATCGCATCGTGCAAAGTTTCATTTCAATATTCGTTGAAGAAAAAATGATATTTTACGTGCAAAGTTTGTATTTTGGAGCGCCGCCATAATTAAAGTAGCCGGACAGGTTCACGTCAGCACATGCATAATAAGTCCTTACAATCACAGCGACAAATACGTCTAAATGTGATTCTCACCAACTTTCTGACCAATAATAGGCGAATTTCAGGGTGCATCATTTTGCGAAGGAATTGGCGGGCTCTTGGTGGGATCCCCAAAAAGTAAGCAATGGCAAACAGACTTGCTAGCGAGCCAACAAAAGCAGAATAGACCTTATTAAAAATGGCCGCCGAATTAGAATTCTTTTTATATACATATAAATTAGCCCTTATGAACTCGTTTTCATGTGTGAAATTAAAAATAATTTTTACTTTAAAACGAGGTCATAAGGGCTAATTTATATGCACATAAAAGAATTCTAATTCGGCGGCCATTTTTGAATAAGGCCTATTCTGCTGTTGTTGACTCGCTAGCAAGTCTGTTTGCCATTGCTTACTTTTTGGGGATCCCGCCAGTGGAGTTTGCCAGTGGAAAAAATGTCTAATAAAAAATACTATTTTTTAACTCTACCTCTGATTTCTGACCCAAGGAGTAATGTGGGGCGCCATCTTTTATAACTGGAATATTGACATACTTAATCTACAGGAAGGATGAAAGAGAAAACAAAGGATTGGTTCTGAGTTTCGACTAGGCACGACATCTGAGAAGTAAAGGCTGATACTATAGTTCTAAGTCTAGATGTAATATATCATAGACGAGGAGGAGTGTTTCATCAGGATATCCAAACACTGAGACGTTTGTTGAAAACCGAGGCGAAGTCGAGGTTTTTGAACAAACTTCGAAGTGTTTGGATATCCTGATGAAACACTCGTCCGAGTGTATGATATAGCATCTCAAACAAATCAGTATTTTAAGAGAAAATCGAGATGAAAGTTTGCTTAATTTATGTAATTTCGTCCTCCGATATCCCAACCACAGACACGGTACTGATTTCCTTTGTGTTTTCCTCATGAATTATTAATGAGTTTGAGATGTATAAAGACTAATGTCTAGATTTTGAAGAAAGCAGTATCTGTTTCGAAATATCAAATAGACTAAGTACTATCATTCGACCTTCAGTTCCCACCTTGACCTGTAGCTCAGTTGGTAGAGCATCGGACTAGTAAACCCAAGGTCGCGGGTTCGAATCCCAGCCGAGCCAAGAAGAGTTTTCTCCACTTGTCCGGTATGGTTCGTCACTCAGAGTAACACATTATTACTGCGGAATGCGGTTGAGTGTTTAATGACGTCATCACACACACAGATAGTTGCAACTGTTGATCGATCATGTTGTCAAGAGAAATTTCGAACGTTGCTATGTGATCATTGTACGTTGCGGCCTTGTTGTTGGAGTTCGACAATGGATAACGTTATCGAAATAAGAGTGGAGTATAACTATTATAATAAAAATCGAGTGACCCCAATATTCATTGCAAAAGATGACTTGTTATCGTTGACATTCGAAGGATTTTATGGATTGGTATTGAAAGAAGTTCCTCCGGAAGATGTCGTCGGAAGCACATTTTTCATCTCAGATGTTTTCGTTTCTAAATAAAGGAATGAAGATGCTTTTCATCTGTGTTGCAGCGGCAGAATCGCCATTCGCGATTAGTAAGACGTACAGAATCTCTTCCACACATATTTGCGACTACGGCAGAGGAAAGATTCAGGGAACGTGCGATGTCGGTAAATTTGCCAGGGAAGACACCGGGAGCTGGGTCTCCGCCTTCAAGAATTATTTTATTTACTATTAGTGACCTCAAATCCTTCGAAAATATTTTGGCGCCACATTTTGTTGTTTCAGTTAACCCTAGCAACATTCGAAATTTCACTTGACAACATGATCGATCAACCGTTGCAACGATCTGTGTGTCATGACGTCATTAAACACTCAACCGCATTCCGCAGTATCATATACTAACTAGTTCTTACACTGGCATTTTCACTGTTCGTTTCTGTTTGTCTGCAGGGAAAACAGAAAAGAGTTAGATCAATGGAAATTATCCAGCTATACTAACTTTCAAGATTTACTTATAACGAGAGTTGTGCAGTAAAAAATCTTTACCTTAAATGCTTTGGGATAATTTTTGTGTACTTGACAGAGCTACAGTAAATATTAGAAAAATGATCAAGATAACTTCGGTTAAATGCTTGATATAATACTACATAAACAAATTTTCAGCTCTAACCTTTCGACGTCTCCGGGGCTAAATCTTTCCGGTTCTGGACGTTCCAATTTTCCGTACAAATGACCTGGGTAGAACAAATTTTTATAAATCATTATATATATATATATATATATATATATATATATATATATATATATATATATATAATCGAAATATGGTATAGTAGGTTAATACTGCCAAAACAGAGAACGTAAGTGGTCTAACGTTTCGAGCGAAGGCCCTTCGTCAGAAGGCCTTCGCTCGAAACGTTAGACCACTTACGTTCTCTGTTTCGGCAGTATTAACCTACTATACCATATTTCGATTGTTGTTTCAACACTGCCTACGCAGCACACTACTTTTATTACATATATATATATATATATATATATATATATATATATATATATATATATATATATATATATATATATATACTATTGCAAATGCTGGCTACTCTACTCTATCGAATATCTATTCGTCAATAGATAGCGAGTAGCAAATTGAGTACCAGTACTCGCGCGGCCATGCAGTAAAACAACATGGAGGCCACGAGGAGTGAAAGATTTGTTTGCCTTGGTTTTCACACAGAAACAACGGTTATGCTTCGTTTTCACTCATAGAAATTTCGAGCTCATAATCTAATTGTTAAATAAATAAATATATATATATATATATATATATATATATATATATATATATATATATATATATATATATATATATATATATATAAAACTACACGCATTTTATCTTTCTGTTTTTTTTTGCATTGGATCCTCCCTTCTCGCCTTCCTTTCTCCTATCCCTCTTCCTCCCTCTGTCTATGCTTCAGTTTGTTAGCTTTTATATCTTTATTATATTAACAAGTATACACTCTCTTATAAACGTTTATACATACTCGCCCCAGATATCTCGCTCGACCTACTTATATACTCTCCCAAGATATCACGGGATGTCCCGACAGTATACGACTAATTACGATACATGTACGATTAGTTACGATACCAAACACTTCCTTAATCACTCCATTGTACTCCCTCCCTTTTTCCTCTTTCCATCACTCCTTTCCTTCCTCCCCCTGTCCTCTCTCCATCACTCCCTTCATTCCTCCCTCTGTACCTTTCTTCCTCGCTCTCTCTACTGCCCCCCCCCCCTACCCATCTCCTTCCTTTGTCCTTTTCACTTCTCCTTCTGTCCCTTCTTGAGTTCTTGTCTTCAATCCGTCCTTTCTCTTTACTTCTTGTCAATGCATCCTTCCTCTTTCCTTGTCTTTTATCCTTCCTCCCTCTTTCCTTCTTGTCTTTAAACCGCTCTTCCTCTTTCCTTCGGTGTCTCCGGTGTCTCTCCACCACCTCCGTCTTCCTCCCTCATTTCCACTATCACTCCCTTCCATCCCCAATCCCCTTCACAAAGACTCCCAATTATTAGACAGTGGTCCGCTATCTTTTTACCTGGTTCGCTAAATTCGTCGTCATCATTATTACTTTTCATAGAACTCCTGCAACAATAGTACAATTATGTGAGCATGAAATCAATATTTCCCAATTCTCAAACTCATTAATAATTCATGAAGTTCATGAAGTGCAGACAAAAAACTATACTTACTTTCTTGGCGGTGTTTCACGGTTTGAAGATTTCTTGGAAAAATGGAGAATGGATTTACGAAACTCGTTCATTGCAGCATCCTACAAAACATAAACTACTTTAGCGTATACCTTGAATGAATGATTGCGTTTGTCAGCAGTTGTAACAGTTGTGTCAAACAATAAGGCAAATCATTAACGTAAATGAGAAAAAGTAGAGGACCAAGAATTGAGCCCAGACAGACAGACAGACAGACAGACAGACAGACAGACAGACAGACAGACGGACGGACGGACGGACGGACGGACGGACGGACGGACGGACGGACGGACGGACGGACGGACGGACGGACGGACGGACGGACGGACGGACGGACGGACGGACGGACAAGTGCGTCATACATCATTGTAATTAGAATCTTCTGGATTTAGCGTTTCTTTGGTGGTAAGACTTGAAGCAGGACATAAGCCAACCTCGTTGCGACGTCTAACAGAAAAAAAAAGAGTGTGACACACAAGTGAAAATTCTGATTGCAGAAAATTAATAAATTGATAACAAAGTTGGTTATCCCACTAGTTATCGCACACCAATAAGCATTTTTACCCACAATTTCCCTCTCCTCAGAGCCCTGCCCACTTGACGTCGTTCATAAGACAGTTGGATAAAGGATTTAACGCGTCTCTTGGAACAATGAATGTTGGGTGTGTCATGGGATAATTATGCTTGCATCTAGAAAGTCTTACCGGACTTTCCACCATCCAAAATTACTCATAGAAGTCACTTCTAGTTCTTCTCCCGCCTTGAAACTGATTTCATCTGGACACTGCGCTTCGTAATCCTTCACTGCTGTGTAGATATCTGAAAATAAAGACATTTACAGTCAAAATGGAAATCCCTTCCTACCTCTGCTTCTGTAGTTTGTTGTGTATTACTGTATTTCTGCAGCCACTACAGAAACGTGAGAAAAATCTAGCGATAAAAGGCGGTTACTCTTGGTTTATATTTGTTTGTTGGTATCGATTTGGAAGAAACATTCGTTATATTATGATTAAACTCCATGAAAGCTAAATTATACTTTTTATTCACATTTTTCGACAAAAAACTTTCCATACGCTTCACTAGCGACACAGGGAGCCCATCTTGGCAGAGCATGGGCACCTGTGGCACACTCGATCGTGGTGTGTTTAGGAAAATAATAAAGGGATGAAACACGAATTCTTCCTTGTTTTGAACATCGTTTTAAGCGCCTATAGGTATTAAAATTGTAAGACAATTGAGCGAAGTATTTGTGATAATGATTCATTTATCAAAATATAATCAAAATGATGCAAAATCTCAACTTTTAGCCGTGATTTTGCAGCTAAATTACATATCGTATTTTCGGGAGATGTGTTCCGCAAGTAGCTAGGACACTACATCATCGTTGACACTTCGGATAGCTACGAAATCCTACGATAAGCTTTTCGGATAAAGCGGGAAGTCTCAGGATTATGGATTTATTGCACATTCATCTGACTCTGAGTTTCAGTAGGTTTCAATATTCCAACGGTGGCTCCCGACGATACGAGATGTCCTGGCTGCTTGCGGAACACGTTGAACGTTTGGTGTTTCATCCCTTGTATTTTTTCCTCTCCATCTCCCCCTTTCCCTCCGTTTTTTCCCTTTTTTCTGCCTTTTTCCCAGCTTCCGGTAACCGTTTTTCGTTTTTTAAAAATCCCCTGCCACAGTCCCCCGTGCGTTTTTCGAGTCCGCCACTGGTAGCGACTACAGAAATACAGGAATACACAACAAACTACATGAGAAGTAGAAGTGCGAAGGTATTTCCATTTTGACTGTAAAATGAATAGAGATATTAAAGCAAAGATGAAATGAAAATGCCATCATGAATGACAAGTCTACAACAAAATAAAACACTTACTATGTGGTCCTTCCACTTCAACCCATTCTTCTTCGTTGTCTGTTTTTTCTTCAAGAGGTTCCAGGAATGTGGCTGGAGTAAAACCAGTTGCGCCTGTGGTGTTTGAAACGAGCCACCAACCTACAGTAAATAGAAGTAAAATACTGCATATTCATGAGGAAAACACAAAAAAAATCAATACCGTAGCAGTGGTTGTAAATCGGATACAGTATCGTCTTGATTTACATAAACTTTAGCTTCGGTTTTCCCGGCTAAAACAGACCGTATCCCCAAAATAGTTGGTGAACTTGATTACTTAGATGCATTTGTATTTTAAGAAAGATACAGCATTCGCAGGCGAGCTGCTGTATCTGATTTACTACGACTCGCTTGCAGCTCGCCTTGTAAACCAGATACAGCTCGGCTGCTCATGCTGTATCTATTACATAAATCGTAATTTAGAAAATCCTCTACCAACCAAGAATTTTACAAAATCTGTACAGATAAAACGAGACTACTGTTCGTGTTAACGTAAAAGATTGTTGGTTATCCTAAATTCTGTTACTGGTTGTAAAGGTGGTTGTCTGGTCCTTATAGTGGTGATGCTGGTTATAGTTAAGATTAACGTTGTGGCGGATTTAATTGCTGTGGTGGTCATTGCAACGGAAGTAGCGCTGGTCATTATTATGGTTGTGGTGATCTTTATGGTAGACCATTGGAGTTGTCATTGTTGTGGTGGATAAAGCTGTCATTATATTGTCGTGGTAGTGGTGGTGGAAGAGGTGGTGGTGGTAGTGGTGAAAAAGAAGGTAGTTATGGTAGTGGTGGGGGTGGTCTGTGATGATGATAAAAGTAGTGGTGGTAATTGTGGTAGTGGTGGAAAAAGTGGTAATGGTGGAAAAAGTGGTGGTGGTGGAAAAAGTGGTAGTGGTGGAAAAAGTGGTAGGTGGTGGAAAAAGTGGGTGTGGTGGAAAAAGTGGTAGTGGTGGAAAAAGTGGTGGTGGTGGTAATTGTGGTAGTGGTGGAAAAAGTGGCGGTGGTGGAAAAAGTGGTGGTGGTGAGAAAAGTGGTAGTGGTGGTAATTGTGGTAGTGGTAGAAAAAGTGGTGGTGGTGGAAAAAGTGGTGGTGGTGGAAAAAGTGGTAGTGGTGGAAAAAGTGGTAGTGGTGGAAAAAGTGATGGTGGTGGAAAAAGTGGTAGTGGTGGAAAAAGTGATGGTGGTGGAAAAAGTGGTGGTGGTGGAAAAAGTGGTGGTGGTGGTAATTGTGGTAGTGGTGGAAAAAGTGGTGGTGGTGGAAAAAGTGGGTGTGGTGGAAAAAGTGGTGGTGGTGGTAATTGTGGTAGTGGTGGAAAAAGTGGTGGTGGTGGGAAAAGTGGTAGTGGTGGTAGTGGTGGAAAAAGTGGTGGTGGTGGGAAAAGTGGTAGTGGTGGTAATTGTGGTAGTGGTAGAAAAAGTGGTGGTGGTGGAAAACGTGGTAGTGGTGGAAAAAGTGGTAGTGGTGGAAAGAGTGGTAGTGGTGGAAAAAGTGATGGTGGTGGAAATAGTGGTAGTGGTGGAAAAAGTGATGGTGGTGGAAAAAGTGGTGGTGGAAAAAGTGGTAGTGGTGGAATAAGTGGTAGTGGTGGAAGAAATGGTAGTGGTGGAAAAAGTGGTGGGGGTGGAAAATGTGGTAGTGGTGGAAAAAGTGATGGTGGTGGAAAAAGTGGTGGTGGTGATAGTTGTGGAGAAGGTGGTAGTGGTAAAGGTGGTGGTAATGGTGAAGACAGTGCTGGTGGTGATGGTGGCAGTGGTGGAGGTGTTGGTACAGGTGGAGGTGGTAGAAGTGGTGGTGAGGGAGCTAGTTGTGGTGGTATTAGTAGTATTGGATGTAGTGGTGGTAGTCATGGTGGTAGAGGTCATTGTGCTAGTGGTGGTTCTTGCAGGAATAGGGAAGGTGGTGGCAGCGGTGAAGGTGGCAGTGGTGGAGTTAGGAATTGGAGGTAGTGGTCATTGTGGTAAACGCAGAGGTGCTCAGTGATGGTGATAAAAGTAGTGGTGGTAGAAGTTGCGGTAGTAGGTGTTGCAATGGTGGTCATCAGTGGTGGATAGTGGTGTTGGTAGAGGTGGTAAGTTGACCACCACCACCACCTCATTGTGGTATTGGTGCATCCATAATAGGCCAACAAACTGAATAGCAAGTGAGAATCAGAGTCTGACAAGCAACTACATTACTCTTTCTCATGTAGTGTAGATATAGTGAATCCCTTACCCGAGCTGTTCTTTTCAATCACTGTAACAATCTCACCGCATATGACAGATAGTTCACCAGTCCCAACAGCTTCAAACTCTGCAATAGATCTGTACTGGTTGTCATTGTCTCGACTGCCTCCTAGTACCTCGGTAGGTGAAGGTGCTAGAAATGGCCACCAACTCATAAGTACATGCTTTGCAACTGACAGTTTACAGCTAGACTGTGCCAATCACACATCTAACACTTTATGTTTCTAATTCTGGTCCTCACAAAAACAACAAACAACAACACTCATGCCCACAACCTGACTCCTTGTCATCCTGCCTTCCTCTTCCTCTCACACCTTCCAGTCTCCATATGAATTTTAAGTCTGAAATTACACTGTATTTTGTATTTTGTATTTAATGCTACATGATTTTCTTGTTACAAAGAAACCCGACTGGAAAGAATAGGCGAGTTTCAGGGTGTTGCACGCGCATTGTTTTGGAAAGGAATTGGCGGGCTCTTGGCGGGCTCTCTACAAAATAAGCAATGGCAAACAGACTTGCTGACGAGCCAACAACAGCAGAATAACAGTGTTAAATATCCAGAAACTGTATCTATACTTTATTTATTTTAAATAGTACGTTCACTTTGAGGGGAGCTTGCCAGTTTTTTTGAGAAATGATGCATGCACAACACCCTGAAACTCGCCTATTAAAGTCAAATACAATGCCCATTTCTTTAACTCTATTTAAAAATGTTTGTTTGGAAATACTTTGAGCATTTTGACACTTACGTGTTGGGATGTCACCCTGGTCTTTTGGCAATTCTCCTTTTTGGGATCTATATAGAAATTGAAACCCAAAACTTACCAGTAACACTTATGGTGTCAAGAATACTGTGAAATAATTAACATCTTTGAATAAAAACAACCAATTAGTATAGTCAAACTGGATGTTCTCTTGCATAATTATGTGACTTTGCTTGATTGATGGATAACGCCCTAGTTCCTTTAAATGTTATCTTAGGTGGGTTTATTTCTCTCTGGTTACTTTAGTTTTTGATGCAGAAATGACTTGTACATGGTCCTTGACCCGTGATTGCCCTTGTCACAGAACATAATGTTCGTTCATTCGTTTCGAGCGCTCACTTTCTCACTCATTAAATCACTCACCCTCATTAAATCACTCACCCTCATTAAATTACTCACTCACTCACTCACTCACTCACTCACTCACTCACTCACTCACTCACTCACTCACTCACTCACTCACTCACTCACTCACTCACTCACTCACTCACTCACTCACTCACTCACTCACTCACTCACTCACTCACTCACTCACTCACTCACTCACTCACTCTCACTATAGTCACTCGCCCACCCACTCACTCGGTCGCTCGGTCGCTCATTCATTGATTACTCGTTAACTTACCTTGTCATTCACTTCTTCCTTCCATATCTAATTTTTTAAATTTATTTGAGTAGGTGCCTTGCATGGGCCTTAGAGTCCCGTTCGCACCTTTCCCCTTTTGGATCTTATTATTATATTTTTATACTGCATGTCTTTCGTCATCTTGTTATGTAATACTATTAATGTTCTATTCTTGTTAAATATATATGATCCAAATAAATTCGTTAAAAAAATTTAAAAAAAAAAAAATTTTAAGCAACCTATCAAGGAATCGTGATAAAGCGTTTGCAGGTTGCTCATTGAATCCACCAATCAAAATTGCAATGTTGTGTATCAATATTGCAAAGTCGTACGAGAACATTCAGCTTGACTTTAAATCTAGATCTTAAAATAAATTTTTGATTTTATGAAACATTGAAACCTACATGTCTACAGTACATACCGCTCAAGAGCATTACAAAACTGAAACAAAAAAGTCTCTTTTGTGATTTCAAAATATGCGCAGTACATTTTAATTGAATTTATGATGAATACTCACTGTTCTTGATAAGATACCGCATGGGCAATATCTGTTCCCAGTTGGTCAAAAAATTTCAAAATAATATCTTTTTCAGAAATAAATTTTGGAAGTAGAATAATTTTCTAAAACGTTGAAGATAATAAAACAGTTAGACATTACGGATTGTAATGAATTTATTAAAAAAATCATTCAAAGCTACTTTTAATGTCATTATTTGCAGCCATGTACATGTACAGTGTATTAAAGCATATAGAATGTTCAGGTCATGCTACAGGACTTAATCTGTATGTAAATTTTTGGCCAGTTCAGAATGAATTATTTAATTTCACCACCAACCTGGCAAAAATCTGTCATTTGATTAAATTCTTTGCTCATTCCAAGACGAAGAAACTTCCTTCCAAAATGTTGAAATCTGCAAACTGCAAAAATATTAGTTTTTACTTAACAGAAATTGATCCTAAAAATTGAAAGGCAACAAAATACATTGTGCTGGTCATTGTGGTTGTTGTTAAGGTGGTCATTGTGGTGGTCATGGTGGTTGTTGTTTAAGGTGGTCATTGTGGTGGTCATGGTGGTTGTTGTTATTGTCATTGTGGTTGTTGTTAAGGTGGTCATTGTGGTTGTTGTTAAGGTGGTCACTGTGGTGGTCCTTGTGGTGGTCATTATGGTGGTCATTGTGGTGGTCATTATGGTGGTCCTTGTGGTGGTCATTGCAGTGGTCATTATGGTGGTCATTGCAGTGGTCATTATGGTGGTCATTATGGTGGTCATTGTGGTGGTCATGGTGGTCATTATGGTGGTCATTATGGTGGTCATTATGGTGGTCATTGTCACTGTCATTGTGGTGGTCCTTGTGGTGGTCATTATGGTGGTCATTATGGTGGTTATTGTGGGGGTTATTATGGTGGTCATTGTGGTGGTCATTGTGGTGGTCATTGTGGTGGTTATTATGGTGGTCATTGTGGTGGTCATTGTGGTGGTTATTATGGTGGTCATTATGGTGGTCATTGTGGTCATTGTGGTGGTCATTGTGGTGGTCATTGTGGTGGTCATTGTGGTGGTCATTATGGTGGTCATTGTGGTGGTCATTATAGTGGTCATTATAGTGGTCATTGCGGTGGTCATGGTGGTGGTCATTATGGTGGTTGTCATTATGGTGGTCATTGTGGTGGTCATTGTGGTGGTCCTTGTGGTGGTCATTGTGGTGGTCATTATGGTGGTCATTATGGTGGTCATTATGGTGGTCATTGTGGTGGTCATTGTGGTTGTCATTGTGGTGGTCATTGTGGTGGTCATTATGGTGGTCATTATGGTGGTCATTGTGGTGGTCATTGTGGTGGTCATGGTGGTGGTCATTATGGTGGTCATTATGGTGGTCATTATGGTGGTCACTGTGGTGGTCATTGTGGTGGTCATGGCAGTGGTCAATGTGGTGGTCATTATGGTGGTCATTGTGGTGGTCATTATAGTGGTCATTATGGTGGTCATTGTGGTGGTCATTATGGTGGTCATTGTGGTGGTCATTATGGTGGTCATTGTGGTGGTCATTATGGTGGTCACTGTGGTGGTCATTATGGTGGTCATTGTGGTGGTCATTATGGTGGTCATTGTGGTGGTCATTGTGGTGATCATTATGGTGGTCACTGTGGTGGTCATTATGGTGGTCATTATGGTGGTCATTGTGGTGGTCATTATGGTGGTCATGGTGGTGGTCATTATGGTGGTCACTGTCGTGGTCATTATGGTGGTCATTGTGGTGGTTATTATGGTGGTCATGGTGGTGGTCATTGTGGTGGTCACACTTTGCCGGTAGCCTGGGTGAATGCCTGACATGGGTGTCTTGTTCTGTTTGATAAATAGCACCTACAGACCTATCAGATAACATATCTTCTGCCACCACTGCTTAGCACAATAGACCTTTTCACCAATAGCAGCGCCATCTTAAATTCGCAATGCATTATGGTCTATCCAGGATAACAAGCTCCATTAAAGGGCATATGACTCGAAAATCAAGTTTGTCTTATTGAAAAGAACATTTAAAATGATAAAATAACGTCTTTTGCAGTTTTTGGTTTCCTTGCTTCGTTTTTGAGATATTCCAGATTGTTTGATATGCAAATGCAGAACTTTTTACGTCACATGTGCATAATGAGTAATCAGAAAAGGTTATATATCTTTGTTATTATGAAAACATGGGCTTAACTCAAAGGAAGCTTGTGCGTGTTTCCACCCACAACACCAAACATGTAGAATTCCAAGTGATTTCGTTTCACAATAGCAAAGATATGTAACCTTCTCTCGGCAACTCATAATACTCATTATGCACGTGTGACGTAAAAAGTTGTGTCATTTGCATATCAAAAAACTGGAATATCTCAAAAACGAAGCGAGGAAACCAAAAACTGCAAAAGATGTTATTCTATCATTTTAAATGCTCTTTTCAATAAGACAAACTTAATTTTGGAGTCATATGCCCTTTAGAAGGGTGATTGCCTAGTGTTGAGACACAATGCGGTAATTTTTTCTTTATAAATACTTTTGTGGCAACAATATCTAAATATAATACTACCATGATCACCTCGGATTCTTTTGTTCTCCGAGGGAATGTAAACCTTGCATTTCCCTCATCGCTTATGCAAGAGGGAAATTTATCCTTTGTCTTCTAATTTTCCCGTGCATGTTGAGGAGGGAAAATTAGAAGACAAAGAAACCTTCTCATTTTCCGGTGCATGTTGATGAGGGAAAATTAGAAGACAATATACCGAGGCTAATTTCCCTCAAGTCATGTTATTACTTATAATAATTGTCATAATTGGTAAAAGCAACAATTCTCGGACATGTAAGGATAGATTCATGACAAATGTATCCTTTTACGTACAAGAATTATTGCTTTTAACAATATGACAATGATCATATCTAGACATTGTTGCCATGAAAGTGTTTATCAAGAAAAAATTATCACATTGTGTCTCAACACTAAGCAATCACCTTTTTAATTGAGCTTGTTATATAGCTAGAGTTTCACTGGATGCAACGATGACTGTCATTGGTTGGTTTGTAGTCACATGACCTTAGCTAAATTTCAATGTCTACCGAGTGGGCAATAATTGAGAACTTATTGCCTGCTCGGTCAATAAGTTTTCAAATTATTGTTGCCCGCTAGAACTTTGAACTCTTCATGGCATCCTATAAACAAAAGCTTGTTTGGTACAGAAATAAGAATATTTATAGATCTTCAAAGCATGTGTGAAGATTAACTAGAGAAATGTATTGCTGTTCTTTTGTTCTGAGACATATATATTTGTTTGGTTGAAGTGAAATTTAATACGGAGCCGGCGAAATGTTTTGGTAAGTCTAATAGCGTTTGTCTTTTGTGTACTTTCCCTTGATAAACGTCGAAATTATTCAGCGAAACTCAAGCTACATAACAAAACACTTAATGTCTGCTCCCTCGGGAAACAGTTAGTTTTGTTTTCCCTCGAGTCTCGATGTTTCCCTCGACCTCGTCTCGGGAAATATCAAGACTCTCAGGAAAACAAAACTAACTGTTTCCCTCGGGAGCAGACATTAAGTATATATTATTACCCTGGATAGACCATAATGCATTGCAAATTCAAGATGGCACCACTATTGGTGAAAAGGTCCACTCAAAAGACATTTTCTGAAATTACTTATTTGGGCATGTTTCTAGTTGTTCAAATACTTGTTTTAATATTCGAATAGGAATAAAAATTTGGCAACCAAAGATACCATGGGTGGTTGATACCTTGGTAATAATTGAGAGAAAATATGTTATAGACTTAATGAATATTAATGAAGAATACATGTATTAATGAATATTGTTATATAGCTAGAGTTTCACTGGATGCAACGATGACTGTCATTGACTGGTTTGTGGTCACATGACCTTAGCTAAATTTCAATGTCTACTGAGCAGGCAATAATTGAGAACTTATTGCCTGCTTGCATGGTCACTAAGTTTTCAATTGTTGCCCACTAGAACTTTGAACTCTTCACGGCATCCGATAAACAAAAGCTTGTTTGGTACAAAGAAAATAATATTTGTATGTCTTTAAAGCATGTGTGAAGATTAACTGGAGAAATGTATTGCTGTTCTTTTGTTCTGAGACTTATACATGTATTTGTTTGGTTGAAGTGAAATTATAGAGCCAGGCGAAATGTTTTGGTAAGTCTTAGCATTTGTCTTTTGTGTACTTTCCCTTGATAAACATCGAAATTATTCAGCGAAACTCTAGCGATATAACAAAACACTTAATGTCTGATCCCTCGGGAAACAGTTAGTTTTGTTTTCCCTCGAGTCTCGATGTTTCCCTCGACTTCGTCTCGGGAAATATCAAGACTCTCGGGAAAACAAAACTAACTGTTTCCCTCGGGAGCAGACATTAAGTGTATAATATACCACAGACAGCATTATTAAATCTTAAAGGGGGTCTGCAGTCCATTCTGCACATGTAGGGAACTAATGTTTACATCTTTATTTATAAAAAAAATATTGATACCTTATTCAAGATTGTAAGCTTTTCTTGCTTCCTCTACAAATCTTGTACCCAAAACAAAACATTTTCAAAAGAAATAGAAGAAATCCGAAGAGATATCCTCACCAAATCACTTGGTTTTCTGCCATGTTCCCAATGGTTTACATTGAGCTGAGTACTTCATGTAATTAACTACAAATGTCATGTTTTGGAGATGTGCAGAACAAACTGTAGACCACCTTTAAATGTTATTAAATGATGCTTGACCAATCAAATGTAGCCTTTTTTTTTTTTTGTTGAATATCAACAGTTGGTCTAATTGATAAAGGCTTATTTGATATTCTTTATAAAACATAGTTTTATTTTAAATACCTGGCAATTCAGGAAGCACAATGACACTACCATATCCATCTTTGACCACTTCCTTGAGGACAGACTAAACAATTAAACAAAAAATTAGGTTGGTCAAGAATTTACAAACCCAACCCAAATTCACAGCGCCCACAAAAATACATGATATTTTATCAAATAAAGTTTTAATATAAACAACATGCACAACGCTTTAGGGAATTTATAAATAAATACAAAACATTTACTAAAGATTATACGATTTGCTAGGGCTTACAATATTTGGGAAGAAAGCAAAATGTTAACTGAGACTACAAGCACCAAAGCGTGGATACAATTTATTATAGCCAGGTAATAAATCCATACATGTAGATTGTAATATAACCGTCCTTTATAATGAGTGTTTTAAGTCAGAAAGGAGGTTAAATGTATTACCCTCATTTATCAGCGACTTATTAAGCTAAATTAATTACATAAATCATTAGTTTTGAGGATTAGTGGTCATGGAATCACGAAGGCGAGTGTTTTACTAAAGTATTAAATATTACACACCAACATGTAATATCACATACGTATTAAACGTAATACGGGTCTATATAAACCATATAGTAGAAAAAGGGAACAAAATCAGGTTTCTATACAGAAATATTATACGATAAACGGGAAATAGGTGAAGGAAATGGACTTGTCGTTTGCCAAGGGACCACGGTACTCACATGGAAATCGAACAACATGCTGTATCTTCGAAAGATGAGGTGTTCATGGCCATCGACATAGCTTACACGAATCACGTATTCCTTTATAATAAAAGAGAAATAATAGCAAAAGTAAACCACGTACAGAAAAGGATTGAAGACAGCTCAATAGATCAATTATTAAGACTTACGAAATGCTGCTGAATCTTTCCCTTTTGTGGCTTCTCAACTCCGATAACCTTGATATCTTTGATCACTTGCTCTTCGTGCATAGTTGCGAAATACGAAGTGGCTGTTCCAGTCCAAGCCACGTAATTTCTTAGTTCATTGTGAAATTGAAACAAAACAGATATATTATATACGGATTTCTCCACAGCTAAAGTTGCCTGAGGGTCCACTCCCACAATTTAAATAGGACGTGGGATAACTGTATGTCGTAATCACTATCTAATCAAGGTTGTCAACAAATTAACTTATGATATTCGAAACCGGAAATACAGCCACATTAGAACTTTAATACATAAGTAGTATATGATTTCACCAGAAAAGGGGCCTTTTTTTAAGTACTGCTCTTCTTGATATAATTTTTGATACCGCGTTTCGACATATTCTGTCATGAATATCATCACCAAAAAAATAGTCAATTGCTGGTTTATTAATGAGAATATAGCAAGCTATTCTGAGTATTTCAGTCAATCATATCCTATCGAAACAATACGTCTATAAATTTAAGGGGTTGGTGGTTTTTTGATGCAACAGCAGTCGCATTTGCCCTTGAAGAATCATTTAAATAGAGTGGAACGCGACAAATAAACTAGGGTGCATTCTATGTCAACCCCACGCCGAAGATAAGCCGAAGTTCAAGTGCTGCGCCAAGGGAGGTCAAGACGAACGTCGGTGCCGTGTATGTAGGCCGACCGCAGTGTGTTAAGCAGGATTTCCATTCAGTGCATTTTATCGCGCGATCGACTTTTCTCGATCGCTTTCTTTTGAAATGTGTGTATTCAACCAAAGCTAATGAAATGCGTTCCGCCTGACAACCCACAATTCAAAAGAAAGCGATCGCAAAAAGTCGATCGCGCGATAAAATGCACTGAATGGAAATCCACCTTTATGCACTGACCAGCACGCCGAGCACTCACGCCGAATATCTTCGCCGTGACCTACATGGAATGCACCCTGGCAAGTATATATAAGAATATTTATAAACATATGGATAAATTAAGAATTATATGGGCTAGGCATATTCCAACTTCCAAACATTGCTTCACGAGTGGGATATACTTAAACCAACGAAGAGTGACCAGCACTTGGCAACGCCTCGTCAAAACATGAATAAACATATTAAGCGGGGGACGTATTGGGACTTATCTAGATTCTTCCAAAAGGCATTAATAATTCATGAGGAAAATTCAAAAGAAATTAATTGTTTAATCAGTGTCTTTATATGTGACCATGTGTGATAAACATACCTCCTGATTTACATAAACTTTAGCTTTGATTTTCTCGGCTTGGACAAGGTTATTTTTCAGACTTACTACGCCAATGAACTTACCAAGTGGTTCGTTTTTGAAGCCGTTCAATAAACTCGCAGAGTCACAGTTCGTGTTTTACCACATCAAAAACACTCGGCTTCGCCTCGTGTCACCGAGTGTTTTTATATTTGATAAAACACTCCTGCTCGTTTATTAAACAGTACATTAAATATCTGATAAAATATCTGATAAATAATAGTCGAAATATAGTAAGGTTAGATATACTGTCGAAACAGAGAACGTAGGAGTCTAACGTTTCGAGCGAAGGCCCTTTACGTTTCTCTCTGACGAAGGGCCTTCGCTCGAAACGTTAGACTCCTACGTTCTCTGTTTCGGCAGTATATCTAACCTTACTATATTTCGATTGTTGTTTCTACACTGCCTACGCAGCACGCTACTTTTATTACACTATTTTGATAAATAATACTCTGTTTTTCTATAAAAATGGGCCTCGCCAAGAAAGAAACAAACTTTTTTTAAAGATCTTCAGAAAACGTTAACCATTTACAAGTAAAATCGTCGAGTGCTGCGAGGGTAGTGTTTTATTTAATAGATAGAGCAAAATTAAAAAAAGAATGAAACTGACTGAAATTGAACTGAATAGTTTTTAGGCTTTTATAAATTACGAAACACTTTTCGAGCAGAACTCTTGACACTCTTCATCAGAGTAATATAATGAATGGCTGCGTTTGAAACGTCAGTACTACCAAAATCAGTAGTGTCTTTTCCGGAAGAAAAAAGGTTGTCTGGAAGGCGGCCAAACGTGTACGTTTTGTGTGAACGAATTCAACGAAATCAACGAATTCTATTGAAGAAGATGTTTTTTGAATGGCGTGTACTACACTATCACATTCATTTTACACTACGTTCAAAATTAACATCTTATTCAACTGAATCCGTCTATTTTGTTGTATTCGTTCACAACCACGCGGCATTCGCGAGCCGTTGACGTCGCAAAACATAAACGTTTGGCCGCCTTCCAGACCACCTTTTTTCTTCCGGAAGACACTCTACTGATTTTGGTAGTATTTCGTTATAAAAACTGTTCTCGGTAGAAAATTTTTGTTATCAGAAATTTCACGGCGCACCAGCTTTCAGAATTGAAGACGGAAGGAAGTCAGGAATGGTCCAAATTCCAAAAATGTTCTACTAAAAAAAAACGTTAAATACATTCTTAGTGTAATAAAAGTAGCGTGCTTGCGTAGGCAGTGTAGAAACAACAATCGAAATATAGTAGGGTTAGATATACTGCCGAAACAAAGAACGTAGGAGTCTAACGTTTCGAGCGAAGGCCCTTCGTCAGCGAGAAACATTCTTAATTCGTTCTTTTAGGTTATAGCATTTAATATAGTTAGGTCCATTTCGCATTTTATAACGTGCTTTTATAAAATATAGAACGGAGACAAATAAATTTAACGACATCAGGGTTTACTTTCTGCATCATGCACTTTTGTTTTAAAAGGGATATAAAAAGACACTGTGTGCTAAAAGGGATGAGGCACTTTTTGCTGTAAAAAGGGATACAAAGGAGCACTTTGTGTTGTAAAAGGGGATGCAAAGGGGCACTTTGTGTTGTAAAAGGGATACAAAGGGGCACTTTGTGTTGTAAAAGGGGATACAAAGGGGCACTTTGTGTTGTAAAAGGGGATACAAAGGGGCACTTTGTGTTGTAAAAGGGGATACAAAGGGGGCACTTTGTGTTGTAAAAGGGGATACAAAGGAGCACTTTGTGTTGTAAAAGGGGATACAAAGGGGCAATTTGTGACTTGTGTTGTAAAAGGGGATACAAAGGGGCACTTTGTGTTGTAAAAAGGGATACAAAGGAGTACTTTGTGTTGTAAAAGGGGATACAAAGGGGCACTTAGTTGTAAAAAGGGATACAGAGGGACTATCTATTGTAAAAAGGGATACAAAGGAGCACTTGGTATTGTAAAATGATGAATTAAAAGGGTCATTTTCTGTTGTATTACAGTCAAACCGGATGTTCGTTACCGCGCAACATTGCAATATTGAGAGCAACATTGCAATGCTGATTGCAATCAGTAAACAGCTAAGTTGCTAAAAATTCGCATTTTAAATATCAAACTTCACAAGTCAGAATAACTAACTCTAAGTAAACTTCATGATATGCGAACTTCAATATTTAACCCTGTAATCCTGTAATGCCCAAGCGTGCCTTTAGTATTTTACTCTGGCTAACACCAGATGATTTTACCTGTCAATTGGAGACCTCCTGGGCTATGCAGGGTTAAAATGCAAATTTTTTATAGCATCTGACTTTCAATATTAGAACTTCATATTATGTGAAGTTCGATATTTAAAATGCAAATTTTTAGCAACTTACCAAGGAGTCGTCATGTACTGAATGCAATCAACATTGCAATGTTGCTGTCAATATTGCAAGGTAGTGCAGTAAAGAACATCCGGTTTGACTGTAATAAATACATGTAGCAGTAAAAAGGGCACTTTTCATTGTAAAAAAAAACTACCCAGAAAGACTTGCAACACAGGCTATTGTAAAAGTGTGTGTGTGTGTGTGTGTGTGTGGGATTTCTTCCAAACAAAAATGCTCAAAACAATGCCAGCATAATTGACAATCCAGCTATCAAACAAGGCAACTTAAAAACATTTTGTGCAATTCACACGTAAAAGTTGCAAAAAAGAACCCAATTAAACAATGTATTTACAACTAATTAACTATAGTGATACAACATGAAATAAAAATATCCATTTGACACAACTAAATCTCAAAAAAATTTGCATTGACATAATGCACGTCAAGTATTAATAATAACATTAATAAAAATTTTCCTATTTGGCATACTGTACGTCTGAGTCTGTGACTAACTTTTGAAAACACGAACAATTCTTGTAATATTTTGTCTACACATAGGACATTCTCTCATTCTTTTCCCACAGTCCACACAGGTCACCAGGTGTCCACATTCTAGAAGAACACAGTCGACCATACTGTCCATGCACACTTTACATAGCTCACTTTCACCAGCACCCATCGTCTCATTTTCAGCAGAAGCTGTAAAACAATTAACAAATGAATTAATTATTATTTATAACCCTTTAGCTCCCAGACTAGGCAAAACTGGCCCTTTTTTATTTTTCTTTGTCTATGCCAGATGATTTAATTCTTCAAATAAGAACCTCTGGTAATCAATTAAACTATTAACTTAGCATATTTGCCTCATCTTTCCTCCTTAATCCTAAAGTTGACTCCCAGTAACGCTACCATAAAGTTCCAAAAGTACAAAAGTAACAACCCCCAAAAGTAACAGTAAAATTGGACAGCTCGTTGTAAATCCTGACAATAGCAACCCCCCCCCCCCCAAAAAAAAAAAAAAAAAATTTAAAAAAGTAGCGATCCCCCAAAGGTAGTAATACACACAAAGAAATCCTGTTTTAGCATAATAATGTTCATTTTTTATAATAATAGGAGATAGAGCGTGTACCGTTGTAGAAGATAATGATTTTAGCACCCCAAAGTAACAACCCCCAAAAGTAGTGATCCCTAAAGGCTGCTAGTTCCAAAAGTAATGAGGGTTGTTACTTTCAGAACTTTACGGTAGCTAAAACCACCTTCTTTGTTCTTTTACTTAATTGTCTAATGGTAGACAATTTGGTAGTCAAACGATTAATCATAATACTGTACAACAATGACAAACAACAATCATGAGTGACAATGATGGTAATGCAATGGTGGTAATGACAAATGAATATGACTGTCCACCGCTCATTCAACCAATACAATACAATATCTTGCATATGCCTTTAGTAAAACTGTGTGCAATATGCTGTTTTTTAATCTTTTAAGCTCTTCTTAAGGTTTAGAACACCTAGCTACTAAAAAAACATGAAAGAGTTTGCATACCATTTTCATTTAATTTTTTAGACTGCCACAACATCAAAGCACGTTGAATAAGTTCATCCTTCTCACAACATCCTTTATAATCAACAAAATTTTGCTCCAACAACACTTTCAATTCCTTGACAGATAACTTTTGGATATCATTAGCATTTTTTATGTCTTCTAGACGTATGGACTTTGAAGACTTTTGACCCTGAAAATAAATACAGTAGTTATTTTCGGGCTATGGAATATGTTTAAAAAATGATTAGTCTGTTTTATGAGACTATCGTTGTTATTTGGGAATGATCAATTAAGTGCTTTCCCTTGAATAACCACACCTCACCCTCTCAAATAAGCACCCATCCAGGGCTCCTATTAAATGTTTTTTAAAAGGAAAAACACCAGGTGGAGTAACTTTAAATTTTTCAAAGTTGTACAAGAAAAAGAAACACTTTATTTAAGCTTATATTGTGCAACAATCTACTGTATAAAAGCTATACAACTGGAAAATCATTTAAATTACCTGCATTGACCAGACTGTGCTTGGTTCAAAACCTGTGTGTGGTGGTGGTGGTGTTGCTTGATTTTGACTGCCAGTAGTTGAAAAACCACTATGCGTTTGGGGCTGCACTTCCCTCACTCCATTAATTCCATCCATTTGAAAAACAGAGTGCAAAAAATCTGGATTTATTACAGTCCGGTTGCTTTGAGTATGATTGCTCTGAGTAGAATTATGTGGTGCTCCAGATTGATTGTGCATTAAACCAAAGAAATCTCCAGCAGCAACTTGACGAAGGACAGAATCAACATAACTTGAGGGAGAGTTTGATGATGAAGAATGAGTGTTAGAGGAAGAATGAGAGTTGCTCCATGGGGTAGAATGAGATTGAGGAGGAGTGTTACTATGTGAATTATTAAAGGCTGATTGTGAATGAGGAGTGGTGCTACTAGAATCATTTGAATGTTCTTCATGTCTTTGGTGATTGATAATAACTTCTACTAGATCACGCTTCTCCCTACATCCTGTTGTAGATACATTATTTTGTGCTAAAAATGCCTTTAATTCTTTTATTGAAAGAAGCATAAGTTCGGATGGAATAAAAGGTTTTGATGATGATAAAGCGTGGCATTTGAAACAGTGTTTCATATTTCTCTCAGGAAGACTCTGTCCTTTTCTAAAGCATGATGAGCAGTACAGTAGCTTGCAAACAACACAACGATTCTAAAAAGTGTTGAATGAAGAATGTTTTAGTTCAAGTAATCAGAAAAGATTTGATAGTAGTACTTGTACAGTGGAACCTCATTAATACAACCATCATCGGGCCAAAAATTAAAAGTGGTCATAATAATGGGGTGGTCATATTAAATATGGGGAAGTATTGCACTGCTTAGAAATATGTATTCAGGCCAGAAAAAAGTATAGTTGTAATAACAAGATGGTCGTATTAACTGCTGGGTGGTCATATAGTGGGGTGCACTCTAATGGTGGGTTGTAATCAATTCCCTCAGATTTAGAGAACAAAGGCACAGCAGCCACATCGGTTGGTAGGTACAATAACATCTTAATATAATATTTTTTGTACCTTAACCCTTTCTCAACTGTATCATGTCTTTTGGAATGATGCAGACGTTAGTACTTTACTCTGGTTAACACCAAACAATTTTACTCATCAAGGGGGGGGGGGGGGGGAGTTTTCAGGCACTAAGGGGTTAACCAACATGGCCACCATGTTACATGCAACCTAGCAATACAACCCTTTCTCTGTTAGAGGGGGACATTGGGATTTTTGGTATTGTGGTGTTTTTTGGGTGGTATTTCAGTAATTTTGCAGGTTTTCAGGGAGAGCGAGGAACTAATCAAATGAATTGGTAAAAGTTAGGAAATGAACTGCTCAACATTTCTCAGAATGCTTCTATTGCCACAACTGTAAAAAAACAACTACATAGGCCACATTGTAAAGTTTGCTAAGTGTGCGGGTAAGACGGATCAAAGGATTGGAAATGCGCAGACAGGCAGGTAAAAACTGCGCGGATGGCTGGTAAAAACTGCGCAGATATGACACAACCATATTACTTAACTCATTTTGTGCGGATGCAGATATATTTAACCCATTTTGCGCGGATGCACTTCAAATCTGAAAAAATTGCGTGGGGAAGATCTTCCCTGCGAATGACAAACTTTACAATCTGGTACATAGGCAGTTTAAGTTGGCAGTACAGTACACTAAATCTTACCTTGTAAATATTTAATAAGGTATTAAGCTTACGTCATTAAATATGTTTGTATATATGTACAGCACTATATTGTGTCAAAAAATTCTAGTTGTAATTTCCTGACAACAAACAAATTGTTCAGATAATCAGCGTGTGTTTCAGAAGAAATGGCTTATCTACTTTGACAAAATCGACTAAAATATGTGATACAGAAAGCCGGTTGTCATCCAGTTAAGTTTCATCAAAAATTGTTTTAGTTATTCTCTTGTGTGTTGTATTAAATGGATGTTGACTTATTTCATGTTGATTACTTAAATCTGGTCTCAACCGCATTCTGTGATCGCTAATTTTCTAATTTTGTCACACAGCGTTTTCTAATTTCTAGTTCGACACAAAAATTCATGATCGTTTGAAGCAAAACAGGAAATATATATATATTTGCGTAACTCACCTTTCGTTTGAATAAGGAAAATGCCAATGAACAACTACCACACAAGGCAGTTGAACTCATCTTGTCAAAGACAGTACGATTTATACGTAGGTTTTTACATCAAAATGTCACAAAAAGGTTCATAACGCCGTAGCGATGGTGTCATATCATCCCACCGCACAGGACAAAGAATGAAAGAAATCCTGGCCGCCCCCCACCCCCCTAACCTAACCAACCCAAACCCCCTCCAAGCCAATGCGCACGAAACTGGTGTTTATGAGACGAAACCATGACGAAACTAAGGTTTTTCAAAAGAAAAGGGGAAAAAATTCGAAGAAATATCCCGGTCGCTTTACTTCATTAGTTTTTGAAAGTTTTTGGTCACTCTACATACATTGAAGTACTTCATGTAATCCCATGTTAATCTGCGCACCATAGATGCCTGCAACTGCGCGCGAGAATTGTTTGCGCCACCTCGCAAAAACACACTATTGTTATCGAAACTCCTGCCGGATTAGATTTTACCAACTCAAGCTGAAAACACTAATAACGTACAAAAATAAATTAGATGACGCGATCTGACGTGATCCATGCGTATGTCCCAATCTCCAATTCTTCATGGTGATAGATTATCGGGTAACAACCAATCAAAACACACATAGAAACACAAGGCCACTTCTGGCGAGTTGAAAGTAGGACTGTGATGCAGGTTTAGATGAACACCGCTGCCAAACATTTTGCGCATGCGCGACGTCCGAGCTCGTAAAATGAGCGGGAAAACACTGAAATACACGCGTAAAAATCTCGCATGTTGTTACAACATTGTTGCCTGAACAATGCTGTAACAACTTGCAACACTGCTGTAACGACGTGTTGACATATGTGAACAACATTGATAAATGAACATTGTTCATCATTGTTTCAACAGGTTGTTACTGCTTGATGAAACAACAACCGTTGTTCATGCATGTTGTAACAACCGAAGAACGTGTTGATACATCAACCATGTTCACCATTGTTGTAACATTGTTGTCCATCGTTGTTATTTCGTCATGCTGTTACAACATGTTGTATCATGTGCGAACAACGTTGTTGGCTATAAAAAATGTGCTGTTGGAACAAATTGTTCATGACTGTTGATTTATCCGTGAACAAGTTGTTCGAATCATAAGTGAACAATAATAATAATAATAAACTTTATTTCAGTGTCTAGATTCTTTAGCATTGACAGCTAATTGGGGACACTATTTACCTAAATTAGTTACATAAAATGTTTCCTAACATTTAAAAATAATCCTCCAAGATACAAAGAAGAAAAGCCGCGACCTGCGTTGAGTTCACCTTGAGAGAGTACCAAGATACGAATCTTCTTCCTTCAAGCTCTCCTTCAACCGAGGTACGAAGAACAGCCATCGTTTCTTCAAACTCTCCAAGATACGAAAAAGAAAGGAATTACGTCGTCTTCTTGCCTTCTTCGAAGTTGAAATAAGGTCTTTGCCTCTTTCTTCTTCTTCGACTCTTTCTTCTTCTTCGATCAGAGTCGCCTTCCTTGAACAAACAGCCTGCTCGCAGGCTAGAGAACAAACAGAATTTGTTGGCAACTTGTTCACGGCGAGCAGCACAACATTGTTCACGGCGAGCAGCACAACATTGTTCACGCCTGTTGACAACCGTGAACAAGTTGTGCGTTTTTACGCGTGTATTTGGACTGGTCCGGGAGTCCCACACAAAAGTTAAAATTATAAGCATATCACCAAAAAGATAAGGCCATAGGAATGAAAGTATTAGAATACCGTCCGAAAATATTTGAAAAGTAATGCGGGTTTTTTTCATTATTCATTATTCATTATTTAGCAATTTTGATATAAAGTACATATTTTTGGTGCATAAAAGTGATTTTAAGGGTACATGCACCCACAATAAAGTCATGCGCAGTTTGTCTTGGCAGATTATGCATGACATTTTATAGGAACTTGCAGAAAATACAAACCCCAAGAACGTTTTATATACTCATCTGTACGTTTTTAGAGGTGTGCTTTTGTTTATATTCAGACAGATATTAAAACCGCCTCTCCAAACAAACAAACAAACAAACAAACAAACAAACAAACAATATATCCACGAGGATCGAACGAACGCCATCAGTTATAAAACACGTGTAAACACCATTTCTGCGCCCACGTTCAATATTACATTTGGTATGCGTTGATGCAAAAAAATCTACCAAATCTTTCACCCGTTGCTCACGTTGTAACCAATAAACTACTGTAATTGTAAAGGCATTGTATGCAGTAAGTTACTGGAAATTGTTTAATTGTAAGATGCGATTAAAACTCACTGCGCATCCCACAATCTTTGTCAAGAACTGTTGACCATAAATTAAAAACACTATTAGGGGGTTGGACGGGGAGGAGGTGGCTTAACCCCCCCCCCCCCCCCCCCCAACACTTTTCAAGTTAGGGTTAGGGTTACCCCCGGGAAATTCACATTTTTGAGATTAGGGTTAGGGGGTTCGGGGGGGGGGGGAAGGGTTTCATTAAAAACCTCTTTATTAAACAATTTCCAGTAACTTACTGGATACAATGCCTTTACAATTACAGTAGTTTATTGGTTACAACGTGCGGATCGGCTGAATCTTTCGAAGTGATACTTTTAACTTTTTATACACGTTAATTTTGTATTATAACCTGATTTGCTGATTATACCAGTTTTATGTTAAAATACCTGAATCTTTCAGCAAATAATGAAAATTTTATAAATAATGAAAATTTTTGCACGGGGCTTTGAACTGACGTGGGCGGTGGACGGTATTCTAATACTTTCATTCCTATGGCCTAAGGTAGGTAATTTGTACTTTTGTACATGGCTTCTTGGTCACTATTGTAACATATTCTGAAATAATCCCTTCGTAATTTTCACGATTTTTTTTAAAACACAAATGAATAGTCGAGTCTTACTTAGTCTTCACTGTCTGGTTGTTGTTGCCACGGTTAGTTCCCACTTCTCTAGACTTTCTCAAAGTCCTTTAAAATAAGTTTTCAAACATTTTTGACCTTTCGACATTTACTTCTCTTGCAATGTTTACTCAAATCTCGTTCCCAGACCCGCGCGTTCCCATAGTCACAATTTTTATACTCTAGCAAATTCACGCATGCGCAAACGTTTGGCAGCGACGCAGATCAAGGCATATCAAGATATCGAGGCATATCAAAATGAAAATCCTTGTCACAGTACATGCCTGCTCTTTTACAGACAAAAGATTTTGCTTGTTTTTGATTTTCTGGAAAGAACTAGGGAAAACTTTTCTTAACTATTCCGTTAACCAAATTTTGGTGAATCTCTTTCATGGAGTTCTTGTAATGTCTGGAATGAAAGATTAAGAAGTGCAATGAATATTAACAACAGAGGAAATAACTAATTGATTTTCAAGTACAATTGTTTCAAGTACAATTTCATGTACAATTCAATTTCATGTACAATTTAATTTCATGTACAATTCAATTTCATGTACAATTCAATTTCATGTACAATTCAATTTCATGTACAATTCAATTTCATGTACAATTCAATTTCATGTACAATTCAATTTCATGTACAATTCAATTTCATGTACAATTCAATTTCATGTACAATTCAATTTCATGTACAATTCAATTTCATGTACAATTCAATTTCATGTACAATTCAATTTCATGTACAATTCAATTTCATGTACAATTCAATTGCATGTACAATTCAATTTCGTGTACAATTCAATTTCGTGTACAATTCAATTTCATGTACAATTCAATTTCATGTACAATTCAATTTCATGTATAATTCAATTTCATGTACAATTCAATTTCGTGTACAATTCAATTTCGTGTACAATTCAATTTCGTGTACAATTCAATTTCGTGTACAATTCAATTTCGTGTACAATTCAATTTCATGTACAATTCAATTTCATGTACAATTCAATTTCATGTACAATTCAATTGCATGTACAATTCAATTTCGTGTACAATTCAATTTCGTGTACAATTCAATTTCATGTACAATTCAATTTCATGTACAATTCAATTTCATGTACAATTCAATTTCATGTACAATTCAATTTCATGTATAATTCAATTTCATGTACAATTCAATTTCGTGTACAATTCAATTTCATGTACAATTCAATTTCGTGTACAATTCAATTTCGTGTACAATTCAATTTCGTGTACAATTCAATTTCATGTACAATTCAATTTCATGTACAATTCAATTTCATGTACAATTCAATTTCATGTACAATTCAATTTCATGTACAATTCAATTTCATGTACAATTCAATTTCGTGTACAATTTAATTTCGTGTACAATTCAATTTCATGTACAATTCAATTTCATGTACAACTCAATTTCATGTACAATTCAATTTCGTGTACAATTCAATTTCATGTACAATTCAATTTCGTGTACAATTCAATTTCGTGTACAATTCAATTTCGTGTACAATTCAATTTCATGTACAATTCAATTTCATGTACAATTCAATTTCATGTACAATTCAATTTCATGTACAATTCAATTTCATGTACAATTCAATTTCATGTACAATTCAATTTCATGTACAATTCAATTTCGTGTACAATTTAATTTCGTGTACAATTCAATTTCATGTACAATTCAATTTCATGTACAACTCAATTTCATGTACAATTCAATTTCATGTACAATTCAATTTCATGTACAATTCAATTTCGTGTACAATTCAATTTCGTGTACAATTCAATTTCATGTATAATTCAATTTCATGTACAATTCAATTTCGTGTACAATTCAATTTCATGTACAATTCAATTTCGTGTACAATTCAATTTCATGTATAATTCAATTTCATGTACAATTCAATTTCATGTACAATTCAATTTCGTGTACAATTTAATTTCGTGTACAATTCAATTTCATGTACAATTCCATTTCGTGTACAATTCAATTTCATGTACAATTCAATTTCATGTACAATTGTTTCAAGTACAATTTATATCCTCATTATAATAATTCTATCGGGCATCGTGGTGTATTTTGCGGGCTAAAATGGAGAATTCAGTTGATCTGATCCTACCAGTTTTAACAGTTCTAAATCACTATTCATTTGTTGTTTATGGAATTGTATACTTTAACTGTATTGTCAATACTTTGGAGCAAAGATTGTTTTGATGACAAATGTTGCGTTTTTCTGCCAAGTTACAGAATTATGTAAATATGTGTTGCAATGAAATACACGCGAAGGTAGGCACTGTTCAAGATACTGTTCACCGTATATTGTCTTTGATTTTCTTCCAAATGCCCACTAAAATTATTACAATAGTAATACAGTTGATGTTCTTGGGCATAATTTTTTTTTTGGTCCTTCTCTTCTTCGGCTCGGGCTAAAATGAGCCTGAGTAGGGCCAAAACATATATTTGTGCTTGCAAACATCAACTCTATTGTTATAAACAAACCTCCATTTATCCCCCAACATCTCGACATTCTCCTTGTGTTTTGTAACATCCTCTTGAACGAGAGCCAATTCCGCTCTAATCAAATGATGTAAGAAAACTACCATGAACATATGATGACAAGTTGTTGGCTCAAATGTTTTAAAAGATTTTTTTTCTGGGCTTATACTTGCGGAAGGGACTATTTTCGGAAAAAAAATTATAATTGCACAAAATTCAATTTTCCGTTTCAACATTGCAAAGTTTGATCGTCTAAAAGCTATGATATCGGCTTCAATACGGACACTGCGATCATTTTAACAATACTGGGGCGTTTTGGAAGTCGTTAAACTAGCTTCAAATATCAAATATAATAGTTAACCGTGACTATAATAGTTGACCACCGTCGTCGTCCTAGCATCTTAAAGTCCCTAGTACTGTTTCGTGTTGTTTTGTTTTGTTTACTTTAAATTTACTTACCTCGCTTTATCCATTATTTCCATTACGTTAGTCAATGGTGTACTTCTTGTTAACCCTAACGATGTTTTATTTTCGGCGCGAATTTCGTCTTCGGAACTCTTCAAGTCAAATCGTGAATTGGTCTGGCTGAGTTTGTCATTTTCTGTGATTGATTTTCCGAGAGAGATCGTAAGTTCTTGGATTGTGCTAGAAAAAAAGACTCATGCATGTTAAACCAAAATATAGTTAATAGAAATACACTTATAGATGCACAGATGACGTCACAACGTGGTAAGAACAAAAAAGTGGCCCACGAGACGCACTTTTGTTTGTTTTATACAATACAAAAATTTAAAAGGTTTTTATTGCAACTCTTGCTCGATTTTGGAGCATTTTGAGTTGACATGACCTTTGAGTTGAGGTGTATGATCCATGTGTCTATCCTCTAATAGATCATGGCCAACAACCAATGAAAACACGCATAGCAACCAGGGTATTGTATACTAAGGTTTGATATACTGCCGAAACAGAGAACGTATAGTCTTCTAACGTTTCGAGTGAAGGCCTTTCGTCAGAGAGAAATGCCATGCAGAGAGACAGCTTTCTTTCTGACGAAGGGCCTTCGCTCGAAACGTTAGACTCCTACGTTCTATTTCGGCAGTATATCTAACCTTACTATATTTCGATTGTTGTTTCTACACTGCCTACACAGCATGCTAATTTTATTTCAATATGCTTACACATACTGTTAACTGTTGTCACCGTGCATTTTGCAATGGTCAATTTATTATGTGGTGTAGCGTCTCACAGTTAGTAGGCAATGCATTGTACTGCTTTCCTGAAATACTTAGAACTTGTAGCAAGTTCTGAGTATTATCTTCTAGTGTTTAGTGACCGCGATCAGGTAGAGTTTTTCTCTGCTTATCCGGTATAGTCCAGTAAATCTGTGGTTTAACATCAAACAAATTGGAACAGAAATAGTTTAGCTTTTCCAGTTCCATGATGCAGTCAGAAATAACATACCAAAAGTCCCGGAAAATCCACCTAGTGGAAAGTTAACAAAAATCAAGTTTTTCTTAAAATTTACACAAATACACTATTCTCTAGAAAGAGAGAAATTTTGAGTTCCGTTTTAGCAAATATCACCTATGTCGTTTGTAAGTTCTTAAAAAATTATATGAAGGACATTTAAGTGAGTAATATGACTTTCCATGCCCTTTTTAGTTATTAATGTTAAAAAATGTGGAAAATGCTGCAAAATGGTGTTTTTAGCAGGTTTAATAACCTCCTGTAACTTTAAATGGACCTGGAAAACCGTACTACCTGCTTAAATGTCCTTCATATAGTTTTCTGAGCACTTTCTAACTACATAAGTGATATTTTCTAAAACGGAACTTGAAATTTCTCTCTTTTTAGAGAATAGTGTATTTGTATGTGAATTTTAAGAAAAACTTGATTTTTGTTAAGTTTCCACCAGGTGGATTTTCCGGGACTTTTGGTATGTTATTTCTAACTGCATTATGGTACTAAAAAAGCAAAAATAAGAGCCTACATCAAACAAATTGCAACAGAAATGGTTTTAAAGTACATAAGCGTAGAGTTTTGTTTTCGTCTAGGGAGGCTGAAGTGCTGAACAGGGCCTTTCTAAGAAGTTTTCCGTAGGGGGCGTTTACAAAAAGGGACTCTTCTAGGGGGTCTGGAAATTTTTGAAATTTGGAGTTTTGGAAATGCCATTTCCTGCATTCTGAGGGGTAATTTTTAAGAACACTGAAGGTCATGAAATGTCATAAAAACTAGTTAAAATACAACACATTTCAACAATTTTTCGATGTTGTGTTTATTGGGTTGACTTATCACTGTATATGGGTGCTTTTGGTTGACAAGAATGAGGCTGTAACAGTTACTTTAGCCTAACGAGTAACCTATAACTTGTGAATGGTGATTGATGAGCCATTTGCTGCAAAATTTCTGGAGGGAGCTCAGCCCTCTCCGGGGGCTAAAGCCCCTCAGCTCCCCCCCCCCCCCATACTCTACGCATGTTAAAGTAGATTGACTGAACTATGATTCGTCATTGCAACGATTCCATTCTTACCTATCTTTTTGTAACAGTCTCTCTTTCAGCTCTGTCAGTTCCCCCTCGTCTTCTACTAGCTTTTCTTGCCAAGACTTGACGCAGTCCCTTGCCTCGTTCAATTGTAGTCTCAGTTCGTCATTAATCTTCATTTCATTTTCCAGATTTTCTTTTGTGTCCTGTAATTCGGCGTCTTTCTTTTGAAATTCCTCAACAGTTTGCAAGCTGACGTCGACAAAACATTTCTTTTGTAATAACTTTCTTTCATTCGTCGTTTCCATAACTTTTAATTTTTCGTTTTCTAGACTGTTTGTCAAAGCTTCTATCTGCTCATTCATATTCTTTTTATCTTCATTTAAACTGCTAACTTCATGTACTAAATTCTCTATTTCGGTTCTTGTTTCTTTGATTTCCTTTGAATATTTCTCGGACTCTTTATTTCTCTCTTCAACTGCCTGATTTTTATCGTACAACTCTTGTTCTAATTCAGTTTGTCTTTCTTCTAATTGCTTAACGGTCGCTTCAGTTTCGCTTCGAATTTTTTGAAGTTCTTTTAAATCTTCTTCGAACTTTTCTTTCTCCGCATGAACGCTTGTAAGTTTTACTTTTAACTCAGAAATAACCTCGTTTTTCTTTTTCGTTTTTTCTACGCTATCCGTCGACTCTTTTTTTCTTAATTTTTCACAATCTGTTAACTCGGTAGTCAGTTTCTTATTCTTAATCACTAACTCTTGAGTTTTGTTTAATAATTCTTCTATCTCCAACTGTTTTTCTTGAACTTCACTTGCCCAGTTTCTCTCGCCGTTCACTGCCTCTATTTCTAACACCCTTAACTGTTCAATAACGCGGTTTCGCTCGGCTTTGTGTTTTTGTCTCGCCACAGAAAGGCATCGCCGTAGCCTCGCGTTATCTTTCTTCAAATATTCACTGTTCTCATCGTAAGCAACCATCTCCAAATCTTCCAAACCCATCTCAGATTTATCTATAGATTCACTCCCATCCAGCCATTCGTCCATTTTACTCGTAATCTCATTGGTTTTCACAAAAGGGAAACACAAGTTCTCGTTATTGCAAATCAATTTCTTAGAAATCTGGCCATTTTCCGTCTCGTTAAGACAAGAAGATTCCTCGTTCGGTTTTTCGTCTCTATGGCTCTGTTCGGAAACTACATTAGTAAACGTTTCCTGACTGTTATTCTGCCGCGGTCTTAGTTCTAACTCCTTCTTTGATATGAATTCCTTCAGTTCTTCGATATTGGCTTCTAAAACAGCCTTACTTTCTTCGAGAGCTTCAAGGTCCATTCCGTTAGGCTTTCCGCGATCTCCCGAACTGGCTTGTTCCAAAATTAAGGTCAACGATCTTACTTGTGTTTCGGCTTCTTTTAGTTTCCTGTAAGTAAACTGGACTTCGTCTAATGCTTCGACGTTGCTTTTGGTAATTTTCGTTTCTTTCCTTTCATTTCCTACGCAAGCACTTATCGTTGGCTTGCTACTTTTATTTAAATTTGTCTGTGTGAACAGTTTAAACTGATCGATGCCACCAGAATCATTCACATTGGACTGAAATTTATCCGTTGTAATATCAACCTCCTTTTTCGTGTCAGTCATTGTGTAAAATATTACTATTTAAAACAAATGAAGAAAATTGTTATTTGATTACATGTTTTTTCAAGTTCATTTATTTCACACTATAAAGTTGATGGTGATAGTGGTGATGATGATGATGATGATAATGACAATGATGACGATAATGACAATGATGACGATAATGATGACAATGATAATGATCATGATAATGACAATGAGGATGATGATAATGATGATCATATGATGACGATAATGATGACGACGATAATAATGATGACAATGATAATAATAATGATGATAATGGTGATGATGATGATGATGATGATGATAATGATGACAATAAAAATATGATGATGATAATCATTGACAATGATGATGATGACGACGACGATGATGATGATAATCATGACAATGATGATAATCATTTATTTATTTATTTATAGACAATATTTATACACGGTACAATTTCACCTGTTAAATATATACAAAATTGATCTTCCAACCGGCCGTGCTCACACAATTATAAAATAAAATTATTAAAATATTTACAAAGAAGATAATAACTACATAACAGTGAAGGCAAGGCAAGAATTAAAAGTTAAAATTAGACAGTCGTATTGTCCATATTGTGTATATAATGCTTATAAATGGACTCCACCCAGCTATGATTTCAATATGTTAATTTGTTTCATTTCATGATAATCATGACAATGATTATAATGACGTCATGATAATCATGACAATGATTATAATGACGACGACGATGATGTTCTTGACGATGATGATGAGTATCGGCATCGCAAACTTGAATCACGCGCACGTGCATTTATTTACATTCTCGATAATCTCGCGCAAAGCGCGGGGAGCATATCTCGCGTCCTCCCTAACATTCTTGCGCGATTCAGAGACCTCGACTTTATTGCAAAATGTCAGTTCTTTAAATTCAAGTCTGACAGAAGTCCCAAACGACAAACACCAACTCACAAGTCAAGTCCATTTTGATGGTTGAGTCTTGAATTAAATTGAGGCAAGACCGCGTCAAGATGTAAATCACGAAATCTTGCGGCCTGTGTGTATGGTCGCCAACCCTGTTTCGGACCTAATGATGCTGTAGTGAGATGTAGTGAGAAAGTGCAATTTAAAAACAATCAATGTAGCACTAAGAATGCCTGTTGTATAATTCGTTTATGTTCACTAATCACTATGCTTATATGGCTTGGATATATAAAATGCTTTGATCCGTAACGGACCGTATTCATTGTTGCTCTAGAAAATTTCATGTTATGGATGCTTTTTGCGTTTTATATGTTTATCATTTGACCTATAAGCATATACCATCCGGTTCACACAAATCTCACTGCAGATTGATCGCGAGTCCCAAAGACAGAAATGCTAAGTTTATCGTTTTAACTTACCTCCCGGTGTTTCCAATCTGAATCTTGAACGATTCTTGATCTATCAGTAAAATGGCTTCGCTCCGAAGAGACGCGAAAATTACAGATTGGTGTTCGATTACTTCGAACGCCTGTTGCGCGTAGATTAATTAAACTTATCCCTTTCAGTCGCATCGTTGGTGTGGGACAATTTTATCCTTTTTACTCTGTCTAACGCCGTGGAGACAATTTTTCTCGTCAAGGGGGAGACGTCTAACCATTACAACCACTATACTTATCGCTATGGATGATGGTAAGGTACCGGAGGAAAGTGGAAACCTGCGACTGTTTGTCTGTCCTTTAATTATGTATATATTTATTTATAACACTGTTGGCAAAAAACATAATAAATAACTAATAAATAAATAAATAAATAAATAAATGTGTGGAGAAACGTTCGGGCCCAAATTGGGCTTCTCAGCCATCTGAGGACCCACAGAACACAGTCTTCGACAACGATGGACGAATATTAAACAACACACGAGGCATATATCTATATCTATATATATATATATATATATATATATATATATATATATATATATATATATATATATATATATATATTTATTTAACAATTAGATTATGAGCTCGAAATTTCTATGAGTGAAAACGAAGCATAACCGTTGTTTCTGTGTGAAAACCAAGGCAAACAAATCTTTCACTCCTCGTGGCCTCCATGTTGTTTTACTGCATGGCCGCGCGAGTACTGGTACTCAATTTGCTACTCGCTATCTATTGACGAATAGATATCGAGTAGAGTAGCCAGCATTTGAATATATATATAATATATATATATATATATATATATATATATATATATATATATATATATATATATATATATATATATATATATAGTGTAATAAAAGTAGTGTGCTGCATAGGCAGTGTTGAAACAACAATCGAAATATGGTATAGTAGGTTAATATTGCCGAAACAGAGAACGTAAGTGGTCTAACGTTTCGAGCGAAGGCCTTCTGACGAAGGGCCTTCGCTCGAAACGTTAGACCACTTACGTTCTCTGTTTCGGCAGTATTAACCTACTATACCATATTTCGATATATATATATATATATATATATATATATATATATATATATCAGTGAGTTTTGGTTCACGAAATGTTAGAGAGTGCTCAATACCATATAGATAGAGCAAAATATAAAGCATGAAGTATAGTTACCTTAAAGTCTTCGCTACCAGAGGTTTCACCCTAAACGGGATCATCAGGCGACTCTGATGATCCCGTTTAGGGTGAAACCTCTGGTAGCGAAGACTTTAAGGTAACTATACTTCATGCTTTATATATATATATATATATATATATATATATATATATATATATATATATATATATATGTATATATATATATATATAGATAAATGAGATATGTGTTGACACACAAGTAATAATTTATAAGGAAAAAGACATTTGTCAAATAGAGGCAATTGAATGTAACACTCGTTTTAGTTGTGTGGTATTTATTGCACTAACGTTTTCGCTGTTTAGCTCTTCAGGTGCTATACTAAATTTACGAGTGTTAAACCTAATCTATATACATGAATTTACCTACGTCACTCCTGTTGCTACGTTACCTAATTGAATGAAATATTATATTACATAATTTGATATCATGAACTACGAATAAAAATAAATATAATATTATATGTAATATAATATTTCATTCAAATTAGGTAACGTAGCAACAGGAGTGACGTAGGTAAATTCATGTATATAGATTAGGTTTAACACTCGTAAATTTAGTATAGCACCTGAAGAGCTAAACAGCGAAAACGTTAGTGCAATAAATACCACACAACTAAAACGAGTGTTACATTCAATTGCCTCTATTTGACAAATGTCTTTTTTCCTTATATATATATATATATATATATATATATATATATATATATATATATATATATATATAGATAGATATATAGATATATATAGATAATGTACCCAGGGACATCAACTCAATGGCAACATGCATTTAAGAAAGAACTCAAGACATATTTGTTTAATATAGCATTTAATTAGATTGTATATTTGGATGAGAATATCTAGTTTTTCTTAATATATATTATTAGGACTATTGCATATAGTATCTTACACGATGTTTTTACATGATATATTACCAAACTGATAAGTTGAATAGGGCTCTTATAATAAGAATTGTATTCTTATTATTGATATGTATTGTAAGGCGCATTTGAAAACCTTAAGTTGAATTTGCGCGGTATAAATAAATGTTATTATATTATTGAAACACTGCTATGCTTACACATACTGTTAACTGTAGTCATAGTGCATTATACAACGGTCAATTTATTAGGTGGTGTAGACTGTAGTGTCTCACACTTATAAGCAATTGCTTTCCTGTGACACCAGAAAATACCGCCGCGCATGACGGCCTGGTCATTGCACGTCATTGCAATGTGTCAATTGTCAAAGCCAGCAAAAAGCTCGGCACAGATGATTACCAGCTAGGCCACGGTGAGTACTTATGTAGCGTGTTTTTGGGCCATAGTGAAAAGACTTTCTTCTCTGATTCTGGAACAACTTTATTGACAAACGAGCTTGAACAGCTGAACGTTACAAACGTCTTCTCTAGCTACATCGCACCTTCGGTTCTCACATCTCGGTCACTCAGTCTCACCACTCTCACTTCTAACCTATAAATACATCGAGTTGCTGTGTTAATATATCTTACATTTCAGCGACAGTATACAAACATTATCTACGTCAATGTACTACGTATAAAACTGATCTGGAAACCTAGAGATTAAACATTTTAACGCCTTAGTAAAGTTAAGTTATAATAGCCGCTACACATATAGTCTTATAGATAGTTCACTTGTTCAGAATAGGTGAAGTCAATTACTTCTTCTCTGGCTAAGCAGATAGGGTGCTTGTAGGCGAAGATAAGACCGGGGATAAGACACAGTCCAGTCACTACAAACATTGTTAAAACAAGTCAGCAGTAAAAAAAGTATTGCATTGCTTCATGACTTCCTTTTTTACCTTAAAAGGGCTGGGATCACGACCTTCACAAATCACGAGACTTTCTCCGAAGTATCAAGTAGATAAATCTAGGTGTTGGCTGACTCAGATCAAAAGCGAAAGAAAGCCAGTCAGTCAGCAAAGCAGTGTTTGTGTATTGTTCCGTAGCTGCAACTGTGAACAACGAAACCAATAATTATATATTTAATAGTTCAAACAAAACCATGGTCCAAACCTAGTAATCGCCTTTAAGATGAATCCTGTTGAACAAGGATATGACGACCAGAGATTTCAGAATGTCGTCGACGATAATTTCCACTGTCCAATTTGTATGAACGTTTTAAAAGAACCTGTTCAGTGCCGTCGTAACGAGCATTACTATTGCACGCCGTGTATTACAAGGCACTTGAGAGAGACATCTCAAACTTGCCCGAAATGTATGGAGGTTCTGACGGTGCAAACACTGAAAGAACCTTCAAGAATGGTCACTAACTGTTTGTCTTCATTGAAGATCAACTGTGACTTCGCTTCCAGAGGTTGTCGTCAGGTCGTCGAGCTGGGACTGCTGAAAACTCATGTCAAAAACTGTGAGTTTTCTCCAGTGGCTTGTTCGATTGATGGCTGTTTGATGATAGTAAACAAACGAGATGTACAGCATCACGAAACGCAAGTCTGTGAATTTCGAAAGCTAAAGTGTGACGACTGTGGTAAGGAGGTGCAGTACAAGAAATACAAAACACACGGCTGTGTTTTGAGCAAGGAAATGGATAAAATGAAGATGAATCAAGCTGAGATGAAAGATCAACTGGGTGCCCAAGAAGACATGATGAAAGGGATCAGAGGAATGATGGCTGAAATGAAAGACGAAATTATGAAATTAACCAAGCAAGTCACGGTTGGTTTACCAAGAGGAGATATCATCGTGGCGGGGGGGTATGACGGTACTTCCTACCTGAATTCCGCAGAAATATTTAGTTGGCGGACAAGAACCTGGGTACCACTGCCACCAATGAAACAACGTCGTTCAACGCCATCTTCGTTCATCTGTCAGGACGGAATTATTGTTAATGGAGGGTTCAATGGCAAGTCTAGACACTGATTGCATGGAAGGAATAAACATGAATCAGGAAGATAAAGAATGGTTTGCCTACCCTGCGAAATTACCGTTCAAGTGCAATGGACACGCGACTGTTGTTCACCAGGAGAGTCTGATAGTGACAGGAGGATATGATGGCAGCAAAGGTAAAGTCTCTGACGGTATTTATAAAGTTTTAATCAAACCTCCTTACACAATCGAGTCAGTATGTCGTATGAAACAACCGAGACGTGGTCATGGGGCAGTAGTTTACAATAATGAGGTTTTGATTGCTGGAGGGATGACAGCTAACAGCTACGAAGATAGTGTTGCCAGTGTTGTCTTGTACGATGTGAATGAAAATAAGATTAAAGAAATGCCGGCATTACCTTTTGAAGTGTGTTATATGGCAACTGTTTGTCATGGTGATAGCTTAATTATGATGGGAGGGTGGGATAAGAAAGGTGAGGTCCTTAACAAGGTTGTTATGTACAATATTGAAACAGGAGAATGTCAAATGTTACCGAATATGAATGTTAAGAGAGTAGGATGTGTGGCTATTGTTACTGGCAATACAATTGTAGTGATGGGAGGGAGGGATGAGAAACGAAAATATCTTAATTCAGTAGAATATTTCAGGTTTGATCATCAGGTATGGGAAGAACTTCCTTCCATGACAGAACCCAGGGGATATGCAACTGCTGTAGTTAAACCCATTGTCTAAAATGTTGTTTAATTTATTAAAAGGGGACGACATTCTGTTTTGTTCATGTCCATAAGATTGTTAACATTTTGATTTGATTTCATAGAGAGTTTGATAATATTTTGATAAATATTAATAACATTTTGATAAAAGTCTTGGCCAAAAGACTTTCACAGATTATCTGGTTTCCAGCAAAATAAAAATCAAGCAACATTTATACAGCAACTTTTAGTGTGGTATGAAGTGTCATCAGGCCTGGTGGAAGCTCTGAAGAAGTGGAGCAGCTGTTGCTAGGGGGGTCTGGGGGTATGCTCCCCCAGAAAATTTTGCATTCTCCAGAAGGGCATTTTTGGAGAGTTCTGAGAGGAATTTCTGAAAAATTAATCAGTAAGACCACGGTGATATTCAGACATTTAAAGAGAAAAACTGGGAACTGCTTGGTGAAATTTAATAGCAAGCATCTCAGCCAAAATATTGCCCTGAACAATTGAAACTCCTCCGTCTGGGAAGACACAGAGTTGCCTGCGGAGGAGGCTAATTTTTATATATTTTAAAAATGCTTATGTCAGCAAAACATTGACAGAAAAGTGGGGTGGCTGTGGCTGCCCCGTCTCCGCTCAGGGCCTGAGTGTCATGAAAACGGCTCCTGTAGGATTTTTGTGCTAAAGTTGTGTTTTTTTTAGTTGACTAGATGTCAAACTATCAGAAAATGACAGGGTTCAAATTTTCAACCTTTCAACACTGATACAGGGGGTTGAGAGCTTGGAAAATTTGAACTGCATTTTCTGATAGTCTGACACACCCATTCAACTCGTAAAAGAAATAAAAATCAACTTTAGCATGAAAATCCTACAGGAGCTGTTTTCACGACACTTCATACCACATTATTAGGGCTAGGATCAAGGTCAAGGAAAGGTTTTTCAGTCACCCCTATTAGCCATGTCTCTGACCCCTTGACCCCCCTGGTATATTGAAAGGTTGAAAATGTGAACTCCATCAGTTTCCAATAGTTTGATATCTAGTCAATTCAAAAAAGGAAAAAAAATCAACTTTAGCGTGCAAATCCTATGGGATTACACTTTATACCACACTATTCCTGATCTGTCTTCAGGTTGCTTTCTTCTTTAAATTTTCTCCACCTCAAAAAAGTTTCAAATCAATATACCTTAGATGCATCTGGTGGCATAATATTGTTTCCTGCTACTACCAATGCAAGTGGTTGTATCTGATGAAGTGGCCATCTTGTTTACAAACAAGATCAACATGAACTATTGGCCATGTAGAATGAGAATGAGCATATTGAATTTCCAGTAGAGTCCCCAACAACAAAAACAAAGAACATGCGCAAAACAGATTGTATATAGTCCCCCTTTAAGAAAATTGTGATCGACAGGGATGTAGAAAGCAGGGTCTTTGCAAGGATAAGCTCAGAAATTTCTATATTAGCAATGTTGTTTCTATACTTTATCACTAAAGCAGTACCTCGTTATTATTCATAAATGTTTTATGAATATTCATTATTTCTACCAAAAAATAATTACTACACACTTTTTATAATGCAAACTTGTAGTTTTCAATAGATCTCAGTTGATACATAGTTAATAGAAAATAATCATGGTTTGGAAACTCAGTAAAGTTGAAAGCAGTTGACAACTGACCTACGATTCATTTTGAAAGGTATCTGTAGATGCACAAATGCCTTTGTTTTAGCTTCATGACTATTTAAACAGCAAGGTTGAGTGATTCATCTCAAACTTTGCTATTGGATGATTGCTTCATTATACAGAAAACACAATATGTTCAGTAACCGTGAAGGTGCACAAATTTTCATAAACCTGAACAAAAACATAAAACAATGACTTTTGTTGAGCTTCCAAACCATGATTATTTTCTATTAACTATGGTTGATAACATAATATTTAAATCCCATACAGTTTGGACACAAATGTTGTATTCGATTTATCCCAATTCACACATCTAACTGTTCAGATTTATCAACAATCTTTAAGATATAAGATATAAGATGTTTAAGCTGAGAAAATCAAATTTATGTAAATCAGGTCGAATTTTTATCTGATTTACAACACCTGATTAAACATTCGTTTCTGTTGAATTTCTTCATGAATTGGATAAAACATTTACTGACTCAACTCAATGTTTAATCCATTCCTGCCTGAGCTGGCCAAAAATGGCCTCTATTGTTTTACTCCATCTAATGCCAGGCAATTTTACTTCTCAAATGGACAACCTTCAGAAATCTTAAGCAGCAATGGGTTAAAGTATTTCCTTTGGCCTATGGAAGTGAAGTATCAGTTTACCATCACCCACCGACATGAGACTTTTCATTATTTCATTATTTGTCTGATTTTTATGGCAAAGTGTTTGATAAAGTTGTTTTGTGCAGAAATTTTGCAAGAATCAAGGTCTTGATATGATATTTGCGCTATTTAGTATCGTCAACTACGGCATTTAATCATGTATCACTATGGAGAAGGAATGTATCACTTTCTTCCAAATGATTCCAAAGAAAAATTAGTGAATATTACCTACTTGACACACAATTAAAATAATGAAAAAAAAAGAAGCCTCATTGGCTCTTGAAAATTTTGGTGATGGTAAACTGACACCTTAATTCCATTTATGGGCCTAAAAGAGTTTATAAACTAGGCTAAAGGGTTTTCCTTTCACAATTAAATTATCTGGCATTAGGTCAGGCATGGATCCCTTTTAACACTTTTTCACCTCTGAGGCTAGCTGAGGGGTCTGTTTGTGATGAGTAAATTGCCTGATAAAATGGCTATTTTTGGGCCATCCCAGGCAGGAATGGGTTAAACATAAAAGCAAAGCATCTGTAGTTAATAAAATTTGATGCATGTTATGTGAAGGAAATTCATTGTAAATATATATAATCATTTGACATTTGAAATGACTTGCAGTTTTGTAATCATTCTAGACTATGCAGAAGTAGTATTAATCGGGTTAAACATGAAAGCAAAGCATTTGTAGTTAATAAAATTTGCTATATGAAGGAACTTCAATATAATTATATATAATCATTTGACATTTGAAATGACTTGCAATTTTGTAATCATTCTGGACTATGTAGAAGTAGTATTAATAAACTTTTCTTTAAAAGTTGTATATTCAGTCTCCAAGACCAAGGTTTGCTTGCCTTTTTTTGATGATTAAAGTTTTTTAAATGATAAATTGTTATGTTATTTGTTTAAGGTAGTAGCATAGTTTCGAATGCAATTTGGGAAGAAAAAAAATATGCACTCGTGAGTTTTTCGAAGACTACAAAATTGGACAAGTCTGAAGGACTAGTACTAGCACTATTTGAGGTCTTTGAAAAACTCACGAGTGTATGTCTTTTTAACGAAAAAACCCGAAAAAACCTTGCTATTTAATTAATAATATACATGAAAAATTGCTCAAGTCAACTGTACGACATTTACAGCGCCCTTTCATTCCGTTCGCTCCTCGTATATTTCGTTGTTTAAAAACGCTTCGCTTCTACCACTAATCAAAAAAGTTTACTTAAAGCACTAAGAATCTTCTAGTTTTCTTGCAGGTACTTTACTTGACAATGAGAAAGAGAAATTAGCTTCAAATTTGAACGAATTGTTCTCCACTATAATTCAACATTATGGCCGCCATCTTTGTCAATTTTGTGCGGAAAAAGCCTGGGTACGAGCATAGATATAGATTGCTGACTCAATCTCGTACCCAGAGCCAAATATGCCCGGCCGCGCGGGCAAGTTGAGATTGTTGCTGACTGTAATATAATTTATAGCGCACGCGCGCGCCAACATGAGTAATCCAAGATGGCGGCTCAACCGGTCAAAAATCATAGACAGTGCATAGGAAAAACGATGTTTTTCGCATTTTACGTCCGCCCACTGTTTCCGATCCCGTTCGACCACCTTTTTTGGGGAAGAACTACCTATTGTGAAGGTCTTGGATGAAAATCGTACAATTTGAGTGGAATTAACAACAAAATAATCGATCGTTAAATGTTTTTATTTTGCCAATCATAGATATAGAACTGGAACTTTCACCTGATTGCTGCTGCAGATTGTATAGTATAATATGCTTTAGAAAGCTAATTTTGGGTTAAATGTACTTGTTGAAGTAAAATTCTGTCTCAGTTTAACGCAAAAGATGTATATAATACTTCGTGTTTAAAAGAAGCGAATTAGATAGTAAAATGTTCACTGGAGTTATTATAACTATATTCTACAAAATAGTGAAAATTACTGAGGACAGATCGCTATCTGTTTGTCCACTAACACGTAAGCTTTCCATCTCGTATCTTACACAGAACGTCCTAGAATCTTCCAACACCTCAAAACTAACCAAAACCTTTATTTTCGGCCAGAAATGTCTCGAACCGACCAAGTGACCGCAAGTGACTGTTTCGGCAACATTTAACGATCGATTATTTTGTTGTTAATTCCACTCAAATTGTACGATTTTCATCCAAGACCTTCACAATAGGTAGTTCTTCCCAAAAAAAGGTGGTCGAACGGGATCGGAAACAGTGGGCGGACGTAAAATGCGAAAAACATCGTTTTTCCTATGCACTGTCTATGATTTTTGACCGGTTGAGCCGCCATCTTGGATTTTCAAATTTGGCGCGCCTCTTCAGCCGAGTCAGCAATCTAGGTCTCCTATATCTATGGGTACGAGGTTGGAAAATACCATGTGGTCAAAATACGGGGTGGAACGTGATTGGCTCTTCTCAGTTTTAATTGTTTTTGATTGGTTGATTGGCTTTAAAATTTGCCTTGTATTAATTTCCTAAAACTATAAAGAATGAATTTCAAATTTCCCACCCACACTTTTATATTGTTACCAAGATATCAATCAACTAGATTGCTGATTTTTAGACGAATTGTAATAATTAGAACACCATTTGGAGAAAAAGGAGATTGAAATAAATCTTATTAAAAACCTACTTCTTATGCAAAAGAGAATGGTAGTTTTACTGCTTGAAATTTAATAAAAAAGTTAAAAGGGATTCTCCACACAAAACTGACCAATATTTTGTAATTTTCAATGTTTGCTCATACCAGGCGGTACTGGTTATGTTAATTAGCAGTAGCTAAAATATTCCTAAAATATTGTCGCAATTCGTTTGCTTTGCCTGACCAACAGGCCATTCAGGCGCGCAACTAGGATGTTGTGGGGGGGGGGGTTGCAACCCCTGCCCTTTTTAACCCCTGCCATTTTTGTGAGACCTCTAATACTAGGTTAGACATTAGATAAACAGATAATTAATCGTCTGTTGTAGTACGCAATACAATTCTCCGCAAATCTGGCGAGACTCAGAGGCTTCTGGCAGTGGGCCTGGGTGTCAGCTAGGCTGAATATAATTATGATAAACTTTAAATAATGAGACCAAAATAAAAATTTCCGCAACCGAAAATACGAGAAAAGCGTCCTCGAAATGCAGGAAATGCCGTTTCAGAGATCCAAAATTCAAAAATGTTTCGGGGGGGGCATGCCCCCAGACCCCCCGTAGTCCCAAACTGTTTAGAAACTGCCCTCGAAATTTTCTAGTCCCTGCCATTTGTACCAGAATGCTTTGCCAGTATTCTAGGGTTTCGGCTAAAAGGGATCACTCAAAGGGAGCCGTCGAGTCCTTTCGTTGCCTTTCCAAAATATGTCGTGAAATATGTTTTTTGTAAAAGCTAGGAGGTAAACCATATTTCTGATTAGTCTGTTAGGGTTTATGTTGTGGTTAGGGTATCGAAAAGATTGCTAAAATCTCGAGACTCACTGAAAGTTGACGACAAATTTGGAAACAACAAATTTAACAACATATTTTGGAACAGCCGCGAAAGGACTGGACAGGTCCTTTTGAGTTATCCCTTTTAGCCGAAACCCTAGAATACTGGCAAAGCATTCTGGGTAGTTATAGTCACCCAATTGCAACGCCATTTCACGTCACGTACAAATGCCTATTATTTGAGATCAGTTGCAAATGCTCTAAACATCGTTTTCACTCGCGTGATCGGTGTCCAATTAGGATGGTGAAACAATACGAAATATTTGAATAAGAGTAGAGCTAAATTCCCATAGGATAATGATGGTACACCAATATGGCCGCCATGACGTCAGATGAAAACGATCTATTGATCTATTCATTTGATGAAGTTCGTTGGACAACTTCCTGTTTTGAATTGGATTGGTGTTAGAGTAAGTCATATTTCTTATTGGTTGTTCAAAAACCACAAAGCAGGAAAGGTCCAACAAATTTGGTCAACTGAATTATCAGACAGAACAACGGAACTGCGCCACGACGTGCAGTAGAGCTACTTCAAATTAACCCACACACACACAGCAGGACATGATTTTCCCAGCAGGACATAGCAGCTGGCTTTAATGAATAGTTACAGTAAAAACCCGCTAACATGAACCTACATTTCACCCAATCAGCCTGGGATAGGTTCTCATATTCTTATACTATATATAAATTCTTAATTTCATCCTGAGGTTCTTCTAGTGGAAGGTTCTTCTTGGCGGGTTTTTACTGTATTCAAACTAAAATTAGTGCAATGACGCCATGAACCATACCTTAAAAGGATTCGGGTTACTGACCTTTCAATCACAAGACATGGTAATTTTTACCGTTAGAATTAAATAGGCGTTGGTTTCAATTCGAACAAGAACACTTCGAGTATTCATAGACATCTCACTCCGTTGCTGTGTCGTCAACATTTCCCAAAAGGTAAATTACTAATTCTTAGATCATTAGAGTAATGTGAAAGAATGTTGCATTTGCTGTGTATTGAAAATTAACTTGAGAGGATGGTGTAGTTCCGAGATTTAACAAACAGATGACTTTCGAGTGTGCTGAAGTGAAAGCGTTCACAAGGGAAAGCCCTTCACAAGGGTTTGTGTTGATGTCGAAGAGTTGTTGGTCTTAACGTCTTGTATTTCATTGTTTTGTAATCACCCTCGTGTTTTTACATCAATATTTCTTTTAGATTGCCAACATTTCCAAGATATGTTATCTGAAACTCACTGGCAGAGAATATGAATCCCGTTGAACAAGGATATGATGACCAAAGATTTCAGAATGTCGTCGACGATAATTTCCACTGTCCAATTTGTATGAACGTTTTAAAAGAACCAGTTCAGTGCCGTCGTAACGAGCATTACTATTGCACGCCGTGTATTACAAGGCACTTGAGAGAGACATCTCAAACTTGCCCGATATGTATGGACGTACTGACGGTGGAAACACTGAAAGAACCTTCAAGAATGGTCACTAACTGTTTGTCTCCATTGAAGATCAACTGTGACTTCGCCTCCAGAGGTTGTTGTCAGGTCGTCGAGCTGGGACTGCTGAAAACTCATGTCAAAAACTGTGAGTTTTCTCCAGTGGCTTGTTCGATTGATGGTTGTTTGATGATGGTAAACAAACGAGATGTACAGCATCACGAAACGCAAGTCTGCGAATTTCGAAAGCTAAAGTGTGACGACTGTGGTAAGGAGGTGCAGTACAAGAAATACAAAACACACGGCTGTGTTTTGAGCAAGGAAATGGATAAAATGAAGATGAATCAAGCTGAGATAAAAGATCAACTGGGTGCCCAAGAAGACATGATGAAAGACATGAGAGGAATGATGGCTGAAATGAAAGACGAAATTATGAAATTAACCAAGCAAGTCACGGTTGGTTTACCAAGAGGAGATATCATCATGGCGGGGGGGTATGATGGTACTTCCCAGCTGAATTCCGCAGAAATATTTAGTTGGCGGACAAGAACCTGGGTACCACTGCCACCAATGAAACAACGTCGTTCATCGCCATCTTCGTTCATCTGTCAGGACGGAATTATTGTTCATGGAGGGTTCAATGGCAAGTCTAGCACCGATTGCATGGAAGGAATAAACATGAATCAGGAACATAAAGAATGGTTTGCCTACCCTGGTAAATTACCGTTCAAGTGCAGTGGACACGCGACTGTTGTTCACCAGGAGAGTCTGATAGTGACAGGAGGATATGATGGCAACAAAGGTAAAGTCTCTGACGGTATTTATAAAGTTTTAATCAAACCTTCTTGCACAATCGAGTCAGTATGTCGTATGAAACAACCGAGATGTAGGCATGGGGCAGTAGTTTACAATGGTAAGGTTTTGATTGCTGGAGGGAAGACAACTGGCAACTACGAAGATAGTGTTGCCAGTGTTGTCTTGTACGATGTGAATAAAAATAAGATTAAAGAAATGCCGCCATTACCTTTTGAAGTTTGTAATATGGCGACTGTTTGTCATGGCGATAGCTTAGTTATGATGGGGGGACAGAATAAGAAAGGTGAGGCTCTTAACAAGGTTGTTATGTACAATATTGAAACAGGAGAATGTCAAATGTTACCGAATATGAATGTTAAGAGAGCAGGATGTGTGGCTATTGTTACTGGCAATACAATTGTAGTGATGGGAGGGGGGGATGAGAAAAGAAAATATCTTAATTCAGTAGAATGTTTCAAGTTTGATGATCAGGTATGGGAAGAACTTCCTCCCATGACAGAACCCAGGTCAGCTGCAACTGCTGTAATTAAACCCATTGTCTAAAGTGTTGTTAAATTTATTAAAAGGGGACTACAGTCTGTTTTGTGCATGACCATAGGATTGTCAACATTTTGATTTGAGTTCTTAGAAAGTTTGATAATATTTTTGATAAATATTAATAACATTTTGATAAAAGTCTTGGCCAAAAGACTTCCACAGATTATCTGATTTCCAGCAGCATAAAAATCAAGCAACATTTATACAGCAACTTCTAGTGTGGTATGAAGTGTCATGAAAACAGCTCCTGCAGGATTTTTGTGCTAAAGTTGTTTTTTTTTAGTTGACTGGATGTCCAACTATCAGAAAATGATGGGGTGCAAATTTTCAACCTTTCAACATACAGGGGGGTTGAGAGCTTGGAAAATTTGAACTGCTTTTTCTGATAGTCTGACACCTAGTCAACTCATAAAAGAAATAAAAATCAACTTTATCATGAAAATCCTACAGGAACTGTTTTCATGACACTTCATACCACACTATTAGGGCTAGGATCCAGGTCAAGGAAAGGTTTTTCAGTCACTCCTATTAGCCATGTCTCTGACCCCTTGACCCCCCTGTGTATTGAAAGCTTGAAAATTTGAACCCCATCATTTTCCAATAGTTTAACATCTAGTCAATTCAAAAAAGAAGAAAAAATCAACTTTAACATGCAAAATCCTATGGGATTACAGTTATACCACACTATTCCTGATCTGTCTTCAGGTTGCTTTCTTCTTTAAATTTTCTCCATCTCAGAAAAGTTTCAAATCAATATACCTTAGAGGCCTCTGGTGGCATAATAGTGTTTCCTGCTACTACCAATGCAAGTGGTTGTATCTGATGAATTGGCCATCTTGTTTAACAAACCAGATCAACATGAACTATTGGCCACAGAGAATGAGAATGAGCATATTGAATTTTCCGTAGAGTCCCCCAACAACAAAAACAAAGAACATGCGGATAACAGACTGTAGTCCCCCTTTCAGAAAATTGCGATAGACAGGGATGTAGAAAGCAGGGTCTTTGCAAGGATAAGCTCAGAAATTTCTATATTTAGCAATGTTGTTTCTATACTTTATCACTAAAGCAGTACCTCGTTATTATTCATAAATGTTTTATGAATATTCATTATTTCTACCAAAAAATAATTACTACACACTTTTTATAATGCAAACTTGTAGTTTTCAATAGATCTCAGTTGATACATAGTTAATAGAAAATAATCATGGTTTGGAAACTGAGCAAAGTTCAAAGCAGTTAACAATTGACCTATGATTCATTTTGAAAGGTACCTGTAGATGCACAAATGCCTTTGTTTTAGCTTCATGAATATTTAAACAGCAAGGTGGAGTGATTCATCTCAAACTTTGCTATTGGATGATTGCTTCATTATACAGAAAACACAATATGTTCAGTAACCGTGAAGGTGCACAAATTTTCATAAACCTGAACAAAAACATAAAACAGTGACTTTTGTCGAACTTCCAAACCATGGTTATTTTCTATTAACTATGGTTGATAACATAATATTTAAATCCCATACAGTTTGGACACAAATATTGTATTTGATTTATCCAATTCACACATCTAATTGTTCAGATTTATCAACAATTTTAAAGATATAAGCTTTTTAAGCTGAGAAAATCGATTAGAACATTTATGTAAATCAGGATGAATTTTTATCTGATTTACAACACCTGATTAAACATTCGTTTCTTTTGAATTTCTTCATGAATTATTAATGAATTGGATAAAACATTTACTGACTCAACTCAATGTTTAATCCATTCCTGCCTGAGCTGGCCAAAAATGGCCTCTATTGTTTTACGCCATCTAATGCCAGGCAATTTTACTTCTCAAATGGACAACCTTCAAAAATCTTAAGCAGCAATGGGTTAAAGTATTTTCCTTAGGCCTATGGAAGTGAAGTATCAGTTTACCATCACCCACCCACATGAGACTTTTCATTATTTCATTTTTTTCATTATTTGTCTGATTTTTATGGCAAAGTGTCTGATAAAGTTGTTTTGTGCAGAAATTTTGCAAGAATCAAGGTCTTGATCTGATATTTGAGCTATTTAGTATCGTCAACTACGGCATTTAATCATGTATCACTATGGAGAAGGAATGTATCACTTTCTTCCAAATGATTCAGAAGAAATATTAGTGAATATTACCTACTTGACACACAACTAAAATAATGAATAATGAAAAAAAAGAAGCCTCGTTGGCTCTTGAAAATTTTGGTGATGGTAAACTGACACCTTAATTCCATTTATAGGCCTTATAGAGTTTATAAACTATGTAGTTTTTTTTAATATTTATGGCAAGAGATTGAAATCCTTGTTTGACCCATTACTCTCTGGCTAGGCTAAAGGGTTTTCCTTTCACAATTAAATTATCTGCCATAAGGGCAGGCATGGATCCCTTTTAAAACTTTTTCACCTCTGAGGCTAGCTGAGGGGTCTGTTTGTGGTGAGTAAATTGCCTGATAAAATGGCTATTTGGGCCATCCCAGGCAGGAATGGGTTAAACATGAAAGCAAAGCATCTGTAGTTAATTAAATTTGATGCATGTTACGTGAAGGAAATTCATTGTAAATATATATAATCATTTGACATTTGAAATGACTTACAGTTTTGTAAATCATTCTAGATTATGTAGAAGTAGTATTAATGGGTTAAATATGAAACCAAAGCATCTGTAGTTAGAGCTGTGCCCGATTAATCGACTCTTTTTCGGCAATCGATTAATCGTTAACAACAATCGAATCATTGACAAAAGTCAACAGCATGATACTAAAATGAGTTTTTGTTAAAAAGTTGTGGAAATATGAGATGGCATTGTGACATTCGCCCTGTTAAAAACAGCTATATTGCGTATCAAATGTCGAATGCGACTTGTTTTGATTCTTATCTCTAAGGAAGTGGTAAAAAGCTTAAAAGCACCCCTTTATTTGGAGGGACAAACAAAACCAACATGTGTTGATTTTTTAATACGATTAATCGATTGTTGTGAAAGATTACGAATATGGACCGATGGGCACAGCTCTGTCCATAGTTAATAAAATTTGATGCATGTTATATGAAGGAAATTCATTTTAAATATATATAATCATTTGACATTTGAAATGACTTGCAGTTTTGTAATCATTCTAGATTATGTAGAAGTAGTATTAATCGGGTTAAACATGAAAGCAAAGCATTTGTAGTTAATAAAATTTGCTATATGAAGGAACTTCAATGTAATTATATATAATCATTTGACATTTGAAATGACTTTTGTCATCATTCTGGACTATGTAGAAGTAGCATTAATAAACTTTTCTTTAAAAATTGTATATTCAGTCTCCAAGACCAAGGTTTGCTTGCCTTTTTTTGATGATTAAAGTTTTTAAAACGATAAATTGTTGTGTTATTTCACTTATTTGTGTAGCGTCCAGCGCTATGGGGACTTGTACTTAGTTTGTAGTCGTATGTACTGTAGTCGTGATTGTATAGTTGACGTGTGTCATTGTATAAATAGCGTGAGCACTGTCGTGATACAGCAGTTGTTGTTGAGTTGTCGTCCAGTAAAGTACACCTTTTACAACCAGCCTTCTGTCTTTTTATCCCGGCTTGGGCGGCAATCAACACACTCAGGTTAACTGAACGTTACAATTGTGTAAGGTATTCATGGGTTTCGAGTGCAATTTGGAAAAAAACAACATGCACGAGTGAGTTTTTCAAAGACTATCAAAATTGCACAAGTCTGAAGAACGAGTGCTATTTGACGTCTTTGAAAAACTCAGGAGGAGGTATCGTTTTAACGAAAAAAACATGCTATTTACTAATAATATACATGAAAATATGGTCAAGTGTACTTACATTACAGTGGACTGCAAAGTTTGGTCCGCGCGGGGGACACGTTCCCCGCGCAATTTTTTCTTGTCGAGTATATACGAGTCGTATATTTGGTTGTTTAAAACGCTTCGCTTCTACCACTACTCGAAAAAGTTTACTTAAAGCACTAAGAATCTTCTAGTTTTCTTGCAGGTACTTTACTTGACAATGAGAAAGAATAATTAGCTTCAAATTTGAACGAATTGTTCTCCACTATAATTCAACATTATGGCCGCCATCTTTGTCAATTTTGTGCGGGAAAAGCCTACGTACGAGGTTGGAAAATACCATGTGTCAAAATCCGCCGTGGAACGTGATTGGCTCTTCTCAGTTTTAATTGTTTTTGATTGGTTGATTGGCTTTAAAATTTGCGTTGTATTTCCTAAAACTATAAAGAATGAATTTCAAGTTTCCCACCCACGCTTTTATATTGTTACCAAGATATCAATCAACTAGACTGCTGATTTTTAGACGAATTGTAATAATTAGAACACCATTTGGAGAAAAAGGAGATTGAAATAAATCTTATTAAAAACCTACTTTTTATGCAAAAGAGAATGGCAGTTTTACTGCTTGAAATTTAATAAAAAAAGTTAAAAGGGATTCACCACACAAGACTGACCAATGTTTTGTAATTTTCAATGTTTGCTCAACCAGGCGGTACTGGTTATGTTAATTACTGCCTTGGCAATAGAAGTGTTCCTAAAATATTGTCGCAATTCGTTTGCTCTGCCTGACCAATAGGCCATTCAGGCGCGCAACTAGGGGTTGGAGGGGGTTGGGGTGGTGTTGCAACCCCTGCCCTTTTTAACCCCTGCCCTTTTTGTGAGACCTCTAATACTAGGTTAGACATTAGATAAACAGATAATTAATCGTCTGTTGTAGTACGCAATACAATTCTCCGCAAACCTGGCGAGACTCAGAGGCTTCTAGCAGTATGATAAATTTTAAATAATGCGAGACTAAAATAAAAATTTCCGCAACCGAAAATACGAGAAAAGCGTCCTCAAAATGCAGGAAATGCCGTTTCAGAGACCCAAAATTCAAAAATCGTTCGGGGGGGGGGGGGGGGGGCATGCCCCCGGACCCCCCGTAGTCCCAAACTGTTTAGAAACTGCCCTCGAATTTTCTAGTCCTGCCATTTGTACCAGAATGCTTTGCCAGTATTCTAGGGTTTCGGCTAAAAGGGATCACTCAAAGGGAGCCGTCCAGCCCTTTCGTTGCCTTTCCAAAATATGTCGTGAAATACGTTTTTTGTAAAAGCTAGCAGGTAAACCATATTTCTGATTAGTCTGTTCGGTTTTATGTTGTGGTTAGGGTATCAAAAAGATTGCTAAAATCTCGAGACTCACTGTTGTGTTTCTCTGGTTCAATATCTGAACCACCTGGAATCCAAATTAGAGACGAAATTGTTGAAAGAGTCAATACCTTTAAGTTACTACGGAAAACAAATCGACTATTATACCACCTAAGAGAGTGCAGGAAATCAAACCTTCCCACGGAAGTAGGGCTAACATTATACAAATCTAAAGTAAGACCAATTGTAGAATATACCTCCCCCGTTTGGGGTGGTCTTCCAAGTTGCCTTGAAAACGAGATCGAGCGGATACAGTCAAGAAGTCTTCGTATTCTTGCCGGTCTGGAAAAGAATAGCTTACCTGAACTTAGCAGCAGAAGAGAGACTGCCACTAAACGCGAAATTGAGAGGATAGTAAATGATCTAAGCCATCCCTGTCGTAGCTTAATTCCTGATGCAATCAATAATACATACAATTTAAGAGCGAGCAATGCAAATGGACGGACCTACATATTTTCAGGAACTGAAAGACATAAAAGATCCTTTCTTGCACGTGCATACAAATTTTGTAACTTGGCCTTCATTTTTATCTTGTATAATATATATATATTGTTTTTATTCTTGTAAATGTTTTAACCAACATTTTATATTATGTTATACTCATTTCACTATATATTATAATCCAAGATGGATGATTAAAGATTATTATTAAACTTGACGACAAATTTGGAAACAACAAATTTGGCGATATAATTTGGAAAAGCCGCGAAAGGACTGGACAGGTCCTTTTGAGTTATCCCTTTTAGACGAAACCCTAGAATACTGGCAAAGCATTCTGGTAGTTGTAGTCAACCCAACGCCATTCACGTCAACGTGCAAATGCTCTATAGATCGTTTTCATTCACGTGATCGGTGTCCCCATTAGGGTGGTGAAACAATACGAAATATTTGAATAAGAATAGAGCTAAATTCCCATAGGATAATGATAGTACTCCAATATGGCCGCCGTGACGTCAGATGAAAACGATCTATTGATCTATTCATTTGATGAAGTTCGTTGGACAACTTCCTGCTTTGAATTGGATTGGTGTTAGAGTAAGTCATATTTCTTATTGGTTGTTCAAAAACCACAAACCAATTAAATTCAAAGCAGGAAAGGTCCAACAAATTTGGTCAACTGAATTATCAGACAGAACAACAGAACTGCGCCACGACGTGCAGTAGAGCTACTTCAAATTAACCCCCCCACACACACAGCAGGACATGATTTTCCCAGCAGGACATAGCAGCTGGCTTTAATGAATAGTTACAGTAAAAACCCGCTAACACGAACCTACATTTCACCAAATCAGCCTGGGATAGGTTCTCATATTCTTATATTATATTATACTATATATAAATTATTAATTTCAGCCTGTAGTGCAATGACACCATGAACAATACCTTAAAAGGATCGGGGTTACGGGTAATTTTTACCGCTAGAATTAAATAGGCGTTGGTTTCAATTCGAACAAGAACACTTCGACGTCTCACTCTGTTGCTGCGGTGTCGTTAACATTTCCGAAAAGGTAAATTACTAATTCTTAGATCATTAGAGTAATGTGAAAGAATGTTGCATTCAGTGCTGTGTATTGAAAATTAACTTGAGAGGATGGTGTAGTTCCAAGATTTAACAAACAGACGACTTTCGAGTGCTGAAGTGAAAGCGTTCACAAGGGAAAGCCCTTCGCAAGGGCTTGTGTTGCAGGATGTGGAAGAGTTGTTGGTCTTAACGTCTTGTATTTCATTGTTTTGTAATCACCCTTGTGTTTTTACATCAATATTGTTGTAGATTGCCAACATTTCCAAGATATGTTATCTGAAACTCAGAGAAGATGAATCCCGTTGAACAAGGATACGAGGACGAGAGATTTCAGAATTTCGTCGACGATAATTTCCACTGTCCAATTTGTATGAACGTTTTAAAAGAACCAGTTCAGTGCCGTCGTCACGAGCATTACTATTGCACGCCGTGTATAACAAGGCACTTGAGAGAGACATCTCAAAGATGCCCGTTGTGCATGGAGGTTCTGACGGTGGAAACACTGAAAGAACCTTCAAGAATGGTCAGTAATTATTTGTACCCATTGAAGATCAACTGTGACTTCGCTTCCAGAGGCTGTCGTCATGTCGTCGAGCTGGGACTGCTGAAAACTCATGTCAAAAACTGTGAGTTTTCTCCAGTGGCTTGTTCGATTGATGGCTGTTTGATGATGGTAAACAAACGAGATGTACAGCATCACGAAACGCAAGTCTGTGAATTTCGAAAGCTAAAGTGTGATGACTGTGGTGAGGAGGTGCAGTACAAGAAATACAACACACACGGCTGTGTTTTGAGCAAGGAAATGGCTAAAATAAAGATGAATCAAGCTGAGATGAAAGATCAACTGGGTGGCCAAGAAGACATGATGAAAGAGATGAGAGGAATGATGGCTGAAATGAAAGACGAAATTATGAAATTAACCAAGCCAGTCACGGTTGGTTTACCAAGAGGAGATATCATCGTGGCGGGGGGGTATGATGGTACTTCCTGCCTGAATTCCGCAGAAATATTTAGTTGGCGGACAAGAACCTGGGTACCACTGCCACCAATGAAACAACGTCGTTCAACGCCATCTTCGTTCATCTGTCAGGACGGAATTATTGTTAATGGAGGGTTCAATGGCAAGTCTAGCACTGATTGCATGGAAGGAATAAACATGAATCAGGAAGATAAAGAATGGTTTGCCTACCCTGCGAAATTACCGTTCAAGTGCAATGGACACGTGACTGTTGTTCATCAGGAGAGTCTGATAGTGACAGGAGGATATGATGACAAAGGTAAAGCCTCTGACGGTATTTATAAAGTTTTAATCAAACCTCCTTACACAATCGAGTCAGTATGTCGTATGAAACAACCGAGATGTAATCATGGGGCAGTAGTTTACAATAATGAGGTTTTGATTGCTGGAGGGACGACAACTAACAGCCACGCAGATAGTGTTGCCAGTGTTGTCTTGTACGATGTGAATAAAAATAAGATTAAAGAAATGCCGCCATTACCTTTTGAAGTGTGTGGTATGGCAACTGTTTGTCATGGTGATAGCTTAGTTGTTATGGGAGGTTGGGATAAGAAACGTGAGGTTCTTAACAAGGTTGTTATGTACAATATTGAAACAGGAGAATGTCGAATGTTACCGAATATGAATGTTAAGAGAGTAGGATGTGTGGCTATTGTTACTGGCAATACAATTGTAGTGATGGGAGGATTGGATGAGAAAGGAAAACGTCTTAATTCAGTAGAATGTTTCAAGTTTGATCATGAGGTATGGGAAGAACTTCCTCCCATGACAGAACCCAGGGGATTTGCAACTGCTGTAGTTAAACCCATTGTCTAAAATGTTTAATTTATTAAAAGGGACTAGTCACATTCTGTTTTGTGCATGTCCATAGGATTGTCAACATTTTGATTTGAGTTCTTAGAAAGTTTGATAATATTTTGATAAATATTAATAACATTTTGATAAAAGTCTTGGCCAAAAGACTTCCACAGATTATCTGGTTTCCAGCAAAATAAAAATCAAGCAACATTTATACAGCAACTTCTAGTGTGGTATGAAGTGTCATGAAAACAGCTCCCTTAGGATTTGTGTGCTAAAGTTGATTTTTTATTAGTTGACTAGTTGTCAAACTATCAGAAAATGATGGGGTTCAAATTTTCAACCTTTCAACATACAGGGGGCTTGAGAGCTCAGAAAATTTGAACTGCTTTTTTTGATAGTCTGACACACCTAGTCAACTCATAAAAGAAATAAAAATCAACTTAATAGCATGAAAATCTTAGAGGAGCTGTTTTCACGACACTTCATACCACAATATTAGGGCTGGGATCAAGTCAAGGAAAGGTTTTTCAGTCACTCCTATTAGCCATGTCTCTGACCCCTTGACCCCCCTGTATATTGAAAGGTTGAAAATTTGAACTCCATCATTTTCCAATAGTTTGACATCTAGTCAATTCAAAAAAGAAGAAAAAATCAACTTTAGCATTCATATCCTACGGGATTACACTTTATACCACACTATTCCTGATCTGTCTTCAGACTGCATTCTTCAAATTTTCTACATCTCAGAAAAGTTTCAAATCAATATACCTTAGAGGCCTCTGGTGGCATAATATTGTTTCCTGCTACTACCAATACAAGTGGTTGTATCTGATAAAGTGGCCATCTTGTTTACAAACCAGGTCAACATGAACTATTGGCCATATAGAATGAGAATAAGCGTATTGAATTTCCAGTAGAGTCCCCACAACAAAAACAAAGAACATGCTCAAAACAGATTGTAGTCCCCCTTTAAGAAAATTGTGATAGACAGGGATGTAGAAAGCAGGGTCTTTGCAAGGATAAGCTCAGAAATTTCTATATTAGAATGTTGTTTCTATACTTTATCACTAAAGCAGTACCTCGTTATTATTCATAAATGTTTTATGAATATTCATTATTTCTACCAAAAAATAATTACTACACACTTTTTATAATGCAAACTTGTAGATTTCAATAGATCTCAGTTGATACATAGTTAATAGAAAATAATCATGGTTTGGAAACTCATGATTCATTTTGAAAGGTACCTGTAGATGCACAAATGCCTTTGTTTTAGCTTCATGACTATTTAAACAGCACGGTTGAGTGATTCATCTCAAACTTTGCTATTAGATGATAAGCTTCATTATACAGAAAACACAATATGTTCAGTAACCGTGAAGGTGCACAAATTTTCATAAACCTGAACAAAAACATAAAACAATGACTTTTGTCGAACTTCCAAACCATGGTTATTTTGTATTAACTATGGTTGATTACATAATATTTAAATCCTATACAGTTTGGACACAAATATTGTATTTGATTTATCCAATTCACACATCTAATTGTTCAGATTTATCAACAATTTTAAAGATATAAGCTGAGAAAATCGATTAGAACGTTCATGTAAATCAGGACGAATTTTTATCTGATTTACAACACCTGATTAATCATTCGTTCTTTTGAATTTCTTTCATGAATTATTAGTGAATTGGATAAAACATTTACTGACTCAACTTATTGTTTAATCCATTCCTGCCTGAGCTGGCCAAAAATGGCCTCCGTATTGTTTTACTCATCTAACACCAGGCAATTTTACTTCTCAAATGGACAACCCTCGGACATCTTAAGCAGCAATGGGTTAAAGTATTTCCTTAGGCCTATGGAAGTGAAGTATCAGTTTACCATCACATGAGACTTTTCATTATTTCATTTTTTTCATTATTTGTCTGATTTTTATGGCAAAGTGTCTGATAAAGTTGTTTTGTGCAGAAATTTTGCAAGAATCAAGGTCTTGATCTGATATTTGAGCTATTTAGTATCATCAACTACGGCATTTAATCATGTATCACTATGGAGAAGGAATGTATCACTTTCTTCCAAATGATTCAAAAGAAAAATTAGTGAATATTACCTACTTGACACACAACTAAAATAATGAATAATGAAAAAAAAGAAGCCTCGTTGGCTCTTGAAAATTTTGGTGATGGTAAACTGACACCTTAATTCCATTTATGGGCCTTATAGAGTTTATAAACTATGTAGGTTTTTTTTTAATATTTATGCCAAGAGATTGAAATCCTTGTTTGACCCATTACTCTCTGGCTAGGCTAAAGGGTTTTACTTTCACGAGTAAATTATCTGCCATTAGGTCAGGCATGGATCCCTTTTAACACTTTTTCACCTCTGAGGCTAGCTGAGGGGTCTGTTTGTGATGAGTAAATTGCCTGATAAAATGGCTATTTTTGGGCCATCCCAGGCAGAAATGGGTTAAACATTGAAACCAAAGCATCTGTTGTTAATTAAATTTGATGCATGTTACGTGAAGGAAGTTCATTGTAAATATATATAATCATTTGACGTTTGAAATGACTTGCAATTTTGTAATCATTCTGGACTATGTAGAAGTAGTATTAATAAACTTTTCTTTAAAAGTTGTATATTCAGTCTCCAAGACCAAGGTTTGCTTGCCTTTTTTTGATGATTAAAGTTTTTTAAATGATAAATTGTTATGTTATTTGTTTAAGGTAGTAGCATAGTTTCGAATGCAATTTGGGAAGAAAAAAAATATGCACTCGTGAGTTTTTCGAAGACTACAAAATTGGACAAGTCTGAAGGACTAGTACTAGCACTATTTGAGGTCTTTGAAAAACTCACGAGTGTATGTCTTTTTAACGAAAAAACCCGAAAAAACCTTGCTATTTAATTAATAATATACATGAAAAATTGCTCAAGTCAACTGTACGACATTTACAGCGCCCTTTCATTCCGTCCACTCCTCGTATATTTCGTTGTTTAAAAACGCTTCGCTTCTACCACTAATCAAAAAAGTTTACTTAAAGCACTAAGAATCTTCTAGTTTTCTTGCAGGTACTTTACTTGACAATGAGAAAGAGAAATTAGCTTCAAATTTGAACGAATTGTTCTCCACTATAATTCAACATTATGGCCGCCATCTTTGTCAATTTTGTGCGGAAAAAGCCTGGGTACGAGCATAGATATAGATTGCTGACTCAATCTCGTACCCAGAGCCAAATATGCCCGGCCGCGCGGGCAAGTTGAGATTGTTGCTGACTGTAATATAATTTATAGCGCACGCGCGCGCCAACATGAGTAATCCAAGATGGCGGCTCAACCGGTCAAAAATCATAGACAGTGCATAGGAAAAACGATGTTTTTCGCATTTTACGTCCGCCCACTGTTTCCGATCCCGTTCGACCACCTTTTTTGGGGAAGAACTACCTATTGTGAAGGTCTTGGATGAAAATCGTACAATTTGAGTGGAATTAACAACAAAATAATCGATCGTTAAATGTTTTTATTTTTTGCCAATCATAGATATAGAACTGGAACTTTCACCTGATTGCTGCTGCAGATTGTATGGTATAATATGCTTTAGAAAGCTAATTTTGGGTTAAATGTACTTGTTGAAGTAAAATTCTGTCTCAGTTTAACGCAAAAGATGTATATAATACTTCGTGTTTAAAAGAAGCGAATTAGATAGTAAAATGTTCACTGGAGTTAATGCGTAGTGTATAACTATATTCTACAAAATAGTGAAAATTACTGAGGACAGATCGCTATCTGTTTGTCCACTAACACGTAAGCTTTCCATCTCGTATCTTGCACAGAACGTCCTAGAATCTTCCAACACCTCAAAACTAACCAAAACCTTTATTTTCGGCCAGAAATGTCTCGAACCGACCAAGTGACCGCAAGTGACTGTTTCGGCAACATTTAACGATCGATTATTTTGTTGTTAATTCCACTCAAATTGTACGATTTTCATCCAAGACCTTCACAATAGGTAGTTCTTCCCAAAAAAAGGTGGTCGAACGGGATCGGAAACAGTGGGCGGACGTAAAATGCGAAAAACATCGTTTTTCCTATGCACTGTCTATGATTTTTGACCGGTTGAGCCGCCATCTTGGATTTTCAAATTTGGCGCGCCTCTTCAGCCGAGTCAGTAATCTAGGTCTCCTATATCTATGGGTACGAGGTTGGAAAATACCATGTGGTCAAAATACGGGGTGGAACGTGATTGGCTCTTCTCAGTTTTAATTGTTTTTGATTGGTTGATTGGCTTTAAAATTTGCCTTGTATTAATTTCCTAAAACTATAAAGAATGAATTTCAAATTTCCCACCCACACTTTTATATTGTTACCAAGATATCAATCAACTAGATTGCTGATTTTTAGACGAATTGTAATAATTAGAACACCATTTGGAGAAAAAGGAGATTGAAATAAATCTTATTAAAAACCTACTTCTTATGCAAAAGAGAATGGTAGTTTTACTGCTTGAAATTTAATAAAAAAGTTAAAAGGGATTCTCCACACAAAACTGACCAATATTTTGTAATTTTCAATGTTTGCTCATACCAGGCGGTACTGGTTATGTTAATTAGCAGTAGCTAAAATATTCCTAAAATATTGTCGCAATTTGTTTGCTTTGCCTGACCAACAGGCCATTCAGGCGCGCAGCTAGGAGGGGGGGGGGGGGGGGGTTGCAACCCCTGCCCTTTTTAACCCCTGCCCTTTTTAACCCCTGCCCTTCTTGTGAGACCTCTAATACTAGGTTAGACATTAGATAAACAGATAATTAATCGTCTGTTGTAGTACGCAATACAATTCTCCGCAAATCTGGTGAGACTCAGAGGCTTCTAGCAGTGGGCCCGGGCGTCAGCCAGGCTGAATATAATTATGATAAATTTTAAATAATGCGAGACCAAAATAAAAATTTCCGCAACCGAAAATACGAGAAAAGCGTCCTCGAAATGCAGGAAATGCCGTTTCAGAAACCCAAAATTCAAAAATGTTTCGGGGGGGGATGCCCCCGGACCCCCCGTAGTCCCAAACTGTTGAGAAACCACCCTCGAAATTTTCTAGTCCCTGCCATTTGTACCAGAATGCTTTGCCAGTATTCTAGGGTTTCGGCTAAAAGGGATCACTCAAAGGGAGCCGTCCAGTCCTTTCGATGCCTTTCCAAAATATGTCGTGAAATATGTTTTTTGTAAAAGCTAGGAGGTAAACCATATTTCGGATTAGTCTGCTAGGGTTTATGTTGTGGTTAGGGTATTGAAAAGATTGCTAAAATCTCGAGACTCACTGAAAGCTGACGACAAATTTGGAAACAACAAATTTAACGACATATTTTGGAAAAAGGAAAATTCGAGTGTAGAATATATACATTAAGTCTTTAAATGTATGCTGTAACATGCTTGCAACACTGCTGTAACAACGTGTTGACATATGTGAACAACATTGATAAATGAACATTATTCATCATTGTTTCAACAAGTTGTTACTGCTTGATGAAACAACAACCGTTGTTCATGCATGTTGTAACAACCGAAGAACGTGTTGATACATCAACCATGTTCACCATTGTTGTAACATTGTTGTTCATCGTTGTTATTTCGTCATGCTGTTACAACACGTTGTATCATGTGCGAACAACGTTGTTGGCTATAAAAAATGTGCTGTTGGAACAACTTGTTCATGACTGTTGATTTATCCGTGAACAAGTTGTTCGAACCATAAGTGAACAATAATAATAATAATAAACTTTCTTTCAGTGTCTAGATTCTTTAGCATTGACAGCTAATTGGGGACACTATTTACCTAAATTAGTTACATAAAATGTTTCCTAACATTAGATACAAAGAAGAAAAGCCGCGACCTGCGTTGCGTTCACCTTGAGAGAGTACCAAGATACGAATGTTCTTCCTTCAAGCTCTCCTTCAACCGAGGTACGAAGAACAGCCATCGTTTCTTCAAACTCTCCAAGATACGAAAAAGAAAGGAATTACGTCGTCTTCTTGCCTTCTTCGAAGTTGAAATAAGGTCCTTGCCTCTTTCTTCTTCTTCGATCAGAGCCGCCTTCCTTCCTTGAACAAACAGCCTGCTCGCAGGCTAGAGAACAAACAGAATTTGTTGGCAACTTGTTCACGGCGAGCAGCACAACATTGTTCACGCCTGTTGACAACCGTGAACAAGTTGTGCGTTTTTACGCGTGTATTTGGACTGGTCCGGGAGTCCCACACAAAAGTTAAAATTATAAGCATACGACCACCAAAAAGATAAGGTAGGCAATTTGTACTTTTGTACATGGCTTCTTGGTCACTCTTGTAACATATTCTGAAATAATCCCTTCGTAATTTTCATGATTTTTTTTTAAAACACAAATGAATAGTGGAGTCTTACTTAGTCTTCACTGTCTGGTTGTTGTTGCCACGGTTAGTTCCCACTTCTCTAGACTTTCTCAAAGTCCTTTAAAATAAGTTTTCAAACATTTTTGACCTTTCGACATTTACTTCTCTTGCAATGTTTACTCAAATCTCGTATCCAGACCCGCGCGTTCCCAAAGTCACAATTTTTATACTCTGCAAATTCACGCATGCGCAAACGTTTGGCAGCGACGCAGATCAAGACATATCAAGATATCGAGGCATATCAAAATGAAAATCCTTGTCACAGACCATAGTACATGCCTACTCTTTTACAGACAAAGATTTTGCTTGTTTTTGATTTTCTGGAAAAAACTAGGGAAAATTTTTCTTAACTTTTCCGTTAACCAAATTTTGGTGAATCTCTTTCATGAAGTTCTTGTAATGTCTGGAATGGAAAGATTAAGAAGTGCAATGAATATTAACAACAGAGGAAATACAACTAATTGATTTTCAAGTACAATTGTTTCAAGTACAATTTCATGTACAATTCAATTTCATGTACAATTCAATTTCATGTACAATTCAATTTCATGTACAATTCAATTTCATGTACAATTCAATTTCATGTGCAATTCAATTTCATGTACAATTCAATTTCATGTACAATTCAATTTCATGTGCAATTCAATTTCGTGTACAATTCAATTTCATGTACAATTCAATTTCGTGTACAATTCAATTTCGTGTACAATTCAACTTCATGTATAATTCAATTTCATGTACAATTCAATTTCGTGTACAATTCAATTTCGTGTACAATTCAATTTCATGTATAATTCAATTTCATGTACAATTCAATTTCATGTATAATTCAATTTCATGTACAATTCAATTTCATGTATAATTCAATTTCATGTACAATTCAATTTCATGTACAATTCAATTACAATTCAATTTCGTGTACAATTCAATTTCGTGTACAATTCAATTTCATGTGAAATTGAATTGTACACGAAATTGAATTGTATGTACAATTCAATTTCATGTACAATTCAATTTCATGTACAATTCAATTTCATGTACAATTCAATTTCATGTACAATTCAATTTCGTGTACAATTCAATTTCATGTACAATTCAATTTCATGTACAATTCAATTTCATGTACAATTCAATTTCATGTACAATTCAATTTCATGTACTATTCAATTTCGTGTACAATTCAATTTCGTGTACAATTCAATTTCGTGTACAATTCAATTTCGTGTACAATTCAATTTCGTGTACAATTCAATTTCATGTATAATTCAATTTCATGTACAATTCAATTTCATGTATAATTCAATTTCATGTACAATTCAATTTCATGTATAATTCAATTTCATGTACAATTCAATTTCGTGTACAATTCAATTTCATGTACAATTCAATTACAATTCAATTTCGTGTACAATTCAATTTCGTGTACAATTCAATTTCGTGTACAATTCAATTTCATGTGAAATTGAGTTGTACACGAAATTGAATTGTATGTACAATTCAATTTCATGTACAATTCAATTTCATGTACAATTCAATTTCATGTACAATTCAATTTCATGTACAATTCAATTTCGTGTACAATTCAATTTCGTGTACAATTCAATTTCATGTATAATTCAATTTCATGTACAATTCAATTTCATGTATAATTCAATTTCATGTACAATTCAATTTCATGTATAATTCAATTTCATGTACAATTCAATTTCGTGTACAATTCAATTTCATGTACAATTCAATTACAATTCAATTTCGTGTACAATTCAATTTCGTGTACAATTCAATTTCATGTGAAATTGAATTGTACACGAAATTGAATTGTATGTACAATTCAATTTCATGTACAATTCAATTTCATGTACAATTCAATTTCATGTACAATTCAATTTCATGTACTATTCAATTTCGTGTACAATTCAATTTCGTGTACAATTCAATTTCGTGTACAATTCAATTTCGTGTACAATTCAATTTCGTGTACAATTCAATTTCATGTATTCAATTTCATGTACAATTCAATTTCATGTATAATTCAATTTCATGTACAATTCAATTTCATGTATAATTCAATTTCATGTACAATTCAATTTCGTGTACAATTCAATTTCATGTACAATTCAATTACAATTCAATTTCGTGTACAATTCAATTTCGTGTACAATTCAATTTCGTGTACAATTCAATTTCATGTGAAATTGAGTTGTACACGAAATTGAATTGTATGTACAATTCAATTTCATGTACAATTCAATTTCATGTACAATTCAATTTCATGTACAATTCAATTTCATGTACAATTTAATTTCGTGTACAATTCAATTTCGTGTACAATTCAATTTCATGTATAATTCAATTTCATGTACAATTCAATTTCATGTATAATTCAATTTCATGTACAATTCAATTTCATGTATAATTCAATTTCATGTACAATTCAATTTCGTGTACAATTCAATTTCATGTACAATTCAATTACAATTCAATTTCGTGTACAATTCAATTTCGTGTACAATTCAATTTCATGTGAAATTGAATTGTACACGAAATTGAATTGTATGTACAATTCAATTTCATGTACAATTCAATTTCATGTACAATTCAATTTCATGTACAATTCAATTTCATGTACTATTCAATTTCGTGTACAATTCAATTTCGTGTACAATTCAATTTCGTGTACAATTCAATTTCGTGTACAATTCAATTTCGTGTACAATTCAATTTCATGTATTCAATTTCATGTACAATTCAATTTCATGTATAATTCAATTTCATGTACAATTCAATTTCATGTATAATTCAATTTCATGTACAATTCAATTTCGTGTACAATTCAATTTCATGTACAATTCAATTACAATTCAATTTCGTGTACAATTCAATTTCGTGTACAATTCAATTTCGTGTACAATTCAATTTCATGTGAAATTGAGTTGTACACGAAATTGAATTGTATGTACAATTCAATTTCATGTACAATTCAATTTCATGTACAATTCAATTTCATGTACAATTCAATTTCATGTACAATTCAATTTCGTGTACAATTCAATTTCGTGTACAATTCAATTTCATGTATAATTCAATTTCATGTACAATTCAATTTCATGTATAATTCAATTTCATGTACAATTCAATTTCATGTATAATTCAATTTCATGTACAATTCAATTTCGTGTACAATTCAATTTCATGTACAATTCAATTACAATTCAATTTCGTGTACAATTCAATTTCGTGTACAATTCAATTTCATGTGAAATTGAATTGTACACGAAATTGAATTGTATGTACAATTCAATTTCATGTACAATTCAATTTCATGTACAATTCAATTTCATGTACAATTCAATTTCATGTACAATTCAATTTCGTGTACAATTCAATTTCGTGTACAATTCAATTTCGTGTACAATTCAATTTCATGTACAATTCAATTTCATGTACAATTCAATTCCATGTACAATTCAATTTCATGTACAATTCAATTTCATGTACAATTCAATTTCGTGTACAATTCAATTTCGTGTACAATTCAATTTCGTGTACAATTCAATTTCGTGTACAATTCAATTTCGTGTACAATTCAATTTCATGTGAAATTGAATTGTACACGAAATTGAATTGTATGTACAATTCAATTTCATGTACAATTCAATTTCATGTACAATTCAATTTCATGTACAATTCAATTTCGTGTACAATTCAATTTCGTGTACAATTCAATTTCGTGTACAATTCAATTTCGTGTACAATTCAATTTCGTGTACAATTCAATTTCATGTACAATTCAATTTCGTGTACAATTCAATTTCATGTATAATTCAATTTCATGTACACTTCAATTTCGTGTACAATTCAATTTCATGTATAATTCAATTTCGTGTACAATTCAATTTCATGTATAATTCAATTTCATGTACAATTCAATTTCGTGTACAATTTAATTTCGTGTACAATTCAATTTCATGTACAACTCATATCCTCATTATAATAATTAGGCATTGTGGTATATTTTGCGGGCTAAAATGGAGAATTCAGTTGATCTGATCCTACCAGTTTTAACAGTTCTGAATCACTATTGGTTTGTTGTTTACGGAATTGTATACTTTTCTTGTCAATACTTTGAAGCAAACATTGTGTTGATGACAAAGGTTATGTAGTTATGTAAATATGTGTTGCAATGAAATACACGACGACGCGAAGGTAGGCACTGTTCAAGATACTGTTTACTGTATACTCTCTTTGATTTTCTTCCAAATGCCCACTAAAATTATTACAATAGTAATACAGTTGATGTTCTTGGGCATAATTTTTTTTTTCCCTTCTCTTCTTCGGCTCGGGCTAAAATGAGCCTGAGTCGGGCCATAACATATATTTGTGCTTGCAAACATCAACTCTATTGTTATAAACAAACCTCCATTTATCCCCCAACATCTCGACATTCTCCTTGTGTTTTGTAACATCCTCTTGAATGAGAGCCAATTCCGCTCTAATCAAATGATGTAAGAAAACTACCATGAACATATGATGACAAGTTGTTGGCTCAACTGTTTTAATTAAAAGAATTTTTTTTCTGATTCAATTTTCCGTTTCAACATTGCAAAGTTTTATCGTCTAAAAGCTATGATATCGGTTTCAATACGGACACTGCGATCATTTTAACAATACTGGGGCGTTTTGGAAGTCGTTAAACTAGCTTCAAATATCAAATATAATAGTTAACCGTGACTTCTTTAAATTGTAAAACTTATCTTGCTTTTTGACCACCGTCGTCGTCCTAGCATCTTAAAGTCCCTAGTACTGTTTCGTGTTGTTCTGTTTTGTTTTGTTTTGTTTTGTTTTGTTTTGTTTTGTTTTGTTTTGTTTACTTTTAATTTACTTACCTTGCTTTATCCATTATTTCCATTATATTAGTCAATCGTGTACTTCTTGTTAACCCTAACGATGTTTTATTTTCGGAGTGAATTTCCTCTTTGGAACTCTTCAAGTCAAATCGTGAATTGGTCTGGCTGAGTTTGTCATTTTCTGTGATTGATTTTCCGAGAGAGATCGTAAGTTCTTGGATTGTGCTAGAAAAAGACTTACGCATGTTAAACCGAAATATAGTTCAAAGAAATACAGTTATAGATGCACAAATGACGTCACAACGTGGTAAGAACAAAAAAGTGGCCCACGAGACGCAGTCGAGTGGGTTACTGATGTTCTTACCACGTTGTGAAGTCTTCTGTGCATCTATAACTGAACAGACAACAACAACAACAACAACAACAACAACAACAACAACAACAACAACAACAACAACAACAAAATGGAATCTATTTGTTTAATACAATACAAAAATTTAAAAGGTTTTTATTGAAACTCGTGCTGGATTTTGGAGCATTTTGAGTTGACGTGACCTTTGAGTTGAGGCGCATGTCCATGTGTCTATCGTCTAATAGATCATGGCCAACAACCAATGAAAACACACATAGCAACCAGGGTACTGTATAATAAGGTTTGATATACTGCCGAAACAGAGAACGTAGTCTTCTAACGTTCCGAGTGAAGGCCTTTCGTCAGAGAGAAATGTCATGCAGAGAGACAGCTTTCTTTCTGACGAAGGGCCTTCGCTCGAAACGTTAGACTCCTACGTTCTGTTTCGGCAGTATATCTAACCCTACTATATTTCGATTGTTGTTTCTACACTGCCTACGTAGCACGCTACTTTTATTTCAATATGCTTACACATACTGTTAACTGTTGTCACCGTGCATTTTGCAATGGTCAATTTATTATGTGGTGTAGCGTCTCACAGTTAGTAGGCAATGCATTGTACTGCTCTCCTGTGACACCAGAAAATACTTAGAACTTGTAGCAAGTTCTGAGTATTATCTTCTAGTGTTTAGTGACCGCGGTCAAATAGAGTTTTTCTCTGCTTATCCGGTGTAGTCCAGTAAATCCGTGGTTTAACATCAAACAAATTGGAACAGAAATAGTTTAGCTTTTCCAGTTCCATGATGCAGTCAGAAATAACATACCAAAAGTCCGGAAAATCCACCTAGTGAAAAGTCAGTAACAAAAATCAAGTTTTTCTTAAAATTTACACAAATACACTATTCTCTAAAAATAGAGAAATTTTGAGTTCCGTTTTAGCAAATATCACCTATGTCGTTTGTAAGTTCTTAAAAAATTATATGAAGGGCATTTAAGTGAGTAATATGACTTTCCAGGCCCCTTTTAGTTATTAATGTTAAAAAATGTGGAAAATGCTGCAAAATGGTGTTTTTAGCAGGTTTAATAACCTCCTGTAACTTTAAATGGACCTGGAAAACCGTACTACTTGCTTAAATGTCCTTCATATAGTTTTCTGAGCACTTTCTAACTACATAAGTGATATTTTCTAAAACGGAACTTGAAATTTCTCTCTTTTTAGAGAATAGTGTATTTGTATGTGAATTTTAAGAAAAACTTGATTTTTGTTAAGTTTCCACCAGGTGGATTTTCCGGGACTTTTGGTATGTTATTTCTAACTGCATTATGGTACTAAAAAAGCAAAAATAAGAGCCTACATCAAACAAATTGCAACAGAAATGGTTTTAAAGTACATAAGCGTAGAGTTTTGTTTTCGTCTAGGGGAGCTGAAGTGCTGAACAGGGCCTTTCTAAGAAGTTTTCCGTGGGGGGCGTTTACCAAAAGGGACTCTTCTAGGGGGTCTGGAAATTTTTGAAATTTTGAGTTTTGGAAATGCCATTTCCTGCATTCTGAGGGGTAATTTTTAAGAACACTGAAGGTCATGAAATGTCATAAAAACTAGTTAAAATACAACACATTTCAACAATTTTTCGATGTTGTGTTTATTGGGTTGACTTATCACTGTATATGGGTGCTTTTGGTTGACAGGAATGAGGCTGTAACAGTTACTTTAGCCTAACGAGTAACCTATAACTTGTGAATGGTGATTGATGAGCCATTTGCTGCAAAATTTCTGGGGGGGAGCTCAGCCCCCTCATTGAGATTTCTCCGGGGGCTAAAGCCCTTCAGCTCCCCCCCCCCCCCCCCCACCCCCCCATACTCTACGCATGTTAAAGTAGATTGACTGAACTATGATTCGTCATTGCAACGATTCCATTCTTACCTATCTTTTTGTAACAGTCTCTCTTTCAGCTCTGTCAGTTCCCCCTCGTCTTCTACTAGCTTTTTTTGCCAAGACTTGACGCAGTCCCTTGCCTCGTTCAATTGTAGTCTCAGTTCGTCATTAATCTTCATTTCATTTTCCAGATTTTCTTTTGTGTCCTGTAATTCGGCGTCTTTCTTTTGAAATTCCTCAACAGTTTGCAAGCTGACGTCGACAAAAGATTTCTTTTGTAATAACTTTCTTTCATTCGTCGTTTCCATAACTTTTAATTTTTCGTTTTCTAGACTGTTTGTCAAAGCTTCTATCTGCTCATTCATATTCTTTTTATCTTCATTTAAACTACTAACTTTATTTACTAAATTCTCTATTTCGGTTCTTGTTTCCTTGATTTCCTTTGAACATTTCTCGGACTCTTTATTTCTCTCTTCAACTGCCTGATTTTTATCGTACAACTCTTGTTCTAATTCAGTTTGTTTTTCTTCTAACTGCTTAACGGTCGCTTCAGTTTCGCTTCGAATTTTTTGAAGTTCTTTTAAATCTTCTTCGAACTTTTCTTTCTCCGCATCAACGCTTGTAAGTTCTACTTTTAATTCTGGTAAGAAATATTATTGCCCAGCATACTGCTTTAAACAAAACCATAACACAAAATAATTTTGAAAAAATTTTTACTAACGTTTCGTTACTACACGTAACATCATCAGAGTGATAAATATACATACATGAAGGTGACTTAAATAGCTTAACTAGTTACATAAATAGAAAGTGATAAGGTGACAGACAAGGTGACAGAAAAGGTGATGTAAGACAAATGAATTGTCAAACTGGTGAAGAGACGCCACAGCGTAAAGAAAAAATAAATATAAATAAATAAATAAAAAAAAATAAAAAATCTAAAAGAGTGCTAAGGGAAATGATCTAATGTTAGCGTTAAGAGAGGGTTTAAACTTAGAAATTAACAAGCTTTCTCGAAGAAGAACATCTAATTGGTTAGAACCTGACGATATAATTGAGAAGTCATCGAAAGAAACATCGTGTCCAGTTTTTATCTTAGTTTTTATGTTTCTTTCGATGACTTCTCAATTATATCGTCAGGTTCTAACCAATTAGATGTTCTTCTTCGAGAAAGCTTGTTAATTTCTAAGTTTAAACCCTCTCTTAACGCTAACATTAGATCATTTCCCTTAGCACTCTTTTAGATTTTTTATTTTTTTTTATTTATTTATTTATATTTATTTTTTCTTTACGCTGTGGCGTCTCTTCACCAGTTTGACAATTCATTTGTCTTACATCACCTTTTCTGTCACCTTGTCTGTCACCTTATCACTTTCTATTTATGTAACTAGTTAAGCTATTTAAGTCACCTTCATGTATGTATATTTATCACTCTGATGATGTTACGTGTAGTAACGAAACGTTAGTAAAAATTTTTTCAAAATTATTTTGTGTTATGGTTTTGTTTAAAGCAGTATGCTGGGCAATAATATTTCTTACCAGAATTAGATTTCCGCCTGGTTCATCCATTGCGACAATTTCTACTTTTAACTCAGAAATAACCTCGTTTTTCTTTTTCGTTTTTTCTACGCTATCCGTCGACTCTTTTTTTCTTAATTTTTCACAATCTGTTAACTCGGCAGTAAGTTTCTTATTCTTAATCACTAACTCTTGAGTTTTGTTTAATAATTCTTCTATCTCCAACTGTTTTTCTTGAACTTCACTTGCCCAGTTTCTCTCGCCGTTCACTGCCTCTATTTCTAACACCCTTAACTGTTCAATAACGCGGTTTCGCTCGGCTTTGTGTTTTTGTCTCGCCTCAGAAAGGCATCGCCGTAGCCTCGCGTTATCTTTCTTCAAATATTCACTGTTCTCATCGCAAGCAACCATTTCCAAATCTTCCAAACCCGTCTCAGATTTATCTATAGATTCACTCCCATCCAGCCATTCGTCCATTTTACTCGTAATCTCATTGGTTTTCACAAAAGGGAAACACAAGTTCTCGTTATTGCAAATCAATTTCTTAGAAATCTGCCCATTTTCCATCTCGTTAAGACAAGAAGATTCCTCGTTCGGTTTTTCGTCTCTATGGCTCCGTTCGGAAACTACATTAGTAAACGTTTCCTGACTGTTATTCTGCGGTCTTAGTTCTAACTCCTTCTTTGATATGAATTCCTTCAGTTCTTCGATATTGGCTTCTAAAACAGCCTTGCTTTGTTCGAGAGCTTCAAGGTCCATTCCGTTAGGCATTCCGCGATCTCCCGAACTGGCCTGTTCCAAAATTAAGGTCAACGATCTTACTTGTGTTTCAGCTTCTTTTATTAGTTTCCTGTAAGTGAACTCGTCTTCGTCTAATGCTTCGACGTTGCTTTTGGTAATTTTCGTTTCTCTCCTTTCATTTGCTACGCAAGCACTTATCGTTGGCTTGCTATTTTTATTTAAATTTGTCTGTGTGAACAGTTTAAACTGATCGATGCTAGAATCATTCACATTGGCCTGAAATTTATCCGTTGTAATATCAACCTCCTCTTTCGTGTCAGTCATTGTGTAAAATATTACTATTTAAAACAAATGAAGAAAATCGTTATTTGATTACATTTTTTTTCAAGTTTAAGTTCATTTATTTCACACTATAAAGTTGATGGTGATAGTGGTGATGATGATGATGATGATGATAATGACAATGATGACGATAATGACAATGATGACGATAATGATGACAATGATAATGATCATGATAATGACAATGATGATAATGATGATCATATGATGACGATAATGATGACGACGATAATAATGATGACAATGATAATAATGATGATAATGGTGATGATGATGATGATGATAATGATGACAATAAAAATATGATGATGATAATCATTGACAATGATGATGATGACGACGATGATGATGATAATCATGACAATGATGATAATCATTTATTTATTTATTTATTTATTTATAGACAATATTTATACACGGTACAATTTCACCTGTTAAATATATACAAAATTGATCTTCCAACCGGCCGTGCTCACACAATTATAAAATAAAATTATTAAAATATTTAAGAAGATAATAACTACATAACAGTGAAGGCAAGGCAAGAATTAAAAGTTAAAATTAGACAGTCGTATTGTCCATATTGTGTATATAATGCTTATAAATGGACTCCACCCAGCTATGATTTCAATATGTTAATTTGTTTCATTTCATGATAATCATGACAATGATTATAATGACGTCATGATAATTATGACAATGATTATAATGACGACGACGATGATGTTCTTGACGATGATGATGATGAGTATCGGCATCGCAAACTTGAATCGCGCGCACGTGCATTTATTTACATTCTCGATAATCTGCCAAACGCGGCACGAGATGTGAACACGCAAGGCGCGCAAAGCGCGGGGAGTACATCTCGCGTCCTCCCTAACATTCTTGCGATTGAGACCTCGACTTTGTACTTTATTTTGTCCTTCGCTACAAGTTTAGTTGCAAAATGTCAGTTCTTTAAATTCAAGTCTGACAGAAGTCCCAAACGACAAACACCAACTCACAAGTCGAGTCCATTTTGATGGTTGAGTCTTGAATTAAATTGAGGCAAGAACGCGTCAAGATGTAAATCACGAAATCTTGCGAGCATTACTCTGTGGTCGTGTCGCTGAGCAGCCTGTGTGTATGGTCGCCAACCCTGTTTCGGACCTAATGATGCTGTAGTGAGATGTAGTGAGAAAGTGCAATTTAAAAACAATCAATGTAGCACTAAAAATGCCTGTTGTATAATTCGTTTATGTTCACTAATCACTATGCTTATGGCTTGGATATATAAAATGCTTTGATCCGCAACGGTATTCATTGTTGCTCTAGAAAATTTCATATGTTATGGATGCTTAGTATAACTATATTTGAGGACATATCATGTACGTTTTATATGTTTATCATTTGACCTATAAGCATATACCATCCGGTTCACACAAATCTCACTGCAGATTGGTCGCGCGTCCCAAAGACAGAAATGCTAAGTTTATCGTTTTAACTTACCTTTCGGTGTTTCCAATCTGAATCTTGAACGATTCTTGATCTATCATTAAAATGGCTTCGCTCCGAAGAGACGCGAAAATTACAGATTGGTGTTCGATTACTTTGAACGCCTGTTGCGCGTAGATTAATTAAACTTATCCCTTTGAGTCGCATCGTTGGTGTGGGACAATTTTATCCTTTTTACTCTGTCTAACGCCGTGGAGACAATTTTTCTAGTCAAGGGGGAGAAGTCTAACCATTACAATCACTATACTTATCGCTATGGATGGTAAGGTACCAAGGTACGGACATAATTAGAAGTTCAGTCCCGGAGGAAAGTGGAAACCTGCGACTCATGTTTGTCTGTCCTTTAATTATGTATATATTTATTTATAACACTGTTGACAAAAAACATAATAAATAACTAATAAATAAATAAATAAATAAATAAATAAATAAATAAATAAATAAATAAATAAATAAATAAATAAATGCGTGGAGGAACGTTCGGGCCCACAGAACACAGTCTTCGACAACGATGGAGGGCTCTTATAATAAGAATTGTATTCTTATATATATTGTAAGGCGCATTTGAAAACCTTAAGTTGAATTTGCGCGGTATAAATAAATGTTATTATTATTGAAGCACTGCTATGCTTACACATACCGTTAACTGTAGTCATAGTCCATTATACAACGGTCAATGTATTAGGTGGTGTAGACTGTAGTGTCTCACACTTATAAGCAATTGCTTTCCTGTGCAGAAAATACCGCCGCGCATGACGGCCTGGTCATTGCAGCAAAAAGCTCGGCACAGACATGGCACAGATGTTTACCAGCTAGGCCACGGTGAGTACTTATGTAGCGTGTTTTTGGGCCATAGTGAAAAGACTTTCTTCTCTGATTCTGGAACAACTTTATTGACAAACGAGATTGAACAGCTGAACGTTACAAACATCTTCTCTAGCTACATCGCACCTTCGGTTCTCACATCTCACCACTCTCACTTCTAACCTATAAATACATCGAGTTGCTGTGTTAATATATCTTACATTTCAGCGACAGTATACAAACATCTACGTCAATGTACTACGTATAAAACTGATCTGGAAACCTAGAGATTAAACATTTTAACGCCTTAGTAAAGTTAAGTTATAATAGCCGCTACACATATAGTCTTATAGATAGTTCACTAATTGTTCAGAATAGGTGAAGTCAATTACTTCTTCTGTGGCTAAGCAGATAGGGTGCTTGTAGGCGAAGATAAGACCGAGGATAAGACACAGTCCAGTCACTACAAACATTCTTAAAACAAGTCAGCAGTAAAAAAAGTATTGCATTGCTTCATAACTTCCTTTTTTACCTTAAAAGGGCTGGGATCACGACCTTCACAAATCACGAGACTTTCTCCGAAGTATCAAGTAGATAAATCTAGGTGTTGGCTGACTCAGATCAAAAGCGAAAGAAAGCCACTCAGTCAGCAAAGCAGTGTTTGTGTATTGTTTATAGCTGCAACTGTGAACAACGAAACCAATCTTCTTTAATAGTCCAAACAAAACCATGGTCCAAACCTAGTAATCGCCTTTAAGATGAATCATGTTGAACAAGGATATGACGACCAGAGATTTCAGAATGTCGTCGACGATAATTTCCACTGTCCAATTTGTATGAACGTTTTAAAAGAACCAGTTCAGTGCCGTCGTAACGAGCATTACTATTGCACGCCGTGTATTACAAGGCACTTGAGAGAGACATCTCAAACTTGCCCGATGTGCATGGAGGCTCTGACGGTGGAAACACTGAAAGAACCTTCAAGAATGGTCAGTAATTATTTGTCCCCATTGAAGATCAACTGTGACTTCGCTTCCAGAGGTTGTCGTCAGGTCGTTGAGCTGGGACTCCTGAAAACTCATGTCAAAAACTGTGAGTTTTCTCCAGTGGCTTGTTCGATTGATGGCTGTTTGATGATGGTAAACAAACGAGATGTACAGCATCACGAAACGCAAGTCTGTGAATTTCGAAAGCTGAAGTGTGACGACTGTGGTGAGGAGGTGCAGTACAAGAAATACAAAACACACGGCTGTGTTTTGAGCAAGGAAATGGATAAAATAAAGATGAATCAAGCTGAGATGAAAGATCAACTGGGTGGCCAAGAAGACATGATGAAAGAGATCAGAGGAATGATGGCTGAAATGAAAGACGAAATTATGAAATTAACCAAGCAAGTGACGGTTGATTTACCAAGAGGAGATATCATCGTGGCGGGGGGGTATGATGGTACTTCCCGACTGAATTCCGCAGAAATATTTAGTTGGCGGACAAGAACCTGGGTACCACTGCCACCAATGAAACAACGTCGTTCAACGCCATCTTCGTTCATCTGTCAGGACGGAATTATTGTTAATGGAGGGTACAGTGGCAAGTCTAGAACTGATTGCATGGAAAGAATAAACATGAATCAGGAAGATAAAGAATGGTTTGCCTACCCTGCTCAATTACCGTTCAAGTGCAGTGGACACGCGACTGTTGTTCATCAGGAGAGTCTGATAGTGACAGGAGGATATGATGACAAAGGTAAAGTCTCTGACGGTATTTATAAAGTTTTAATCAAACCTCCTTACACGCCCGAGTCAGTATGTCGTATGAAACAACCGAGATGTTGTCATGGGACAGTAGTTTACAATGATATGGTTTTGATTGCTGGAGGGACGACAACTAACAGCTACAAAGATAGTGTCGCCAGTGTTGTCTTGTACGATGTGAATAAAAATAAGATTAAAGAAATGCCGGCATTACCTTTTGAAGTGTGTTCTATGGCAACTGTTTGTCATGGCGATAGCTTAGTTATGATGGGAGGACAGGATAAGAAAGGTGAGGTTCTTAACAAGGTTGTTATGTACAATATTGAAACAGGAGAATGTCAAATGTTACCAAATATGAATGTTAAGAGAGCAGCATGTGTGGCTATTGTTACTGGCAATACAATTGTAGTGATGGGTGGGGCAGGTGAGAAAGGAAAATTTCTTAATTCAGTAGAATGTTTCAGGTTTGATCATCAGGTATGGGAAGAACTTCCTCCCATGACAGAACCCAGGGCATTTGCAACTGCTGTAGTTAAACCCATTGTCTAAAATGTTGTTTAAAGGGATATGGCAATAAAAATTATTTTTGTCCAATTTGTAAGAATATGTAGAAAAGTTAGAAGGTACGTTTACAGATTTTCATTAGCTGGCTTACTTTTTCAGATATTTGCGAAGAAAAACACAAGCCGTCCGCCATCTTGTTTCACAATTAGATCTAATTAAGTGACGTCACAAGCAGGGTAAACATTGTAAAAATTGCAATCAGTAGCCAAATGTCAGCTAAAATTCTTTTACATTGTTAGAGTTTCAATTTGAAATATGTCAGATCAAAATACTTAAGATTTTGCATTAAAATACCTAGGAAATTAAGAAATGTTTAGACAAATTTTACCCTGCTTTTGACGTCATGCATATCTGACGATAGACATGCATATCCAAAATGGCCGATGGCGAGCATATTCGTACGCAAATAATGCCGAATTTCTTAAAAAATAAAAAATCTAATGAAAATTTGTAAACGCACTTCATAACTATTCTTGATGTTCTTACAAATTAGACAAAAATAATTTTTATTGCCATATCCCTTTAATTTATTAAAAGGGGACTACATTCTGTTTTGTGCATGTCCATAGGATTGTTAACATTTTGATTTGAGTTCTTAGAAAGTTTGATAATATTTTGATAAATATTAATAACATTTTGATAAAAGTCTTGGCCAAAAGACTTCCACAGATTATCTGGTTTCCAGCAAAATAAAAATCAAGCAACATTTATACAGCAACTTCTAGTGTTGGTATGAAGTGTCATGAAAACAGCTCCTGTAGGATTTTCATGCTAAAGTTGTGTTGTTTTTTTAGTTGATTAGATGTCAAACTATCAGAAAATGACTGGTTCAAATTTTCAACCTTTCAACATACAGGAGGTTGAGAGCTTGGAAAATTTGAACTGCATTTTCTGATAGTCTGACACACCTAGACAACTCATAAAAGAAATAAAAAATCAACTTTAGCATGAAAATCCTACAGGAACTGTTTTCATGACACTTCATACCACATTATTAGGGCTAGGATCAAGTCAAGGAAAGATTTTTCAGTCACTCCTATTATATTGAAAGGTTGAAAATTTGAACTCCATCATTTTCTAATAGTTTGACATCTACTCAATTCAAAAAAGAAGAAAAAATCAACTTTAGCATGCAAAATCCTACGGGATTACAGTTATACCACACTATTCCTGATCTGTCTTCAGGTTGCTTTCTTCTTTAAATTTTCTCCATCTCAGAAAAGTTTCAAATCAATATACCTTAGAGGCCTCTGGTGGCATAATAGTGTTTCCTGCTACTACCAATGCAAGTGGTTGTATCTGATGAATTGGCCATCTTGTTTAACAAACCAGATCAACATGAACTATTGGCCACAGAGAATGAGAATGAGCATATTGAATTTTCAGTAGAGTCCCCCAACAACAAAAACAAAGAACATGCGGATAACAGACTGTAGTCCCCCTTTCAGAAAATTGCGATAGACAGGGATGTAGAAAGCAGGGTCTTTGCAAGGATAAGCTCAGAAATTTCTATATTTAGCAATGTTGTTTCTATACTTTATCACTAAAGCAGTACCTCGTTATTATTCATAAATGTTTTATGAATATTCATTATTTCTACCAAAAAATAATTACTACACACTTTTTATAATGCAAACTTGTAGTTTTCAATAGATCTCAGTTGATACATAGTTAATAGAAAATAATCATGGTTTGGAAACTCAGCAAAGTTCAAAGCAGTTGACAATTGACCTATGATTCATTTTGAAAGGTACCTGTAGATGCACAAATGCCTTTGTTTTAGCTTCATGAATATTTAAACACTTTGCTATTGGATGATTGCTTCATTATGCAGAAAACACAATATGTTCAGTAACCGTGAAGGTGCACAAATTTTCATAAACCTGAACAAAAACATAAAACAATGACTTTTGTTGAGCTTCCAAACCATGATTATTTTCTATTAACTATGGTTGATAACATAATACTTAAATCCCATACAGTTTGGACACAAATATTGTATTTGATTTATCCAATTCACACATCTAATTATTCAGATTTATCAACAATTTTAAAGATATAAGCTCTTTAAGCTGAGAAAATCGATTAGAAAATTTATGTAAATCAGGATGAATTTTTATCTGATTTACAACACCTGATTAAACATTCATTTCTTTTGAATTTCTTCATGAATTATTAATGAATTGGATAAAACATTTACTGACTCAACTCAATGTTTAATCCATTCCTGCCTGAGCTGGCCAAAAATGGCCTCTGTATTTTTTTACTCCATCAAACACCAGGCAATTTTACTTCTCAGATGGACAACCTTCAGACATCTTAAGCAGCAATGGGTTAAAGTATTTCCTTAGGCCTATGGAAGTGAAGTATCAGTTTACCATCACCCACCCGCATGAGACTTTTTATCATTTCATTTTTTTCATTATTTGTCTGATTTTTATGGCAAAGTGTCTGATAAAGTTGTTTTGTGCAGAAATTTTGCAAGAATCAAGGTCTTGATCTGATATTTGAGCTATTTAGTATCATCAACTACGGCATTTAATCATGTATCACTATGGAGAAGGAATGTATCACTTTCTTCCAAATGATTCCAAAGAAAAATTAGTGAATATTACCTACTTGACACACAATTAAAATAATGAATAATGAAAAAAAAAGAAGCCTCATTGGCTCTTGAAAATTTTGGTGATGGTAAACTGACACCTTAATTCCATTTGTGGGCCATATAGAGTTTATAAACTAGGCTAAAGGGTTTTCCTTTCACAATTAAATTATCTGGCATTAGGTCAGGCATGGATCTCTTTTAACACTTTTTCACCTCTGAGGCTAGCTGAGGGGTCTGTTTGTGATGAGTAAATTGCCTGATAAAATGGCTATTTTTGGGCCATCCCAGGCAGAAATGGGTTAAACATGAAACCAAAGCATCTGTTGTTAATTAAATTTGATGCATGTTATGTGAAGGAAATTCATTGTAAATATATATAATCATTTGACATTTGAAATGACTTACAGTTTTGTAAATCATTCTAGTTTATGTAGAAGTAGTATTAATGGGTTAAATATGAAACCAAGGCATGTGTAATAGAGCTGTGCCCGATTAATCGACTCTTTCGGCAATCAATTAATCGTTAACAACAATCGAATCATTGACAAAAGTCAACAGCATGATACTAAAATGAGTTTTTGTTAAAAAGTTGTGGAAATATGAGATGGCATTGTGAGATTCGCCCTGTTAAAAACAGCTATATTGCATATCAAATGTTGAATGCCATTTGTTTTGATTCTTATCTCTAAGTAGTAAAAAGCTTAAAAGCACCCCTTTATTTGCAGGGACAAACAAAAGCAACACGTGTTGATTTTTTAATACGATTAATCGATTGTTGTGAAAGATTACGAATATGGACCGATGGGCACAGCTCTATCTGTAGTTAATAAAATTTGATGCATGTTATATGAAGGAAATTCATTTTAAATATATATAATCATTTGACATTTGAAATGACTTGCAGTTTTCTAATCATTCTAGACTATGTAGAAGTAGAATTAATCGGGTTAAACATGAAAGCAAAGCATTTGTAGTTAATAAAATTTGCTATATGAAGGAACTTCAAGGTAATTATATATAATCATTTGACATTTGAAATGACTTTTGTAATCATTCTGGACTATGTAGAAGTAGTATTAATAAACTTTTCTTTAAAAATTGTATATTCAGTCTCCAAGACCAAGGTTTGCTTGCCTTTTTTTGATGATTAAAGTTTTTTAAACGATAAATTGTTGTGTTATTTCACTTATTTGTGTAGCGTCCAGCGCTATGGGGACTTGTACTTAGTTTGTAGTCGTATGTACTGTAGTCGTGATTGTATAGTTGACGTGTATCATTGTATAAATAGCGTGAGCACTGTCGTGATACAGCAGTTGTTGAGATGTTGTCCAGTAAAGTACACTGGTATTTCGGTAAAAAGTACGAAAATGTGTATTTATACTAAAACAATTATTCGCCTCAGGCTCAGTGAATATCGGTGAATAATAACCTCGACTTCGTCTCGGTTATTATACACCGATATTCACCTCGCCTTCGGCGAATAATTGTTAAATAAATTAGATGACGCGATCTGACGTGATCCACGCGTTATGTCGACCCATTAACCTCCAATTCTTCATGGCGATAGATTATCCAATAGTCATAGGTAATAACCAATCAAAACACACATAGAAACACATGGCCACTTCTGGCGAGTTGAAATTGTTCTTTAAAATAACACATGGTTTAGTTAATCTTAAGTCCTCTGTTCTTCCTGTTATGCTTACTCACAGAACCACTAGATCATCTAGTGGTAATGTAGTCAAATTTGTTACCCGTAAATGTAAAACTACCACCTACCAGAGATCCTTTTTTATCAGAACCTGTCGAATTTGGAACGCTCTTGCAAATGAACTGAACCTTAGTATGGATAGTCTAAACTCATTTAAATCTGTTATGCTAAATTATTATTTTGCATCATTGGAAACTAGTTACAACTGTGAAAACCCACGTACGTTTAAAACTATATGTCTAAAATGTAATTCTGTCCGTAGTCTTAGCTGTCCAATTTCTTGCTGTTGTTAGTATCTGTATCTGTAAATTATATTTAGTTATACTTTGTATATAGTTATATAGCTTTATACATTAACTTATATCTTGGGCCCGCTGTAATTGGTTAATCGCTGTTGCGGATCCCCTGCCATCGTTTCTAAGTAACTTTTCTATGTTATCTGTACATAAACATTTTTTATCTGGCAAAGCTAATAAAATAAAATAAATAAATAAAATGAAAGTAGGGCTGTGATGCAGGTTTAGATGAACACCGCTGCCAAACGTTTTGCGCATGCGCGACGTCCGAGCTCGCAAAATGAGCGGGAAAACACTGAAATACACGCGTAAAAATCTCGCATGTTGTTACAACATTGTTGCCTGAACAATGCTGTAACAACTTGCAACACTGCTGTAACAACGTGTTGACATATGTGAACAACATTGATAAATGAACATTATTCATCATTGTTTCAACAAGTTGTTACTGCTTGATGAAACAACAACCATTGTTCATGCATGTTGTAACAACCGAAGAACGTGTTGATACATCAACCATGTTCACCATTGTTGTAACATTGTTGTTCATCGTTGTTATTTCGTCATGCTGTTACAACATGTTGTATCATGTGCGAACAACGTTGTTGGCTATAAAAAATGTGCTGTTGGAACAACTTGTTCATGACTGTTGATTTATCCGTGAACAAGTTGTTCGAACCATAAGTGAACAATAATAATAATAATAAACTTTATTTCAGTGTCTAGATTCTTTAGCATTGACAGCTAATTGGGGACACTGTTTACCTAAATTAGTTACATAAAATGTTTCCTAACATTTAAAAATAATCCTCCAAGATACAAAGAAGAAAAGCCGCGACCTGCGTTGAGTTCACCTTGAGAGAGTACCAAGATACGAATGTTCTTCCTTCAAGCTCTCCTTCAACCGAGGTACGAAGAACAGCCATCGTTTCTTCAAACTCTCCAAGATACGAAAAAGAAAGGAATTACGTCGTCTTCTTGCCTTCTTCGAAGTTGAAATAAGGTCTTTGCCTCTTTCTTCTTCTTCGACTCTTTCTTCTTCTTCGATCAGAGTCGCCTTCCTCCTTGAACAAACAGCCTGCTCGCAGGCTAGAGAACAAACAGAATTTGTTCACGGCGAGCAGCACAACATTGTTCACGCCTGTTGAACAAGTTGTGCGTTTTTACGCGTGTATTTGGACTGGTCCGGGAGTCCCACACAAAAGTTAAAATTATAAGCATACCACCAAAAAGATAAGGCCATAGGAATGAAAGTATTAGAATACCGTCCGAAAATATTTGAAAAGTAATGCGGGTTTTTTTCATTATTCATTATTCATTATTTAGCAATTTTGATATAAAGTACATATTTTTGGTGCATAAAAGTGATTTTAAGGGTACATGCTCCCACAATAAAGTCATGCGCAGTTTGTCTTGGCAGATTATGCATGACATTTTATAGGAACTTGCAGAAAATACAAACCCCAAGAACGTTTTATATACTCATCTGTACGTTTTTAGAGGTGTGCTTTTGTTTATATTCAGACAGATATTAAAACCGCCTCTCCAAACAAACAAACAAACAAACAATATATCCACGAGGATCGAACGAACGCCATCAGTTATAAAACACGTGTAAACACCATTTCTGCGCCCACGTTCAATATTACATTTGGTATGCGTTGATGCAAAAAAATCTACCAAATCTTTCACCCGTTGCTCACGTTGTAACCAATAAACTACTGTAATTGTAAAGGCATTGTATGCAGTAAGTTACTGGAAATTGTTTAATTGTAAGATGCGATTAAAACTCACTGCGCATCCCACAATCTTTGTCAAGAACTGTTGACCATAAATTAAAAACACTATTAGGGGGTTGACGGGGAGGAGGTTGCTTAACCCCCCCCCCCCCCAACACTTTTCAAGTTAGGGTTAGGGTTACCCCCGGGAAATTCACATTTTTGAGATTAGGGTTAGGGGGTTCGGGGGGGGGGAAGGGTTTCATTAAAAACCTCTTTATTAAACAATTTCCAGTAACTTACTGGATACAATGCCTTTACAATTACAGTAGTTTATTGGTTACAACGTGCGGATCGGCTGAATCTTTCGAAGTGATACTTTTAACTTTTTATACACGTTAATTTTGTATTATAACCTGATTTGGCTGATTATACCAGTTTTATGTTAAAATACCTGAATCTTTCAGCAAATAATGAAAATTTTATAAATAATGAAAATTTTTGCACGGGGCTTTGAACTGACGTGGGCGGTGGACGGTATTCTAATACTTTCATTCCTATGGCCTAAGGTAGGTAATTTGTACTTTTGTACATGGCTTCTTGGTCACTATTGTAACATATTCTGAAATAATCCCTTCGTAATTTTCACGATTTTTTTTAAAACACAAATGAATAGTCGAGTCTTACTTAGTCTTCACTGTCTGGTTGTTGTTGCCACGGTTAGTTCCCACTTCTCTAGACTTTCTCAAAGTCCTTTAAAATAAGTTTTCAAACATTTTTGACCTTTCGACATTTACTTCTCTTGCAATGTTTACTCAAATCTCGTACCCAGACCCGCGCGTTCCCATAGTCACAATTTTTATACTCTAGCAAATTCACGCATGCGCAAACGTTTGGCAGCGACGCAGATCAAGGCATATCAAGATATCGAGGCATATCAAAATGAAAATCCTTGTCACAGACCATAGTACATGCCTGCTCTTTTACAGACAAAGATTTTGCTTGTTTTTGATTTTCTGGAAAAAACTAGGGAAAATTTTTCTTAACTTTTCCGTTAACCAAATTTTGGTGAATCTCTTTCATGGAGTTCTTGTAATGTCTGGAATGGAAAGATTAAGAAGTGCAATGAATATTAACAACAGAGGAAATATAACTAATTGATTTTCAAGTACAATTTATTGTTTCAAGTACAATTTCATGTACAATTCAATTTCATGTACAATTCAATTTCATGTGCAATTCAATTTCATGTACAATTCAATTTCATGTACAATTCAATTTCATGTACAATTCAATTTCATGTGCAATTCATATCCTCATTATAATAATTAGGCATTGTGGTATATTTTGCGGGCTAGTAAAATGGAAAATTCAGTTGATCTGATCCTACCAGTTTTAACAGTTCTGAATCACTATTGGTTTGTTGTTTACGGAATTGTATACTTTTCTTGTCAATACTTTGAAGCAAACATTGTTTTGATGACAAAGGTTGCGTTTTTCTGCCAAGTTACATGTAGTTATGTAAATATGTGTTGCAATGAAATACATTGTGTTTTCTATCGGAGAATTGGATTGTGTTTTGACTTTTGTCTGTGACCAATGTGTTTAATAGACTTTAGACCTTAGCACTGCATAGCACTGTGATTTTGCAGTAGCCCGAGTGAACGCCTGACCAGGCGTGTTGTTATAATAGTAATACAGTTGATGTTCTTGGGCATAAATTTTTTTTTGCCCTTCTCTTCTTCGGCTCGGGCTAATGAGGGGGGGGGGGGGGGGGGAAGGCAATGAGCATGAGTATAGGGCCAAAAACATATTTATGCCTGCAAACTATATACAAACCTCCATTTATCCCCCAACATCTCGACATTCTCCTTGTGTTTTGTAACATCCTCTTGAATAAGAGCCAATTCCGCTCTAATCAAATAATGTAAGAAGAAAACTACCATGAACAAGTTCTTGGCTCAAATGTATTAAAAGACTTTTATTGCGGAAGGGCCTATTTTCGAAAAAAAATTATAATTGCACAAAATTCAATTTTCCGTTTCAACATTGCAAAGTTTGATCGTCTAAAAGCTATGATATCGGCTTCAATACGGACACTACGATCATTTTAGCAATACTGGGGCGTTTTAGAAGTCATTAAACTACCTTCAAATATCAAATATAATAGTTAACCGTGACTTCTTTAAATTGTAAAACTTATCTTGCTTTTTAACCGCCGTCGTCGTCCGAGCATCTTAAAGTCCCTAGTTCTGTTTCGTGTTGTTTTGTTTACTTCTAACTTACTTACCTCGCTTTATCCATTATTTCCATTATGTTAGTCAATGATGTACTTCTTGTTAACCCTAACGATGTTTTATTTTCGGAGTGAATTTCGTCTTCGGAACTCTTCAAGTCAAATCGTGAATTGGTCTGGCTGAGTTTGTCATTTTCTGTGATTGATTTTCCGAGAGAGATCGTAAGTTCTTGGATTGTGCTAGAAAAAAAGACTTATGCATGTTAAACCGAAATATAGTTAATAGAAATACAGTTATAGACGCACAGATGACGTCACAACGTGGTAAGAACAAAAAAGTGGCCCACGAGACGCAGTTTTGTTTGTTTTATACAATACAAAAATTTAAAAGGTTTTTATTGAAACTCTTGCTCGATTTTGGAGCATTTTGAGTTGACATGACCTTTGAGTTGAGGTGTATGATCCATGTGTCTATCCTCTAATAGATCATGGCCAACAACCAATGAAAACACGCATAGCAACCAGGGTATTGTATACTAAGGTTTGATATACTGCCGAAACAGAGAACGTATAGTCTTCTAACGTTTCGAGTGAAGGCCTTTCGTCAGAGAGAAATGCCATGCAGAGAGACAGCTTTCTTTCTGACGAAGGGCCTTCGCTCGAAACGTTAGACTCCTACGTTCTATTTCGGCAGTATATCTAACCTTACTATATTTCGATTGTTGTTTCTACACTGCCTACACAGCATGCTAATTTTATTTCAATATGTTTACACATACTGTTAACTGTAGTCACCGTGCATTTTGCAATGGTCAATTTATTATGTGGTGTAGCGTCTCACAGTTAGTAGGCAATGCATTGTACTGCTTTCCTGTGACACCAGAAAATACTTAGAACTTGTAGCAAGTTCTGAGTATTATCTTCTAGTGTTTAGTGACCGCGGTCAAATAGAGTTTTTCTCTGCTTATCCGGTGTAGTCCAGTAAATCCGTGGTTTAACATCAAACAAATTGGAACAGAAATAGTTTAGCTTTTCCAGTTCCATGATGCAGTCAGAAATAACATACCAAAAGTCCGGAAAATCCACCTAGTGAAAAGTCAGTAACAAAAATCAAGTTTTTCTTAAAATTTACACAAATACACTATTCTCTAAAAAGAGAGAAATTTTGAGTTCCGTTTTAGCAAATATCACCTATGTCGTTTGTAAGTTCTTAAAAAATTATATGAAGGACATTTAAATGAGTAATATGACTTTCCAGGCCCTTTTTAGTTATTAATGTTCAAAAATGTGGAAAATGGTGCTTTTAGCAGGTTTAACCTTCTGTAACTGTAACTGATGGGCCTGGAAAACCGTACTACCTGCTTAAATGTCCTTCATATAGTTTTCTGAGAACTTTCTAACTACATAGGTGATATTTTCTAAAACGGAACTTGAAATTTCTCTCTTTTTAGAGAATAGTGTATTTGTATGTGAATTTTAAGAAAAACTTGATTTTTGTTAAGTTTCCACCAGGTGGATTTTCTGGGATTTTGGTATGTTATTTCTAACTGCATTATGGTACTAAAAAAGCAAAAATAAGAGCCTACATCAAACAAATTGCAACAGAAATGGTTTTAAAGTACATAAGCGTAGAGTTTTGTTTTCGTCTAGGGGAGCTGAAGTGCTGAACAGGGCCTTTCTAAGAAGTTTTCCGTAGGGGGCGTTTACAAAAAGGGACTCTTCTAGGGGGTCTGGAAATTTTTGAAATTTGGAGTTTTGGAAATGCCATTTCCTGTATTCTGAGGGGTGATTTAAGAAGACTGAAGGTCATGAAATGTCATAAAAACTAGTTAAAATACAACACATTTCAACAATTTTTCGATGTTGTGTTTATTGGGTTGACTTATCACTGTATATGGGTGCTTTTGGTTGACAGGAATGAGGCTGCAACAGTTACTTTAGCCTAACGAGTAGCCTATAACTTGTGAATGGTGATTGATGAGCCATTTGCTGCAAAATTTCTGGGGGGGAGCTCAGCCCCCTCATTGAGATTTCTCCGGGGGCTAAAGCCCCTCAGCTCCCCCCCCCCCCCCCCCCCCATACTCTACGCATATATTAAAGTAGATTGACTGAACTATGACTCGTCATTGCAACGATTCCATTCTTACCTATCTTTTTGTAACAGTCTCTCTTTCAGCTCTGTCAGTTCCCCCTCGTCTTCTACTAGCTTTTCTTGCCAAGACTTGACGCAGTCCCTTGCCTCGTTCAATTGTAGTCTCAGTTCGTCATTAATCTTCATTTCATTTTCCAGATTTTCTTTTGTGTCCTGTAATTCGGCGTCTTTCTTTTGAAATTCCTCAACAGTTTGCAAGCTGACGTCGACAAAAGATTTCTTTTGTAATAACTTTCTTTCCTTCGTCATTTCCAGAACTTTTAATTTTTCGTTTTCTAGACCGTTTGTCAAAGCTTCAATCTGCTCATTCATATTCTTTTTATCTTCATTTAAACTGCTAACTTCATTTACTAAATTCTTTATTTCAGTTCTTGTTTCTTTGATTTCCTTTGAATATTTCTCGGACTCTTTATTTCTCTCTTCAACTGCCTGATTTTTATCGTACAACTCTTGTTCTAATTCAGTTTGTCTTTCTTCTAATTGCTTAACGGTCGCTTCAGTTTCGCTTCGAATTATTTGAAGTTCTTTTAAATCTTCTTCGAACTTTTCTTTCTCCGCATCAACGCTTGTAAGTTTTACTTTTAACTCAGAAATAACCTCGTTTTTCTTTTTCGTTTTTTCTTCGCTATCCGTGGACTCCTTTTTTCTTAATTTTTCACAGTCTGTTAACTCGGCAGTAAGTTTCTTATTCTTAATCACTAACTCTTGAGTTTTGTTTAATAATTCTTCTATCTCCAACTGTTTTTCTTGAACTTCACTTGCCCAGTTTCTCTCGCCGTTCACTGCCTCTATTTCTAACACCCTTAACTGTTCAATAACGCGGTTTCGCTCGGCTTTGTGTTTTTGTCTCGCCTCAGAAAGGCATCGCCGTAGCCTCGCGTTATCTTTCTTCAAATATTCACTGTTCTCATCGCAAGCAACCATTTCCAAATCTTCCAAACCCGTCTCAGATTTATCTATAGATTCACTCCCATCCAGCCATTCGTCCATTTTACTCGTAATCTCATTGGTTTTCACAAAAGGGAAACACAAGTTCTCGTTATTGCAAATCAATTTCTTAGAAATCTGGCCATTTTCCGTCTCGTTAAGACAAGAAGATTCCTCGTTCGGTTTTTCGTCTCTATGGCTCCGTTCGGAAACTACATTAGTAAACGTTTCCTGACTGTTATTCTGCGGTCTTAGTTCTAACTCCTTCTTTGATATGAAGTCCTTCAGTTCTTCGATATTGGCTTCTAAAACAGCCTTGCTTTGTTCGACAGCTTCAAGGTCCATTCCGTTAGGCATTCCGCGATCTCCCGAACTGGCCTGTTCCAAAATTAAGGTCAACGATCTTACTTGTGTTTCAGCTTCTTTTAGGCCGCGTTTACACTATTACGGTACGGTGGTGGTCCGGATTGAGGTGAGCGTTCCGTAACAAAAAAATCGAGTGATTTTTCAACGGAAGACTGACCGTACCGTAATAGTGTAAACGGGGCCTTAGTTTCCTGTAAGTGAACTCGTCTTCGTCTAATGCTTCGACGTTGCTTTTGGTAATTTTCGTTTCTCTCCTTTCATTTGCTACGCAAGCACTTATCGTTGGCTTGCTATTTTTATTTAAATTTGTCTGTGTGAACAGTTTAAACGGATCGATGCTAGAATCATTCACATTGGACTGAAATTTATCCGTTGTAATATCAACCTCCTTTTTCGTGTCAGTCATTGTGTAAAATATTACTATTTAAAACAAATGAAGAAAATTGTTATTTGATTACATTTTTTTTCAAGTTCAAGTTCATTTATTTCACACTATAAAGTTGATGGTGATAGTGGTGATGATGATGATGATGATGATGATAATGACAATGATGACGATAATGATGACAATGATAATAATCATGATAATGACAATGATGATGATGATAATGATGATCATATGATGACGATAATGATGACGACGATAATAATGATGACAATGATAATAATAATGATGATAATAATGATGATAATGGTGATGATGATGATGATGATGATGATAATGATGACAATAAAAATATGATGATAATCATTGACAATGATGATAATGATGACGACGACGATGATGATAATCATGACAATGATAATCATCACAATGATTATAATGATGATGACGACGATGATGTTCTTGACGATGATGATGAGTATCGCCATCGCAAACCTGAATCACGCGCACGTGCATTTATTTACATTCTCGATAATCTGCCAAACGCGGCACGAGATGTGAACACGCAAGGCGCGCAAAGCGCGGGGAGTACATCTCGCGTCCTCCCTAACATTCTTGCGCGATTGAGACCTCGACAGTTTGTACTTTATTTTGTCCTTCGCTACAAGTTTAGTTGCAAAATGTCAGTTTTTTAAGTTCAAGTCTGACAGAAGTCCCAAACGACAAACACCAACTCACAAGTCGAGTCCATTTTGATGGTTGAGTCTTGAATTAAATTGAGGCAAGAACGCGTCAAGATGTAAATCACCGAAATCTTGCGAGCATTACTCTGTGGTCGTGTCGCTGAGCAGCCTGTGTGTATGGTCGCCAACCCTGTTTCGGACCTAATGATGCTGTAGTGAGATGTAGTGAGAAAGTGCAATTTAAAAACAATCAATGTAGCACTAAAAATGCCTGTTGTATAATTCGTTTATGTTCACTAATCACTATGCTTATGGCTTGGATATATAAAATGCTTTGATCCGTAACGGTATTCATTGTTGCTCTAGAAAATTTCATATGTTATGGATGCTCAGTATAACTATATTTGAGGACATATCATGTACGTTTTATATGTTTATCATTTGATCTATAAGCATATACCATCCGGTTCACACAAATCTCACTGCAGATTGATCGCGAGTCCCAAAGACAGAAATGCTAAGTTTATCGTTTTAACTTACCTTTCGGTGTTTCCAATCTGAATCTTGAACGATTCTTGATCTATCAGTAAAATGGCTTCGCTCCGAAGAGACGCGAAAATTACAGATTGGTGTTCGATTACTTTGAACGCCTGTTGCGCGTAGATTAATTAAACTTATCCCTTTGAGTCGCATCGTTGGTGTGGGACAATTTTATCCTTTTTACTCTGTCTAACGCCGTGGAGACAATTTTTCTAGTCAAGGGGGAGAAGTCTAACCATTACAATCACTATACTTATCGCTATGGATGGTAAGGTACCAAGGTACGGACATAATTAGAAGTTCAGTCCCGGAGGAAAGTGGAAACCTGCGACTCATGTTTGTCTGTCCTTTAATTATGTATATATTTATTTATAACACTGTTGACAAAAAACATAATAAATAACTAATAAATAAATAAATAAATAAATAAATAAATAAATGCGTGGTGGAACGTTCGGGCCCAAATTGGACTTCTCAGCCATCTGAGGACCCACAGAACACAGTCTTCGACAACGATGGAGGGCTCTTATAATAAGAATTGTATTCTTATATGTATTGTAAGGCGCATTTGAAAACCTTAAGTTGAATTTGCGCGGTATAAATAAATGTTATTATTATTGAAGCACTGCTATGCTTACACATACCGTTAACTGTAGTCATAGTGCATTATACAACGGTCAATTTATTAGGTGGTGTAGACTGTAGTGTCTCACACTTATAAGCAATTGCTTTCCTGTGGGTCTGACCCTGACCTTGGAAAATATCTCCTCATTGCACGTCAAAGCCCAGCAAAAAGCTCGGCACAGACATGGCACAGATGTTTACCAGCTAGGCCACGGTGAGTACTTATGTAGCGTGTTTTTGGGCCATAGTGAAAAGACTTTCTTCTCTGATTCTGGAACAACTTTACTGACAAACGAGCTTGAACAGCTGAACGTTACAAACGTCTTCTCAGTCTAGCTACATCGCACCTTCGCCCTCACATCTCGGTCACTCAGTCTCACCACTCTCACTTCTAACCTATAAATACATCGAGTTGCTGTGTTAATATATCTTACATTTCAGCGACAGTATACAAACATTATCTACGTCAATGTACTACGTATAAAACTGATCTGGAAACCTAGAGATTAAACATTTTAACGCCTTAGTAAAGTTAAGTTATAATAGCCGCTACACATATAGTCTTGTAGATAGTTCACTTGTTCAGAATAGGTGAAGTCAATTACTTCTTCTGTGGCTAAGCAGACAGGGTGCTTGTAGGCGAAGATAAGACCGAGGATAAGACACAGTCCAGTCACTACAAACATTCTTAAAACAAGTCAGCAGTAAAAAAAGTATTGCATTGCTTCATGACTTCCTTTTTTACCTTAAAAGGGCTGGGATCACGACCTTCACAAATCACGAGACTTTCTCCGAAGTATCAAGTAGATTATCTAGGTGTTGGCTGACTCAGATCAAAAGCGAAAGAAAGCCAGTCAGTCAGCAAGGCAGTGCATGTTTGTGTATTGTTCCGTAGCTGCAACTGTGAACAACGAAACCAATCTTCTTTAATAGTTCAAACATAACCATGGTCCAAACCTAGTAATCGCCTTTAAGATGAATCCTGTTGAACAAGGATATGATGACCAGAGATTTCAGAATGTCGTCGACGATAATTTCCACTGTCCAATTTGTATGAACGTTTTAAAAGAACCAGTTCAGTGCCGTCGTAACGAGCATTACTATTGCACGCCGTGTATTACAAGGCACTTGAGAGAGACATCCCAAACTTGCCCGATATGTATGGACGTACTGACGGTGGAAACACTGAAAGAACCTTCAAGAATGGTCACTAATTGTTTGTCTCCATTGAAGATCAGCTGTGACTTCGCCTCCAGAGGTTGTCGTCAGGTCGTCGAGCTGGGACTCCTGAAAACTCATGTCAAAAATTGTGAGTTTTCTCCAGTGGCTTGTTCGATTGATGGCTGTTTGATGATGGTAAACAAACGAGATGTACAGCATCATGAAACTCAAGTCTGTGAATTTCGAAAGCTGAAGTGTGACGACTGTGGTGAGGAGGTGCAGTACAAGAAATACAAAACACACGGCTGTGTTTTGAGCAAGGAAATGGATAAAATGAAGATGAATCAAGCTGAGATGAAAGATCAACTGGGTGCCCAAGGAGACATGATGAAAGAGATGAGAGGAATGATGGCTGAGATGAAAGACGAAATTATGAAATTAACCAAGCAAGTCACGGTTGGTTTACCAAGAGGAGATATCATCGTGGCGGGGGGGCATGATGGTACTTCCTGGCTGAATTCCGCAGAAATATTTAGTTGGCGGACAAGAACCTGGGTACCACTGCCACCAATGAAACAACGTCGTTCAACGCCATCTTCGTTCATCTGTCAGGACGGAATTATTGTTAATGGAGGGTTCAATGGCGAGTCTAGAACTGATTGCATGGAAGGAATAAACATGAATCAGGAAGATAAAGAATGGTTTGCCTACCCTGCGAAATTACCGTTCAAGTGCAATGGACACGCGACTGTTGTTCATCAGGAGAGTCTGATAGTGACAGGAGGATATGATGGCAGCAAAGGTAAAGTCTCTGACGGTATTTATAAAGTTTTAATCAAACCTCCTTACACAATCAAGTCAGTATGTCGTATGAAACAACCGAGATGTAGTCATGGGGCAGTAGTTTACAATGATAAGGTTTTCATTGCTGGGGGGACGACAACTGACCACTACAAAGATAGTGTTGCCAGTGTTGTCTTGTACGATGTGAATGAAAATAAGATTAAAGAAATGCCGCCATTACCTTTTGAAGTTTGTAATATGGCAACTGTTTGTCATGGTGATAGCTTAGTTATCATGGGAGGACAGGATAAGAAAGGTGAGGTTCTTAACAAGGTTGTTATGTACAATATTGAAACAGGAGAATGTCAAATGTTACCGAATATGAATGTTAAGAGAGCAGCATGTGTGGCTATTGTTACTGGCAATACAATTGTAGTGATGGGTGGGGCAGGTGAGAAAGGAAAATATCTTAATTCAGTAGAATGTTTCAGGTTTGATCATCAGGTATGGGAAGAACTTCCTCCCATGACAGAACCCAGGGGATTTGCAACTGCTGTAGTTAAACCCATTGTCTAAAATGTTGTTTAATTTATTAAAAGGGGACTACATTCTGTTTTGTTCATGTCCATAGGATTGTTAACATTTTGATTTGAGTTCTTAGAAAGTTTGATAATATTTTGATAAATATTAATAACATTTTGATAAAAGTCTTGGCCAAAAGACTTCCACAGATTATCTGGTTTCCAGCAAAATAAAAATCAAGCAACATTTATACAGCAACTTCTAGTGTTGGTATGAAGTGTCATGAAAACAGCTCCTGTAGGATTTTCATGCTAAAGTTGTGTTGTTTTTTTAGTTGATTAGATGTCAAACTATCAGAAAATGACTGGTTCAAATTTTCAACCTTTCAACATACAGGAGGTTGAGAGCTTGGAAAATTTGAACTGTATTTTCTGATAGTCTGACACACCTAGACAACTCATAAAAGAAATAAAAAATCAACTTTAGCATGAAAATCCTACAGGAACTGTTTTCATGACACTTCATACCACATTATTAGGGCTAGGATCAAGTCAAGGAAAGATTTTTCAGTCACTCCTATTATATTGAAAGGTTGAAAATTTGAACTCCATCATTTTCTAATAGTTTGACATCTACTCAATTCAAAAAAGAAGAAAAAATCAACTTTAGCATGCAAAATCCTACGGGATTACAGTTATACCACACTATTCCTGATCTGTCTTCAGGTTGCTTTCTTCTTTAAATTTTCTCCATCTCAGAAAAGTTTCAAATCAATATACCTTAGAGGCCTCTGGTGGCATAATAGTGTTTCCTGCTACTACCAATGCAAGTGGTTGTATCTGATGAATTGGCCATCTTGTTTAACAAACCAGATCAACATGAACTATTGGCCACAGAGAATGAGAATAAGCGTATTGAATTTTCCGTAGAGTCCCCCAACAACAAAAACAAAGAACATGCAGAAAACAGATTGTAGTCCCCCTTTAAGAAAATTGCGATAGACAGGGATGTAGAAAGCAGGGTCTTTGCAAGGATAAGCTCAGAAATTTCTATATTTAGCAATGTTGTTTCTATACTTTATCACTAAAGCAGTACCTCGTTATTATTCATAAATGTTTTATGAATATTCATTATTTCTACCAAAAAATAATTACTACACACTTTTTATAATGCAAACTTGTAGTTTTCAATAGATCTCAGTTGATACATAGTTAATAGAAAATAATCATGGTTTGGAAACTGAGCAAAGTTCAAAGCAGTTAACAATTGACCTATGATTCATTTTGAAAGGTACCTGTAGATGCACAAATGCCTTTGTTTTAGCTTCATGAATATTTAAACAGCATGGTTGAATGATTCATCTCAAACTTTGCTATTGGATGATTGCTTCATTATGCAGAAAACACAATATGTTCAGTAACCGTGAAGGTGCACAAATTTTCATAAACCTGGACAAAAACAGTGACTTTTGTCGAACTTCCAAACCATGGTTATTTTCTATTAACTATGGTTGATAACATAATATTTAAATCCCATACAGTTTGGACACAAATATTGTATTTGATTTATCCAATTCACACATCTAATTATTCAGATTTATCAACAATTTTAAAGATATAAGCTCTTTAAGCTGAGAAAATCGATTAGAAAATTTATGTAAATCAGGATGAATTTTTATCTGATTTACAACACCTGATTAAACATTCGTTTCTTTTGAATTTCTTCATGAATTATTAATGAATTGGATAAAACATTTACTGACTCAACTCAATGTTTAATCCATTCCTGCCTGAGCAGGCCAAAAATGGCCTCTATTGTTTTACTCCATCCAATGCCAGGCAATTTTACTTCTCAAATGGACAACCTTCAGAAATCTTAAGCAGCAATGGGTTAAAGTATTTCCTTAGGCCTATGGAAGTGAAGTATCAGTTTACTGTCACCCACCCACATGAGACTTTTCATTATTTCATTTTTTTCATTATTTGTCTGATTTTTATGGCAAAGTGTCTGATAAAGTTGTTTTGTGCAGAAATTTTGCAAGAATCAAGGTCTTGATTTGATATTTGAGCTATTTAGTATCATCAACTACGGCATTTAATCATGTATCACTATGGAGAAGGAATGTATCACTTTCTTCCAAATGATTCAAAAGAAAAATTAGTGAATATCACCTACTTGACACACAACTAAAATAATGAATAATGAAAAAAAAGAAGCCTCATTGGCTCTTGAAAATTTTGGTGATGGTAAACTGACACCTTAATTCCATTTATGGGCCTTATAGAGTTTATAAACTACGCTAAAGGGTTTTCTTTTCACAATTAAATTATCTGGCATTAGGTCAGGCATGGATCCCTTTTAACACTTTTTCACCTCTGAGGCTAGCTGAGGGGTCTGTTTGTGATGAGTAAATTGTCTGATAAAATGGCTATTTGGGCCATCCCAGGCAGAAATGGGTTAAACATAAAAGCAAAGCATCTGTAGTTAATAAAATTTGATGCATGTTACGTGAAGGAAGTTCATTGTAAATATATATAATCATTTGACATTTGAAATGACTTACAGTTTTGTAAATCATTCTAGTTTATGTAGAAGTAGTATTAATGGGTTAAATATGAAACCAAAGCATCTGTAATAGAGCTGTGCCCGATTAATCGACTCTTTCGGCAATCAATTAATCGTTAACAACAATCGAATCATTGACAAAAGTCAACAGCATGACACTAAAATGAGTTTTTGTTAAAAAGTTGTGGAAATATGAGATGGCATTGTGACATTCGCCCTGTTAAAAACAGCTATATTGCGTATCAAATGTCGAATGCGACTTGTTTTGATTCTTATCTCTAAGGAAGTGGTAAAAAGCTTAAAAGCACCCCTTTATTTGGAGGGACAAACAAAAGCAACACGTGTTGATTTTTTAATACGATTAATCGATTGTTGTGAAAGATTACGAATATGGACCGATGGGCACAGCTCTATCTGTAGTTAATAAAATTTGATGCATGTTATATGAAGGAAATTCATTTTAAATATATATAATCATTTGACATTTGAAATGACTTGCAGTTTTGTAATCATTCTAGACTATGTAGAAGTAGTATTAATCGGGTTAAACATGAAAGCAAAGCATTTGTAGTTAATAAAATTTGCTATATGAAGGAACTTCAAGGTAATTATATATAATCATTTGACATTTGAAACGACTTTTGTAATCATTCTGGACTATGTAGAAGTAGTATTAATAAACTTTTCTTTAAAAATTGTATATTCAGTCTCCAAGACCAAGGTTTGCTTGCCTTTTTTTGATGATTAAAGTTTTTGAAACGATAAATTGTGGTGTTATTTCACTTATTTGTGTAGCGTCCAGCGCTATGGGGACTTGTACTTAGTTTGTAGTCGTATGTACTGTAGTCGTGATTGTATAGTTGACGTGTATCATTGTATAAATAGCGTGAGCACTGTCGTGATACAGCAGTTGTTGTTGAGTTGTTGTCCAGTAAAGTACACCTTTTACAACCAGCCTTCTGTCTTTTTATCCCGGCTTGGGCGGCAATCAACACACTCAGGTTAACTGAACGTTACAATTGTATAAGGTATTCATGGGTTTCGAGTGCAATTTGGAAAAAACATGCACGAGTGAGTTTTTCAAAGACTATCAAAATTGCACAAATTGAAGGACGAGTGCTATTTGAAGTCTTTGAAAAACTCAGGAGGGGGTATCGTTTTAACGAAAAAACCCATGCTATTTACTAATAATATACATGAAAAAATGGTCAAGTGTACTTACATTACAGTGGACTGCAAAGTTTGGTCAGCGCGGGGACACGTTCCCCGCGCAATTTTTTTCTTGTCGAGTATATACGAGTCGTATATTTGGTTGTTTAAAAACGCTTCGCTTCTACCACTACTCGATAAAGTTTACTTAAAGCACTAAGAATCTTCTAGTTTTCTTGCAGGTACTTTACTTGACAATGAGAAAGAATAATTAGCTTCAAATTTGAACGAATTGTTCTCCACTATAATTCAACATTATGGCCGCCATCTTTGTCAATTTTTGGCGGGAAAAGCCTGGGACGCGTCAAAATCACGGATGGTCAAAATACGCCGTGGAACGTGATTGGCCCTTCTCGGTTTTAATTGTTTTTGATTGGTTGATTGGCTTCAAACATTTGTACTGTATTTCCCAATAAAGCTGTACTGTTCTAAGCCAATCAATTTTTTTTTCATGTATATTATTAATTTATTACAACTCTACTCTACCACCCATCCAGAATTCAGGATTATCCTGAATATTAAAGAAATGAAATCCCAACCCGGAGGAAAGTTCCACCTCTCAGACCCCGACCACAACTCCTGTATAACGAAGGAATCAATCGTAGTGTTTAAATATTAATAAACCTAAAACAAAGGATTTGGCACCTTCATGTACCTTTCAACATGAATCGTAGCTTGATTAACCGCTTTGAAGTTTGCCAGGTTTCCAAACCATGTATGTATATTTTCTATTAACTATGGTATAACACATCACGCTACTCTACCGCTGAATAATATTTAATATTACTTAAACCACAGTATAACGTCAACTATGTTGTATCCTTCCTTCAATTCGACAACTTCCAACAAGATGTTGAGTGCCTAAAACTTCGCTCGTTTCAGTAGTGCAGTTTGCTTACATGCACAACCGCATCTATACCATCAAATTTTATGAGTAGACAAAAATACGCTTTTGTTCACGAAGTTCGATGGTTTTAACAAGAGCGGGCACTGTCCAGTAAATAGAGAACTTAAGCAACAGACGTTTTAGAGCCACGGACGGCGATTGAATTCAATAGCATTTTTCATTCAAAACAATGATAATGAGCAATTTAAAATCCCAAGAGCAAAGAGAACGCCGTCGTCGTTCTACAGGGTGTATCAAAAAAAAGGCTACCCTTAGAAAATATAATTAACATTCTTTTCAAATAACCTATTGTATATTGACAGCCCTGTGGTCAGTTGAACCATTTTTAATCGAACTGATATGAATATAATTAACATTTTTATTTCAGTTATGCTCCTTCATACGTTTAGAAGTTATCGTAATTTCCCAGGTGTATACGACATTTGTTTTTTACGCATCCGTGACTTCAGAGGTGTCCAGGGCTGTCAATATACAATAGGTTATTTGAAAAGAATGTTAATTATATTTTCTAAGGGTAGCCTTTTTTTTGATACACCCTGTACACAAGACGTCATTGAGAGCATTTTCACGTTCTTGAGACGACGGGAACTTCTAGAACGTTGAGGCCTGTCATCGTTGTTTTACTACAATGAGACATACTTTTAAAGTAGACTGAAACTTGTATTTTAAGGGGGATACTTTCATTTTATTACAATATAAAATAAAGGATCTGTATTTTTATATAAAGATGAAATTTAAGCTTATGAGCTTACAGTTTAGATATGTGATTATTCATAGCCTTTGTTTTGGGAAAAAAAGTCTTTTCAAAGAATACGCGGTTCATTTGTCCTGTATTGTATTCCTGTTCTTCCGGTCACCGTCCGTGTCTCAAAAACGCCTAATATGCTTAAGCTCTCTAATATTTGGCAAAAACGTACAGGATTGTGCTAGCTAGCGAGATTCTACTACTCACAGATAAGTAATAACATTCCCTGTTACCGTGTTTTGAGAATTAGCAGTGCCCGAGCGAGATCTGCTGTGTACTTGGGTCTTACTTTGCCATTCTCGCCTCAAGACACGTACAAAAGCTTTTCTGAAATCCATGTTAAGCCAGAAATAGACGATTGGATTCATAAACGAGTTTGAAAATGTCAAAATCTTGACTGTCGCACTCACTGTATCTTTCCATGGCTTAAAAGACTCGCTAAAACACTGTGGACAGATGTTTCTGATAAAATAGTATACCGTCGAGGGGCCCCAACATATAACAAAGATGCCGATGACAACGGTGAAGGAAACAGTCGCTCTTCGTTCCATTTTCCAGTTTTCTGCTCCGTTAATTTTGGAGATACAATAGTGTTGTTCTTTTCTTGCCTTGTCAACGTTGCTGTTGAACTCTTTTAGCGTTTTGTTGTAAATATAACAATGGCACAAGAGCATGATGAGGAATGGGAGAAAAACATTGATTATAATGACGACGAAGCTCCAGTCTTTTGTTGGAGAGTTTGTACAGTTCTCGTTTCTGTCGCTTCTCCAATAAAAAGGCATTGTGGAAACCAGAAAAGCTTCAAGCCAACACACGATCAAGCCGGTGGTCATGATACGAGACGAAATAAAATTTCTATATTTGAAAGGATTGTGGATGATAAGGAATCGTTCAATACTGATCGCCATTAGGCTCATGATCGAAGCATACTCCGTGAAGAAGTAGGAGAAACGATACAAATCACATACAAGACGTTCATTAATGTTCTGTGAGGTGTTCTTCTTTATAATATACAAAGGCATTGCCGTGACAGCGCAGAGAAGATCGGCCAGAGTCAAGCTGATTATTGGATAATAGATGACCGTACGAAGACGTGGTTGGGCGTAGAATGCCAGGAGGACAAGAAGATTGCCGAAGAGCGTAAACGCCATTAAAACAACAAGTGTGGTACTAATGGCGACGATATTAAGAGGCTGATCATCGCTTACGTTTGATGATGCGCTCAATGACGTCTCGACATAACCGAAAGGGTTCGTCGAAGGAATTATAAGCAGTTCGTTGTTTAGCATGTCTGGAATGGAACAATGAGAGAAAAATATAGAGGCTGTGTCAGTGTCACCTTATTATTTTTAAAACTCACAGAAACAAAATTGCTTGAGAATTGCACAAAATCTCGCAATAGATATTCGGGTCAGCAGTATTCACAAAGTCTTCTCAATTCTCACTGGAAGAGAATAGTCACATGCTAATCCGTCACTATACTATACTGGCACCGTGTAAACGCAAGACTTTTTGGCCTGTATTTACACACCGGCATGATTTTGTTCCGTTTTCAAATTGTACCGGCATCGTGTAAACGGGGTCTAAAATCATGCATTGACTCTTAGCATGCAAATAATGGTTTGGACTGCGGGGGATCCATATCAACCGCTTGTTGATTTGGGACAAAGTTTCAAATTTAGAGGGGGGTATTGGTATTAGAGGAGTATTCCAAACCACAGTACCGCAAAAAGACCGTAAAAAACTGCAGTATGGTGTCGAAAAATGACTACAACCGAATACCGTATACCGAAGCTGTAAAATTACCAAAATACCGTACGAAAGACACCACAATACCGAAAATCCCAATGTTCCTTTCAACAAGCGGTATTTCTCTTGTCAAGTTTCCGTCACGTCATTTGGTTAACAAGTTATCAAGATTGAAACTAAAGCCAAACTAATCCTTCCTTTAAAAGCAACGTCATGCATGTTGTGTTTATTTGCGGTCGATCGTTCTTAAAACCAAATTTAAACTGTTATTTACTGTTCTCACAATGAATATATTGCCGGCTAAAACCCATCCACACGTACACGTTTTCATAGCGTTTTCATATTGTTTCAGGTAATGAAACCATTGTTTTCTACTCCTCGGAGGACTGACAACAATATAAAAACGCTAGGAAAACGCGTACGTGATGTGGGCATGGCCTAAAACGTCACGAATCGAGGCTAGATTGTGGTAAAGGTTGTTTTCTCTAAACAACGACCGAGACGAGAAGAACGACAAGGAACACTTTGGGAAACCACCCATATACACTTGGATCTAAAAGTATACCGTTCGAAAAAACTATAAGTCATGCATGCATTTAAATAAACTTCTGAAACCTGACAAACTAAAACATTTTGATTGTACATTTATAAATATACATGCAGTATAATTATTATATACGTTTGTTTGTCAAGTTTGTTTCTTTGTTGTCAACAAGAATTCGTGTTTAGTAATATTATGAATTGATAAACATACACCTTTCCAGTTACTTGTAAAGCGGTTTTTGTTAGCCGATGCATGTGTTCTCTCGGGGGTTAATTCACGACGTATAACCGCGTGATTCCGGGTTTTGATTAATCCATGTAGCTATACCTTTATAACACTTTTTATTTATCGAACTAAAACTGTACAATTGGCGTGAAAATCTTACCTGTAAACGTAGCCATGTCTTGAAGAAGTGTATCCTATATACCGATACAATTAAAACTGAAGTGAATTTATTTAACAAATCTCTATATAGCCGTCATATGATATTTTACGTGTATCATAAACAAGTGGGTTCGGCTTCAACGTCATTCCGGTCTTCATGATGGCAATCGGAGCGGTTTCCGGCACATGCATGAAAACTTGGCTTAATTTCCATAAAAATATAAAATATTCCGAACTTATCACACCGTACCCCGTTTACACGATGCCAGTACAATTTGAAAACGGAACAAAATCATGCCGGTGTGTGAATACAGGCCAAAAAGTCTTGCGTTTACACGGTGCCGGTATATAGTATAGTGACGGATTAGGATGTGACTATTCTCTTCCAATGAGAATTGAGAAGACTTTGTGAATACTGCTGAGCCGAATACTGTGGTCGTATATATCGTGATTAAGTTTCTAAGCCTTTCGTTTCCCCGAAACGTGTCAACCGAGGAAGGCCTAGAAACTTGGCTATACGGCATGGGCGTTTACACGATACCGTTTGTGTTCCGTTTTCATTTCATGCCGTCAAGGAACCCGTCTTCATTTTGTTCCGTTTTCATGTCATTTTTGTGCCGGTATCGTTTAAACGCAAGGCCTAAACGGCATGATTTTGTTCCGTTTTCAAACAAACCGTTTACGGTAGCATCGTACAAATATTTACGTCACTGAAATATCAACATGCATATTCAATAACACATGACGCACGCAAACATGTCAGCTCAGCGCTTTTTGATAGGAAACATTGGTTGAACTCTCTTTAGTGTAAATAATCTCTCTAAAAACTCTTTCCTGTCCGAATCGGTTTAAGCCTGGTTTCCACGGCGATTGATCGGCGATTGCTTGCGATATTTTACAACAGTCGTGTTTCCATATAGTTGTAATTGTTGTAATTCAAATCGCCGATTCGCTTGGACTGAGGACTTCTCGGTTTTGACAAAGTTCAGATGAGCTAAGTTTGATATTCAAAAACAAATTGAATGACTAAAACTTTGTTTGTGATCATTTTCACAGTTTATACAACAATATGACAAGCATTATTTACAAGTTCAGTAACTTCGCCGCTTAAATCTAATGCTTCGTGAACGTTTGACGACAGTTGCAAACATTTGAGCTGGTGTACGGCATTCAAGTCATCGAACTAGTCATTTAGTAGACTTCTTTAACAAAATCGAAGGTTTTTTGAAAGGATTTGGCCGGTTTTTGTAAATAATTTTGTATTTTACGTTGCAAACATCTACCAAAAAGTCACCGACTGTCGGCGATTGATGTTTCCATTAACTGTTGTCGCATCGGCGACTGTTGTAATTGTTGTAGAAGTTGAACCTGATTCAACTTCTACAACAGTCGTTGACTGTCGCCGATTGGATTACAACAAGCGTTTCCATTAAGTTGTAATTGTTGTAAGACTTGATCGGCGACAGTCGCCGACTGAATTACAACAATTACAACTATATGGAAACCATGGGCTTTAGTATTTTATTCTGGCTAATGCCAGACCATTTTATTCACCTCTGGGGAAGCCCTCGGACAGGAATGAGATATAAATTATCTCTTTAATAGGCCGATCAAATATTATCCTCTGGTGCGATCCGGAAGATGGCGCTTTTAAAAGTGTATAAAAAAAGAGTCGACGCGCAAGAAAAAAGCCGGATAACGCACGCGCTGCACCAGAAACAGAAGGGGTTTTCTTGACCTTAGCAATTAACTTTTTTCGTCATGTGTTGTTTATCACAGTCATTTACGCTCGGCACTTATTTTAATTGTCAAATTAGTTTGTACTTTATTTTGGGACCACAGTAATTGGCCAAACCCTGCCATATCAACATATCCTACAAGACAAGATGACGTGATATATGTATATTGTATATCTTGTTTAATTATGTTAATCAAAATATGGCAAAGCGTATGCAAACTCATTTAATGACATGTTATTTAGAAATAGGTAAATAACCGATAGATGTAGATGTCCCTCTATCAACAAAATACTGGGTATTGCCGTATTGATACTGAATATTTATATACCTTATAGCTAACAACTCGCGATCAAATGACGATATCCTACACTAACCAGACTTTATGGCTGTGATCTTTATCATTCAATTTTGTTGGTAGTCTATGACTATATTGATTAATATCATTCACTTGAAATGTTAGTGTTTGAACGACCGCAGTCCGCAACAAGTGAACCTACCGTACGTATAGTCACTGTCTAAAGAAAAGAAATTGTGTGTAGACTGTAGAGCATTTTAATTTATGATCGCGTCGAGACGCAGTTAATCATTCTTATCGTGTATATGCAGTGATTACGTTTCAAAGTTAGTTCGTCCGCACGATTCTTGACTACTTAAACACTCCCTACACAGCATGATGCTACTTTTAATATCAAAGAATGGCTGCATGGGAAGCGAAATTCAACAATCCGAGATAGGAATAAGATCCAGCATCCGTAGAAATTTGCAAGCAAAATCCGTAATCCGAGGTCAATTATTGGGAAAATCACTTTTACAGGATCCAAAAATCCAACAGAAATCAAGGCGACGGAAACCAAAATCCGCACTGGTTTTTAGGTCAAAATTCACTCACTCGTAAACTTATTCACCCCCCCCCCCCCCCGATCTATCCATTATTTACGTGTGGAAAAGTCTCAATCTATTGCGACGTAAGTTGGGAAGCGAAATTCAACAATCCGAGATAGGAATAAGATCCAGCATCCGTAGAAATTTGCAAGCAAAATCCGTAATCCGAGGTCAATTATTGGGAAAATCACTTTTACAGGATCCAAAAATCCAACAGAAATCAAGGCGACGGAAACCAAAATCCGCACTGGTTTTTAGGTCAAAATTCACTCACTCGTAAACTTATTCACCCCCCCCCCCCCCCCCCGATCTATCCATTATTTACGTGTGGAAAGGTCTCAATCTATTGCGACGTAAGTTCCAGGTCGCGTGTAAAAAAATGCTGATAGTGGCGTTGTTCACAGAACAAGGACGGCCAGTATTGATATAACAATCGAAATATAGTAAGGTTAGATATACTGCCGAAACAGAGAACGTAGGAGTCTAGCGTTTCGAGCGAAGGTCCTTTGTCAGAGAGAAACGAGCTCTCTGAGGAAGGGCCTTCGCTCGAAACGTTAAACCCCTACGTTCTCTGTTTCGGCAGTATATCTAACCTTACTATATTTCGATTGTTGTTTCTACACTGCCTACGCAGCACGCTACTTTTATTACAGTATTGATATATATATTTTATATACTGTTGGGATTACAAATTATTCATTCACTTTGTTTTCATTAAGAATTCTTTTGTTCTTAAGGCGCGTCGTGGATTTTAAAGTCCCAAATAATGTCACAGTGAAACCTGTCGTGTATAATGCAAGACATGCAGGTTTTACTTTTACTGATAAACCCGTGTGGAACGACAAACAAATGGAAGAAGACTATGGCGAGAGTATGGACCTGTTGTGTTGCGAAATCCAAGAGACTTCGCTTATTACTGGCCGTTTTATTTTTTGTCCAACTCTTCATTCTGTTCATTGTGATTCGCTCAAGAAATTCTACTGGCGACAAACAGGGGTTTGGTCACATATCACGTCCAAGTAAAAGGGACACTCCTGTGACGATTCCAGCGTCTTTAACGAAAAGCGCGGCAGAACAACACAATGACAAGTCAACCACAAACGTTACCTTTAACGAGCCAACGAAGAAGCCACTCAGTATCGACAATAGTGAAAACTCAACCCCCAAACCAACCCTAACCACTGCGATGGTAAACCAACCAGCGAAAACAGCAAATGATCAAAAGTCAACCCCAAAGCCTACAGTTGCCGCTGTTGTTACTAAGAAGCCAACGGAAAAACCCGTTATCGATATGGTCAACGATTATCAACCTTATATCGACTTCAAATTTGTATTTCCTGAGATCATGCCAGCCATTGAAGGTCCTCGAGACTTCTTTCTCATCGTCCTCGTCAATTCTGGCGCTAAAGGGGACGAGTTTCGTCAACGTCGGGACAATATTCGACAAACGTGGGCCAGCTCGAAAACATGCGAGCATTTAAAAGCTATGAATAACCCAAAGTTGAAAAATCTCAAATGGATATTGGTGTTCGTGCTTGGCAAAGCTGGTCCAGGAACAGACGACGATAAGCGAAACGCTGAAGAAGCCAAAGAATACAACGATATGCTGATAGGAAATATCGATGATAATTATCTTAACAACATTATTAAATTCTACATGGGACAATTATGGGCGGCCACATTTAGTGCTAAATATACTCTTAAAACGGACGACGATGTTTATGTTCGAATACCAGGTGTCCTTGAATATCTTGCAAAAGAGGGCTTTCCAAGTCGTTTTTATGGCGGGGAAACTTATCCAAATAGCAAAGTTGAACGTTGGACTGGAGGAAAATGGAGTATTAGTGAAAAGTATTTCGCTGACGCTGAGTGGCCCCCGTTCAACGCTGGTGCATTCATTATTCTGTCCACTGATCTTCATAACAGTTTGTTCAACTATGTTCATGTTAGAAAACCATTTCACACAGACGATGCTTACGTTGGCGTTGCAATGAGAGATTTTAAAGTCACAGTTACTCATATTCTATCGTTTGAAGTCAACGACAACATGGCGCGACTTCTACGTTTTAAAACGAACTGTGGAATTCTAGCTCGGATTGCATATGGACATAGTGTGGATCCTATATCATCAAAACTACTTCACGACCAGATTGAATGGATGTGTAGGAAACACATTACCGCCAAAACTTGTTCTAATTAGTCAGCTAAAAATTGCAGGAAGAGCCTGTAAATTTTTTGTACCATGAATATAGCCACCGTAACGTACCAAAACAATGGCGGCGTTCAGGGCTGTGCAAAAATCACATTTTTGTGATTTGAGGAGGTCTGGGACAAGTATTATGTGGTTCACGCTCAAATTTTAGGATTTCGTGGGCGATGATTTTCGGTATGCGCAATGCCTACCGATCAGCAGCGGCAGGCATCAAATTGTGCGCTACGCAACACCACGTTTTTGGTTTGTAAAGAGCTCTTGTCTTTCTTCTTGTATTTTCCCACCAAACTATTATGACAAATTCAACTCTATTTGTTGCTGGAACTGGAAGTATACATCAAGGTGACAAAAGATTTAGTGACATTTCGAGGGGCAGACAGTGTACTTACATGCTTCGCCTTCGGACGGATAGAGTTAAAACAACTATTTTACTGCTAAATAGTAAATGGTCGCAACTCGCAGCAATTCACTTTTGATAAAAACTTCTAGTTATAAAGCCTGTTCAAGTCTGTTCAAAAATGGCCGCCGAATTAGAATTCTTTTATGTGCTCGTCGTGAACAATGTTGTGCTGCTCGTCGTGAACAATGTTGTGCTGCTCGTCGTGAACAGTGTTGTGCTGCTTGTCGTGAACAATGTTGTGCTGCTCGCCGTGAACAATGTTGTGCTGCTCGTCGTGAACAATGTTGTGCTGCTTGTCGTGAACAATGTTGTGCTGCTCGCCGTGAACAATGTTGTGCTGCTTGTCGCGAACAATGTTGTGCTGCCCGTCGTGAACAATGTTGTGCTGCTTGTCGCGAACAATGTTGTGCTGCTCGCCGTGAACAATGTTGTGCTGCTCGTCGTGAACAATGTTGTGCTGCTTGTCGTGAACAATGTTGTGCTGCTCGTCGTGCACAATGTTGTGCTGCTCGCCGTGAACAATGTTGTGCTGCTTGTCGTGAACAATGTTGTGCTGCTCGCCGTGAACAATGTTGTGCTGCTCGTCGTGAACAATGTTGTGCTGCTTGTCGTGAACAATGTTGTGCTGCTTGTCGTGAACAATGTTGTGCTGCTTGTCGTGAACAATGTTGTGCTGCTTGTCGTGAACAATGTTGTGCTGCTTGTCGTGAACAATGTTGTGCTGCTCGCCGTGAACAATGTTGTGCTGCTCGTCGTGAACAATGTTGTGCTGCTCGTCGTGAACAATGTTGTGCTGCTCGCCGTGAACAGTGTTGTGCTGCTCGTCGTGAACAATGTTGTGCTGCTTGTCGTGAACAATGTTGTGCTGCTCGCCGTGAACAATGTTGTGCTGCTCGTCGTGAACAATGTTGTGCTGCTTGTCGTGAACAATGTTGTGCTGCTTGTCGTGAACAATGTTGTGCTGCTCGTCGTGAACAATGTTGTGCTGCTTGTCGCGAACAATGTTGTGCTGCTCGCCGTGAACAATGTTGTGCTGCTCGTCGTGAACAATGTTGTGCTGCTTGTCGTGAACAATGTTGTGCTGCTCGTCGTGAACAATGTTGTGCTGCTTGTCGTGAACAATGTTGTGCTGCTTGTCGTGAACAATGTTGTGATGCTTGTCGTGAACAATGTTGTGCTGCGAACAATGTTGTGCTGCTCGCCGTGAACAAGGTTGTGCTGCCCGCCGTGAACAATGTTGTGCTGCTTGTCGTGAACAATGTTGTGCTGCTCGTCGTGAACAATGTTGTGCTGCTCGCCGTGAACAATGTTGTGCTGCTCGTCGTGAACAATGTTGTGCTGCTCGTCGTGAACAATGTTGTGCTGCTCGTCGTGAACAATGTTGTGCTGCTCGTCGTGAACAATGTTGTGCTGCTCGTCGTGAACAATGTTGTGCTGCTCGTCGTGAACAATGTTGTGCTGATCGCCGTGAACAATGTAAAATTTATTTATTTATTTATTAACTTTACAACCATACATAAATGCGAAAGAATTAAAACTATCGCATTAGAGAAAAAAAACTTTGAATAACTAAAGATATGGTTGAAGGTAAGGTCAACAGGACATGAGTAGTCCCATGTGAAGACCGGCCTTAATGAAAACAAACATAACATACAATAAAATAAAATAAAGACGAGAACAAATATACAGTTTACAGAAGACATGACCAATTAGGAACAACAGCTTAAGTTGAAAGAGCGGCACTTGGAACAGAAGGTTTTCCAAGTGCGCATTCTGTTTACATCGAAAGATGAGTGTAGTAGAGATGAGTAGTAAACAGTTAGTCTGTGTTTGAAGGAGGAAACGGATGAACTATTACGAATGGTGGGAGAGAGATTGTTCCAGAGAAGGACAATTCGGTTGAAAAAAGAGTTCCTATAGAGAGACGTCCTGCAATGGTTGACTTGAAGCAAGTTGTCCTTACTTGAACGGGTGCGAGACGTGCTGTGAGAAGAAAAAGTGACGAAAGAGGAGATGTCTAGGTCGAAGAGGCCTTGTTTACATTTAAAAAAGAAGACGAGATCCTTTAGTTCAAGCCAGTAGGATATCGGAAGTAAATTAAGTTTTTTAAGACGTTCAGGATATGACAACTCATAATCCTGAAGGATGAATTTGCTAGCACGTCTTTGAACACCCTCGAGGATCGCAAGATCGCGTGACGATCCTTGAGGTGCCCAGATCTCACTACCATAGGACAGATGAGATCGGACGAGAGCAAGAAAAAGAAGCCTACGGCAACGAATATCAGTCATTTGGGTACAATTCCTTTGAAGAAAACCAAGCATACGATTGGCTTTTGCAGTGCAGCTGGCTATGTGTGGGGACCACTTTAGGTCATTTCTGATAACCACACCCAAGTCTACTTGGCTAGCTATGCTCTTGACTGGTTCGTTGTTAAGAAAGTAGGAATGAGTTGGAGGGTTGCGTTTGCGGGATATCCTGAGTAAAAGCGTCTTTGAGACATTAAATTTCAATTGCCAGGACAGCGACCAGCGACCAATGTAGTGCTGCTTGTCATGAACAATGTTATGCTGCTCGCCGTGAACAATGTTGTGCTGCTCGTCGTGAACAATGTTGTGCTGCTCGCCGTGCTGGTTGATGTATCAACACGTTCTTCGGTTGTTCCATGCGTGAACAACGGTTGTTGTTTCATCAAGCAGTAACAACTTGTTGAAACAATAATGAACAATGTCGTTCATTTATCAATGTTGTTCATTTATCAATGTTGTTCACATATGTCATGCAACAAGTTGTTAAAGCATTGTCGCAAGTTGTTACAGCATTGTTCAGGCAACAATGCTGTAACTTGCGAGATTTTTACGCGTGTATCCAAAAGTAACGGCAAATTTTTGAAACCTCTAATAATTTCCGAAAGTAACGGCTACTCAAAAGTAACGCGTTACATCTAACCGGTAGGACTTTTTATATGAAACAGATATACCCCCAGTCATACACTGACATGATTTCTATAGACGCTACAATCATAGATAATGGAAGGGGAACTGGATAGGAAACTTACGAAACTGAAAACGATGTTTACACAACTTGCTATGGTAATTATACACTTATAAGCAGGCAATGCACCTAACGGGTGGTCCCACATGGCTAAAATCAGACACTGCTGAACTTAAGTGATATTACACTTTTGTCTAATTTCAGCAATAGGTGCATTAGCTGCTTTTAAGTGTGTAATTACCATAGCAAGTTGTGCAAACAACGTTTCCGGTTCTTTAACCTCGTTTGAAGTTTCCTATCCAGTTCCCCTTCCATTATCTATGGTGCATGTGTGTATGTATGTAACACGTGCACAAAAGAAAGTAACGACTCAATGGTTAACACTTTTATTACAAACATGGTGCAAACTTTCCAAGATACTATCTAAATTCATGGAACTAACGTGCGAGTATAAGAACTTAGAAAGATAAAAGTAATGTCTTGTCTTTTGTCTAGCTTTCTTACTAACACTTTTTAGCATCCGAAAATAACAGCCCCCCAAAAGTAGCACGGCCTCCCGTTGCGCGCGCATCATTTTTCAAAAAAACTGGCAAACTCCACTCAAAGTAAACATACTGTTTAAAATCAACAAAGTATAGATACAGTTTCTGGATGTTTAACACTGTTATTCTGCTGTTGTTTGCTCGCTAGCAAGTCTGTTTGCCATTGCTTACTTTGTGGGGAGCCCGCCAATTCCTTTGCAAAATGATCCGCGCGCAATACCCTGAAATTTGCCATTGGGGCGAGCAAAGACGATCTTAAGGAGACAGGCTTTAGATTTTTTGTTGCGTTTATAGGCGACCTATAGTAATCTCGGTGTACCGTTGGTCTTGTTTCCAATGATTCCAATTTAGAAAAAGATTAACATTTACAGCAGCCCAACAAACCAAACTACATTACAAACACATATACACTGTTTGTGTATGTGCAAAGATATTTACTGTAGCTAACGTTCAATTAGAATTCCATCACGATGTATCAGTTTACTCTGGCCTACTTTCAATAAAAATACAGCTACAATACGTAAAATAGTGTTCCACAAGACAATCAATCGAAGCAAAATAGCTTATAGGCCTGCTTATATAATCCCGTTATCCCGGGATCTCGGCTTGTAGATAATTTACTGTTATTTTCCAAGTTACGTTTTTATGGAGACCGGGACGTCCCGCCTGACCGAGATCTCGGTTGAAGCAACCGGGATCCCAGTCACGCGGGACCAATGTTTGTTCATATTCATATAAAGCCAACATTCCGGGATGAAGTTTACTGAACTGCAATGCTTGTAACTTTGAATATTACGGTCAGAATTTCGTCCAAACGGTCAGGTCTAGAGACAAAACACTGACTAAAAGTGAAATAACTTCTAACATAGTAGAATTAGGGTGAGTGTTTGCTTTTTTGCTCCATTTCCTTAAATTCCCGCGGTTTTTGATCTGGTATGAAATTAGTCTCGGTCAACCGGGACATCGTGGTATACCGGGATCCTTTTTCAACAGGCCCTAATTTTAATAATTTATTTGCACCCCAAATTAAGACATTTGAAAACGGAACAAAATCATGCCGTTTAGGCCTTGCGTTTACACGATACCGGCACAAAAATAACATGAAATGTTATATGTTGTATTTGCATACCGGCATGATTTTGTTCCGTTTTCAAATTGTACCGGCATCGTGTAAACGAGGTCTAACACATACTTCAAAAATCATTAATAATTCATGAGGAAAACACAAAGGAAAATCATGACCGTGACGTGTCTCTATATCTGATAGAAACACGCTCGCTATTTTCGATGAACTTTTTCTTCGATTTTGCGGCTCAGACAACTTCAATTTTCAAAATTGATTTCCATATGAGCTTATTATATGGATAGTTTTTGAAGCCATTTAAAACATTCGCAGCACGTGTTTTATTAGACTTGGATCAAGTCTCTCGAAGGGACGTCGAGCGCGGCGCGCGAGAAGAATGGGGAGACAGACTTGATCCAAGTCTAGTGTTTTACTAATCAGATCTCAAACACTCGGCAATCGCCTCGTGTTTTAAATCTGATAAAACACTGCTGCTTATGTTTTAAATCAGTACATAAAGAAAAAGTAGAGAATGTGAAATTAATCTACAATAGAGTACATGCCACCTGTAATAACTATAGAAGCTAAAAGTCATTATTGGACACTGAAAATGGCACGATATTATAGCGAATGCCATCAGCCATGTCATTTTCTATTTCTATATGCACAGTACCCGCCTGTCACACAGAAAAAAAGTTCAAGGATGGCTAAATTTTGTTTCACCTCCTGAAGAGAAAACCTGGAAAAAAGACAGGTTTTTTTCAAACCGCTGCTTGTAGATACAACGACTGAAGTATGTAAAATGGCGAGATTAACCTTCCGTAGAACGAATTGTAATAGAATTCGGTTTTTACTAGGCGCTTTGTTCGTTATTCAGTGCTTGTTTCTGCTGACTGTTATTCGTTTAAGAAGTTCTATTACGGTTGGCAAAGAGTTGTTTCTTCATAAGTCATTTCAGAGAAGAAAGGCTGTTCCTGTGACAGCTTTAGTGCCATCGATTACGAATGGCGTGGTACAGCATGGTCAAAACTCAACCCCCAAACCAACCCTAACCACTGCGATGGTAAACCAACCAGCGAAAATAGCAAATGATCAAAAGTCAACCCCAAAGCCAACAGTCGCCGCTGTTACAGCAAATGATCAAAAGTCAACCCCAACAGTTGCCGCTGTTGTTACTAAGAAGCCAACGAAAAAACCCGTTATCGATATGGTCAACGATTATCACCCTTATATCGACTTCAAGTTTGTGTTTCCTGAGATCATGCCAGCTATTGAAGGTCCTCGAGACTTCTTTCTCATCGTCCTCGTCAATTCTGGCGCTAAAGGGGATGTGTTTCGTCAACGTCGGGACAATATTCGACAAACGTGGGCCAGCTCGAAAACATGCGAGCATTTAAAAGCTATGAATAACCCAAAGTTAAAATATCTCAAATGGATATTGGTGTTCGTGCTTGGCAAAGCTGGTCCAGGAACAGACGACGATAAGCGAAACGCTGAAGAAGCCAAAAAATACAACGATATGCTGATAGGAAATATCGATGATAATTATCTAAATAACATTATTAAATTCTACATGGGACAATTATGGGCGGCCACATTTACCGCTAAATATACCCTTAAAACGGACGATGATGTTTATGTTCGAATACCAGGTGTCCTTGAATATCTTGCAAAAGAGGGCTTTCCAAGTCGTTTTTATGGCGGGGAAACTTATCCAAATAGCTGGGTTTTTCGTGTCCTTGGAGGTAAATGGAGTATAAGCAAGAAGTATTTCGCTGACGCTGTGTGGCCCCCGTTCAACGCTGGTGCATTCATTATTCTGTCCACTGATCTTCATAACAGTTTGTTCAACTATGTTCATGTTAGAAAACCATTTCACACAGACGATGCTTACGTTGGGGTTGCAATGAGAGATTTTAAAGTCACAGTTACTCATATCTTATCGTTTGAAGTCCAGCACACCATGGCGCGACTTCTACCGCTTAAAACTAACTGTCAGATTCTAGCTCTGATTGCGTATGGACACAGTGTCGATCCCATGTCATCAAAACTGCTTCACGACAGGATTGAATCGATGTGTAGCAAAAATGTTACCAGGACAACTTGTTGACTCTTTGAGGGGTGGTTTTTTTTGTTCTTTATCAGGCCCGGAGGAGCTGGGGCGGCAGCTTTGGTCAAATGTTTTTGCTGACATAAGCACTTTTAAAAATATATAAAAATAGCGATATAAAATTTTTAAGTTTCATTACAATAAGGTGCTGCAATCTTGAAAACGAAGTCCAGAATGAGATTTGTCAAGGAATACTTAGTTAAGCACCGAGTTTTACCATCTCGTTACCTCACCGGCTTAACATTATGGCTAATTTATTCAGAGAGTTGTTTTTATTGGTAGAGTTGTTTTTTTACCACTCGTCATCTTGCGTTTTGCTTTTTCCCGTCATGAAGGTTATTTTATGTTTTAGTTTAATGTGGGAAGACTGTTTTCTTTTTATTGTTTTTTAAACAACAATTTTCCTTTGCCCGCAGGCTGCAGTTTGTAGTTCGGCGTACCAAGGTGAAGCGTAAACATTTTATTAGCAAATGAAACCGGCAGGTTAAAAAGCCGTAATTATTAAATTTTCTTAATGCAACAAATGCCTTAAATTATCGTGAATTTCCTCTTTAAATGCCTGAATATCACCGTTGTCTTACCGATTGATTTTTCGGAAATTCCTCTCAGAACTCTCCGAAAATGCCTTTCTGGGGCATGTAAAATTCAAAATTTTCTGGGGGAGCATGCCCCCAGACCCCCTCTAGCCGCTCCACTTCTCGAGAGCTTCCGCCGGGCCTGTTTATACATGATATGCATTTAGGTACATAGTAAAAATGGCCTCACTAGAGAAACCGTGAGCCCATGTCCATAATCCGTTTTGTATAGGTAATAGCATGGTTTCGAGTGCAATTTGGAAAAAACATGCACGAGTGAGTTTTTCAAAGACTATTAAAATTGCACGAGTCCGAAGGACGAGTGCTATTTGAGGTCTTTGAAAAACTCACGAGTGCGTGTTTTTTCAAAATTGCACTCGAAACCATGCTATTACTTATTAATAATATATACATGAAAATGTTAGACAAAATGTTCTTCCAGCTACGAAGTTACATACCACTCATTGCTCCACTTCTCGAAGCTTTAATGGTTGAAAACTGCTTCATTTTGTCCACTAAATACGTCAAACGTTTTACTCATAGCATCTAACATCTTCTAGTCTTCTTGTAGGAACTTTTATGACAATATTAAAGCAAAATTCGCTCTGTATTTCATCGAAATGTTCTTCGACAACTTTATGTTTTGGTCGCCATATTGGATTTTCTCGTGAAGGAAAAACCATCCTTCAAAATCCGCATAGGTATTTCATTGGCTTTCCGGTAGATTCCGGTTGTTTACTAGCCAATCAGAATGCTTAATACTCATTGAAATTTGCACTGTATTTCATTTTTCTGCACTGTATTACACCTTTTCTGCACTGTATTACATTGAAATTGCACTCCTCTCGACCAATCAGGATGCAGTAATTTTGTCATGTATATTATTACAAATGAAAACGGAGACTTTTTGATACGGTTAGGCCTTTCGTCCACACTAATCCAGTGTCTTCGGTGACCGAAAACGGAACTTTTCGAAAACGCTCTCCAAAGTAGAGACATTCAGAGCCGCCATTTTCTGGCACCAGTGTATGTGGACGGCGAAAACGAAGCTTTTCGAAAACGCTGACGTCACGACGATCATGTGATCTGGGTTCCTGCAAAACAAAGCGCGACCGGAAATCGCATAGAAAATCGGCCACTTTCATGGGGCAGTTCGCAGTCCACGTGTGTGCTGGCTCAAGTGAGTTCTGAGGACATTTGAAACTGATGAATTCGTACATCGCGAAACTTCCACGAGTTGTCAAGAAACAGTATTCTATGGCAAGCCCAACCTTCGTGCTATGCGCTCGTGGAAGAATTATGGTCGAGCGACGATTTTGAGCGGAGATGTTTGACTTTGAGCTCGGGGTGTCCTCGCTCCTGTCGGCCGTGTAGTGATGACGTTTACACGCAAGATATTCGTTCTACGCATGCGTAGCTAATACGGGTCAGCCCGTATTTCGCGAGCCTCGAGAGCCGCCATTTCCGATCATGACTGGACGTGTCCCTTTGAGTCATCTCTTAACCTCGAGCTCACATACAAAAGGCCTGTTCCAGCACAATTCGCTTGGTCAAATGGAACATTCCATCTTTCAATGAATGAAAATATTCTTACCATCACATGCATGCAGTCTTAATTCATAAACATTATTTGTTGGCTTAAAGTGCCTATGAAGCGAAAATTATATGTGGTTAAATACAGGATATATTTAAGCGAAGTTAACTGCTGATGTAGTTGGCCTGCGGTTCCCCTTATTAGGGGAGTCCCTTACATCACTTACGTTAAGGGGTTTCCTGCGCATTCGAGATTCATTGAGCGTCTGTTGCTTTGCTGCAAGTAGCGTCTTTGCTCAGCTTGTGTTCCCCCTTCGCCGTTTCCCCACCCGTGTTAGATACGAAGTATAGAATCCTATAGATCGTATATGTTATTCCACTGACTTGTCAGTGTGACTGGTGCCGGTGGTCTGCCTTGGCAGAGTTGTCATGGCAAACGCCTATTGCTTCTCTCATTACCTTAATTGCTATTGCTTAGTTTGCTGGCTATTTGCTCATGGCCCAATTGCTTACAGTTACTTTGCTTGCTAACAAGGCTAGATTGCTGACTAGCCTGGGCTAGATTGCTGACTAGCCTGGTCACCAACGGCACCTACCTCCAAACAACGCATATTCTGCAGTTAATATTGTCTTAAATGAAAAAACTCTTAAAACTACAACGTAACATCTTTTGCAGATCTTCGTTTCCGTGCTTCGTTGTTGAGATATTTCAGTTTTATTGATATATGCAAATTAAACACTTTGACATCACACGTGTATAATGAGTTATCGCCTTTGCTATTATCAAACGAAATCACTTCGAAGCCGATCCTGTGCGTCTATTTCGCATACAGCATCAGACTTACAGATTTTTAATTGATTTCGTTTGATAATAGCAAAGATACCGAACCTTCTCTGATAAATCATTATACACGTGTGACGTCAAAGTGTTTAATTTGCATATCAAAAAAATTGAAAAAACTGCAAAACATGTTACTTTGTCGTTTTGAGAGTTCTTTCATTTAAGACAATAATAATTTTCGCTTCATAAGGCACTTTAAATAACAACTTAGTTCTAACTTAGTTAGTAATGGCTAAGTTCTAACAACTCTTTCCAGTTACATTTATTATATAAAAATCGTTATAGAAAAAGTAATCGATTTATAAAGATCATTGAAACAATCCCACATTACTTGTATGTACGTCAGTGTCAGAATACCTAACTTTTTCTCCAAATTGGTATAATTTTCATTCATTTCACAATTCTTTCTTCAAAAGCATCTTTCTAAAACACACAAACCATTCATTTCACCAAAAATAGAAAACGTTCTTGAATGAATGAATGAATGAATGAATGAATGAATGAATGAATGAATGAATGAATGAATGAATGAATGAATGAATGAATGAATGAATGAATGAATGAATGAATGGTGAATGAATAGGTTTATCAAAAAGATTGCTAAAATCTTGAGACTCACTGAAACTTGAAACAAATTTGGAAAAAACAAATTTGATGACATATTTTGGAAAAGCCGCAAAGGAATGGATAGATCGTTTTGAGTTATCCCTTTTAGCCAAAACGCTAGAATACTGGCAAAGCATTCTGGTAGTTGTACGTCAACGTGCAAATGGCCTATTATGTTTGTTTTTTTCGTTTAGACTCTAGATAACAGTTTTTTTCAAATCAGTTTTTTCAATAATTTCACTTCAGAAGTACTTTGATGACATTAAATTATGACCACTGTTATTGTAGTGCAGTAAAATTAACACTTTGAAGCCTGAAGACGAGTCTTTAGTATTTTATTTTGGCTAACGCCAGACGACTTTATTCAGCACAGGGAGAGGTCCAGGCCTCAAAGTGCTAAAACCTATCTCTTTAACACTTCGAAGCCTGAAGACGAGTCTTTAGTATTTTATTCCGGCTAATGCCAGACGATTTTATTTAGCACAGGGAGAGGTCCAGGCCTCAAAGTGCTAAAACCTATCTCTTTAACACTTTGAAGCCTGAAGACAAGTCTTTAGTATTTTATTCTGGCTAACGCCAGACAATTTTATTTAGCACAGGGAGAGGTCCAGGCCTCAAAGTGTTAAAACCTATCTCTTTAACACTTTGAAGCCTGAAGACGAGTCTTTAGTATTTTATTCTGGCTAACGCCAGACGATTTTATTCAGCACAGGGAGAGGTCCAGGCCTCAAAGTGTTAAAACCTATCTCTTTAACACTTTGAAGCCTGAAGACGAGTCTTTAGTATTTTATTCTGGCTAATGCCAGATGATTTTATTCAGCACAGGGAGAGGTCCAGGCCTCAAAGTGTTAAGACAACAGTTAGTACTGACTACTGTACCTATGCTTCATTGCTTCACTGTCCTGGCCCAGACAGACTCTTTTCCATGAACTTTCGCTTAACAAAACACATCCACCACTGTATAAAATGTAAATTAAAAAAACTCATGAATATTTAATACTAAGGTAAATACAGTCCAATAGGCGAGTTTCAGGGTGTTGCGCGCACATCGTTTTGCAAAGAAATTGGCAGGCTCCCCACAAAGTAAGCAATGGCAAACAGACTTGCTAGCGAGCCAACAACAGCAGAATAACAGTGTTAAACATCCAGAAACTGCATCTATACTTTGTTTATTTTAAATAGTATGTTTACTCTGAGGGGAGCTTGCCAGTTTTTTTGAAAAATGATGTGCGCACAACACCCTGAAACCCACCTATTAGGTGTCCATATTAATAATTGATTCACAATCGGACTTATGTTTTATTCATAACTAGGTGTACAATACACAGACCGACTTACAACAATGGTGGCCGAACACCTGTTTGAAGAGTTACGGCGCATGCGCCAATATATAAATTGTTATGTCCAAAGTTAACACATATTTCATCAAGTGCAATGCCTTTTTATATTTTTTACTTAATAAAACTAATATAGAATTTTAAAATAAAGAGTACTAAAAATTCACAGCCTGTAAAAGATTAAAGAAATACCAAATGGTTTTCCGTGTTTGGATGCTCTGATCCAAACATACGGGAAATTGCAAGACTGGAGAAAAGCGTAACAAAACACGAGCCGTAGGTGAGTGTTTTTAGCTTTTCGAAAGTCAGCAATTTCCCAAGTGTTTGGATAAGAGTCTCCAAACACGGAAAAAACCATTTGGTATTTCTTTTATAAAATAATCACAAGTGAATATGATATACTGTCTGACATTTTCAAAATTAAAAATCATTTTGGCAGGAATTTTCTGTGTTTGGATACTCTCATCCAAACACGGCAATTGACCAATCAGGGCTTGCGTAGTATACATGTTATTTCATAAAAGTTAATTCTTGGTCAAGTTACTGTACAGTACCTTTGATGGTTTGTCTGTTTTGGGGTCGAACACCTTATCAACCAATCGTAAGCCAAGCTCCTGCCTCAGCTGAACCATGTACTGGCGCATTTGATCTGAAAGCCAATGAACTACATTAACCTCGACAAGCAACTTTCAAAAACTTGAACTATGGTCAAGTGGAAACAATGCCCATCAAAACATGTTCAAAAGTTAACCATTTTAAAATTGACACCATGGGATTGGCAAGATGTGATTGGCTAAGAGCACAAACATGTACGTATCAAAAGGAAAGATACTATGTTTCCAAGGAAAACTTTTATGTTTGACGTTAAAATAGAACATGTTTTAATAGGTGGTGTTTCCACTTACAGGGACAAACCATTTACTTTATAATGTCAGTTACCACTGTTAACAGTCATTTGCAACACACTTTTCATCAAAATATTTGGAAGTTCATTTGGATATTCATGTGAACGACGAGCACGTCGAAATAAAGACTGGTACTAGTACCTTGTGATGTCATATGCATAATTCAAAACAAACTACAAACTTCCCAATAAACCTGTGAACTTCTCTAAACATTTTAGTGAAGAGTATCTAAACTAGACCAACAACTTTAATTTGATAAAAGAATCATTGTAAAGATAGGCTCACCTGAATCTTGTCTTGAACTGGGTTTCTGATACATGGCATTAAGAGGGAATTTTGGATCACCAGGAATATCAAATGCAGTCACAGCTAAGGTCTGCAGTTCTTTCCTACCCTGCTCCTTTGATTGGCACTGAAACAAGAAAGAACGCAACAAACTGAGATAAAATAATTTTCAGCCAGTTCTTCCATCTATAGAGAACCTCTTGACAAAAAAGTTGAACAATCCTACGAAAGACTAAAGGTACTTTGAGAGTAAATCTTACCTTCTGTAATTTCTTCAAACATTCGGAGATGTAAAGTGTGAGATAAATCAAAACTCGATCTGCGTCACTCTAAAAGACAGACAGAAACATAAGTATAATTATTGTCAGGAGATCTAAGCAGGGTGGTGTGCACTGTTAGGGTGTTGCCTCTCACCAATAGTTAAGCCTTGGTTAGACAGGGTTAGTACTTGGATGGGTGACTGTCTGGGAATAACCCCATTCTCGAGCTTGGAACAGAACTCACGTGAATAGAGTTTAGTTGGTCTCTCCTGTGCTCTGAGGGCTTTCGCTGGGATCTCCAATTTTCCTCCCTATGCAAAATCAACACCATCTGGGATAGGAGTGGTACCCACCCCTACCTTAGGCTCCTCTTTTATCGGCTACTACCATATTTTCTGGGCGATAACCCGCGTGTTATCTCTTAATTTTGCTAGGAAACATATTTTCTTCTTTGTTCGGTGTTTCTTCATTTATATTCAGCCATTTTGAATGCGGTATATTCATTAGCGTATCACAGGCGTGACTGTCATTTCATTTTCAGAATGCACTTGGGTTTCCTTCGGCCCATAGCCCACACCTGCGATACGCTAATGGTAAATACCGCATTCAATATGGCTGAATATTTATGAAGGAACGTGAACAAAGAAGAACTACAAGTCAGTTTGGTGTGCGCCCTTGCCCAAACCTAATATTAGCAGCTGCGGGTTATCCGATGGTGCGGGTAATACACTGATTTATTTTTCCAAAAGTGACATTTTTGTTGCTGTGCAGGTTATACACCGTGCAGGTTATCACCCAGAAAATACAGTACCTCTGACTATGGAATGAATGAATGAATAACTTTATTTAAGTGTCAATGTATTTAGCTATGTGCAGCTAATTGGGGACACTACTCAACCAATAGATATAGATAGTCTAAATTGACAACTGCTTATGCTAATGCACTTTCCCACCTCAACAAAGGTTAGGTTTGGGTTAGCATTAGCATTAGGGTTTAGGTGCAAAAGATGTGCATTAGTGCCAAACTGTCTTCTATTAAAATCCATTACACAAGGCACAAAATAATAGCTGGTCAATGAACAACTATCTGGTAAAGTTGGTCTTCATATATATAATTAGATTGTTTGCAATGGACATCATGAATTGCTAGAAAAAATGATTAAATTGACAAGCTCTGATTAACAATTAAACAATGAGCCTGAGTTGTCTCTGAGCTGATAGTTGATGAGGCTCAGTCAAGAGAACTATTGTTCACAGACAGACAAGTCAACTATAGTGGTCAAGATTGCCTTGAAGAAGCACTTTGGGAAATGAGTTGCCTGCGGGGAAAAATATCCTTCACCCTGCTGCGAGCTTAAGTCCTTTGCATTAGAGGAAGCCGATCGATGCACAAGCAGAATGTAACTCAAAATGTGATAACCATTTTGTAAAAATACATGTTTTGTATAGGTTTATAATTTATATAATATACTATTTGTAATAATTGTCAGTTGTTTGCTGTACAAGCTGTGTTAGTTAGTAATACTCAGAAAAACTCTGAGCTCTAAGCGGGACTCGAACCCACAGCCTTCTGAATGCTAGCCAGATGCTCTAACCATTGAGTCACTAGAACTCAGATAGCGGAGCAAGGTTAATTAAGGTACTTATACCTTAGACTGTGCCCAGTCCTCCAGGAACGAGTCTTAGAGCTCAGACTTTTTCTGAGTATTACTAACACAGCTTGTACAGCAAACAACTGACAATTATTACTAACATCAAGCTGCAATTTCTGAAACTAACTATACTATTTGTTATTGAATGTTATATACTGTATAATACTACATCGGATCTTATTAAAAAATTTTGTTGAAAAAAATAAAAAACCCCAAAAAAAACCCTATAGCCGTCTATCACCAACAGACAGTGAGAAGCACAGGCAATCAGAATGCAGGATTTGTAACAGTACAGTAGGTTTACATTAATTCAAAATATAAATAGACAATAAACTCATTTCAAACCTTAATTTCATAGTTCTTGAAGAAGATATTTGCTTTAAAATAATAAATACTTTCTTCAATGATGTCTGTTGAACCATCTACATTAAAAAGAGCAGAAACATTTAATTCTTTGAAAGTTTTCATGGCTGGCAATAATTAATAAGTTAATATAGATAACTTTTGTGGAAACACCATGTAAAATTTTAGTTTTTTAAAATTTTATTATTTTATTATTTAAAATAAATATTTTACGTGGTGTTTCGACAAAACTTATCTATATAGAAATATATTTGTTTTACAGTATAAGGTTGTCATTTTCTATTACATTTTCGTATCCATATATTAAAGCTACGAGGAAGTCAAACTGACATTTTGTACTTTATATCATTCGTGTTTTATACCAAAACAATTAATATAGTGAGTTTCATTTAAGACTATGATATACAATTACGATGTAGAGAGATTGTGGTAAGTCGAAGGTGATTGTAAATATTATAAATAAGAGATTTATTTACCTCCAGGAGGAGCTGGCCCTTTGAATTTAGTGTTGAGTGGAAGTAAAGCCATGTTTCCCAACGAACGGGGCACAGTAAGCGAGGAATGGTAAGCCTAGAGAAGGAAAAAAAGTATAAGTAATTGCAAGAAGAGTTTCTGTTGATAATAATCCGTTTAATGTGCAACTTACAGGCATATTTGAAGCGAAACAACTCGGGTACGCCTTGTCCACTTTTGGGCAAACAAGTGCAGACAAACGGAAGTTGACCAACATTACCCAGCAATGTTTTCGGCACTTGTTCCCAACAGCCAAAATGACATTACATATTCAAAAAAAAATCTCACCAATAAATCCCAAATTCTAACCCTTACTCTAACCAAAGAACTAATCCTAAACACAGAACTAACCTTAAAACTAACACTGACCTTAAGAAAACTATAAATCCTATCCTACAATAAAAGGTAAGAATGACGTTTGTCAGTTTGAAAGATGGAAACAAGTATTTATCTTTGCTCATATTTCTTTCCTTGTTCCTAGCTGTCCCTCACTATCCTTTATTTCCCTGATTTCCCAATCTATACTCCATATACCCCCTATGTCTGATTGTCTCCAGTTATCCCTCACTATCCCTCAATCAGGTTTTCGCGCGCATTTTTGATTTTTTTGAAAAACAAAACATCAAATTAAAAAAAGTATATGTCCTTGAATAAATTCAAAGATAAAACCATTGCTAATAAAAGTACAATGCTAAAAAATGGATAAAGTAACACAAGAATACTTTCCTACAGTAACTGGAAACTTTTTTGCCATTTTACATGTCCTGTAATATGGAAAAAACCAGAATATTTGGAACCCCATTGGAGCCCTTTTTCAATAACAGTTTGGGACTATCTCCTTCTTTGCTTGAAGATTCTTTACACACCCTCGCTGAAAACAACGAGAAAAATATGGAAAATGCAAACGAAAAACAAGGTTATTTCAAAAACGGGAAGAGTGCAGGTAAAAATTATTTATTGAGGAACTTTTTTCGTATTAATAAATATTATAAAGGCTTAACAATTACTTTTATTTTCTTTATTTAGAATATATATTCAACCTTTGTGATGCGCTAAAAATGCCCGTTGAAGCCAGATATCTCGCAATAGAAATATACGACAGGTTGTTATTGTTTTGGCTAACACTGTATGCGTATATTTTAAGAAAAAGTTTTGAATTTTTTAAAATATTAAATTCTATTAACCTAGAAATAAATAAGACGGTCAAATGCCAAACAGTTAAAGGGGCATTAATTTTGACTTTAATTATAACCTGGCTGTTTTCTCACTGGTTTATTTCCATTCTAGGTTTATGTGTAAACATGTATGTAGTTTGTATGACTTTGTTCAAAGTTCGTCGGCAAATGATAAACAAAGTGACTGGAAAGAGGTTGAGAGAAGAATAGGGGCACAAATTCCATTAAGACTGCTCTCTTGTGTACAGCTTGCAAGCAAGCTTTCTTCACATTGCAAGGTTACTTAATTAGTAAAGATAACACTTAATCTATGTTTACGTTTTGCATTTCTATTCATTCCTTCCTTCCTTTTTCTCTATTAGTTAGTTTTTTCTCTTATTCGTTTGTCTGTTTGTCCGTTTGTTCATCCATCCATCTATCCATTCAACCATCTATCCATTCATGCATCCATCCATCCAACTACTCATTCATTCATTTATCTATTCATTCACCTATCTATTCATGATCATAATCTATTCATTCATTCATTCATTCATTCATTCATTCATCCATCCATCCATCCATCCATCCATCCATCCATCCATCCATCCATCCATCCACCTATCTATCTATTCATTCATTCATCCATCCATCCATTCATCCACCTATCTATTCATTCATTAATCTATTCATCCATCCATCTATTCATTCATTCATTCATTCATTCATTCATTCATTCATTCATTCATTCATTCATTCATCCATCCATCCATCCATCCATCCATCCATCCATCCATCCATCTATTCATTCATTCGTTCATCCATTTATTTATTCATCCATCCATCCATCCATCCATCCATCCATCCATCCATCCATCCATCCATCCATCCATCCATCCATCCATCCATCCATCCATCCATCCACCCATCACTCACTCATTCATACACCCACTCATCCATCCATCTCATCCACCCATCTGCCCTTCCATCCATACACCGACTTACCTATTCATCTTTCTATCCAGTATCCACTCATCCATTCACTCATCCATCCACTCTTTCCTTCCTTTCATTTCTCCTATATTCCAAACCGAATCATATAGACCATACATTTTTTCCAATCTCCTTCTTTCCAAATTACTTTAATATTTTCCTTACTTCACTAGGCCTTGTCAGCAAGCAGAGTAAGAAGGTATCTCAGCTCCCTCAACCATCATTTCACAAACAACAGCATCTTGAAGTCAGAACTAAGAATTCTAAAAACATTAGATCACTGCCTTCCTGTTCATTCTCCTCTCACATTCGTGGAAACAATCTTAGAAATTCTAGGTTTGTAAATTGTAACTTTTTTTCAGTTTTTATCAAATGAGATATATCAATCGGTTTAATAATTTGTCAACGTTATACCAAGATTGGTACGATATACAGACCACTTTCATAATGGCGACAATTGAATATCAGTCTTTTATTTGCATTTTAATAAGCCTTTCTGACCTCGTTTGTGTCTGCGATTCAAAAGAATTTTTGCTTCAGACTTATTTAGATGTACACAAAAGAATATTTAAAGTGGTGGTCATTGTGAAAGTGGTCTTTACACGTTCAGTAACTTGCGAACTTTGTTGCAAGTTGCAGCAAAAAGTAGAACCCATCCAACTTTTCTTGCAACTTGCAACAAATCGGTGTTACATGGTGCGATTTTTTTTCCAACCTGCAACATTCAGTAATTTGTTGCAAGTTGCAAAAAAATCACAACGTGTAACAGCACCTTTAGGTTCAATCGTGCGTTTTCTGGCGTGTGTATTCATGGCGTTTCAAATGCTTAGGTTACAATGCTGGCACTCAAGTCAAGATTCTTCATGAAATAAGTCAGAAGTTGTTAGATCTAGTGTACATACTACATGAAGATATTTATATCAAACTTTTGATCGTGGCAACTGGTGAGACCTACAGAACTACAGAAGATAGACACAAGTTGGCTATACTGGCTGCGGACTACATGCTTTTAGCAACAGCAATTATTGCCGCGGCAACTTATATCATTGATCAGTTATCAAGTGATGAGGTATGTCTATTAATTATCGAGTAGTTAATCTAATTAACGTAATTAATAATTAATAATTAATAATTAATTAATTAATTAATTAATTAATATAAGTAATCTAATTAATCAAATTAATTAATTAATAAATTATAAATTTCATATTATAATATATTATAAAATTATTTTAATAGACCATTTTTGCAGTAAAAAACTGAATTACAAATATTTCTTTACCTCTTGCAGATTAAAGGCGGTTTTCCACTAGGCGAAAAATGTCGCGCGAAGCGACATTTTCTTTTGTCTCGCAAGCTCTCGAGTGGAACTAATTAGCCAAGACAAAAGAAAAATGTCGAGTCGGTCGACAAATGTCGCCTAGTGGAAAACCGCCTTAATAATGTGTTACTCCGAGTGATGAACCACATTGGACAAGTAGAGAAAACTCTACTTGGCCTATACTTGGCCCAGCTGGGATTCAAACCCGCGACCTTCGGTTTACTAGTCCGATGCTCAGTTGGAAGAACATCGGAGTAGTACACCAAAGGTTGCGGGTTCAAATCCCAGCCGGGCCAAATAGAGTTTTCTCTACTTGTCCGGTATGGCTCGTCACTCGGAGTAACACATTAATATTATCACCCCACCCGACTTCACTGTCCATAATAAGTATTCCAAATCCTTGCAGATTGTTGATCATTTATCAAATATTACCCAAATCCCAGAAGAAGACATTCTGGATTTCGCTACAATTATAGTGGACAATGCAATCCAATAAACGCCACAGTGTTGACTATAAGATGAAATTTAAAATGAAAAACTAAATTGTGTGAAATTTAATTATTATTACCCAGTCCAAAATATTTTATATTAATGAAAATATATATACATAATTTCGCAATCTTAAATATTGAAACAAAATGTAAAAGAATAATTTTTGGGTTTACTTTAAAATTGGAATAAATATTATTGCGTCGATTTATATCAGATGAAAGTAGATTCGTGTTAATGAATGAATGAATGAATGAATGAATGAATGAATGAATGAATGAATGAATGAATGAATGAATGAATGAATGGATGGATGGATGGATGGATGGATGGATGGATGGATGGATGGATGGATGGATGGATGGATGGATGGATGGATGAATGAATGAATGAATGAATGAATGAATGAATGAATGAATGAATGAATGAATGGATAGGTGGATGGGTGGATGGATGGGTGGATGGTGGATGGTAGGATAAATGAATGAATGTATGTATGGAATGAATGAATGGAAGGATGGATGGGTGGATGGATGTAAGGAATGGAATGGATGGATGAATTGAGATTTGCGTGATATGCAAATAACATCACTTAGACGTCACACTGTCAGAAAATCATGTCTATTCTTACAATATTTCAAGTAAATCACTTGAAACTTTTCATGTATAGTGTCCTGCGATACACAGAAGCACATGCACATGCAGTTAAAAGTGATATCGTTAAAAAATCTGATAAATCAAGATTTTCCAACAAGTCATATTATACAGTGTGACGTCAAAGTGATGTTATTTGCATATCACGCAAATCTCAATATCTAAAGAACAAAGTGAGATATGGAAGAGCTGCAAACGTCAATCTTTATAACTTCAAAAGTTCTTTTAAATAAGAGAGTCTCTCTGTTTAAAGCCCTAATCAACGAGAACGCAAGTCATCGCAAGTGGGTAGTCAGAAATTTCTGTCGCTGTCGTTCGAACACTCAAATTAACAAAATAAAGGTTTCATGAGTGTTCTAAACAAGTTTTAACTTTGTCAGGGTACATAATATTTCGGGAAATTATTCAGAGCGGCTGGATGAGATAGCGTGACTGCCAAGTTGCGATGACTTGAGTTCTCGTTTGATTAGGGCTGAGAAAATCGATTAGAAAATTTATGTAAATCAGGACGAATTTGTACCCAATTTACAACACCTTTTAAAGTTTAAACTAAAGTCTAAACAATAATTTATTTTGAATTTTTTTCTTGAATCACTAATGATTGGATAAGTAATTATACCAAAGGCAAAGCATGTTGTGGATATTCGATACAGGAATGCAATGACCGTGCATTATTTTACCGACATCAGGCTACTATTTATTTTGACAATCATATGAGTGACTTTCATGATATGTAAACACCCTGATTCCAACATTTCCGATTACTTTCAGTGCAAACCTCAGCCTAATTACTACTCCTGCAATGTCCTTCTCGATTTTGATTAGTAAAACGCATAGTAAAAGTATCAAAGATTAGCAAATAATACGAAGTAAAGTCATTTTTAAAATAATTTAATAAAGTAAATGGTGGAAAGAAAGAGAAAGAGAAAGTGGTTCGTCTAAGTTAGAGTAGTCTTGAGAAATACAGTAGTGGTGGCAGTTATTGACGTGTAGACTGACGGTTCGCCTATATTTAAATGTGTCTACTACTCTACTCTGGATAATTTAATAGAATGTAATATAGAAAGTAAATCTAATTAATTTAATAGAAAGAACTAAGGCCCCTGTTTACTGATGAAGTAGATTGAGTGTTCAAGTCAAATCTCGCATGTTGTTTCTCCTTGTTGTTGAGTTTACATGAAGAAGATTGAAAGTTTTCGATCTGATCGAAATGGATGGCTGAAGTCAACCCACGCAGTGGAGTGGATTGACTTGTGCCGATTGACTTGTTACACGATAAAGCAGTTTGATCAAGTTTTTATTGCATGTTCTAGATCAAAAAGCGTTTTCAAATGACTCACAGCCATCCAAAGTCCCAGTAGCTCAATGGCTTGTCATCAGTGTTCGGAAGATAAAACGAGTTGTACTTGTACACACATATATGTAATATATATCATACACGAGGAGGAGTGTTTCATCAGGATATCCAAACACCAAGACGTTTGTTGAAAACCAAGGCGAAGCCGAGGTTTTTGAACAAACTAGTCGAGGTGTTTGGATATCCTGATGAGACACTCCATCTCTGAACAAATCAGTATTTTAAGAGAAAACTGATCAAGGTAAAAATTTGCTTAATTTATGTAATTCTTCCTCATATATATATATATATATATATATATATATATATATATATATATATATATATATATCAACATTAATAATTCATGAGGAAAACACAAAGGAAGTCAGTACCGTGTATCGGAGGAGGAAATTACATAAATTAAGCAAATTTTTACCTTGATTTTCTCTTAAAATACTGATTTGTCGGTTTCTGATGGAACGCTCCTCTTCGTGTATGATATATTACATATATGTGTGTACAAGTACAAATCGTTTTATCTTCCGAACACTCATGGTGACAAGCCATTGAGCCTACTGGGACTTTGGATGGCTGTGAGTCATTTGAAAACGCTTTTTGATAAATTTTAAGAACACACTGCCATCTTGAGTCCAAGTAGTTCAATGGTTCGAGTGTCATTATTCCTATAGATGATTCTTTAAAAGGCTACCAGACCTGCCAGAGTTATACACACTTGATGCGTACAATCGTCTGGTGTTAAAGTGAAAAGATAAAGTTGTTCGACAACAACAGCGCACATGAAAGGATTAACTGGCTATATTTTGGCATCTCGTTCGCAGTAGCTCAATGATTCGATGACCGATCTTACAATGATATGGTTGTCGGCTTCGTGTAGCCTACCGCGACACACAGAATTTTACATGAAACATAACCTAATTATTTTAATCACTAGTTATAAGATCAAGGTTAATCTTCTGGCTATGGTTATGGTTAGGGTTACACGTAGCATTTTCTTAACCAACAGTACACTGATTTAACCAGACACATGTACACTGATTTAACCTCCCGTCGTTGCTTATCTTAGTGGTCGACAATCCTCTCTGATTGCAATATTTCGCACATGACCCAACTGAGCGATCTTAACCCAGCTCATATCAACCCAAATATGGTGTTTATTTGAAGACTCCTGGGTCCACGGCCAAGGTCAGGATAAGCAAAACCACTTGACGAGTTGTCAGCAATCAACTCAAATTCCTATCCCGGAGTAACGAAAACTTCCGTTAACGAAATCCTGTGGTTCCTGTGCCGAAATTTCAAGCCAAACATTTGTACATTAGCATTATAAAATCACTTCGTACTGCTTGAAATTAAAAAAAAATAAAGCTTAATAGAAATCGCTAAAATTAGGCAATGCGTATATACAATCTTTCAAACAAAGAAAAAATATACAATTATTGAATGCTGTCATGTAATTTTATACTCCACTAGCTCAGATTGTAAAAGTAACCCGCAGTGTATGCATCCTGGCCCTGCGGCCAAGCCCGTCATTCATTAAGTCAAAACGGTCCAGTTTTAAGCTGGTTTGACAAGCTATTTGAACCCGTTTTCTGTTTCAAAGTAAGCGTGCCCTTTATTATTCCTCGACCTGTGACTAATACCATGCGCTAGCCGTCGCATAAGGAGACCTAATCCGCCACCATCATGTCGTCCACTTTCGAGTTCGGAGATTGGATTTTCCTCCTCACCAGCGTCTTCGAGATGCTTTTTTTCTGCGGTTTCCAAACAGGCTGGTCGTCATTGGTCTATGTCCTGGTCGAGGAAGGCATTTACTCTCATCTTTGCGTCGAGGACTTAGTGGACATTGAAACAGCGAACGGTTCTCTTCACGCTTCGCCCGTGAATGCAACATTGAACAACTGTCCTGCACAACAGGAAATGCTAAATTTGGCCTACACCCTTGCAACGTCGGTATCCGCCATGGCCGCTTTCCCCCTCGGCATCGCTATCGACCATTACGGACCTCGCAAAGTTAGAGTTGTTGCTGGGTAAGTGTGGAAAAAAATAAATAACATACCCCTAAACTCTGTATCCTATAGCTTCACACAATTAATTGCTGTCCAATATGGCCTCCTTAATTGCAACAATGGCAAGAAAGAATTTTTTTTGTGTGTGTGTGTCGAATATTTATAAGTACGGATCGATTTTGCTAGATTAAAACGCTAACTTTCCATCGTTAAATGGATTTTTATTTTTTAGGTTTGAGGAAGGAAACTATTTTGTTGAATAGCAAACGCAAAGTTTTATCCGGCTTAATGTTGTGTTGTTATGTGAGGGGAATCGCCTGCTTGAATTAATTAGTCTTTTGCAAGCCATCTGGTGATGTTTTGAAATGCAAATCAACTTGTGCGAAAAAAAGATGAATATGCCAACCCAGCGTTTCCTTCCATTTCCAAAATAATGACAAAATATGATCATATGATTGACAACCAGAATTAGCTCTGTACTTGTTTCCTAGCCAATTCACATAATATGACCGCATCAAGTTACCTTCATTCGTTCCAGAATGCGCGCTGGCCTTCGATCGCAGTTTAATACAAGAGACACCCCATTCAGTAAAATAAGCAGTGACCTAAACTACAGTGTTTACTTAGTAAGCCTAACAATATTTATATTATATATATTGCTTCCATACAAGGCCGAATTGTCAAGTTTTTATATTACCTCAATTCCAATGCCAAGTTCACAAGGCTATTCTAGATGAGTCGCCTCTGAACTTTGATTAGAAGGTCATCAGCGATATTATAAGAATACGATGATTATAAAAAAAAAGGTTTATAGCCGATGTATTTGAATAAGAATATAATGTTATATTTGTGCCGAGGTTTGAAAAGAAATTTCTTATTTGCCATGGAGATGTTATTTTACTGGTATTACAAGTTTACTTGAATATGTAATTGCATTGTGTTATTTCAGATATTGGTGTGACACAAGGACACCTGCTAACGAGAATATAGTTGGCTTTTTCTCTTGTTGCTTTTCTTTACTGTCCGTACGCTATTGTATGCAGAATTATTTAAAGGATTCATTCAATTCTCTTCCCGAATAAAAAAATTCTTAAAAGTTGATCAGATAAGCACATTACAATGACAATGTACTGTGCACTACACGATAATGTATACAAATGTGTATTGTTGCATGATTTATTATTTTCTTTAATAATCACGATCTTTGCTCCTTTATTCGATATTTACTACCGTACTATATTATTTTTAGGATAATACTTGGCTTATCGTGTTTACTTCTTTCCTATTTAACTAAAAGTAAGTTGATGTGTTTCAATTATTCTTCATAATTTATGCGTTTGCCAAAACGCGTTTAATCAAGCCCTAGTGTTGCATCTCAAACAGGGAGGGGCCAATCAATATACATCTACAGATCTAGACCATGTTGTATACATATTGCTTAGTCAGGAGATTCGTTTGTTCTTAAATGATTCTAAATTAATCCGCAAGGACTAATAATAATAATGGCCTGCGCGGAATTTATATCTTCAGCGGGTCTCATGCACGAACAATTCGTCTGACTTTATCTCCAAAAAAAATTGGGGGGAAAATTGACTTGCGATATTATAGATCTTGAAACAGAAACACATCCGCAGCAAACCCACCTATCAACGTAATCCTATCTATTTTACACTGACAAGAGGTACCAGCCTTGAAAAGTGCAGGTTAAAAATATAATTAATTTCACTTGTAAGCGATCACGATCCAACAATATCATTCATGCGTTTCGAACCCTAGTATTGGGGGCATTGTATGCAAAATTATGTCATCAGATCGGGCACTAACACTTTCTAAAACTGTGTTACGGTAAGTGTGTAGTTTACAGCGCAATTTTTTAAGCAACTTGCCTAGTATTAAAACAGCGTTGACGTAATTTTGGCACCAAGCATCACAGCGTGACAGCATGCGTGCAATGGCCTAAACCAAGGCCTTCTATTCCCTTATTTGGGGCCCAGGATGACTGACCGCTTACGTCATGAAGCGAATTTAGTTCCCAGTCCCATAGGCTGGCCTTCACCATAGTATGTCCACACTAATCCGGCGTCTTCGGTGAACCGAAAACGGAGCTTTTCAAAAACGCTCTCCAGAGTGGAGATATTCGAAGACGACGTTTTTCTACACCAGTCAAAGTGTGGACGGCGAAAACGAAGCATTTGGAAAACGCTGACGTCACGACGATTATGTGCTGGGTCGTTTCGGTGTTTTAATGTGGATGGCAAAAACGATTCGAAAACGATAGTGTGGACGGAAAACTTTTGATACGTTTTCGATACGAGGTCCCCGTTTTCGATACGAGGTCTCCGTTTTCGATACGAGGTCTCCGTTTTCGATACGAGGTCTCCGTTTTCGATACGAGGTCTCCGTTTTCGATACGAGGTCTCCGTTTTCGATACGAGGTCTCCGTTTTCGATACGAGGTCTCCGTTTTCAATACGAGGTCTCCGTTTTCAATACGAGGTCTCCGTTTTCGATACGAGGTCTCCGTTTTCGATACGAGGTCTCCGTTTTCGATACAAGGTCTGGCGTTTTCGATACAAGGTCTCCGTTTTCGATACGAGGTCTCCGTTTTCGATACGAGGTCTCCGTTTTCGATACAAGGTCTCCGTTTTCGATACGAGGTCTCCGTTTTCGATACGAGGTCTCCGTTTTCGATACAAGGTATCCGTTGTCATTTGAAAACGGATTAGTGGCCTTAGACCCCGTTTACACGATGCCGGTACAATTTGAAAACGGAACAAAATCATGCCGTTTAGGCCTTGCCTTTACACGATACCGGCACAAAAATAACATGAAATGTTATATGCTGTATTTGCATACCGGCATGATTTTGTTCCGTTTTCAAATTGTACCGGCATCATGTAAACGGGGTCTGATTCACTAATAAGTAGAATCAGGATCTATTCTGTGTAATGATTTGTAACTATAATTGCAACACTAAGTCTAATTAGTACAATGATTTCCACAATTTGTGTCGTACGATTCTGACTCAGGCCGAAGGTCGTGTTTTAATACCCGGCAACTGGTGTACAAATGCAAGTTTAAACAAGAAACAGTCAGCAGAGTGATCCGTAGGCTAATTTTTATCTGTTTTTCATTATATCGCATGCATCTAAACCTGAAATCGAGCGAAGGCCCTTCACCTTTATCGAAGAGAAATGCCGAACGGTTTTGTTCGATAATCGCCTATTCGATTAATTTTCCATACCGTATTGTGGTTTTTGACGATATATACTTTTCGTGGTTCAACACATTCCAAAGCTATTTTAACTCAAAGAACTTTTACATATACAGTACTGTTATAACTTATATAATCCTTTCCCGTCGGTGGATTGTTCCTGTGATTAGTAAAATCGTTTGGCGTTAACCAGAGTAAAATACATGATCGAAATATAGTAAGGTATTGAACTAGTTTCTAACGTTTCGAGCAGAGGCCCTTCGTCAGAGAGAAACTGAAACTACGATCAATATTTTCGGCAGTACTCAAACCTAGACTTGGATCAAGTCTTGTCTCTCGAGGGGGAGAGGGAACTCAAACCTTACTACATTTCGATTTGTATTTCAACACTGCCTAAGACTTGAGAGTCGAATATGCAGTGACAGCGCGAGGGGAGGGGCAAGGGGGTGCCCCCCCATTTTTTCCCCTGTCCCCCAATTTGCCCCCCCCCCTATTTTTTTTTCTTTTGCCAATAATAGTACCAATAATGAAACTACTTTAGGATAAAGAACTGTAAATTGTTGGAGACTTAAACTTCCCAGTTTACGTGAAAAAGGTTTTGCCCCCCCCCCGATATTTAGTTTGCCCCTCGATTGCCCCCCCCCCCCTGCGAATATGCCACTCAGAATAAGTTAAGAGATTCTTATTAAATGTTTTTAAAACAAAAAGTCAACTATGCACATCATTAAATTTTGTTACAGGTAATCCTGGACTGTTGTTCATTGGTCTGTTTGCCGCTTGTATCGCAAACCTGATGCTGTACATGACGCCGCAAACGGTAACAACTAAATATTTATGTACTCTTATCTCTGTGACCAAGTTTTTGTAAGTACACATCTTTACACGAGAGAAAAGTTATTTTGATTCGCAAGGAATCTAACGAGGTCTTTGTCGTTGAATTTATTTTGTAACACGAACGAACGAACGAACGAACGAACGAACGAACGAACGAACGAACGAACGAACGAACGAACGAACGAACGAACGAACGAACGAACGAACGCACGCACGCACGCACGCACGCACGCACGCACGCACGCACGCACGCACGCACGCACGCACGCACGCACGCACGCACGCACGCACGCACGCACGCACGCACGCACGCACGCACGCACGAACGAACGAACGAACGAACGAACGAACGAACGAACGAACGAACGAACGAACGAACGAACGAACGAACGAACGAACGAACGAACGAACGAACGACGTTCTCAAGCTCAGCTGAAAGTCTCTTCCGTGCTTCGAGGGGTTTTCTCCGGTAGAGTTTGCAAAAAAAAATCTGCATCTGTTAGTGTTATTATAATGGATTAAACTTGGACCTCGAGGTTCAGTTAAGTGCTCAATGGACATTGACGTACGTTCTACGTACGTAATTCGTAATTGCTTATTCCTTTCTCTTTGTTGGTCATTCGCAAGTTTTCCTTTTCCCAAAGTTCCCTTGTCAAGGTGAAACCTGTCAATTTGTGTCGTACACACGGACAAATAAAACTTGCCGAGGGAATGAAGAAAATTTGTTTTTATCCGTAACTAAAAACTTGCTCAATTTTCTTGTTCTAAAAATATTTATACATCCTCACGGATTAGCATTAAGTTGTCGAAAGGTAGATCCCCTAAATCATTAAAGGATCACAATTCTAGTTGACACATCTTTTGAGGACCTCTTTGTTTAATACCCTAGCGGGTAGCGTCACCGCCTGCACGGGTCAACTTTATTAGATGTGGTCAGTAATAAGTTCTCTGAGGTAGGTGAGTTATCCCTACCAAACGCGTTTACAAGGACGACAAACATAACCCGGTTACTAAAGCACCCAGGTTACCCTAGCGTCCTTGTAAATACGACAAACAAACAAACAAAAAAACAAGAAATGTATGAGAGCAAACCCTCTTGGATATAAAGAGATCGTTAATTAAAGATGGAAGCGATTATCTCAATATGATTTCATCACCACAGTAGCCCTGACAGGCACCACATAGGAACAACATTTCTCGGAACAAAGTAAACGGTGGTGTGTGTGTGTGTGTGTTATGGAATTGAACAATGAAGTAATTATGTATACATGAGGAGGAGTGTTTCATCAGGATATCTCAAACTCATTAATAATTCATGAGGAAAACACAAAGAAAATCAGTTCCGTGTCTGTGGTTTGGATATCGGAGGAAGAAATTACATAAATTAAGCAAACTTTCATCTCGATTGTCTCTTAAAATACTGATTTGTTTGAGATGCTATATCATACACTCGGAGGAGTATTTCATCAGGAAATCCAAACACTTCGAAGTTTGTTCAAAAACCTCGTCTTCGCCTCGGTTTTCAACAAACGTCTCAGTGTTTGGATATCCTGATGAAACACTCCTCCGAGTGTGTGATATATTACATCCAAACACTGAGACGTTTGTTGAAAACCGAGGCGAAGCCGTGGTTTTTGAACAAACTTCGAAATGTTTGGATATCCTGATGAAACACTCCTCCGAGTGTATGATTTAGCATCTCAAACAATCAGTACTTTAAGAGAAAATCGGGGTAAAAATTTGCTTAATTTATGTAATTTCTTCCTCTGATATCCAAACCACCGACACGGTACTGATTTTCTTTGTGTTTTCCTCATGAATTATTAATGAGTTTGAGATATATGTTACCATAATGGTTAATTCGGGAAATTCGAAACACTATATGTTTACTGGTATGAAGTTTTGCTATTCTCGAATCTTGACGAACGGAAATGATGGGTGTTCTACCATGGTGGTCATCAAGGTCATCATACTTTGATAAATCAGATGTTATTTTGGTAAAAGTGAGGTAAAAGGGGGAAACATTTTTCTTCAACTTTCAACGCAACTTTGTTGCGTTGCAAGTTTTAAAGCGTTGTTGTACGTATTACCACCCACTTTACACATTGTCACGCAACGATGAATTGTAGAAAATTGTAGAAATTGTAGAAAAAAGTAGACTCCAGTTCTAACTTGCTGCAACATGCTGATTCAACTTGCAACAAAATCATTGTTGCGTGACAATGTTTATAGTCCGTTTCAGCTTGCTTTTGAAATCCGATACTATGTTGCAATGTTCCGAACTAGGTAGATACAAATTTAAGTCGGCAATTTGTTTCTGCTTAACCAAGTATCTATTATTATATTCTATACAACAAATAATCTTCTTCTCCGTGATTTTACCAAAGGAATTCAATTCAAAGCTTATTAAATTCGAACTTCACGACGAACTTCACAACGAACTTCGCGAACATTAATAAGTTCCCAACCTTCCAACGAATGTTGACAAACGAATTTCAAAAGCAAGCTGAAACGGTGGGTTGGTAGGTAATACGTGCAACAACGCTTTTCACTACGTGCAACGCAACAATGTTGCAGCAATTTGTTGCTTGTATTACCACATCTTAATCCCTAAAATTCACGTTTAGATGCTTTCTTACAAGCGAAAGCCGTGAAACTGAGACTTGCAACAATGTACCTGCTTTATTTCGCTTCACACAGCTGGTTAAACTCAATATAGAGTGGTACCAGCCATCACCCCACCCAGATCTATAGCCGAAACTATAATAAGATGCTGACGGCGTTATAGCTTTCAACACATGCCTTTAAAACTGTGGGGTATCCCCTTGGCTAGACACTCAGCCTTCGAACTTTACCTTGGTAAAGAGATTAGCGCAGGTATGTCAGGAATGACGAAACATGAACTTTGGAACAGGAATATAAAAATTTTAAAAAAATTGTAATTTGAAAATGCGCGAGCGTGATTTAGATGGCTGGGATTCAAGACAAAGTTGTGACAAAAGCATGTTGGACAGTCATACATATACTTCTCATATCCGCCACAACATTTACAAGTTGCAACTTATTATTCCTCCCTCTCCGCTAAAATTTTTAACCAGCCTTTAAATTTTTAAGCCCCCTGATTTTTTGACAGAAATGTGTAATTCCTCCAGATTTGGTATCGTTGTACCGCTGTATCGCTTTTTGGTGTTAGCCTTGTACTTTGCTTCTTCGCTCAAGGGGTGCGATCTTTATAGTCACTTTCAGCTTGCTTTTGAAATTCGTTTGTCAACATTCGTTGGAAGAGTAAAATAGACGTTCTCTGACCAAAATATTTGTTTATTAACGAGCTTTCGGCTGCCAGATTGCAGCGGCTTCAACAGGAAGGTATATGTCTATAACTTTGGAACAGTAATGTTTACTACCTTCCTGTTGAAAGCTGCAGTCTGGCAGCCGAAAGCTCGTTAATAAACGAATATTTTGGTCAGAGAACGTCTATTTTACTCCGCTTCTTCAATTTTTTCATTCGTTGGAAGGTTGGGAACTTGGTACGGAAGTTCGTTGTGAAGTTCGTCGTGAAGTTCGAATTTAATAAGCTTTGAATTGAATTCCTTTGGTAAAATCACGGAGAAGAAGATTATTTGTTGTATAGAATATAATAATAGATACTTGGTTAAGCAGTAACAAATTGCCGACTTAAATTTGAATCTAAGTTCGGAATGTTCATTCAATTACAAGCAAGCTGAAACGGACTATAATAGTTTCCTGTATGAGCTTAGAATCTCTTTCACCAATTAGCATGTAAGAGCACATAATTTAATAACAGCTTTAAATAATCTACATCCGAATTCAGAAGTCCAGAAGGCTTTCAATCTGACCGCACGCTAACTAGTTTGGCATAAGGAACAGACACTTTCTTTCTTTGTCTTATTTTGATAAGCAACTTCTTCTTAACGTCGTGCTTTTAATTTTTATTGCTATATTTTACCATTAAACATAATTTACGTGATGTGCGCGATACGCCAATAATTCTAGCCAATTTTATAGTTCATTATTAAGATCCTTACACGCATTTTGGCCACTGAACTTAGAATTATCTCGAATTGCAACAATCCTACTTCTAGTAAAATTATATCAAGAGATAAGTCATAGTAATGTTTAACTCTAAATCTTATAATTAAAAAATTAAAAATAACTGTGTAAATACCCTGTCTGTTGGAAATAATATATATATACCCAGGGCTTATATTGGGATTTCGTAAAACATCAGGAAACTAATCAGGATTTTTGTCCCACTTGAGGCAGCACTTCACTTGCGATAGTAATTTCTAGTTATTAACATAATTTACGTGATGTGCGCGATACGCCAATAATTATAGCCAATTTTATAGTTCATTATTAAGATCCTTACATGCATTTTGGCCACCGAAATTAGAATTATCTCGCCATCGCAACAATCCTACTTCTATTAAAATCAGAATTATTATCTGTTACAAACCCAAGTAAGATCCATTGTCTTCGCTCGTAATGTCAATAAATATATCCATTGCGTCTAAATGAACATGAGACTGTAATTTCACTTTCTTAGGGATTTTTGATTTCCCTTTCGACCAGTGACCAGTGCCAGTGACCATCAACAGGCCGACGACGCCATCTTGAATTTGCAATGCATTGTGGTCTATTAATTAATTCTCGAAAATAGACCTTATTCCAAAATGGCGGACACTTTAAAATTCTTTTGTGTGCATATAAGTTAGCTCTCGGCGCTTATGTCGGAGTTATGACCTCGTTTGAAAGTCCCACATGAAAACGAGTCCTAAGGGCTAATTTATATTTATATAAAAGACTTTTAATTCGTCAACCATTTTGGAGTAAGATCTATTCCATTCACTCACTCACTCCTTGTGCTTATAAAGCTTGTCTTATTTGAGAGAACACTTGAAGTGCATATTACCCCTAATTTCTTATCATCTAAATACGTTCTACCTTTGGCAAATAGTTGAACAACGAAATTTTGTTTAGATTAGAGCAACCGTTATTGCTTTAATAGAGATTTTTGTTTTCAAAATGGTAATGAGATAACGCCAAAGTAGTCATCATTATCTATACAATATTTATTTGCAGGAGTGACATGACCCAATTCTTCCATTAATAATGGTGTGTTTGAACAACATGTTCCATATTGTATGAGTTTTTCCACAAAAATTCTCAGGTAGTTTATCTTGCCAAAAAGAGAAAGAAAGCGAAATGCCTACATAGATGTCATCTCATTACCATACTAGAAACGCGAATCGCCAAAAAAACATTGAATAGCTCCAATCAAAAAAAGATTTCACTGAACAACTGTTTGCTCTATGTAGAACGTATTCAGACGATAAACAATTTGGGTTTATATCACTGACCTGAAAATAACTGGACCGCTTGCTCTTGCCAAAAAAGTGTGGTCATTTGAAGATGGCGTCAAATGGCGAATTTGAGTCCTTCTGCTCATGGGAGCAGCCACTGACCAGTGCTTGACACTGGTCTGTAGGCGTTTTATGTTATGTTGTGTTTTTTCGTAAAAAAAATTTTTTCTCTGTTTGAAAATTGATCTAAAATGGCCAGTTTAATATATTTTTACGCTCCGTTGTTGGCAACTAGTAACACCTGGAGAACACCAGCTTATAGTAAGTGCAGTTAAAACTTTCAATGTAGTCTGTCGGAATACAAAATAAATGTTTTACATCGTATACGTTTTTCAGTATATGATTGATGTTTCGGGTTTAAGTTTTAATAATCTTAACAGTTGTGTTTACTTCGTATTTGCCTGCCTTCACTGGCCCTTCTGGTTCAGATTTCAATCTCACTGGAACATTTCAACATAAGGACAGAATTTTTCGCAAGATTTGGACATTTGGTGATATGTTTTACAACGAGAAATACTGATGTTTTACAACAGTAAGCTCATTAAATCCTTTTCGAAAAGTACTAAAATGTGCCGAACGCCTACGAAAAGTATCAAAATACAAGCCGTTGATGGTATTCACTTGTCCCTTCTTCATTTCGGCAACAAAAACAATTAAATATATGCAACAACAAAACCGAGTTAATTGTGTATTTATTTCTGTACCTTTTTTAACCTTTCAAAAAAGATTTGTTGTGTTTATCTTTGAAAATATCAGCGAGTTAAGGATTTTTAATTTTTCTCTTCATTTTCACGGGATATTTTATAAAGCCTGCGTCTGTAATCCAGTCAAAATCGCGGTCAGTGTTGTCTCCCATGAGCAGAAGGACTCAAATTCGCCATTTGACGCCACGTTCAAATGGCCACACTTTTCATAACTCAAAGATAATAGGAGCAAGCCTCTCTCCTCCGCAGAGGCTTTGCGTGGATAATGAGGTCTAACATGAAGTAGCAACGTGCTACGAGGGAAAACCGCTAGTGGAAGAAACGTGGGCGTAAGGTCAGAGGCGTGCGGGCAAGCGGTCCAGTTATATACAGGTCAGTGGTTTATATGCACTTTTAAAAAATGACAGCGTAACATCTCTTGCAGTTCTTCGTTTCCTTGCTTTGTTCTTGACATATTTCTGTTTGTTCAATTGCCTTTAATATGCAAATTCAGACATTTCGACGTCACACCAGTGCATGAGTCGACATATATATCTTTGCTATTATCAAACATAATCACTTGAAAATCTACATGTTTGGTGTTGTTTCCTTCGAATTAATTTGTTTTGATAATAGAAAAGGTATTATATAACCCATGCCATCAAAATGTTTAATTTATATTTCAAACAAACTGAAATATCTCAAGAACGAGGTAAGGAAAAGAAAAACCGCAAAAAATGTTATTTTGTTATTTTAAGTGTTCTTTCAAATAAGACAGACTTCATTTTCGCTTCCGAGGCGCTTTAAGTAAACTAATAACTCATGCAAGTTTTTCTTTCTATAACTTCAGTGTACGAATCGGTTCAAAAAAAGACGTTCAGTAGTCATTGGTCTTTATGCTGGTGCTTGGGTTTCGTCCTCCCTCGCATTTCTGTGTTTTAAGGTAAGAAACTAGTTGTTCATTTTATCGCACTGAGAAAATATTATGTTGTATGTAAGAGTGAGTTTGGGGAAATTCAAAAGTTTATGTGAACCAAAACCATAGACTGGCCAAGGTTTACAAAACTACTGTTGAATTTTATGTTATTAGTCGAACCCACAACCTTCCGAACGCCAGCCGGACACTTATTTGAGCCACTGGAACTCAGATGGGAACTAGTCAAACCGTACATGTGTCACAAGTACTTGTTGGAAACACTAATAACGTACAACAAACATTTACTGAAAATAAACTGACACAATGCGACTTGTAGCTCAACAAGCACTTGTGACACACGTACGGACTGACTAGTTCCCAGGTGTATAAATATCGAAAAACAACTGACCTCGGTCTACCATCTGAGTTCCAGTGGCTCAATGGTGAGAGCGTCCGGCTGGCATTCGGAAGGTTGTGGGTTCGAGTCCCGTCTGGAGCTCAGAGTTTTTCTCTGAGTTTAACTTACTACAACTTAATAATTGTCAGTTGTTTGCTGTACAAGCTGTGTTAGTTAGTAATACTCAGAAAAACTCTGAGCTCTAAGCGGGACTCGAACCCACAACCTTCTGAATGCTAGCCAGACGCTCTAACCATTGAGCCACTAGAACTCAGATAGCGGAGCAAGGTTAATTAAGGTACTTATACCTTAGACTGTGCCCAGTCCTCTAGGAACGAGTCTTAACCGCTCGGTTACAAGTACTTGTTGGTCTACAAGTCGCGTTGTAACAGTAAGTTTCCAGTTAAACACTGTTAGTTAGTTTCAGAAATTGCAGCTTGATGTTAGTAATAATTGTCAGTTGTTTGCTGTACAAGCTGTGTTAGTTAGTAATACTCAGAAAAAAACTAACTAACATAGCTTGTACAGCAAACAACTGACAATTATTACTAACATCAAGCTGCAATTTCTGAAACTAACTTACTACAACTTGTACAGCAAAAACATATGGAAAAACCTTACTTTTGAATTCTTCCAAACTCACTCGAGTGTTTGCATCAGCTTACATAAACACAGGGCGTATATTTTCTATTCTTTTATAAAATAAAGCTAAGAAATATATACCGTAGCGTCATTACTACTGACCAATCACAGCGTACAACTTATTTTATAAATATATATCTGATCTTTTTGATGATTTTTTTTTTAAAATATAATTTTTTTATTTTAAAATACACTCCAAATAAACGACAAAAAGTAAACATGTTTCGGCAATACTTATGCCATCTTCAGTACTAAGCAGTAATGGATTAAAATATTTACAAGCAGTGTTTATATAACTGAACCTGATTTGTATTACAATGGTGATACTATTCTAAATATAAAATTCTAACACGATGTGACGAACTGAGGAGAATATTGACAAGGTGACATGTCATTCTAATGAAAGCGTCTAACGTAAAAAACAAGAAAAGAAATTCTAGTTATTAATAATAATAATTATTAATTATAATAATAGTTATTAATTATAATTTAGTTTGATAGGTGTTCTCAATGTTTGGTTTGAACTTATGTGACACAATTTTTCTGTACTCAGACAGTCAGAAAAATAGTAATAGATTATATTCAGCTATATAGAGACTCCATCTTGAAATTCCAACTTCGGGCAATGCATTGTGGTCTATTCGTGGTATATGAACGGCGGTATTAACTACTTCTTCAAAACCTCATTAATAATTCATGAGGAAAATTCAAAAGAAACTAAAGTTTAATCAGTGTCTTTATATGTGATAAAGATACCTCCTGATTTACATAAACTTTAGCTTTGATTTTCTCGGCTTAGACAAGGTTGTTTTTCAAACTTACTATGCCAATGAACTTACCAAGTCTACCAAGTGGTTCGTTTTTGAAGCCGTTCAATAAACTCGCAGTTCGTGTTTTATCAGATATAAAAACACTCGTCTTCGCCTCGTGTCTTTATATCTGATAATTAATAAAACACTCCTGCTCGTTTATTAACAGTACATAACCGACAGTGAGGTCTCAGTTTACGCTAAAACTATCAAACTAAGGCTTTGCTGTGTGTATTGATTGAGCGATAGTGAGGTTCCATCCTCTATCCAAACACCTCGAAGTTGGTTGAGTGTACATGAAATGACAAAGTACACTTTAACAAACTTGGCTACTGATTCGTTTTTTAACGGTTTGACGTTTGTTGTTCAGTTTATCACCCTGAATTAGACCACAAGGCATTTCCTAACATGTGGATGTCAAGATGGTGCCGTTCTAGAGTGACGAGATCTACTACTAACCCATATTGCAATGACGGGTAGAGTTAGATTGTAATAAACGCCGCTTCTCTTGCAGATCTTCTACGAACAAGGTGGAGTTAGGTTTGCACATTTCTTTCGCTTCTTAGCTGTTAGTTGTGTTTTTATTTGCGTAAACGCCGCCCTCCTTTACCCCGATGATATCACCTCTGCGGTTAAGGGTAGACATTGCACTAAGGATGAGAAAAATAGACAAACAACCAAGGGTAAAACTTTGAACATGCTCTCAGAATTCCGAGAAAAACTGGAAAAATGTAAATCATGGTTTGGTGTAACGGCTGTCAGCTCTTCCTCAAAGAACAAACCAAATAAAACGGCTGATACGAAAGAATGGAGTCAATTACTACCTAACAGGACAGGCTTAGAAAATTCTCAGAAATGTTTAGATATTGGAGTTTCTGAGAATCATAAAGACAGTGATACGAATACGACACAGACAGAAATCGGAGAAGATTCAATTTTGCAGACAAAAACTGTTTCCAATGTATCAATTAATCACAGTTCCTCATCGTACGTCCTCAATAGAACATCTTGCGATTTCAGGAAATTAACTTATATCGCATGCCCTCCTGTAAATACTAATCAAAATTCTATGAAAACTGCTCTGTCTCATACCAGCCTCAGCGAAACACAGGAGTTAAAGAGTGGAGATGAGACTGATCAAGCAGTGGAAGAATCTAAACAACATTGCCAGTCATCGGAGGAGGTGAAGCCGTGTAGGTGGGTTGCACTTCAGCTTGCCCACGCTTGTTTAACTATCTAAAAACCTCTATTTAGATCAGTAAGTCATAGAAGCGAAAGATGTGTAATGTGAGGGATGGCGTTCATTTCGGTGTTTAACCACATTAAGATCAGAATCACCTTGGGGGAATGCTTTCTGATGTAACTTCTCAAACTCATTAATAATCCATGATTATCGTAGCCAATCGTATACCAATATCCAATGAAAACCTGTAGGAAACTTCCTAGTAAACTGGATCACGTTTCTTAATCTGTATATTGAAATCAATGAAGAAAACACCGCAAATCGCGATGCGAATACTCCTTTGAGAAGCAAGATCAAACACTCGTTTATCGTGTTTCATCAGGGGACTCCAAACACTCGAAAGCAATAAAAACCTCGGGGTTACGCCTTCGGTTTTCATTTGTTTTCGCGTGTTTGGAACCCCTGATGAAACACTCAAACTCGTGTTTGATCTATCACATCAAAGTTCCTAGAAATGCAGGATGCACACATGTTTCAACCTATTTTCTTTGAACATGAAAATTATTCAACTTTTTTAATTGCTCTGCCTTCCCCAAAGATCGGGAAAACCTCCTGGAAATTCGAGCAAAAAAAAAATCGGGACAAATTTATTGCATTTTGCATCAGTATGCAGTAAATATTTGTTTGCCTCCATGGAGTCGTACGCCTATGATGGCAGGTTTACATATATTTCAATAACAAATGAAAATGCTCAATAGACATCATAAGCGGAATAGAAGCCACTGTAAAACCGAGCAGGGGACTGGAAATCATTCTCATTTTATCATTTTACACAGCCCTTCTGGGATCGTTACTCGGAGGGAGGGGAGGGGGGGGGGGGGGGGAGGGTAGGATAATTAAAGTATTTGAAGTAACGACTTCGGACACTGCAACCATACTGTGTTTACCCCAGTCCCCCCACTCGGCCATTTATTAAGTGGTAGATCTGTTCTAAGCTCAAGTGTACGGTAATCTCACCAACGTACGAGGTCACGACCTAGACCAGTAATTTGACAGATTTACCAAAAGCGAAACACATAAATTATCAATCCAGAGTAACATGGAGAAATCATTATTGTAACACTCTGTGTACACCAGCCTGAGTGGCAAGGTTCAGCGTCACTTAGCTTGGAATAAGTTAGTAATTCATTTTCGATTCTCTTTTTCATTTCTCGACAGATCGGACGATCTTCAAGTGTGGACTGCCCAAACCGCAGGTTAGTAGTTTGCGTATTTTAACCCACTCCTGCCTGAGCTGGCTTTTACTCTGTCTGATGCCAGATGATTTTACTCATCAAAGAGAGAACCCTCAGACATCCTAGACAGCAATGAGTTAACAAGTGATTAACCCATTCCTGCCTGAGCTGGTCAAAAATGGTGCCTTTATTGTTTTATTCTGTCTAACACCAGATGATTTTACTCATCAAAGAGAGAACCCTCAGACATCCTAGGCAGCAATGAGTTAACAAATGATTAACCCATTCCTGCCTGAGCTGGCCAAAAATGACCCCTTTATTGTTTTACTCTGTCTAACACCAGATGATTTTACTCATCAAAGAGAGAACCCTCAGACATCCTAGGCAGCAATGAGTTAGTCCCTTTGCAACGAAAATTTCTTCCCATCATTCTTGTGATTATATTTGGAAAAACACTTGGTTTGAACGGAATCGCGCTTCGCCGAGATGTCACTGTCTGTATGACGTCACTGTTCGCATTATGACGTCACTGCCCACATTTCACTGCCTAAAATGTTATGACACACGCCCATAATTCTTAGGTAACTATATGACTCATTCATTCGCAATAATTTGAAACAAAATTTCATTGCTTTTTTCGACAGTATATTGATTCAAACTATATCAGACTTGCTCTGGGGAGTAGAGGGATTGTTTGTACAACGTTTGTTTTTTTGCCTACTATAGCCATTTTGCGTTTTTGATCTTCGCACAGGTTGACTGAAAAAGGGACTGTAGGCAGCTAGGATAATAAAAAAAACACCATCTTGCTTGGTAGCTGAACCTTTTATTAATGGTATCAAAATTTATAACAAAGTGAAACGGTGGAGTAAAGACTTCGCCCGCGAAAGTCATTTCGTTGTTAAAAATTTCAACAGTTTATCACCATTTCTTTTTCTCCTAACTAAAATACTGCCTATACGCAGTAATTTATTCTTAAAAAGTTATAACTATATCTTTCTCTTTTCATTTCACAGAATCCTACCTCAGATCTGGCTTATCTTATAAACATTGTGCGCTTTCAACCGTCCACATATGGGCCGAAATATTTGTCGCCGTTTGTAAACTACGCACGTGGTTCTTCGTTGGAACGTTTTCGAATTTTATTTCTGAACTTTGCGGAGGAGATCGAGAAATTGGTTAGTATACTAAAGATGTCAGATTAATTTGAGTCGCAGATTTCTTAGTCATAATTGTCAGAGATTTCGTAGAAATATATAGGGTTAGCAGGATTGGATCTTAGGTTTCGTATTATTTGGGTAAACGTTGTACACGGACTAGAAAACATTATTTTGAACATTATTTTTCAAAATTGCTGGGTCGTTTTTAAGTTATTCAACTCGCAGTACGTGTTTTTTCAGATTTAAATGTCGTTTCCTTGCTTCGTTCTTGAGATAGTTCAGTTTGTTTAATTGTTTGCTATGACTTATCGCAAAGTATTCTATATCTTTGTTATTATCGAACAAAAACACTTGGCGAATAGACCTTTTCACCAATAGCGGCGCCATCTTGAATTCGCAATGCATTATGGTCCATCCAGGGTAACAAGCTCCATTAAAAGGGCGATTGTGTAGTGTTGAGACACTAATATAATTGTCATATTGGTAAAAGCAACAATTCTCGTACGTGTAAGGATAGATTCATGACAAATGTATCCTTATACGTACGAGAATTATTGCTTTTACCAATATGACAACGATCGTATCTAGACATTGTTGCCATGAAAGTGTTTATCAAGAAAAAAACCCCGCATTGTGTCTCAACACTAAGCAATCACCATTTTAATTGAGCTTATTACCCTGGATAGACCACAATGCATTGCGAATTCAAGATGGCGCCGCTATTGGTGAAAAGGTCCATTAGGAACCATGTGCGAGTCAGTGTTTCTCCTACAACAGAGTCTGTAAATTTTAAGTGTTTTTGTTTGACAATAGCGATACGTCATTATGCAAAGAGTGACGTCAAGATGTTTAATTTACATATCAAACAAACTGAAATATCTCAAGAACAAAGCAAGGAAACCAAAAACTGCAAAAGATGTTACTCTGTCATTGTAAGTGTTCTTTTGACAAACTTAATTTTAGTTTCATAGGCAATTTAAAACACTGCTGCTCATGTTTTAAATATTACTGCAACACTCTGCCGATTTTCGTCATGAATTATTAATACGTTTTTTAAAGGTTTACTCTCTTTTTTTAGTGACTCAATACGTAAACATATTTGGACTAAGTCATTTAGGAGCGTTACTATTTGCTCCACTGTTTGGTCTTATTGTTGATCGGCAGTCAAGACGTGGTGAACTGGAGTACGTTTCCCCATCAAGTGCGACCGAAAAAACACACCAGAAATTTATGATGGGAATAGAGGACACGACGAAAGCTGTGGAGTTTATTATTAAGTGTAATAAAAACAAGATTTATAAGCTGAATGATGCAGTGTTGATGTCGGCGTGTGCAGCAGCACTTTTCTGTCTCTTAACACTTATTCCTAATCTATCTGTCCAGGTAAGAGATCTACTACATAATTTGATTACTTCTTCCCACAAGGGGCTTTTCAAAACCAATTTACGAACGAACGAACGAACGAACGAACGAACGAACGAACGAACGAACGAACGAACGAACGAACGAACGAACGAACGAACGAACGAACGAACGAACGAACGAACGAACGAACGAACGAACGAACGAACGAACGAACGAACGAACGAACGAACGAACGAACGAACGAACGAACGAACGAACGAACGAACGAACGAACGAACGAACGAACGAACGAACTTCTAAAGGGCGGTACCGTGGTACTGAAGTGGCCAAAGAACTAATGGCTATTTTATCTTGTTGTAGATTGTTACTTTTCAACTTTATACCTTCTTAAGAGTTGCATACAATGCATTATTTGCCAGTGTTCTTATAATAATGTAAGTAATAGCAATTTATTTATACAGTAAGTCACATGCATCAGTGTTTTTTAGACTCCTTCGTCCTCTCCTGTCCCCATCCCACAATATTCTTTCCTATTACTTGTTCCTACTAGGCCAGTTGACTGTGCTGTTTAATTCCATTTACAACTTAACCTCACTTTTTCAACAATCTTCAATTTCATTTCAGCTTCCCGCCGAATCACTTGGGAAAACTGATGGGTCTAGCGTCCTTTCTAGGAGCAGTTTTTTCGCTAGTCCAGTATCCTTTATTTATAATCATGGAAACTTGTTTTGGTGGAAGACTACTAGAGGTGGGCATTAGTAAAGCCTTGTTTCCGTATAGTTGTAATTGTTGTAATTCAGTCGGCGATTGCTTGCGATCTTTTACAACAGTCGTGTTTCCATACAGTTGAAATTGTTGTAATTCAAATCGTCGATTCGCTTGGACTGAGGACTTCTCAGTTTTGACAAAGTTCAGATGAGCCAAGTTTGGTATTCAGAAACAAATATATAAGCATTGTTTCTGTGTGAAAACCAAATTGCCCCGGTCGCGCGCGCTCTGGGTACGAGATTGTGTGAAAACTAGCCTGGTAAACCACTAAAGACTTCTGCTTTCCTATTGGTTGAAACTTTCGCGCATTCAAGGTATGCGCAGACGTACAAGTGGATTTAGCCCTGAATGACGCGAGATTGTAATTAGTGGTTAGGCAATGTGAAAACCAGCTCCACTCCTCGCCATTTTGTTTTAATTCATGACCGCGCGGGTACTGGTACTCAATTCCTTACTCGCTATCACTGATCTCAAATAATAGACTCATTATACTGGATAGAGCATCCGGTACTCGCTGTGAAGTCGGAATAAATTAGCGGCGGCAATTTCAGGTGGGACCCACTTGGTTTTCATACAGTCACTTTTAAGTTCTCCCATAACGACAGATACATGTTACAAAAATTTAGCTGGTTTTCGTTAAAAATCCGATCATTTAAAACGAAAACCAGAGGCGAAAACTATGATTCAGCAATATTGTGGGTCCCACTGGATATGGCCGCCGCGAGATTTTTAGCCTCACTTCCGACTTCAATTTTTGCCACGCGCGAAACTTGCCATGCTCTATCCAGTATAGAGAGTCTATTATTTGAGATCCATGCTCGCTATCTATCAACGATTATACAATATCCTGGTTGCTATGCGTGTTTTCATTGGTTGTTGGCCATGATCTATTAGAGGACAGACACATGGATCACGTCAGATCACGTCAGCTGACTTGCTTTGTTCTTTCTTCATGCCCCCAAATCCAGCAACAAGTATTGTGTAATTTTTATATTGTATAAAACAAATAGATTCCATTTTTTGTTGTCTGTTCAGTTATAGATGCACAGAAGACGTAACAACGTGGTAAGAACATCAGTGACCCACTCGACTGCGTCTCGTGGGCCACTTTTTTGTTCTTTCCACGTTATGACGTCATCTGTGCATCTATAACTGAACAGACAACGGCAAAATGGAATCTATTTGTTAAATATATATCGAGTAATAGTAGCCAATCAGATTGCAACATTTGCAATTAGTATATACTACCACCATTGCTCCTTACAATCAGTTTATTTTATTTTCTTAAAGGTTAATGTTGCTCTTTGGCTTTTATGTATGACAACGTTTGGTTTACCAATTTACTTATGGCGAAAAGCATCTAGCGAAGAACCACATAGTTTAGCTTTGGTTGCTGTATAATGTCCGCATTGCTCAAGAAACTACCATCATTCGACATCCTTTCCTTTTGGAGGAGAAATGATTAAAATCTTGACGCTTTACGAACTCGTGTCAGACCATTTGGCGCGCGGCGATTAGTTGGGTCTTCGTGTATGTCCAATCAGGAAACACAAAATAAAGAACTACCCAAGAACAGACAGAGACATTATGGGATTTCTAGAGATAGCATGGGATTTCATGGATAACAAAGGATCTTAGTATACCTCGCATAAAGTCGTTCGGCAGTCACAATTTCTTCCGGAATTTCTCAGCATCGCAACTTACGCTAATCGTATAGGAGGAGCATTATCACAGTCGCTTTACACTGGCGAATCCAGACATCGTTTTTTTTTGTTTTCCTTTTTTTGCGGGGGGGTTCTTTTCTTGGTGGGGGGATCCCACTGGCCCACACGCATAAAAAACGCCCTGCAAGCAAGTTGTTACAAGGCTGTTCCAACAAGCTATCACCGTGATGCATTCGCGCTGGTTGTTCCCAGTTTGTTAACAAGCCTGTAACAGGTTGTTGACAATTTGGAACAAGGTTGAGGGCTCCAACAGACTTGTGACAAGTTCTTCTAACAACCTGTTACTGCTCTGCACTTAATAACTTGCTACAAGGTTGATAACAACAACAAGCTGGTATCAGCTTGATAAAATCACAACTTATTAACAGACTTGCAGCAAACTTATTGCGAGCACATGTCATCTGTAAATAAGCTGCGAGATTTTTAAAATAAAAGTAGCGTGCTGCGTAGGCAGTGTAGAAGCAACAATGAAATATAGTAAGGTTAGATATACTGCCGAAACAGAGAACGTAGGAGTTTAACGTTTCGAGCGAAGGCCCTTCGTCAGAGAGAAACGTTCTCTCGGCAGTATATCTAACCTTACTATATTTCGTTTGTGAGATTTTTACGCGTGAATCCAGGTGTTTTTGGGGATTGTAAAACAAGTTTTTCAAAGGAGTCAATAATACTCTATTCCAGCTTTTGTAATACGTGTGTTCTTAGCATAGAAAGGAAAAATTGCTCAACATAATGCTACTTAGACCGACAGAATAACAATTTATTATTTATTGTTGAGCTATCGACCTGTTGACTCAGGCTTTCTTCAGAGAAAATGCCAACATCGTGTTGGCTCACGTCGTATAAACAAAACAGAACCAGATTCACGTACAATTAATTAACCCTTTAATTCCCACCATGCCAGGAGGAACTCCCTTGACGAGTAAAATCGTCTGGCGTTAGACAGAGTAAAAAATGTTTGATGTTTGCACCGATGGGAATGAAAGGGTTTCTCAAACTCATTAATAATTCATGAACCAAAAACAAAAGAAATTAATGTTTAATCAGTGCTTTGAAACCGGAGGAAAAGTGCCAGTACTTTGAAATAGTGCAAAACAGGTTTTCAAAGTCTTGGGACTTTGAAATAAGGCAAATTATATTACGTTTCAGAGGTATCTTCGGAGTTTTGAGTTTGAGAAGTCAGTTCAAATACTCGACGTCGGACTTTACCGTCGCCTTTGGCTCGCCTTTTCAAAAAGCACTCGGACTTTGAAATCCCGGTAAAGTCCTCCGTCTCGTATTTGAACTATTACCTAAAGGAATCAAGATTGTTCACCGAAGACAGCCAACCATGCTTCCATTTGCTCTGATGATGGCCTGAATCAACATGTTACCGCAAATTCTCGCTTATTGCCATTTGTCGCCATGAAAACATTCCAGGAATTAATTTAACATAATTGACATAAATATACTAATTAAAAGATATACTGATGAACAATTTTGAAACGAAAACTGAAATTAAGCCTTCCCGAAACTATATGAAGCCGGAAAAAGACTTTTTCGAATAGTGATTTTCACCAGCCAGAGACCACAAGGCATTTGATAGGATTTTAACAAATGAAAACTGGTAGTTATGTATAGTACATTACGTCATCATGTAAATAACTTGTTTCCATTGTTCAGAGGTTAAAATTTATTTGGTGGGGGTAATTTCTTTTTACATCGAAAGACGTACGTATATATATATATATATATATATATATATATATATATATATATATATATATATATATTGTGTAATAAAAGTAGTGTGCTGCGTAGGCAGTGTTGAAACAACAATCGAAATATGGTATAGTAGGTTAATACTGCCGAAACAGAGAACGTAAGTGGTCTAACGTTTCGAGCGAAGGCCCTTCGTCAGAGAGAAACGAAGGGCCTTCGCTCGAAACGTTAGACCACTTACGTTCTCTGTTTCGGCAGTATTAACCTACTATACTATATTTCGATTGTTATATATATATATATATATATATATATATATATATATACAATAATGCATTTGTTAATTAGCTTTAAATTATTCACTCGTGGAAATTATAAACTAATTATTGTTGTGAATTAGCATTTACTAATAATTATGTGCTTAATAATAATGCCTGTATTAACTTATCAATGTATTGTAATTCCTCGAATAACTTTTTTCTCTCGGGACCAAGCGATTTTGTTTTAGTTTTCTTCTTAAGAAGACTGAATCACAGTCCCTACTGCGCGTGCGCGGGATTTGTCTGTGCGAGCTAGACTCGTACAAAATAGAACCAGACCCAGTCCTAAAGATGGGTGCTATATGGCTATTGATTCCAAACGAATGAACGGAAGAAGGGAAAGGAAGGTAGGGAGGAAAGAAGGTACAGTAGGAAGGAAGAAAGAAGGTACAGTAGGAAGGAAGGAAGGAAGGAAGGAAGGAAGGAAGGAAGGAAGGAAGGAAGGAAGGAAGGAAGGAAGGAAGGAAGGAAGGAAGGAAGGAAGGAAGGAAGGAAGGAAGGAAGGAAGGGAGGGAGGGAGGGAGGGAGGGAGGGAGGGAGGGAGGGAGGGAGGGAGAAAGAAAGAAAGAAAGAAAGAAAGAAAGAAAGAAAGAAAGAAAGAAAGAAAGAAAGAAAGAAAGAAAGAAAGAAAGAAAGAAAGAAAGAAAGAAAGAAAGAAAGAAAGAAAGAAAAAGAAAGAAGAGAAGGAAGGAACGAAGGAAGAGAGGGAGGGAGGACGGAGGGAGGAAGGAGGAAAGGAAGGAAAGGAAGGAAGGAAGAAAGGGAAGAAAGAAAGAAAGTAAGGAATGAATGAATGAACTGGCAGAAAAAAAAAGATGCGCTAACTCTTAACGCGTTACATCATCGCTATGCTTGGAATACAGTTGATATATCTCAAAACATAGCGTGATTCCTGACTGACCTGGCAAGATTGGTAAATAGATTTGAATTGCAAAAAATATACAATTAATTAAATTCAGAATTATAATTTAAATTATTTCACGTACGTATGCATACATGTACAAGACACATTTTCAAACCAAGTGCAACCCACGATCCTTCAAAAGTCGTTCTCCCACTTTCTTCTCTAAATAACTAGATGCGTCTTGTGGTTGATGGCGTTGAGAAGATAAAGGATTGACCATATTCTCCTGGAAATACACTTCCTTTGTAAGCGTTCGTCGACCGTAGATACCAGTGTGTAAATTCCTTGATAAACATTTAAATTTATTAATATATAGTATTCTCCAGCTCAATAATAATTCATTGGGGCCATTTAAAACCTATCTCTTTAACACTTTGAAGCCTGAAGACGAGTCTTTAGTATTTTATTCTGGCTAATGCCAGACGATTTTATTCAGCACAGGGAGAGGTCCAGGCCTCAAAGTGTTAAAACCTATCTCTTTAACACTTTGAAGCCTGAAGACGGGTCTTTAGTATTTTATTCTGGCTAATGCCAGACGATTTTATTCAGCACAGGGAGAGGTCCAGGCCTCAAAGTGTTAAAACCTATCTCTTTAACACTTTGAAGCCTGAAGACGGGTCTTTAGTATTTTACTCTGGCTTACGCCAGGTGATTTTATTCAGCACCGCCAATTTCTAATAAGTTGCGACTTATTTTGGACTAGCTTCAATCCATGCTCTTATGTTAGTCGCGACTTACTTTGATCATAAATAAATTGACCGTTCACGACTTAAATGACACATCTTAATAATTAAGTCGCAACTTATTTCCCCCGGTGTAAATGGTCCTATATAGTCTTTATTTAAAATCTTTTTACCTCAATGTGACGTCAACCAGCTGTGGGGCATTCTCAAAATGGGAGTGAAGTGTTTTAGCAGTGTCACAAAACACGTGATCGACTGCAAATACCGGTTCTTTCAGGTTGCCTGGTGGAGAAGAAAATGGGAAAATAGGAATGAGAATTTCTGGTTACAGTTTCCTTGCTGCAGTTACTGTTGCTGCTGCTGCTACCATTCTTTCGTTGCTGTTACCAAATAACTGTTACTATTGCTATTGCTAGTGGTTGTTACAGTTGTTTGTTTGTTTGTTTGTTTGTTTGTTTGTTTGTTTGTTTGTTTGTTTGTTTGTTTGTTTGTTTGTTTGTTTGTTTGTGTTGCTGTGGCTACTTCTTATGTTGTAAGACTTGTATACCTGACATAGTTTTCTCAAAATCATCGTAAATCAAATAATTATACGGCACTTGAGGACCCTACAGAACAAACAATCATACAGTCACATAAAAAGATGTTTTAAAAAAGACAACACTATGCTACACTCGTTAACTAACTTTTAAAACTAATCAGTAGAAATAAAAAAAAAAGGATTATGTATAAACATAAACATATATTATAAACAAACAAACAAACAAACAAACAAACAAACAAACAAACAAACAAACAAACAAACAAACAAACAAACAAACAAACAAACAAATGAACACACAACAAACAAACAAACAAACAAACAAACAAACAAACAAACAAACAAACAAACAAACAAACAAACAAACAAACAAACAAACAAATGAACAAACAAACAAACAAACAAACAAACAAACAAACAAACAAACAAACAAACAAACAAACAAACAAACAAACAAACAAACAAACAAACAAACAAACAAACAAACAAACAAACAAACAAACAAACAAACATACATACATAGTACGTTTATTATAGTCTACCTCTTTGCTAACTTTGAAAGAATGTCTTGAAAGAATGTCCAGTTCTCCAAGTTCAGACAACGAAGTATTCCACTAAAAGAATAAAGAATATACATAATTCATATTTAAGAAATAGAAACGTCAGCCTTTTATTTTCTAAAAATCTCATCAGTTTTAGTACCATCTTTTCACTTTGCTCTATCCAAACTGACACTGCCTACGCAGCACTCTACTTTTTGATACTCTTGAAAACCTGCGTTATTTGGTCAAACTGGAAGCTCTTTTGTCACATGTGAGCAAACTATTGCTTTCATCTAATCACCGTGTACGTTTTTAGAACGTCATTTTTATAAAACAAGGCCTGAACATTTTATTTACTCTACTCTGACCTTACTAAATGAGGCGATGATTTCATGAGTTGGGCACAGGCAGGTTGAAATTAAGGCAGCAATGCATGCAGGCTAGAAAACAGGGCCCATATCGTGAGTTCTAAGCTTACCAATGACTTGACAATGTCTTCATTTTGAGCAAGATCACAATCAGTCAATAGAATAAGAACAATCTCAGAATGTGCTTGTACAAATAGATTGGCATGAATCAAACCATCAACCTTTTGGAAAAATAAAATAATGCGCTTAGGAATTTAATGACCTGTAATAGATACAGCATGAGCAGCCGAGCTGTATCTGATTTACAAGGGGAGCTGCAAGCGAGCTGTAGTAAATCAGATACAGCTCGCCTGCTCATGCTGTATCTTTCTTAAAATACAAATGCATCTAAGTAATCAAGTTCACCAACTATTTTGGGGATACGGTCTGTTTTAGCCGAGAAAATCGAAGTTAAAGTTTATGTAAATCAGGACGATGCTGTATCCGATTTACAACCACTGCTACGGTATTGATTTCTTTTGTGTTTTCGTCATAAATTATTAATGAGTATTTTAAGCAAAATATAAAATATTATACTAACACGTTAATATAAAACAATTTAGAATTTCATGTAACATATCAACAACGAGTTTGAGTGTTTGATCAGGGGATCCAAACACGAGAAAACATGATGAGAGCACAAAGGTTGAAGGTCAAGTAGTTTTATTGTTTTCAAGTGTTTGGATTCCCCTGATGAAACACGATAAACGAGTTGTTGATATGGCATCTCAATCGAGCGATTTCAGTTGAAAAATACAATTAAAATAAACCCTCATGAGATTTTATTCATGTGTGTGTGTAAAATTTATCCATACAGCAACTTGTTTGTTTTGCATAGATAATTAAGATCTTAAGAATTAGATGAACACCGGTTTTCATCTAATATCTTGGGCTTTACTGGCGTAATTGGCTGATTATCTCATGAATTGTTAATGTGTTTGAGATATATTTTATAACATTCATACTTACTTCACAACATTTTGAATTAAAAACATGTTCACAAGGTGTTTTTAAACTCTCATCTTCCTCATTGTCCCCCTCAATTTCCTGATCCTCTTCATTATCCTCCTCTATCTCCTCTTCATCCACCATTTCAGTTTCTGATTTTCTTTCCCCAGTTAAATCATTGAATGCAGTCTTCTCCCTCTCTTCACTTCCAGATATCCTACAATGTACCTGTGAATCCCTATTATCACCTACAAATCCACTGTCGTTCTCAGATACCACTCGAGATATCTCGTCATGAAAACCATTCTTGAACCCACTGTGTGAACCCTGATCACCACTTGATATCCCATGTGATCCTACATTATCACCAGCTACCAGTTTTGATCCCAAATCATCCCTAGGTGTTCCCAATGATCCCAAATCATCCTTAGGTATCCTCAACGATCCCAAGTCATCCCCATGTGTCCTCAATGATCTCGAATCATCTTTAGAAGTCTTTAATAACGCTGTGTCATCAACATGTTGTGATCCACTACTACCATCAAGGGTTCCTGTTGGTCCCTTATTACCACAAGAAATCCCATGTTGTCCCTCAATGTCCTCAGGTGTATCGTCTAATCCATTACATTCAGCATGACTGACTGGTGCTTTGTTGGCGTGAAGAAAATTCCCTAGATCTTCATAATCCTCATACATCCCCTGTAATCCCTCAATGTCTCTGGAAGTTCCACATTGCTCATCATTCACACTTAGGGTTCCTTGTTTCATTTGGCCACTAACATGATGCACACACTCGCTTCTTTGCTCAAATGGTGTTGCTGTACTGCTGTGGAGATCACTTCCCGTCACTTCAATTCCACTCTCTCCTGTTACTACTGATTGTCTGGAATACCCCACACTTCCTTCGGATTCCCAACGTACTTCTTCGTCTTCAGGAATAACCTGTTCATAATCAATTCCAATTTCTTCACCAAGCTCTTCAGAAAAGCTATTGACTTCATTTTCCGGAACTTTCTTCATCCCATCGTTTTCGTCCTTGATTTCCAGTACAACATCTTCAATACTCTTTTCCTCCCCAGTGCCTTCCTCTAGCTCACCCTCCTGGTCTTCAACACACTTACAACATTTAAACCCCTTCAGAATAAGCCCTTCTAGCATAGCTTTGCAAAGCGTTGAAGTGTTTTCTACACTAGAACTCGAGCTCATAGGATCACGTTCACTCGCAATCATAGAATGCTGCCCACTGTCATAAATAGTACTCCTAGAAAGCGGTTCACGTGGTACCTTTGTTTGATTTCTATGAACGCTTCTTTTTCTTCGACAGCAACACTTAAGCAATGGTGATTTTTCAAGGCAAGGTTTATACGGAGAGTTTTCATTTTGTTCCAGTAATTGATCTAAATCATTTCGACTTAAATATACATTGAATAATCGGACACCGTAAGGCAACTTAAAATCTAAAAAAATGATATTGCACAAGTGAAAATGTTTAACAAGCTGAGTTGGTAGTGTTTTGTTGTTGTTTATGCTGTTTGCTGTTGTTGTTGCTGTTGTTGATATTGTAGTTGTTGTACATGTAGTTGCTAGTGCTGTTGTTGATGCTGTTGTTGTTGTTGTTGTTGATGCTCCTGTTGCTGTTGTTGATGCTGTTGCTGCATGTGTTGTTGTTGATGTGGTTGTTGTTGCTGTTGTTGTTGTTGTTGTTGTTGTTGTTGTTGTTGTTGTTGTTGTTGTTGTTGTTGTTGTTGTTGATGTTGATGCTGCTTGATGCTGTTTAATGCTGTTGTTGTTGTTGATGCTGCTGTTGTTGCTGTTGTTGTTGATGCTGTTGCTGTTGTTGTTGATGATGCTGTTGTTGTTGTTGATGCTGTTGCTGCTGTTGTTGTTGCTGTTGTTGTTGTTGTTGTTGTTGTTGTTGTTGTTGTTGTTGTTGTTGTTGTTGTTGTTGCTGTTGTTGCTGTTGTTGTTGTTGTTGTTGTTGTTGTTGTTGCTGTTGTTGCTGTTGTTGTTGTTGTTGTTGTTGTTGTTGTTGTTGTTGATGTTGTTGTTGTTGTTGTTGTTGTTGATGCTGTTGATGGTGCTGGTTACTGTTGACTGTATATCACATTGATCGACAATAAAAATATTTGGCTTACCAGTATCAAGAGGGATTGCTGGATGCTAGAAATAAAAAAAAACAAAAACCAACACAATATTATATAAAACAAGACGCCCGCTAGGCGTGAACTCGGGCTACTGTGGGCTGGCACCTTGCAATTGACTGTAGTAGTGGAATATTCATCATAGAGAAAATCATGGTGGGTATACTGGTGTACCAAAACATTGATTTGGCAGCCATACTGGTCTGCCAAAACATTGAAATGGTGTCCATTACTGGTGTACCAAAACAATGAAATAGTGGCCATACTGGTGTAACCAAAACAATGAAATAGTGGCCAATCAGCCATATTGGTGTACCAAAACAATGAAATAGTGGCAATACAGACTGGTGTACCAAAAGAATGAAATAGTGGCCAATCGGTCATATTGGTGTACCAAAACAATGAAATAGTGGCCATACTGGTGTACCAAAACAATGAAATAGTGGCCATACTGGTGTACCAAAACAATGAAATAGTGGCCAATCAGCCATATTGGTGTACCAAAACAATGAAATAGTGGCAATACAGACTGGTGTACCAAAAGAATGAAATAGTGGCCAATCGGTCATATTGGTGTACCAAAACAATGAAATAGTGGCCATACTGGTGTACCAAAACAATGAAATGGCAGCCATATTGGTGTACCAAAACAATGAAATAGTGGCCATATTGGTGTACAAAACAATGAAATAGTGGCCATATTGGTGTAACTAAACATTGAAATGGTGCCATATTGGTGTATCCAAACAATAATACACACTTGATGAAAGTAATGTATAAACTGTTGAATAGCATCGACTTTTATTTGCAAGACATCAGTACAATAAATCAATAATAAACAATACAAGCAAAACTGAAGCAAACCACAAATATTAATACAGTTTAAACCTCAATACATTTACATACAGCATTCACAGACACAAGTCAGTTCGGTGTAAGACATATGATGTAAAGAAGATGTAAAACACAGCATGTTTACCTTTCACTTGCAAGTTGGCTTTATCAACTTTCTTTGATCTTTGATTTACAGCACTTGAGCAACATTTTTCAGTACAATTTAATTAATAACACATGTATAAAATTGATCGAGAACACATTGATCGAGAGTTGATCGAGTACTACACATTTTCAGCGTACGGTTATCGAGATCGCGGAAGGTCTACTATAGTATAAAAGCATTGCGAGCGTGTTTATCATTAAAACACAAATTCACAAGTTTCGAACAACACAACCAAAGGCGTCAGGAGACTCAGGAGAAGAAAAAACTCGCCATTCCTGCATGAAAATCCGCCATGAAACAGCATTTGAGCTGTGACGTCAGAAGTGTCACATGCCTCAGTTTCGCAAAGCCTGTCGGGGCAATATCGCGACCCCAAAAAACACTAACAAAACCGAAACCTAGACTCGGCTACCACAGGTAGCCCGAGTAATAACTTGTACATGGAAAAGAAAAATTAAACAAAAAATAATTGTATTCACCTGATGCTGGTTAGGTTTTAGCAGCAAAAGACATCTGGATATTGAGTCTAAGAGTTGGCTACACAAAATACTGGGAAAAAAGAGAAACTTCCATGTGTTGGAATACATACATTTTATGACAAAACCGAAAGCAGATGCAAAAATGCAACTTCAAATCAAATCAAATCAAATCAAATCAAATCAAATCAAATCAAATCAAATCAAATCAAATCAAATCAAATCAAATCAAATCAAATCAAATCAACTTTGTTTTGTCAGGGTGATCATGTCAGTTCATACATTTTAGGGATGAGCTGATAATCGGATATTTATCGGTAGAAGCCGATAATCGGCAACTTCAGGGCTTATCGGTTATCGGTCGATAACATCAATATATGTCGACGTTTCCGATAAATAACATGCTGCCCTGGTGCTGGCTTTTTTCTAGTGATATAATACGCATTCTGTTCCACAATGAAACTGTCAAATTTAATTAATTTGCTGTAAAAATACTTACAAATGAATGTTTATGAATTACGACTTTACGTCGTTATAGTCATTTACTGTACTTGATACTTTCCTGAATTAAATTGATTACTAGAGTACACTAATTATTGTAATCACGTTTCTTTTACTGGTCTATCAGTTCTTGTTTAGTACGTTTTGCCGACGTTTCGCCCTAAATTCAAGTGCTAAAAATTCTTGACGACCAATATCGGTAACTACCGATATATCGGCCGATAAGCCCTGTAAATCATATCGGAATTTATCGTATCGGTAAATTGGATTTTTTCATTATCGGCTCATCCCTAATACATTTGGAACTGGTATCAATGTGAGCCCTTTCATTGTAAGATAAAAAAATTCAATAATAATAATAAGGACATGCACTTCAATTCTGTTTTAATTTTTAGATCATTGGAGTCTGTTGTATTTCAGAGCTTTACATCATTGAATGTACTTACTATCTGTTGTAAAGTATGCAGCCAGCGATCACTTTAGGTCGACGCTGACAGGCTTGTAAAATGTGCGAAGCTTTTAAAAAGCAAGAATTTTGAACCTGGAAAATAGTGAAAAGATTCAAAAAACAAAATAAGTGAAATATCGTCACGATACTAATGTTATTATTTCCTGGCTCTTCTCTTTTTTACTTCATTTCACTTCACTTCACTTCGCTTCACTTCGCTTCGCTTCACTTCACTTCTTCACTTCACTTCACTTCACTTCACTTCACTTCACTTCACTTCACTTCACTTCACTTCTTCACTTCTCTTCACTTCACTTCACTTCACTTCTTCACTTCACTTCACTCCACTTCACTCCACTCCACTCCACGTCACGTCACGTCACGTCACGTCACGTCACTTCACGTCACTTCACGTCACGTCACGTCACGTCACTTCACTTCACTTCACTTCACTTCACTTCACTTCACTTCACTTCACTTCACTTCACTTCACTTCACTTCACTTCACTTCACTTTTATCTCCTTTCTTCTCACTAGGGATGAGCCGATAATCAGAAATTAATCGGTACAAGCCGATAATTGGCAACTTTCAGGAATAATCGACAACTTTCAGGGATAATAGGCAACTTTCAGGCTGATCGGTTATTAGCCGATCACATCAACAGTCCAATAAATACTATCCTTGGTTTTATAATTGTGAATTTCATTTTCATTTTTAAGAAAAACGCTAAGTTGTAATGATTCAAGGTTCGAAATAGTGTTCAGAAAATATGCCTAATTTTGTAGGCTGTTTTTTGTAGGTCAAAATTTTTGCCAGCTGTTTCCCAAGCAGCAAAGTTCCTAAAACTGCCAGCTATCACCGGCAGCCAGCTGCTATTTCGAACCCTGTGATTCCACAAAGAAACTGTCAAATTTCATTAATTTTATAAGGTGTATCATTGTTTAACTCGTCATATTTCGTGTTTGGTGAAACATTTTTTATATCCAACTTCCATCAATCGTAATTCATTTTTTATATTTCATTTTTATAACTTAAACTCCGTCTTGCTGATGACTGATGGTTACTGATCACATTACTTGTCAAACAATATACAATGTTATGCTTTGCTATTGTTTTGCTGCAAATTCAAGTGTCAGGAATTCCTGACAAATATTTGTTACCACCGATAAATCAGCCAATCAGATCGTAAATCGTATTGGAATTTATCGGATCGGTAAATTTGATTTTTCTTGATCGGCTCATCCCTACTTCTCATTTCATTTCTTTATTTTATCCTTCTCTCCCTTTCCTCTTATATATCCTTCTTCACTTTTTCTTTTCCTCTCATTTCCTTTCCTTTCCTTTCCCTTTCTTTCTTTCTTTCTTTCTTTCTTTCTTTCTTTCTTTCTTTCTTTCTTTCTTCCTTCCTTCCTTCCTTCCTTCCTTCCTTCCTTCCTTCCTTCCTTCCTTCCTTCCTTCCTTCCTTCCTTCTCTCTCTCTCTCTCTCTCTCTCTCTCTCTCTCTCTCTCTCTCTCTCTCTCTCTCTCTCTCTTTCTTTCTTTCTTTCTTTCTTTCTTTCTTTCTTTCTTTCTTTCTTTCTTTCTTTCTTTCTTTCTTTCTCTTTCTCTTTCACATTTCTTTCCTCTCATTCTTTTCACTCTGTTTTATTCTTTTCCTATTTAGTTTATTCCTTTTTTCATTGTTTCACTACTCACATCTTTCATGGGCACATACGGCACAGGGTTAAAAACGGATGGCAAGTTATCACCATAGTTACGAATAAATGCTAAATACTGCTCCCACAACGAACGCATCTCTGACAAAAACACGTCCTTGTCATTGTCACAATCCTAGATGAAAAATGGCAGAGACAAAAGTTCATATAAAAATAAAAAAACATAATACTTGAGGGAAAAAGGATGCACTGGAACCATTAAAAAACTGTGACATCCCAAAAAAATATGTACAATATTAATTTTCATACATGCATATTTTTTTTTGGTGATTTTTTTGAAAGCTTAATAGTAACCAAACATCTTCAAACTTTTCATAGCTACTCATTTTGATTTTTTTTAAATTTAGATTTTTTTATTCTTTTAATATTCAAGCCAGTTCCCTCCTCGACGGCAAAATAACCAACTCACATTGACAAACTTACTATAGGATACTTACTAACTTAATTTGGTCAACTGATCCGTGATAAAATGCAAAAAGACCATACAATCGATCGATTTGTTCAATCAACATTGAATCTGGTTCAATATTACTGCCAGCCAGTGCCTGGGAAAAAAACACATACAAATATAATGTAGTGAGCAAAAATAAGAATTATATTTTGCAAGCTACAGCACAGTAAGTGTCAAATTTTATTGTTGTAAGATTACACTGTGCTGTTTAGTGCGGTTGTTTTCATGAAGTATTAATGAGGTTGAGAAGTGAAAAAATAGTGGCGTAGTCAAGGGTCCCCTATACCCCTTCACAAAATGCATTCACTTAAAAATATTTAGTCTTTTCACGAGTCACGAAAAATCGCAAAAACTCTTTCATGTTCACACGTAAAAATACAAAAGAAATTCACGAATTAATATTTCGCATCATCTGACTGATTAATAATATTTCGCATTCTCGAAGTCTTTCTCTTCAATCTCAGAAGGACGCAGCAAGTTTGAAAGATTTCTTTCTGTCCTTGCAGTCCATTGTAAAGGTTAAAAGCCATAAATTACATAATTTTGTTGAAATCAAACCAGAACATAGAATGATACATGTCAGAATATCTTTAGATTTATTTATAAACAAGTCATAAAATGTAAAAATAAAGTTGAAGGTATTTTATGTAGACTCTTAGTATTGTAATTTATAGCATATGAATGTCTGCCATATACATATAACACATAATTAAAACAATTGTACCCCACTCTCCCCCCCCCCCCCCCCCCAACCCCACGACAAGTTTTTTCATGGATTTAAACTTTTCACAAGAATGGTCTTGGAGACCATTGGGTGGTGGTGGTGGGGGGGAGGGGGGGAGTGATTGTCTAAGAGCTGTGAACAAATTAAATCAATATTTTTTTGCCTTGTTAGGTACAGTAGTACAGTATGTCACTTTAACACTTACAAATGTGTACTGTCCAACATGCTTAACTGCAATCTTTTCTTTTTTAAAACGATACAAAATTGGAGAAGAACTAAACATTGCATCACTAAACTGAACCAAACCCATGAGCTGACCACATAACAAACACTGGTTATCCAGAGGCATCTGGGAAGAAAATGTGTGCAAAGTATTAAAATATTCATGATGATATTAATATTCAGTATTTTCCAATATTAAACTAACAATAATTGACAGTACAATGCTTTGTAACTTCAAATCAGCTCAAATAACAACTAAACATTGTTTATCATGTAAAGATGGATTATAGTCAAACTGGATGTTCTCTTGCATGTGACTTTGCAATATTGATATGCAACATTGCAATTTTGATTGGCAGATTCAATCAGCAACTTGTAAACGCTTCATCACGATTCCTCAATGGGTTGGCCTAAAAAATCGTTTTAAATGTCAAACTTTGGATAAATGCGAAATTCTACATAGTTAGAGCCATTACCTTCAAGTATAACATCACATTTATGTGTTGTTCGATGTTTAAAACCAAATATTTTAAAGTGTATATGAAACGAAATTTATCTTAGTTTGTCTTATTTGAAAGAACTCTTAAAATAATGGGGAATATCAATTTACAGCTTTTTCATATTTTACTTAGTTCTTGAGATATTTAGACTTATGTGATATTCAAATGAGATAACTTATGGTTCATTTTTTTCTAATTAACATATTCGAAAATCGTGAATATTTTGATCAAAATCACTTGTAACTAATTGTCTTTCATGTTTAGTTGCATGAACTGTAGCAATATGCAAAGTTTCAAGTGATTTTGTTCAATAATCTTAAAAATATTCGCGATTTTCGAATATGTTAATTAGAAAAAAACGAACCATAAGTTATCTCATTTGAATATCACATAAGTCTAAATATCTCAAGAACTAAGCAAAATATGAAAAAGCTGTAAATTGATATTCCCCATTATTTTAAGAGTTCTTTCAAATAAGACAAACTTAATTTTCATTTCATATACACTTTAAGCAACACATCAAGGGATAAAGCATTTGCAGGTTGCTGATTGAATCCATTCCATCAATCAAAATTGCAATGTTGTTTATCAATATTGCAAAGTCGTATGCAGGAGAACATTCGGTTTGACTATATAACCCTTTAACGCTTAAAACGTATTTCTTTAATTTCTTCTTTGTTTTCTCATTGTTTTTGCTTTATTCTCTCATTTATTATTTTGTTATTGGTGTTTGATACACAACCTCATACTCAGGGCCTTCTAGAAGACCCTGGGTACAAGGTTGTCTGATACATAGGACATTGAGTGTTAAAGGGTATTGGCAATAAAAATTAAGTTTATCTCATTTGAAAGAACTCGTCAAATGGTATAGGAAGACCTTTTACAATTTTTCCATATCTGTTTGGTTTTAGAAATATTTTGACTAAAGACAGCGTGCTGTCCACCATCTTGGAATTATTTTCGATATGCAAAATTATGCATGTGACGACATAACCAGGGTAAACTGAAATTTTTATCTTGCTGACCTTACAACATTATGAGCTAGAAACTTTTTAAATTGACCCACAACATTTAAAAAGCCTTCCGTGGGAATCTGGTCACCCACGGAGTAGTTTCATCAGGTTTACCCCACTTGTGATGTCATCAATTTCCTAGTTAATTAGACCCAACATTACAACAAGATGGCAGACAGCACGCTGTCTTTGGTCGAAATATTTCCAAAACCAAAACAAATACAGAAAAATTGTAAAAGGTCTTCTTAATATCTTATACCATCTGACGATCAGTTCTTTCAAATGAGACAAACTTATTTTTTATTGCCAATACATACCCTTTAATAATGGGTTATTAAAATCCCTACAAAAGCTAAACTGTTGTAATTACACCAAATCTATATTTCTTTACATACAGTATGAGGGTAAAAATATATTATGGCATCCTCCAAAAGATCTTCTTCCTTTTGCAAGACTTCATGGTCATACACAAAGAAAACTGAGCCCTCAAATCTAGGTTAAAAAATGTTATTAACAATACATAGATATATTGGGAAAAAAAATAAATACCTGGGTTTCCAGTTTCCAACCCTACCTAGTTTTTGGCCAGTAAAATAATAATAATAATACATTTATATATATAGTGCAAATTATCATATAAATGTTCAGGTGCGCAGTTTATAAATACAATCAGTTTAAAAAAAACTAAAACTAAAATTATCTAAAAACAAAACAATAATTATAAAAAGTCTTTAAGTATTTCTTAAAAGCATCATAATTGGCAATATTCCTTATATCAACTGGTAAAGAATTCCATTCACATGGTGCTGCTGAGCTGAATGATGTTGTGCCAAGTGTTGAGAGGAATCTTGTTGGAGGAACAGCAAGAAGAAGTTCTTCATTGGATATCAAGTTATAGCGAGATTGTTTTTTGACTTGAATTAAATCAGATATATAGGTTGGAGCCAAACCATGCTGACCCTAATCTTTTTATTGAAATTTTGAGAAGCCTGGGATAGTAAACATGGCTTATAAATGTCTGTAAATTAATATGTGCAGTATATAATGATCAAAATTATAAAGATGAGACTACATTAAATCAACATGGGTTTTGTGGTTTGGCAAAACCTATTGTTCATCCATGCAAATGCAATGTTTGAAAAAAAATCCCCCCAAAACGACCTACCCTACCTAATTTTTTTCAGCATGAAACTGGAAACCCAGGTATTTATTTTTTTGCGTATCATGGCTGTATCACAGCATGAAATCTCCAGAAATTCCCTAATTCGGACTGTAAGTCAGAATTAGTCTGAATTGGAAAATTTTCTGAGATTTCATGTTCTGAATCATGAAATTTCCAGAGATTTTGTGCTATGATACAGCCATGATATGCACAGTTTTACACAGTGTATAGTATATAAAGTGAGAAATTCTTTGGCATTTTTGTTGTACATCTACTGTATATGTTGGGTATCTACTGTATATAATAAATCATTATTATTATGTAAGAGTTAATTACCGAGAACCAATGCATTAAGCCACATACTTTCCAAGGTGTGTAACGCTGAGGGAAGTATAGGCTTAATGCTGGGGTTCAAGGTAATTAACTAATTTAGTTCAAATTTCACAAGGTTTTACCTTTATCTGTAATAATACTTCCCTGGGCTTTATACAGATTTACAATGATAATTCAATTCAGTTGAATTCAGTTTGTATGGGAGGGAGATAAAGACTTATGAATAACAAAGAAAACCATGTGAAAATTGAACTAAAAAGTGATTCTAACCAGGGACATCGAAGCGGGGGGGGGCTTGACCCCCCATTTTTTTTTTGAGAGGGGGGGGCAGAATATGTTTGGGCCCTCCCCCTTTTTAACAAGGCCAGTAATAAACAAGGCCAGTAATAAAGTTATGATTACAGTTGATTTCACATTACTTTACCGCTGTGTGTTGCGAAGTTCATTGGGAAGTTCAGATATTCATTCGGAAGTTCGGAATTACATTGACAAGGTTGAAAAATTATCCAATCAGAATGAGTTTTGATCCAAAGCTCGCAATTTGATTGGATGATTTTCAACCTTGGCAACATAATTCTGAACTTCTGAACGAATATCTGAACTTCCCAACGAACTTCGCAACACACGGTGGTAAAGTAATGTGAAATCAACTGTAACAAAATCACTAACCCTAGCTAACCCATGACTTTGAATAAAGATATAATAAAGAAATTTGAATGTAGATATTCAATGTCCAGAAAAAGTGTTGTCTTTTGAGTATTTTATGACGTTTTGGGACCTTTAGAATTCTGTAAATCCTTGTCCTAAAATGCAGGAAATGGCATTTCAGAGACTCTAGATTTCAAAATTTTCTGGGGGAGCATGCCCCCAGACCTCCCTAAACATTTTGGCCCTCCCCACTTTTAGTATCGCTCTATGGAGTCGCTCTTGGATTCCAACCAATATAAGTGATTCACTTTAATATATAATTATCAATTGATTATAGATTTCAAACACGGTATTAAGCCAATTCGGAATGATTAAACAAACAATTAAGACATCATTTTCAGTATTCTGTTTTAATCAAGTTAAACTACCAAGAACAAACATTGTAATGTTTTAACAAGTATTTAATGCTCTAATGTTAAACATTGTATACTGTATATCGTGTTTAGTTCGTGGCCCCTCACATGACAAACCTACACCCAAATATTTGACATCCGTATTTAAGGGAAAGTTAAAAATTCAAAGCTATTAGGCTAGTTAGAATAAGTTTACATACCTGTAGTGTGGAGATAAATTCATTGTCTTAAAAACAACATGGTTATTTCTAAAAGAAACTAGATAACGCTCAATCAGTTTCACTTCCCATCTTGAAGAACGTATTAAACGAAGTCACGAAATGGCACACATGTTGAATACTTTACTATGTAATCAGTAAATATAATGTACTTTTGGAACGCAGAACAAGGCAGCGGTAAGGCTGGTCGAGTACTTCATCTTATGGGATATAGTGGATCCCACACTTAGATTACACAAAAAAATTGCGTAAAATTTAAATGATCGTAAAAATTGGTGTTTCTTCTGTAAAAACATAATGGTCTTTTCAAAGAGTGTTCCTTAGCTTAAAACAGATGCATTAATATGTAACAGTCTGATATGTGTTCTAGAGATTTTTGGTCAAAGAAAATTTTGGGTGTAAAAATATTTATCCAATTTGATGAAAAAAGTAATATTTAATTAATACGTGTTGTAAACTCGGATACAATTTCTTCCTGATTTACAATATAGACTTTCCGAATCCGATCGATTTTCTCAGTTCTTGACGGAAGACGCCATCTTGGCCGTGCGAACACGCTGGCAAACAAAAGAATGGGAACTAATTTTATGGAATTTTCAATTTTCCAAGAAAAGCATTTGCCAAAAAAAAATGTCCCTTAAAATTTTCCATATACACAAGCAACAAACAAACAAATTTTGGGCATGTTATCACTAAATTTATAATTGTATAGGTTTTGCTAATATCTATAGCCCAAGCTGACAAGTTTTAATATTTGTTCATGTGTACGACACAAATTGACAAGTTTTTCCCTGACAAGGAGCCTTGTTCAAATGCTGGTCATGCCAGCTTTCGAACAAGGAAAATTGTTTGTGTGTACAGTATAGTCATCAGGGAAAAGTTGACAAGATCATCTCCAAAGCTTATTACACGACCATTGCCATCAAGGAAAACTTGTCCAACTGTAAACACGAGCAATTATAAATTGTCAAGGAAAATGTTTGGGGAAAAAATTGTTCATCGTACACATGAGCAAGGAATGCTACCAAGGAACTTGTCAAGGAAAAATTGGTTGTCTGGGTGGGGCTTTATACTATGAACCTATAAATAACATATACAAATTACATTTTATGAGTAGTTACAATATTTAAACAAGAATTAAAATTATTAATTAATAATACTTAAACAATAATTTTCCTATCTACAGACCTAAAATTTTCTCATTCAAAAAAAAAATTTTGTTTGCCATTTTTATAAATTAGAATTCCCCCTGGCCTTCTTCTGTCAGCTCTTTCTGATAGTAACTTCTGGTTAAGCTTTAAAATGATAAAATTTACAATTTTTTGGGCTGCTTAATTAAATCAATAATTGTAATAAGATTGACAAGTGGCTTTATTTAGTCTTTTATAGCCTTTGGCATACACTGGAGAAAATTTCAAAAACATCTTACTGAAACACAGTTTTTGAAACAAAAGTTTTCAGTGTATTTTGAAATGTTTTCAAAACTTTGTTTCAGAAAGGCCCATTTCAAACAACCTAGCAAAAACCTTGCATTACTGCCATTTGCAGTTGAGCTTGCAGCTTGTGTTAATTAAGATGTTGTTTCATCGTTTGAAACTCTGCATTCATTGGACCACAACATAGTATTTCCAAGGGCACAATATGAATTGATGTTGCTACGGAGCTTTGACAGGGTTTCAATTAGTGATTAGTTTGTTATTCACGATCGTGGCAAGTAGATATTATAAAAAAATGTCTGGTAAACGATTTAGCAAGGCTGGACAGGCATATAATGTTGGGAAAGCTCTATCAGATGACTTAAGGAGAAGCATTATTGATAAGATATTGGAAAACCGTAATTAATCGCTAATTGAAACCCTGTCAAAACTCCATAGCAATGTCACATTGTGCCCTTGGAAACACTACATTGAACGCAGAGTTTCAAACGATGAAACATCTTAATTAACGCAAGCTGCAAGCTCAATTGCAAATGGTGGTAAGTTCAGCCACTCCAACATCGCATAATGCAACCATAGTCAATCGAGATATGGTCTGGAAACTCGGCAAACTTCAAAGCGCCTATAATGAGCTGTGATTTTATGTTGAACCGTACCTTACACCGTGCACATTCTTTGTTTTAGGTTTATTAATATTTAAATAGCACGGTTGAGTGATTGAACTGAAACGTTGCTATTGGACAATTCGTTCATTATACTAAAATACAATGTGTTCAGTGACCGTGCACCGTGCACAAAAATGCATAAAGGCAAACAAAAAGATAGACCAAAGACTTTAGCTGAGTTTCCAGACCATATTTCGATTGACTATGATGCAACAAGCCTTGCCACTCCAAATACAATCTGCCATTCTTAATTGTTCAAACATTGCTCTTCTGCCACACTTAATTAATGCTAAGTATTAGGTTCAGTGCATAGGAAGTGTGACATTTGAAACGTGCCTTACATTCACTACCAAACACGTGGAAGGAGTATTTAACAAGACTTTGTATCTATATTCTTGCTACACATTGATTCAAGCCTATCATGGAGGAACTTGGATGATTTTGGATCGACACTGTGTCCATACGCTATCAGAGCTAGAATCTGACAGTTATTTTTTTTATGTATTAAGTCAGCCATGTCATTCTTGATGTCAAATGATAAGATATGAGTAACTTTAACTTTAAAATGCCTCATTGCAACCCCAACATAAGCATCATCTGTGTGAAATGGTTTTCTAATATGAACATAGTTGAACAAACTCGTATGAAGATCAGTGGACAGAATAATGAATGCACCAGCGTTGAACGGGGGCCACATATCTTCGGCGAAATACTTCTTGCTTATACTCCATTTACCTCCAGCCCAACGGGCGACTCCTGTATTTGGGTAAGTCTCCCCGCCATAAAAACGACCTGGAAAGTTCTCTTTGGCAAGATATTCAACAATACCAGGTATTCGAATATAAACATCATCGTCCGCTTTAAGGGTATATTTAGCGGTAAATGTGGCCGCCCATAATTGTCCCATGTAGAATTTAATAATGTTATTTAGATAATTATCATCGATATTTCCTATCAGCATATCGTTGTATTTTTTGGCTTCTTCAACGTTTCGCTTATCGTCGTCTGTTCCTGGACCAACTTTGCCAAGCACGAACACCAATATCCATTTGAGAGTTTTCAACTTTGGGTTATTCATAGCTTTTAAATGCTCGCATGTTTTCGAGCTGGCCCACGTTTGTCGAATATTGTCCCGACGTTGACGAAACTCGTCCCCTTTAGCGCCAGAATTGACGAGGACGATGAGAAAGAAGTCTCGAGGACCTTCAATGGCTGGCATGACCTCAGGAAACACAAACTTGAAGTCGACGTAAGGTTGATAATCGTTGACCATATCGATAACGGGTTTTGCCGTTGGTTTCTTAGTAACAACAGCGGCAACTGTAGGTTTTTGGGGGGAGTCTTGGCCATTCTTTACAATGGTTTTCTCCTTTATATTTATCACGGCACTTGGCTGTATTTGTTTCTGTTGAATGCTTAATTCAGGTTCAGTTGACCACGTACTTGCAAACAATTTGTTCTTTAAAACGGAACTCTTTGAACGAATGACTATAAGCAGGAGTAGAATCTGTAGAAAAAACAAAACAGTTAATATAAATCGAACTTTCTTCGATCTCGCTCTTATTCGACACAAATTAAATAGTATTCTCGCCATTGAATCACCGACACGTTCTCGCCACGATCTGATAACGCGACGCGACCGTCGCCACTAAAACGGATGCCTCAAAAGAAGCTTCAGTGACTTGTAATGTGATACAAGATGTAATATAAGATGCATGTAATACAAGCCATAATTTATGGCAACTAAATAATAAATAAATAAATAACAATAAATGTGGTGTTATTACGACATATTTTGGAAAAGCTCCGCGGAAAGACTGGGGAGGGGCCTTTTGAGCCATTCGTTTTAGTGACAAATGGGTGAAACTACTGGAGTTACCAATTAGTGAAATAACAACAGAATCACTGTAATCAGACGAGATACATACTGGCCCAAACCGGTGGGTAGGGTAAACTGGAAAATATACATATCTGGAATGACACAGCACTTCCTGCTTTTTCTCAACCCGCAGAACACCTGGGCTGGGTGATGTTATATATTTCACTATAAAAATAACTTTGTTGAATTATGCATGTCAATTCCAGCGTTGCCCACCCCCCACACACACACATCCGGGCTGACCCCCAGGTATTTGCATTTTTTAATTTTTTTAATGCAAATGCCCTGGGGTTGGGCAAAAAAGATGCTACAATGCTCCACCCGGGGCAAAAAAATGGATGACAAATGCCCCGCCCCAGGGTCAGTTTGACTTGTGAAGTTGTTTAAACATAAGGAAAATCCTAGCATGTTGATCATGGTCTTTAGATTCAGATCATCTATGATTCAGATGCAAGGTGCATGTTTTGAACTTGTGTTCAATTTTCTCTGTTATAGCACAACTATTAATATAATTACAGTGTTGTTACAGTATGCACAAAATGCAACTCTTCACAACTCAAATTTATTGCCGTTTTTTAATCCATTTCAAAGCTACTTGCATATACATTGGTCGTGACAAATGCCCGGGGGTAGACTAATGCCCGGCCCCAGGGAAATACTGAGAGAACAAATGCCCCATCCCTGCGCAAAAAAAACCCTGCAAATGCCCAGCATTGTCCCATATGCATTATGTTACCAATATACTGTAGCAACAAACTCTCAGGCACATATTAATTTATGTTATTTACTTAAATTTATTTATTAAATCGCATTGTTTTTTACATGATCTAAAAACAAAGAAAAACAAAGAAAAAGGGTAAAAAAAATAAATAAAAATAAAAATAAATAAAAAACAAAGATGGGAGAATGGTTAAATTTGTAATTAATCATACTTCTAGCTAAATATTCTTAATTAATTCAGTTGATAGTTCAGGTCTTACTGCAAAGATTTCATTAGCATAGCTCTAAATTTTTCCATGTCAATTTCTGTAGCTATAGAAATATTTTGTTTCTTCTCCAAGATACGACGCCAATCGATCACCAATTGACCTCGAGTGTGTTGCCCTTGTAGCTCAACCGTTGCAAAAACAGTTTCTTCCTTTAAAACTATATCAGGCTGGATAGCAAGGGCAACCGCAAATGGATCACATGTGATGTAATCTGCTGGGGGACCTTCAGCTTTTGCAATCTGATATTCAAGTGAACTGGCAGATATCTTTTTAATAAATTCACTTTTTCGCGTACTTTGGTTCATATACTGAGACGTAAAACCAAAATCTAGAGTATTCTTCAAGCAAGCTTCCCATGCAAACAGTTCCACTGGGCAACACAGCTCATCAAGAATAATATACGCTGCCTCAGGATCGAAGAAGAAATTGAACTCTCCACAAACTGAAATATTCCCTTTTGCTTCAGTGTTTCCTCCCATGATGCAAACTCTCTTGAGGTTTTTGCAAAACTTGGGATCCATTTGACAAGCAAGTGCCAGATTGGTGAGTGGGCCAATGGCAACCATTGTGATTTCTCCTGGAAATTCCTTCGTGATACGTACCAAGAAATCAACAGCATGCTCCTTATTCAATAGACCCATGTCTGGCACAGCAATATCAGAAGCATCACCAAGACCATCTTTACCATGGTACTTCGATGCATCTAAATTATTAGCTGATAAGCAATTAACAATAATTAATCAAAATTCTCATTTGGTGAACATAATATTGAAGATCAGATGGAAGTTGTACAGTACTGTGTATAGCTAGATGACCAGCATTGTGGGTCTGTTCACATAAATATGTGATGGTGTTTTTACAGATTTTTGACACCCCCTCCCCCTGTGTGACAGATGTAATCACCTGCTTCAAAAATGTGATTTTGGGCTAACCCCCCCCCCCCCACACACACACACACACACACAACTCCCTACTCCAATATAAAATACAGTACCGACTACATACGACTTTTCTTCATGTAATACGGTAGTAAGAAATATGTATACATAGATATTGTTTTCCCCCACTCGAAGATAAAATCCATATCTTCGCACCACCGTGTAATATCCTATATCCTGTTGATCATTCCTTCAATCATGTTCAATTTTATTGCATTCTTTATCTACTGTATATTTGCATTGTTGCATGGTTGAAAAGTTAATAAATTGTATATACCCCTAAATGACTTCATTGTTTAGATAAATACGAACAGAGCCCGTTTTCTTTTCGAAGTTTCAGTGTGAATCTAAAACCAGAAATGTACTCACCTAGTATAGGTTTAAAAGAACCTTTATACACGGGAATATCAGTGCGACTTGACACTTCAAGTACTTTCAGAACATTGATCGCAACGGAATCAAGGTGGACATTACCAGCTACACAAGTGATGGCTAGAACGTCGACAGACTCCTCGTATTCTTTACTCAACGCTAATATTAAAGCTTGTGCATCATCTATACCACAATCTGTATCAATAATGATCTTCTTGCGATATTTCTGTTCATTAGTTGCCATGATTTGAACAAGAAAAGCTTTGAATTCAGTGATTCCTCGATTTCTTCCCCCTCGGTAGTCTCCCTCGCAGCCGTTGTTAGGGTCGCCGTCCCAAACTCGCTCCCCACCAGCTGGTGGGGAGCGAGTTTGGGACGGCGACCCTAACAACGGCTGCGAGGGAGACTACCTGGTGGGGAGCGAGTTTGGGACGGCGACCCTAACAACGGCTGCGAGGGAGACTACCCCCTCGGCTGCCAGCAGTGAATGCAGTCACAGAATAGAAAGACAACCAGAAGTCTGACTCGCGTCGGAACCTTTGAAGTTTATGTCCTCGCGCATGTCGCCTCGCGCATCTTGATTCCTCGCCATCCTACGCCATCCTGGCAAGTTCCCCCGGCAGTTTGGACCTTCAAAAGAAGGTTAAAACTGCCGGGGGAACTTGCCAGGATGGCGTAGGATGGCGTAGAACATTGCGTAGGATCGCGTAGGATGGCGTAAAATATCGCGCATGCGCATCGAAGAAATGCGGACAAGTTTTCACTCGAGTCGGACTTCTGGTTGTCTTACTATTCTGTGATGCAGTCGTGCAGCGCGGCGTGCGCCGGACATGTCCCCACGTGATCTTCCGGCGCATGCAGATTTTAGTCATTTTATGCGGCATAAAATCTAGAAGCAAGTCCAAGTAAGACCAATCCTTTATTCCTTTAGCGCCATTTTAACTTATCGGCGCAAGACTTTGAGAATTTTTGGCGCATAATTGGTTGGACGATTTTGGCCGTCCGGCGCATAATATTTGAATATTTCATACTGGGCCCTCTGCAAGGAATAATGACCCCGGGTATTAGTAACATCTTTAAGTTTTAGCTACTATAAATCTTCTATAAATAAAATAAAATTCTTTGTATCAGTGTTCCTATTGATCGTTAAAATGAATTTGGAGACAAATTTCAAACCATTCCAACTAAAATCGCCAAAAAACACGGGGCATAAAAAGAGCGCATAATAAACATAAAATTCGTTTTAGAGCCACGGACGGCGATTGAAGTCAATAGCATTTTTCATTCAAAACAATGATAATGAGCAATTTAAAATCCCAAGAGCAAAGAGAACGCCGTCGTCGTTCTACACAAGACGTCATTGAGAGCATTTTCACGTTCTAGAGACGACGGGAACTTCTATAGAACGTCGAGGCCTGTCATCGTTGTTTTACTACAATGAGACATACTTTTAAAGTAGAAAACTTGCATTTTAAATGGATAATTTCATTACATTACAATATAAAATAAAGGATCTGTATTTTTATATATAGATGAAATTTAAGCTTATGAGCTAACAGTTTAGATACGTCATTATTCATGGCCTTTGTTTTGGGAAAAAAAGTCTTTTCAAAGAATACGCGGTTCAGTAGTTCTGTATTGTATTCCTGTTCTTCCGGTCACCGTCCGTGTCTCAAAAACGCCTAATATGCTTAAGCTCTCCAATGAGCTCAGTTGGAACTGCTGAACAAAACAAATCTGGCATTTCCCATGAGGGAATTCTAATTTCAAATTAACCAATCAAAATGTTTCAATCTTGAAGTCTGTACCAATCAGAAGCTGTTTTGAGATTAACCAATCGTTTTCGTTCACGTGTAAAAGCATGTTGGCACGAGTTTTGAAAATTTGCATTTTTTGGTCTTTGGCAAGTGCGGGATTTCGTGGGGAAGAAGATGGCGGAATATTTGAAAGAGCTAGTTCAGTCTACCGGTTTGACAAATTTAACGTTAAAGTCCTTCTGATAAGCTAGCCTTGGTCAGAAAGGCCAAAATTGTTCAGGTAAGGCGCTGTGATATCTAGACTTTAGAGTACTAGTTTGCAAGCTGTTGGTGTCTTCGAAATATTAAAATTTAGTGAGAGAGACTTCGAGGCTTCGAGCATGATATTTTGCCTTCGTCCTTCGGCTTCGTCGATGAATTGTCCACGTTTTGGCCTCAAGAATATTCGTTGCCTAGTGTATCTTAATCAGTATATCTTGAACAATCATATGTAGTTTCTGTAGTGTAGTATTTACAGAGAAATTCTTTTTTGAATTGAGAAAACATTTGAAGACATATTTATTCCTTCGGCTACAAAGCTTGACAACCAACGTTCTTTCCCGTCAAATTTAAACCAAGCTCGTATGACGATATTTATCGCTTTTCAGTAACCATGTATACCTTCATAAACCACCTCAAAGCGCTTCTGGATTTGTAAACCGCTTTAGTGGAACCATTTAACACGAAAATCTTTAGACAATTTACAAGAATTAATGCTGAAGTTTTGAGTTCGGAACAAGAAGGCACGTGTACCAAGGACCAAACGACAACGTACTCGGAAAGAACTAACACGTATGGTCTTATTGATAACTAGTAAATATTTTATCTCCTTTATTTAAGTCTTCTTAATGAGTTGAAAGCTTATTTATCGCTGTCTATTTAGTAATTTGGCTATGGTTTAATTTTCTGTTCTTTTCAAAGTAATTATTTATCAAGCAAGTTGTACATTTAAAGATGGCAGCAGTCGTTGCGGTCACATCGTGCGCTAAAAATCTGAATGTCTATGAAATATTCTTTTTTATCTGAGCAAGTGCAAAACTCGTAAACCTTTTGAAGCTAGTTCAATCAACAAGTTTAGCAACAAATCGCTTACGTAGGAGTAAAAAATTAAATATATGAATGTTCCGGACCTGGAAGGATTACTGCCATATATTTATTTTAAAAACATATTTTTATACTTGAGAGATCGAAATAGGCTTAATTAGAAGGGGGCTTAATTAGAAGAAGGATTAATTAGAAAGGGCTTAATTAGAAGGGGGCTTAATTAGAAGGGGCTTAATTAGAAAGGGCTTAATTAGAAAGGGCTTAATTAGAAGGGGCTTAATTAGAAAGGGCTTAATTAGAAAGGGGCTTAATTAGAAAGGGCTTAATTAGAAGAGGCTTAATTAGAAAGGGGCTTAATTAGAAGGGGGCTTAATTAGAAAGCGGCTTACAATTGATTTCACATTACTTTACCACCGTGTGTTGCGAAGTTCGTTGGGAAGTTCCGAAGTTCGTTCGGAAGTTCGGAATTACGTTGCCAAGGTTGAAAAATTTTCCAATCATAACGAGTTTAGATCGACAGCTCGCAATTTGATTGGATAATTTTTCAACCTTGGCAACGTAATTCCGAACTTCCGAACGAACTTCGGAACTTCCCAACGAACTTCGCAACACACGGCGGTAAAGTGATGTGAAATCAACTGTAAGTAGAAGGGGCTTAATTAGAAGGGCCTTAATTAGAAATGGCTTAATTAGAAAGGGCTTAATTAGAAAGGGCTTAATTAGAAAGGGGCTTAAGTAGAAGGGGCTTAATTAGAAAGGGGCTTAAGTAGAAGGGGCTTAATTAGAAAGGGCTTAATTAGAAGCGGCTTAATTAGAAAGGGGCTTAAGTAGAAGGGGCTTAATAAGAAAGGGGCTTAATTAGAAGGGGCTTAATTAGAAAGGGGCTTAATTAGGAAGAGCTTAAGTAGAAGGGGCTTAATTAGAAAGGGCTCAAGTAGAAGGGGCTTAATTAGAAAGGGGCTAAAGTAGAAGGAGCTTAATTAGAAGGGGCTTAATTAGAAAGGGGCTTAATTAGAAGGGGCTTAATTAGAAAGGGGCTTAATTAGAAAGGGCTTAATTAGAAAGGGGCTGAAGTAGAAGGGGCTTAATTAGAAGGCGCTTAATTAAAAAGGGCTTAATTAGAAAGGGCTTAATTAGAAAGGGGCTGAAGTAGAAGGGGCTTAATTAGAAGGGGCTTAATTAGAAAGGGCTTAATTAGAAAGGGCTTAATTAGAAGGGGCTTAATTAGAAAGGGCTTAATTAGAAAGGGCTTAATTAGAAGGGCCTTAATTAGAAGGGTCTTAAGTAGAAGGGGCTCAATTAGAAGGGTCCTAATTAGAAAGAGCTTAATTAGAAGGGGCTTAATTAGAAAGGGACTTAATTAGAAAGGGGCTTAATTAGAAAGGGCTTAAGTAGAAGGGGCTTAATTAGAAAGGGGCTTAATTAGAAAGGGCTTAAGTAGAAGGGGCTTAATTAGAAAGGGGCTTAATTAGAAAGGGGCTTAAGTAGAAGGGGCTTAATTAGAAAGGGCTTAATTAGAAGGGGCTTAAGTAGAAGGGGCTTAATTAGAAAGGGCTTAATTAGAAAGGGCTTAAGTAGAAGGGGCTTAATTAGAAAGGGGCTTAATTAGAAAGGGGCTTAATTAGAAAGGGGCTTAAGTAGAAGGGGCTTAATTAGAAAGGGGCTTAAGTAGAAGGGGCTTAATTAGAAGGGGCTTAATTAGAAAGGGCTTAATTAGAAGGGGCTTAAGTAGAAGGGGCTTAATTAGAAAGGGCTTAATTAGAAGGGGCTTAAGTACAAGGGGCTTAATTAGAAAGGGGCTTAAGTAGAAGGAGCTTAATTAGAAGGGGCTTAATTAGAAAGGGGCTTAATTAGAAGGGGCTTAATTAGAAAGGGGCTTAATTAGAAAGGGCTTAATTAGAAAGGTGCTTAAGTAGAAGGGGCTTAATTAGAAGGGGCTTAATTAGAAAGGACTTAATTAGAAGGGGCTTAATTAGAAAGGGCTTAATTAGAAAGGGCTTAATTAGAAAGGGGCTTAAGTAGAAGGGGCTTAATTAGAAAGGGGCTTAAGTAGAAGGGGCTTAATTAGAAAGGGCTTAATTAGAAGGGGCTTAATTAGAAAGGGGCTTAAGTAGAAGGGGCTTAATTAGAAAGGGCTTAATTAGAAGGGGCTTAAGTAGAAGGGGCTTAATTAGAAAGGGGCTTAATTAGAAAGGGGCTTAATTAGAAAGGGGCTTAATTAGAAGGGGCTTAATTAGAAAGGGGCTTAATTAGAGGGGGCTTAATTAGAAAGGGGCTTAATTAGAAAGGGCTTAAGTAGAAAGGGCTTAATTAGAAAGGGCTTAATTAGAAAGGGGCTTAATTAGAAGGGGCTTAATTAGAAAGGGCTTAATTAGAAGGGGCTTAATTAGAAAGGGCTTAATTAGAGAGGGGCTTAAGTAGAAGGGGCTTAATTAGAAAGGGGCTTAATTAGAAAGGGCTTAATTAGAAAGAGGCTTAAGTAGAAGGGGCTTAATTAGAAGGGGCTTAATTAGAAAGGGCTTAATTAGAAAGAGCTTAATTAGAAAGGGCTTAATTAGAAGAGGCTTAATTAGAGAGGGCTTAATTAGAAAGGGCTTAATTAGAAGAGGCTTAATTAGAAGGGGCTTAATTAGAAAGGGCTTAATTAGAAAGGGCTTAATTAGAAGGGCCTTAATTAGAAGGGTCTTAAGTAGAAGGGGCTCAATTAGAAGGGTCCTAATTAGAAAGAGCTTAATTAGAAGGGGCTTAATTAGAAAGGGACTTAATTAGAAAGGGGCTTAATTAGAAAGGGCTTAAGTAGAAGGGGCTTAATTAGAAAGGGGCTTAATTAGAAAGGGCTTAAGTAGAAGGGGCTTAATTAGAAAGGGGCTTAATTAGAAAGGGGCTTAAGTAGAAGGGGCTTAATTAGAAAGGGCTTAATTAGAAGGGGCTTAAGTAGAAGGGGCTTAATTAGAAAGGGCTTAATTAGAAGGGGCTTAAGTAGAAGGGGCTTAATTAGAAAGGGGCTTAATTAGAAAGGGGCTTAATTAGAAAGGGGCTTAAGTAGAAGGGGCTTAATTAGAAAGGGACTTAAGTAGAAGGGGCTTAATTAGAAGGGGCTTAATTAGAAAGGGCTTAATTAGAAGGGGCTTAAGTAGAAGGGGCTTAATTAGAAAGGGCTTAATTAGAAGGGGCTTAAGTACAAGGGGCTTAATTAGAAAGGGGCTTAAGTAGAAGGAGCTTAATTAGAAGGGGCTTAATTAGAAAGGGGCTTAATTAGAAGGGGCTTAATTAGAAAGGGGCTTAATTAGAAAGGGCTTAATTAGAAAGGGGCTTAAGTAGAAGGGGCTTAATTAGAAGGGGCTTAATTAGAAAGGGCTTAATTAGAAGGGGCTTAATTAGAAAGGGCTTAATTAGAAAGGGCTTAATTAGAAAGGGCTTAATTAGAAGGGGCTTAATTAGAAAGGGGCTTAAGTAGAAGGGGCTTAATTAGAAAGGGCTTAATTAGAAGGGGCTTAATTAGAAAGGGGCTTAAGTAGAAGGGGCTTAATTAGAAAGGGCTTAATTAGAAGGGGCTTAAGTAGAAGGGGCTTAATTAGAAAGGGGCTTAATTAGAAAGGGGCTTAATTAGAAAGGGGCTTAATTAGAAGGGGCTTAATTAGAAAGGGGCTTAATTAGAGGGGGCTTAATTAGAAAGGGGCTTAATTAGAAAGGGCTTAAGTAGAAAGGGCTTAATTAGAAAGGGCTTAATTAGAAAGGGCTTAATTAGAAGGGGCTTAATTAGAAAGGGCTTAATTAGAAGGGGCTTAATTAGAAAGGGCTTAATTAGAGAGGGGCTTAAGTAGAAGGGGCTTAATTAGAAAGGGGCTTAATTAGAAAGGGCTTAATTAGAAAGAGGCTTAAGTAGAAGGGGCTTAATTAGAAGGGGCTTAATTAGAAAGGGCTTAATTAGAAAGAGCTTAATTAGAAAGGGCTTAAGTAGAAGAGGCTTAATTAGAAAGGGCTTAATTAGAAGAGGCTTAATTAGAAGGGGCTTAATTAGAAAGGGCTTAGGAAGGGCTTAATTAGAAAGGGGCTTAAGTAGAAGGGGCTTAATTAGAAGGGGCTTAATTAGAAAGAGCTTAAGTAGAAGGGGCTTAATTAGAAGGGGCTTAATTAGAAAGGGCTTAATTAGAAGGGGCTTAATTAGAAAGGGCTTAATTAGAAGAGGCTTAATTAGAAAGGGGCTTAATTAGAAAGGGCTTAATTAGAAGGGGCTTAATTAGAAAGGGGCTTAATTAGAAAGGGCTTAATTAGAAGGGGCTTAATTAGAAAGGGCTTAATTAGAAAGGGGCTTAATTAGAAAGGGGCTTAATTAGAAAGGGCTTAATTAGAAAGGGGCTTAAGTAGAAGGGGCTTAATTAGAAGGGGCTTAATTAGAAGGGGCTTAATTAGAAGGGGCTTAATTAGTAAGGGCTTAATTAGAAAGGGGCTTAATTAGAAGGGGGGTAAATTACAAAGGGCTTAATTAGAAAGGGCTTAATTAGAATGGGCTTAATTAGATAGGGTTTAATTAGGAAGGGCTTAATCAGAAGGGGCTTAATTAGAAGGGGCTTAATTATGAATGGTCTAATTAGAAGAGGCCTAATGAGAAGGGACTTAATTAGGAATAGTTTAGTTAGGAATGGTCTAATTAGAAGGGGCTTAATTTGAAGGGACTTAATTAGAAGAGACTTGAAAATCTATATAGGAAAATTTATTTCATGCACATTATTAAATATTGTTTCTGTTTTCAGTTGGAAACAAGGACATCTAAAACAGAAGTGTTTACAAACAAAGTTACAAGATATACCAAGCAACAACCATCAAAGCAAGTTAAAAGTAATATGGTCAGGTTAGATATTGTGGCACCAGTGCATGACTAGGCACACCTTGAAAGACATGTGTATTACTGCTTGTTTACTAAAAGCAGTTTTTGCTCATGTAGGATATTAGGTAATGGAGAGCTAAATCAACAGTCTCGCAATTCTAAAACGGCGTTTGTTGAGGGGTTATTTAGTTTTCCATTTGTGTCTGTTTTAGACTAAAATTGTACAGACACTATAGACTTGGATAATTCAAATAGCTAAGAAAGGAAAATTAAACCTAGTTGAATATAAATTGACCTATTAAACGGCTTTTTCCAGCGGTCAATTTGTGATTGGGTTTGGTCATCCTTGGGGCTTTCTGTTCTATGATTGTCCTTAAGTTAGGTCAAGAAGATGCTTCCAAAAGAAGGTACGTTGCGCTGCGATTCAGGTAAAATGCATGGCTGACGGCTTCATTTTTCATAGACTGCGGAACTATAGTTTAGGATGATGTATTTTGATATGAGTATACGACTAAATGTATTTTTAAATAATTTAGATTTTCAGTGCAGTGTCTATAGAAATAGCAGTATAATTTTTAACGTTCAGTATAGGTTTGAGAAAAGCTAAAATTATACATACGGTTTGGATTGGGAAACTCTATCCAACTGTTTTAGCATTCCTCATTACTGTATAGCCACATTACAGTTTTATATTGTATTTTAATTACACAATATAAGTGCTGATTTACTTTTACAATTTGTAAAGGAAAATTTGGTACTTTGCTTTATACATCCCGTTAACAAGAGAGCAAATCGGCCCGGTTTCCGTAAGTATTTGGATTCATATCAAATTAATTCGGATTTATAATATTCATAATTATCGTTTATACAAAGAAATAGTTCGGCTTTGTTAGTTCTCTGACTTCGGATTCTCGTCTGTTCGGATTTAAGACTTTAGAATTTAGACTAGTCATAAAGTTTTGAATTGGTGTGTAAATCATGCGGATTTCTATTCTACTTTTGCTCTCGTGTATAAGCAGGGTGGTTGATTTTGGTAATGAAAATTTGGTCTTTTTAAGCATTCCGTTTACAAGAGAGCAAATCTGTCACCGGTTTCAAAAAGTAGTTGAAATTCCGGAAAATCGGAATTTCGGAACTTAATCCACATCTTCGGAACTCTGAAACTTCGGAATTTCTAATCGGAATTTTAAAACTCACCATTGAAGTTCTGATAAATGGTACATTTTATGCAGTTTTTTGTAATTTATTATTTCAAAACTCCTATAACTTATTGGAAGTGTGTAAAATTATTTTCAAGTCGTCTTGTGTCTTGTTTTGTTTTTTGAAAACAAAATATCAACAAAATGGTCGTTTAATGTGATATAAATGGTTTGCAATTATATGCAGTTTTTTTGTAATAGTTAATTAAAATAAATCTGGGAATTTAATAAAAATCACATAACTTTATCAAAATGCTTTTCAAGTCGTCTTGTGTCTCTACTCCGACGCTTAATTGTTAAAAACAAAATTTGAATAGAACAGTCGCATTGTGACAAATGGTTCATAATTATATATATGCAGTTCTTCTTTTGTAATAGCTCAATGAATTTTGAATTGAATAAAAATAAAAAAACTTGATCAGTGTGTAAAGTGATTTCCAAGTTGTTTTGTGTCTTTTGTTAAAAAAAATATTGAACAAAATGGTCGAATGCTGGCATTCTGGCAAAATGGTAAATTTTACGTACGTTGTTTTTGTAATAGCTAACTGAATCTTGAATTAAATAAAAATTACATAACTGTCTTTCTCAAAGCGTGTGAAGTGATTTCCAAGTTGTCTTGTGTCTTGTTCTTTTGAAAACAAAATTTGGACAAATGTGTGGGTTTATATACGTGGGTTCATTTTTGTGTAATAGCTAAATGAATTTTGAATTTAAAAAAATCACAAAACTTGATCAATGTGTAAAAAGTGATTTCCAACTCGTCTTGCGTCTTTTGTTAAAGAAAAATTTGAACAAAATTGTCGAATGCTGGCATTCTGGCAAAATGGTAAATTTTACGTACGTTGTTTTTGTAATAGCTAACTGAATCTTGAATTAAATAAAAATTACATAACTGTCTTTCTCAAAGCGTGTGAAGTGATTTCTAAGTTGTCTTGTGTCTTGGTCTTTTGAAAACAAAATTTGGACAAAATGGTCGAATGCTGGCATAAATATATGTGGGTTGGGGTTTTTTTTGTAATAGCTAAATTATGAATTTTGAATTTTAAAAAATCACAAAACTTGATCCATGTGTAAAAAGTAATTTCCAACTCGTCTTGTGTCTTTTGTTAAAGAAACATTTGAACAAAATGGTCGAATGCTGGCATTCTGGCAAAATGGTAAATTTTACGTACGTTGTTTTTGTAATAGCTAACTGAATCTTGAATTAAATAAAAACTACATAACTGTCTTTCTCAAAGCGTGGAAGTGATTTCCAAGTTGTCTTGTGTCTTGTTCTTTCTAAAACAAAATTTGGACAAAATGGTCGAATTCCGGCATAAATTGTTCATTATATTTATATGTGGGTTGGTTTTTTTGTAATAGCTAAATAAATTTTGAATTTAAAAAAATCACAAAACTTGATCAATGTGTAAAAAGTGATTTCCAAGTCGTCTTGTGTCTTTTGTTAAAGAAAAATTTGAACAAATTTACAAATGGTCGAATGCTGGCATAATTTCTGGCCAAATTGTAAATTTTACGTACGTTGTAAATGTTTTTGTAATAGCTAACTGAATCTTGAATTAAATAAAAATTACATAACTGTCTTTCTCAAAGTGTGTGAAGTGATTTCCAAATTTGTCTTGTGTCTTGTTCGTTTGAAAACAAAATTTGGACAAAATGGTCGAATGCGGCATAAATTGTTCATTGTATTTATATGTGGGTTGGGGTTTTTTTGTAATAGCTAAATGAATTTTGAATTTAAAAAAATATCACAAAACTTGATCAATGTGTAAAAAGTGATTTCCAACTTGTCTTGTGTCTTTTGTTAAAGAAAAATTTGAACAAAATGGTCGAATGCTGGCATAATTTCTGGCCAAATTGTAAATTTTACGTACGTTGTAAATGTTTTTGTAATAGCTAACTGAATCTTGAATTAAATAAAAATTACATAACTGTCTTTCTCAAAGCGTGTGAAGTGATTTCTAAGTTGTCTTTCTTTTGAAAACAAAATTTGGACAAAATGGTCGAATGCTGGCATAAACATATGTGGGTTGGGTTTTTTTTGTAATAGCTAAATTATGAATTTTGAATTAAAAAAAAAATCACAAAACTTGATCCATGTGTAAAAAGTAATTTCCAACTCGTCTTGTGTCTTTTGTTAAAGAAACATTTGAACAAAATGGTCGAATGCTGGCATTCTGGCAAAATGGTAAATTTTACGTACGTTGTTTTTGTAATAGCTAAATGAATCTTGAATTAAATAAAAATTACATAACTGTCTTTCTCAAAGCGTGTGAAGTGATTTCCAAGTTGTCTTGTGTCTTGTTCTTTTGAAAACAAAATTTGGACAAATGTGTGGGTTTATATATGTGGGTTGTTTTTTTGTAATAGCTCAACAAATCTTGCAATTATTTAATAAAAAATTGCAAAATTTTATCAGTGTGTAAGTTTTACACAGGCGACTAAAATAGCTGCATAATGCATTTTATAATAAATATATGTAAGTGTTTCTGTAATAGTTAAAAAAAGTTTTGGAATTAAATATAAATAAGCATTATGTAGTTTTGTCTTGTAATTTGTAATGTATATACAACATAATGGTTGCAGCTTTAGATATAAAACAACAGACATGTAACTACAAAACTGATACAATATCAATTATGTCAGGAAATAAACTGTAAACAATTTATTCAATCTACCAGGCCCGGCGGAAGCTCTGGAGAAGTGGAGCGGCTAGAGGGGGTCTGGGGGCATGCTCCCCAAGAAAATTTTGAATTTTGCATGCCCCAGAAAGGCATTTTCGGAGAGTTCTTAGAGGAATTTCCGAAAAATCAATCGGTAAGACAACGGTGATATTCAGGCATTTAAAGAGAAAATTCACGATAATTGAAGGCATTTGTTGCATTAAGAAAATTTAATAATTACGGCTTTTTAACCTGGCGGAATTATTTGCCAATAGAATGTTTAAGCTTCACCTCGGTACGCCAAACTACAAACTGCAGCCTGCAGGCAAAGGTAAAATTGTTGTTTAAAACACAATAAAAAGAAAACAGTCCTCCCACATTAAACTAAAACATAAAATAACCTTCATGACGGGAAAAAGCAAAACGCAAGATGACGAGTGGTAAAGAAAACTCTACCAATAAAAACAACTCTCTGAATAAATTAGCCATAATGTTATGCCGGTGAGGTAACGAGAAGGTAAAACTCGGTGCTTAACTAAGTATTCCTTGACAAATCTCATTCTGGACTTCGTTTTCAAGATTGCAGCACCTTATTGTAATGAAACTTAAAAATTTTATATCGCTATTTTTATATATTTTTATATATTTTTAAAAGTGCTTATGTCAGCAAAAACATTTGACCAAAAAGTGGGGCGGCCGTGGCCGCCCCTGCCGCCCAAGCTCCGCCGGGCCTGATCTACTGAGTGTATGCATTTTGAGTATCTATGTGACGTTTGCGTGTTTTGAGTATTTTATATGACGTTTTTTAACCTTTAGGGTCTGTAAAATCTTTCTCCAAAAACCAGGAAATGGCATTTCAGCGACCTTCGATTTAAAAATTTCCCAGGGGAGCATGCCCCGGACTCCCCTAAAAATTTATTCTGATTTCGGCTCCCCCCTTTCAAAATCCTGGCTATGCCCCTGTGTATGACAGATTCTGTATTGATCTTTGTAATAGATAATAAACACATATTTGAAGTTTAGAAAAAATGTAACTTGTTCAAAGTAAAAAATTAGAAAATAGTTCTGTATCTGGTGTCGTTTTTTTAAAAAATAAATAAACGGTACATTTTATGTAGTTTTTTTGTAATATATTATTTCAATGAATTTCGGAATTAAATAAAACTCCTATAACTTATTGGAAGTGTGTAAAATTCTGATTTTCAACTGAGTCGTCTTTTGTCTTGTTTTCTTTTTTTGAAAACAAAATCTCAACAAAATGGTCGCATTGCGATATAAATGGGTTTACACTTGCTTGTAGTTTTTTTGTAATAGTTAAATAAATATTGGAATTTAATAAAAAAGCACACATAACTTGATCAAAATGTCTTTAAAGTCGTCTTGTGTCTCTACTCCGATGCTTTTAAAAACAAAATTTCAACAAAACGCTGGCATTGTGGCATACATAAATGGTTCCATTTAATGTAATTCTTTTTTTTTGTAATAGCTCAATGAATTTTGAATTTTAAAAAATCACAAAACTTGATCAAGGTGTAAAAAGCGATTTAGTAAAAATGTACTTGTTCAAAATAAAAAATTAGAAAATAGTTCTGTATCTGGTGTCGTTTTTTTAAAAAAAGCTAAGCTGCCTAAGCAGCCAAATTAAATAACAATTTAAATACTAGCTATGGAAAATAATATTCTTATATATGATGGCACAAATTCTATAAACCCAATGTGCGTTTTTGTAATAGGTAAATATATTTTGCAATTAAATAAACATATAAAATAACTGTTTGAGGTGGGTAAACTAATGCTCAACTGAGTCTTGTTTATTTTAATTACAAAACAAGAAAATTTTCTGTAATATTTTTGTTTGCAGGGTGACATTTTTTTAACGTATTAAATTTTATAACATGCATACTTATTTTCTTTCTTTAGAAAACTCTGGATTTTTGAGGCTCGACTGGTTTTAATACTTCGAACACTTTAATTATACATATATAAGTCTTACAGTTCTAGCTAAAATTTATTTTGTTTTGTATATTCTCTTATTAACAAATATATTTTTTGTTTTTAGGTCAATTTGCATACTTTCCAATATCCTTTGCAGTGCTTAAATTTGTTATTGCCAACGTTTTTTTTATAGTTTTTATTATTCCTAATATCTTGTTCGTGTCACTAATTAAAATCTTTCAGTCAGTGGCGGATCAAGGCGGGGGGGGGGGGGGCACTTTGGGACTCCGTCGATTTTTGGCGTAAGAAACTGTCTTGTAAATTAATTCTAAACTTTGAAATCATTGTTTGAAAATATCTGAGAAATAGAACCATAGTTCCACTGAGAAATCTAGGTTGAGTACCATAGGTTGTCCAGGTTGTTGTACCCAGCTGCCAACTGCATTTTTTGGTTAATTTTCTCCGAATTTTCTAGCCGGGGGGGGGGGGTCAGATGTGAGATGTGAGTCAGCTACTAATGTGCCAGGGGCCCCGCTCGTGGTTGATCCGCCCCTGCTTTCAGTGTTTCTAATCTATTTATCAATTTTCACAAAAATCTCTGATGGTTCCTAAAATGTTCTGTTCATGTTTTACTCAAACCTTTAGTTCTTTCTAAAGTAAAATCTCTTCTTTTTTTTTCTTTTCTATATTTGTTTAGATCAAGATGCACAGGCAGCTAATATAATCTCATAAAATATATAGGATTTTTATTAAAAACAAACGCAATGAAAAATTGTAAATCTATGATATTAGTACCTAATCCGAAGTTTATAGCGATTACTGTAATTCCGAAGGCAAAATTTAACATATATTTAACTAAGTATATAGTTTAACCAAAGAATGTTCTGTTGTTATTGCCTAGTTCATAGTCCCTAGAAATAAATTGTCTGGAAACGCGGTCAAAGTCTTTGTTCTAGGTTTTTGTTCACGTTTGTGCACCTTATTTCACCTTAACGCTTGCTGAACACATTGTATTTTTGGTATAATGAAGCAATCAACCAATCGCAGCGTTGCTTTATAAATATTAATGAACGCAAAACAAAAGATTGTGCACCTTATTTGCCACCCTCAACCTAAATTGTAGCTCATTGTTAACCGCCTTGATGTTCGCCGCGTCTCCAGACAATATAATTCTAGGGACTATGCCTAGTTTATGTAAGATTGGAAACAGGGGCGTAGGAAGAAGCTTGATAAACTTAGGGGGGCGGAATCCCAGGAGGCGCCACCATGGTTGGCACCGAGCGGCAAAATTTTGAAAATTTGGAGTCTCTAGATCGTCGGAAATGGCATTTTCAGAGTCTCCTCTACCTCTTTCGTTAGGCCCTTTTATTAATTCTTTCATTATAAATTGTGAGTCTCTTGCTATCCGTGAATCAGGATGGTTATTAATTGACCGATCAGCGCAATCGAAGTCGCACTTATAATGCAATTTTTTTAAATTCAATTATTTCTGGGGGAGGCCGAAAGCTATTCCGGCCCCCCTTTATAAAATATTGGGGGGGGGCCGAGGCCCCCGGCCCCCCTGCTTCCTACGCCCCTGCGCCCCTGATTGGAAAGTTTATAAGTCCCAATCGAACCGAAAAACTCGAGTGAAGTCAATCTGGGCACATGTTTACATGGAGAATCAATCTGTTTTTGCTTTTTGTAAGCGGTTTTTCAACATCATGTTTACAACACGCACCAATTTCACGCATGCGTTTCAAGTCATTTTCAAGTCAAACCGTGTTTCGAGACACTTCAAGCTGATCCTTGCTTGAATCTGCGTGGATTAATTGATTTCACCCATCCGTTTCGATCAGATCGAAAACTTTCAATCTTCTTCATGTAAACACAACAAGGAGAAACAACCTGCGAGATTTGACTTGAACACTCAATTCGCTTCATGCTTGTAAACTATGTATATAAACCACGGAAAACTGACTTATCATATTATAAGAACTACACTTGTTATAATTTTTACTATATTACAACTCGAAGTCCTCATCAGTTGATCTGATGACTTTCCTTGGCAATATAATCGCACTTGACCCAGAGTTGCGTCGTTGCTATGACTACGAGTATAGACCTTATTCAAAAATGGCCGCCGAATTAGAATTCTTTTATGTGCATATAAATTAGCCGTTATGACCTCGTTTTAAAGTAAAAATTCTTTTGAATTTCACACATGAAAACGAGTTCATAAGGGCTAATTTATATGCATATAAAAGAATTTTAATTTGGCGGTCATTTTTGAATAAGGTCTATGCAGTAGCCATATTGGAACTTTAGTATAAACTGACTAGTGGACTATTACAAATGCTGCATTCTGATTGGCTGACCTACTCGCTGTCTATTGGTGTTAGACCACTAGTAGCGAAAGAGTCAAGTTTTAAATGCAAAGCAATGGCTGAAAAACGTTTTGCTGCAGTTTCATTTTGTTTTTTAAAAATAGTTTGTCCGACTAGCTGGTTTATACTAGAACAATTAGACAACTTGTCTTCATTGTCTGTGAACGATAGTGAACTTGGCTGCGCCTTGTCAACTATCAGTTCCTAAACAATTCGGGCTCAATTGTTGTCTAATTGTTAAAGGGAAAAAACAATCGACAAAAACCGTGTGTGTGTGTTGATTTTATTATTACAATGGGTTTTTTTGCTCAATATGTTAAAGGTCAACTCAAGGCAAATTACATTTTTCGCTTTATATATGTATTAAAGCACGTAGAATCCGAATATGATGGGAAAAATTTAATTCAAATTTCCCCCCGTTGATTTTGAGATGTTGAATTGACGAATTTTGAAGTATTTTTTATAAAAAGCCGTGTTGTATGAAGAGTCTAGCACTAGCAAGTGTGTGATGTAAACGGAGGAACGATTTTACGTACGATCCATTACTCGAAAAGCGTCAGATACCTTAATACATATATGCGGTTGGAAACTTGCACAAGTTATACTCAATCGTCCAGGTTCAACTGTATACGTCACAAACTTGCTAGTGCCAGACTCTTATACAACACGGCTTTTTTTAGAATACTTTGTTAAAAAATTCAGAAATCAACAAACAGTACGGTATGCTCCAAACTTTTATCATCGTACTGGCTTGGGAGAATGGACAACCACTCCCCACGTCCATCGACAGTAAATAAATATTGTATTGTATATTCGTATTCTCCATACTTTGGCGCATATAACAAGCCGGAAAAATCATTTGCCTTGAGTTTACCCTTTACGCGATTGAACCCAAGCGCTGCTATTGGATAATAACTTCACTGTACCAACTACCAAACACATTGTCTTCACCGTGAACATGAAAAGTGAGCGAAAACATAGACTTTCGCCGACGAGTTCCCAGACTTGTTGCGCACACATAATTTTCGCAGGCTCCACAATAAACGAATGGAGGACAAAATAACACCGTTACACGGAACTTTCCGAAACTATATGGGTCGTTTTAACTACGAAATGTTTGAATAAGTCCAAGGATAGGTAAATTCGCGTAGGATAAAGATTGTGCAACAATATGGCCGCCATTTCATTGTTTCGGTGCACCAATATGGCCGCCGTGACGTTATGGGTAATTTTGTTTCAGTGGTTTTGTATGGTTGGAATATCTAAACCATGGCCAGGTGGCTTTGATCGTGGAGCCCGTGCCAAAATTATGCGTGCGCAGTTATTCCCAACACCCAGCGTTCAATCAGTCTTCAGGACCTTAATCCGGGGACCCATGCAAGAAACGGGGGGGGGGGGGGGTTGTCGCTAACAGCTTTATGAACTTTTCGCACACTGAGAGCCTGGGTGCGAAGTTGCGCACAACTACGGAGCGAAATGGGAGCAACACTGATTTACACCGGAGCGAAATTGCACGAAGACATCGCCCCACGTGGAGCGTTTTGAAAACGATTCCTAATTTCGGTTGTGTGTGAGCAGAGAAGTCAAAGGTAAGTTCTTAAAAAATATTGTAAACCTCAAAACGCACCATACTTTCGTAAGAATAATTTAAATAGGACCTCGTTTCCAAATATACAAGAGGTTTACATCCAGTGCGAGATTGCCACTGCGCAATTTGGGCGGCAATTCGCCCCTTTCACATAAAAAAAATATTTCAGGAAAGTAAAGATTCTGTTGAGTTCAAATTTAAATGTGGAGAAATAAAAATTTTCCATGAATTTAACCCTTTGTCTCCTAAGCATACACGTAGACGCACCTTCAATATTTTTCCCAGAGGGGGGGGGGGGGGGACAAAATGTTGACGTCATCGTAATATGACGTCTCTGTATGACGTCATCGGTACATGACATAATTGGTCGTACCTCCTGTAACCATGTTAATTCTACATAATAGTTTCTATATAGATAATTGTGATTTTAAAATATATATGATGGTTTCGGATTGTTTCCGGTAGTGCTAACCCAACACTACCTACCTCCATATTAACCTTAACCCCTAAACATTCCTAAACCTAATCCAAATTATTATGTGGACCTAACGAACACAGTCTCCAGAGCGAACTAACGCAAGATATGAAAAACATTCACACACTTGTAAACTACTTAACCATTTCCTACCCCCCCCCCCCCCCAATGTTTCAACGGATTTGGAAGAACCTCAAAATTGGTCTTCACGAGAACTGGGGGGACCCCCCCTCCAGGCCATGGATATTTTGAAATGGGTAAAAAATCTAGAAATTAGCAAAAAATCTAGAAATTAGCCCAAAGCCTTTATGTAGCTAATTTGTTCATATATTTTAGTCTATCAAAAGTTGAAAAAAATTGCCAAAATCGGTCAAAAATATATATATATATATATAAAGGAGGCTTCCTAACCCCTTCACGCATGGCTTTCGATTCCGAGGCCTCCCCTACTATCAAACGAGAACGCAAGTCATCGCAAGTTGGCAGTCCGAATTTCTGTGGCGGTCGTTTGAACACCCAAATTAACAAAAAGGTTTCATGAGTGTTTAAACCAGTTTTAACTTTGTCACGTCGGCTGGCTGAGATAGCGTGACTGCCAACTTGCGATGACTTGTGTTCTCGTTTGATTAGGGCTTTAGAGTAAAAAGATAAAGAATTTCGACAACAACGATGCGCATTTATTAAGGCGGTTTTCCACTAGGCGACATTTGTCGACCGACTCGACATTTTCCTTTTGTCTTGGCTAATTAGTTCCACTCGAGAGCGTGCGAGACAAAAGAAAATGTCGCTTCGCGCGACATTTTTCGACAGTGGAAAACCGCCTTAAAATGGTTTATACATTTTTGGAAAGTGTACTATGTACTGCAAAAAATTGATGTACGGGCAGTCCCCGACGCAATGTACGACGTTATTGTACAATGTATACTGAGAAATATAAACAAACTAACGAAAATATATTGCTAGTAAAATGTAATTTTATTTTAGCCCTTCAAAGGTTGAAATAAAATTTGCCAAAATCGGTCAAAATATAAGGGGGGGGGGGGGGCCTTAATCTATACATTTTGGCCATTTTTCAAAAATGTACTATAATACAAATATTACCAGGGTTAAGTCACGTAAGAGAAGAAAAATCTTCTCGACGTTTCGAGCGAAGGCCCTTGGTCAGTACTATAATACAGTACTGTTAAAAACTTGATGTAGCGGCAGTCCCCGACGATATTGTACAATGTAGTGAGAAATATATTAAAACAAACAAACAAATGAAAGAGAAAATATATTGTTATTAAAATGTAATTGTATTTTAGACAATCTAGGAATTGGTGACAAAACAACTCGACAGTAAAACTGCTTTACGAAAAAATACTGTTGCGCCTATTTCCCCCCAAAATTGTTTACGTTATTGTTTATTAATTTTCACATGGCTGTGAGCTGTAGCAGGAATCTGACAATATTACTGTATTTTAGTCCATTTCTCTTTGACATTTCGAATAATTCAGCAGACTTGTTCAATCCAGCACGGTCAAACTCCATGATATTGTAAAGATTGGATATTGTTTATTTTTCTTTCAGTTGTTTTACTTCCTCTTTTAACTGTGCTATTTCTTTCTTGTTTTCTTCGACCATCTTTGTCAGAGCAGCCACTTGATCGACGAGACCAGCACTCTGTAATGAATGAGTACTAATTATAATTTTTCCATGACGAGTTTTTCCTTGACAAGTCTCCTTGTTGAAAAGCTGCATGGCAAGCCAGCTTTTCAAAAGGGAGACTTGTCAAAGAAAAACTTGCCATGTTTCCTCATACACACGGGCAAATAAAACTTGTCAAGTTGAAAATTGCCAAAGAAAAATTGCCCGTGTAAACTAGGCTGTATTAGTGTTTTCAGCTTGAGATGGTAAAGTTTTTTCGTATGTTTTTCATGTTACAAGCTGTTGGTGTAAGTTAAACTCAGAGAAAAACTCTGAGCTCTATAGCCGGGAATCGAACTCACCACCTTCCAAATGCCAGCCAGATGCTATCACCATTGAGCCACTAGAACACTCCGATGGTAGACCGAGGTTTTTTTTGTTAGGGACCTTAAGATCTACGACGGCAACTTCGAGGACGACGTCCTTCAAACAAAGCCATTCTTTTTGCAAAACAAAGATAATGAATAATTTTTAGTCCCAAGAGTAATCTGAACACCGTCCTCGCTCTGTATACAACGCCACTCAGAGCATCTTCACGTCTTCAGGACGACGTTGACTCGTGGGGTGATGAGAACTGTTGTCTGAAACTGCCTTAACATTGACACTGCAACGGTTTTAACACTTTGAAAATTATAAAACAAGCTTCAAGTATTGAATACAGTAGTCAGTTCACCATGATTTCTTTTTAATGCTAAAATTTGAATTGCTTTTTAACCGTCGTCGTCCCAGCATCTTAAGGTCCCTGTTAAATATCGAAAACAACTTCGGTCTTACCATCTCAGTTCCAGTGGCTTAATAGTGAGTGTCTGGCTGGCATTTGGAAGGTTGTGGGTTCGAGTCCCATCTGGAGCTCAGAGTTTTTCTCTGAGTTTAACTTACGACAGCTTGTACAGCAAAAACATACGAAAAAACATTTTTATAACATAACAGTTTACTGACATTGGATAGAAGGCATAGCTCAGAAACTCAGAAAATTTTTATGAGCCTAAGGACACAACAACAAGAAAGGAAAATAAGTTTATACACAATTATTTCCAAAACCAATCTCAACCTGAAATTCCAGGGTTTTCCCAGTTTTCCACCCTGAAGGAGATGGGCAAAACTGATTTTTAATTAAAACTGATTTTCCCAGTTTATTGAAAAACCACCTCCCCTTACTTAGCAACCCCCTCCCCCTGAAAACACTTGGAAATTCCAAGGGGGCAGGAAATGTTTGACACCAACAGGTGGGTCGATGGTTGATTGCTTTTAAGAAAATCCAGGGAGGTGGGAGGAGACTAGACAACTTGCTTTTCATGAGGGGAGGAGGTTATGTCTGATACTGTATTTATAAGAGCCCAGCTCAAAATTTTAAGATGCAATACCATAGCGTTTGGAAACCATTTAAAAAAAAATATATATATATATATTTATTGACGTTTCGTTACTTAACCAGTAACATCTTCAGAATGACTTAAGATACTATCTTCCTTTCATACTATCTTCCTCTCGTTCTAACTCTAATCTTGAACTCCTTCGCGAGAGCTTACTCATTTCAAAATCTCGACCCTCTCTAAATGAAAATATTTCCTCTATACCACTTTCGTTGTTTTGAGATATATTTTATTTCTGTCATCTTTATTATTTTTTTCTTTGCCTTTTATGTTATTTCACACCTCATCTTATTATGTTCATCTTTCATCACATTATTCACACATTTCTGTTTTGTACTTGTCACCTGGTAAGCATTTCATTGGTCTATTATAATTTTAAATTTTAAATTGTTTAATCTCTTTTTGATCGTTTATAGTTTAAAATTTTAAATTGTTTTAATCTCCTTTTTACCGTTTTTTTTTCTTGTAATATGAAACTATATTAATGTTATATATAAGTATATTCAATGTAATCTTAAGTCATTCTGAAGATGTTACTGGTTAAGTAACGAAACGTCAATAAATATATTTTGTTTTGTTTTTTTAAATGGTTTCCAAACGCTATGGTATTGCATCTTAAAATTTTGAGCTGAGCTTATATTCATTTTGCGATTCCGGTTTCCGCCTGGTAAATCACTTGCTACTATACTGTATTTAGTTCAAACTTCACGCAGTTTTCTATAATTTTTCAACCTTGGCAACGTAATTCCGAACTTCTGAACGAACTTTGGAACTTCCCAACGAACTTCGCAACACACGGCGGTAAAGTAATGTGAAATCAACTGTTAGCTCTTTAATTGAAAATGCTTCGGACGATAACGAGTATTTTACTACTAAATAGTAAATGGTAGCAACTCGCAGCACTTCACTATTGATAAAAACTTCTAATGCAAACTGAATTATAAATGCACGGTTTTTATCTGTATAAAGCCAAGGGAAGTACAGATGAAGACAAAACCTTGTGAAATCAGAACTAAATTACTCAAACCTAAGCGTTAAGCCTATACTTAAGTATGTGGCTTAATGCCTTGGTTCTCGGTAATTAACTGACTTTCTGGAACTACACATTTTACTTTATGAAATTCTGACACACTTACATCACTACTGCCACCTTTCTCAAGCTTCTTAGAACTCAAAGCAGCCATAACATTCTTTGTGCCAATTGCTGTGGCACCCTTTTCTTTCGCTTTGAAGCCTCCTTCAAGCGAAATCATTACTGGATCAGAATCTTTGCCTCCAATCCACTCGTCGGCCGTTAGTGCAGGTTCATCACCGGCCGTGTCAGGAAAGAGGTCGTGCTGGAAAAGCTCCGACTAAAATTTAAAAAAATCTACTGATGACAAATATATACATACACAAGGTCTCTGCCAGAAGGGAGATTACCACTTGTAATTCGTCAGTGAGCTACTTTCACCTCCTTTAAAACTCAATTGAATAAACTCTATCACAATAAGTTAAACACTATCTCTGACACAGACAGTAAGCACGTGGAAGACAGTACGTCCTAATTGTAGGACAATTGACAGACCTTTTTGCTGCTGAGAATTTTAGGCAAGATGCAGGAATATCAGGATGCGCCTTTTTCAGTGCTTGACGTCGGGGTCAGCCGGCCTTTGAATACTTTCATTATCCGTCTATTTCAAACTAAATCGTTTTGATTTCGGGGGTAGGGGGCTGAGTTCAGCGTCAGGTGCGGATAATGGCGCATTCTGTATAGTAGTAAATAGTGGACCATTATGTGTATTGTCTTGAATTGATTGATTTATGTACAGGGTTTGCCTAGTTGGGACCTCATGTCTGTTCGCTAGCCCCTTATCAAACTCATCTTTTACTATTTGTAATGCATTGTGATCTGTTGTTATTATTGTAGTACTGTATTACTTAGTGAGTTTGATTAAAGCTTATATTATTATTATGAAATCAAAGGAGTATGAAAACGATTAGCATGGAGAAAATATCCCCCAAAACCAATTTCATTGATAGTTTATTTCTGCTTTCTTGGTATGTTTGCATTGATTTCCAAACTATAGACCTTATTCAAAAATGGCCGCCGAATTAAAATTCTTTTATATACATATAAATTAGCCCTTATGAACTCGTTTTCATGTGTGAAATTCAAAAAAAAAACAACTTTAAAACGAGGTCATAAGGGCTAATTTATATGCACATAAAAGAATTCTAGTTATGGCCAGTTACCTAGCTGAACAGAAAAACTGAACAGAATACTTAATTACCTGACAGTCTGTGGTTGTGTATAATATACTGAGAACATGTGTAAAAATAGTAGAGTGATGTGTAGGCAGTGTTTTAGAGGAAAGTGAAAAGGCAGTAACTGAAGTGGTATAATGCTCATTAGGCAGGGTTAGGGCAAGAACTAAGGGCCCCCAACTGTTGGGGGCTCCGAGGGCTCCCAGCCCATTGCAGCCCTGCCTTCGCCAAAATTAGAATATGGTATTATAACGACTAAACATAAAAAATGCAGGTTAACATTTAACAGCAAGATTAAATTTATTGAGAGCTAAAAAATTGGCCTCCATGACTCCATCGAGGATGGCAGCTGAGTTCTTTAGCTCAGCAAAAACAAAAGTCCTGCGTGTGAGCCTGTTGGCTTCTTATTACACGAAGTTCTTTACCTTTCAATTGATGAATGCAAAACGAAATAGTTTAATTTGGTTTCTTGATATATAAATATATTATATAAAGTAAAAAGACTATATAAGTAATAAATCTTCTCTTCATCTAAAAACACATGTATCAAGTAATACAGCTTTCAAACCATGTCTGTCAAATCATGACAACAGGCCCCCACACCAAATATGCCTAAGGGCCCGTCTTCCTCCATTGCACCACCGGCAGTAAGCTGCTGAGAATAGTTTTAATAACAAAATGCTTAATGTTTCCAGCAGAGTCGTTCATCAGAGTAATACGACGTGATGAAGGGCTCTGCATGAAATGTCAGTATTTTGTTATTAAAACTATTCTCAGCAAGTTAATCACCTTTTCACTTTTCTCTATAATATTCTGTTGGTATTCTAGAGAAGATGGCCTTAAAGAATTTGTTAAACATATTGTAGTCTGACATACCTTTCTTGGCACAGTGAAGCTGACTGGCTCACAGATCGGTTTTGTGCTGTGAAGTTTGTAGAATTTCATAACTTCATTGTGGTTGACATCACAGCCTCTCTTTGGCATGAATCCACAACCTTTTTGAGGGTCCGAGCTTTGGTAGGTCGTGAGGTAGTGACAGTAGGGGGGTTCAGGAACCAACTCATAATATCGGATCACACTATCTCCCTAAAATATCCCAAGGAATATTAGATATACAGTATGTACCATATCATTACAACATTGTACTGTATCTCACAGAACTAACTGCAAGCAGGCTTGATGAGAGAGGGGGGGGGGGGGGTGTCAGCCTGGTCAATGACCAGGGGTCTGGGGCCAAAGGGGGCCTATTTTTAAGGAAACAAAATAATATTATACATTACCTTTACCGTGAAAGTGTGAAACAATAAAATCGATTTTATAATAGACAATTGAAGTTTTAGCATTAATTGTTACATTGCATTGTGTCTCTTGCTAATTGTTTTATCACTGCTATAGGGGCCCTCTATGGCTTTATTGCTTGTATTGGGCCCCTTTATGGCTTTGTCACTGCTATGGGGGATATGGGGGCCCTTTATGGCTTTATGACCAGCACCACTATAGTACTATCCATCACCGCACTGAGATTATTTGATTCTCTGTTATTAATGTACAGAGGGACTTGACTGGGTTTCGATTTCGAACCCACAATTACCTTGGGGAGGGGGCCTGTAAATATTTTTTGACAAGGGGCCCAAAATTTCTCTTGGTGGCCCTGACTGTGAGCTTAAGCTGTAAAATAAAATACAGCTTCAATTTTAGACTGAAAGCCAGATGCTGATCTCATTTTCAATTTTTGGGAATTCAAGTTTACAAATGGCTTGTGTGGAGTTTTCTTTGATTAAAGTACAGTAGAACCTGAGTTTTACAACCACCTCTGGCCCTGTTGTAAAACTCCGGATCTACTCAATGCACTCTAATGTGATGTGAAAACTATTATTAAAATCCTGCAAAAAACGATATATACTCTACCTTGAATACCCCTCTTTAATTATTTCACATTGCACACATGTTCAAAATAAATTATAATTGTACAAATTCTAACCTTTCCAACTAGATAAACCATTTTGGTATCAGGATCATAGTAAGGGAAATTAACACCATTACTGGCATCCATTTCTTCCATGGCCAAACTTTTAGACAGATCATCCTAAAAACAGACAGACTTGCTACACAGTAGTTCAAAGATACCATAATCATATATATAATATACAGTATACAATATACATATATATATATATATATATATATATATATATATATATATATATATATAGATAAACTTAAAGTTTAATGTTGTTACTCAGAGTTTCACGTCTTACGACAATCTTCAGACAACTGGTAGAAGTTCCGGTTTTGCCATTCTCTTATAGTAAAGTCCCATACGTCATCGGTTAATTATAGTTCGGAGGTCTCATCTTCATAATGGCTTGCGGATTTTAAATTTATTTATGAGGAATTTATTCCTGTGGCGGCATTTCGAAAATATTTCTGTTCGCTTGTTTAGTAGGTCTTTCCGTTCAGCTTTCATAATGCACAATTTCTCTTCGAGGCAAAGGTTGCATCGGTTAGCTCCGCTTTTGTATCCCTGCGCGCGTTTCACAATAGACCACTTCACTGAGAAATTCTTTCCTTCATTCTTTAATTTCCAAATGTAGCTCGATAGAACAGTCTCGTTCGAATATTTCTGGTCACGAAATGATTTCATATGATTGTTGTAGCGTGATTTGAAAGGATGGGCTGTCATACCAATATAAAATTTATTATCTTGGCTTTCTGGTTGTGAGACTTCGGCTTTGTAAATTGTGCATTATGAAAGCTGAACGGAAAGACCTACTAAACAAGCGAACAGAAATATTTTCGAAATGCCGCCACAGGAATAAATTCCTCATAAATAAATTTAAAATCCGCAAGCCATTATGAAGATGAGACCTCCGAACTATAATTAACCGATGACGTATGGGACTTTACTATAAGAGAATGGCAAAACCGGAACTTCTACCAGTTGTCTGAAGATCGTCGTAAGACGTGAAACTCTGAGTAACAACATTAAACTTTAAGTTTATCTATAATACGCTCTATCTTTCAAGGTATTGAGCACTCTACATATGAAAGTTAATAATACCTTTTAACATTTCAATATATATATATATATATATATATATATATATTTATATTTAGTAGAAACTTACTACTAGTATACTATTGTAAATGTTGCAATCTGACTGAGACTACTCTGCTCGATGTCTATTCGTCAATAGATAGTGTGTAGGAAATTGAGTACTAGATCTTGTGTGGCCATGCAGTAACACAACATGAAGGCAATGAGCAGGGAATGATTTCTATTCTGTTCACTATTTCAACTCAGAGGCCACGGAAGCACCTGAAAAGGGGGGGGGGGGGGGGGGTACCACCAGAAAGGGGCACCTTGGCTATTTTCAAAATAATTGTATAAATGTAATTTAGGTTAAATAGTTGTACAGTTGTAATGTCCATTTGATCACCACCATTTTGTTTTTAACATAATTTATTGGGCAGCAGCCTTTCTTTTAGAAATAGAATACTTCAAGTAGCACCAATGTGCTGGTATTAGACAGAGTCTCGATCAGGCAGGAATGGGTTAATCACTTGTTAACACAGTTTTTGGCTAGCTCAAGCAGGAATGTGTTAACCCTTTCACTCCTGAATACGGAATTTTCCATACTTTTAATATTTTACTTTGTCTAACGCCAGATGATTTTACTCATCAATGAGAGCTCCGGGGAAGTTGGGAGTGAAAGGGTTAACCACTCACAAGGGTGGTTGGTTGGGGAAACAGGTAAAGTCTTTACATGGAAACTTGTACTTGACCTCTACTCCAGTCCACCAACAGTATGTGAGAAAAAATCCATTTCACTTTCTCAATGTGAGCACCATAGTCTTGTACACTCACCTGGTTAAACACAGCCCATTGCCGTTTACTCATTCGTGAGAATCCTGTAGTGAAAAGGTAGCCCAGATTACTACAGAACACAACACGTTGTGGTTTGGCACCTTCGTGGCCTGGTCCTTCCTACATGATAAAGAAAAGGAAAGACAATAATTATGGATTAAGTTCTCACCAATTTACAGCCCAGACCTTCCCCAGTGTGCTGAACTGGAAGAAAGGGGAGGGAGGAGAAAGAAAGCGAAGAGAAAGGGAGAGAAGAGAAAGGAAGGGAAGAGAAAAGAAAGGAAGAGAAGAGAAAGGAAGAGAAAGAAAGGGAAGAGAAAGAAAGGGAAGAGAAAGGGAGGGAAGAGAAAGGGAGGGAAGAGAAAGGGAGGGAAGAGAAAGGGAGGGAAGAGAAAGGAAGGGAAGAGAAAGGAAGTGAAGAGAAACGAAGTGAAGAGAAAGGAAGAGAAGAGAAAGGAAGGGAAGAGAAGAGAAAGGAAGGGAAGAGAAAGGAAGGGAAGAGAAAGGAAGGGAAGAGAAAGGAAGGGAAGAGAAAGGGAGGGAAGAGAAAGGGAGGGAAGAGAAAGGGAGGGAAGAGAAAGGGAGGGAAGAGAAAGGAAGGGAAGAGAAAGGAAGGGAAGAGGAAGGAAGTGAAGAGAAAGGAAGGGAAGAGAAAGGAAGTGAAGAGAAAGGAAGAGAAGAGAAAGGAAGGGAAGAGAAGAGAAAGGAAGGGAAGAGAAAGGAAGGGAAGAGAAAGGAAGGGAAGAGAAAGGAAGGGAAGAGAAAGGAAGGGAAGAGAAAGGAAGGGAAGAGAAAGGAAGAGAAGAGAGAGGAAGGGAAGAGAGAGGAAGGGAAGAGAAAAGGAGGGAAGAGAAAGGAAGAGAAGAGAAAGGAAGTGAAGAGAAAGGAAGTGAAGAGAAAGGAAGAGAAGAGAAAGGAAGAGAAGAGAAAGGAAGAGAAGAGAGAGGAAGGGAAGAGAAAGGAAGAGAAGAGAAAGGAAGAGAAGAGAAAGGAAGAGAAGAGAAAGGAAGAGAAGAGAAAGAAAGAGAAGAGAAAGGAAGAGAAGAGAAAGGAAGAGAAGAGAAAGGAAGAGAAGAGAAAGGAAGAGAAGAGAAAGGAAGAGAAGAGAGAGGAAGGGAAGAGAAAGGAAGGGAAGAGAAAGGAAGAGAAGAGAAAGGAAGAGAAGAGAGAGGAAGGGAAGAGAAAGGAAGAGAAGAGAAAGGAAGAGAAGAGAAAGGAAATGAAGAGAAAGGAAGTGAAGAGAAAGGAAGAGAAGAGAAAGGAAGTGAAGAGAAAGGAAGAGAAGAGAGAGGAAGGGAAGAGAAAGGAAGAGAAGAGAAAGGAAGGGAAGAGAAAAGGAGAGAAGAGAAAGGAAGAGAAGAGAAAGGAAGGGAAGAGAAAGGAAGGGAAGAGAAAAGGAGGGAAGAGAAAGGAAGAGAAGAGAAGGGAAGGGAAGAGAAAGGAAGAGAAGAGAAAGGAAGGGAAGAGAAAAGGAGAGAAGAGAAAGGAAGAGAAGAGAAAGGAAGGGAAGAGAAAGGAAGGGAAGAGAAAAGGAGGGAAGAGAAAGGAAGAGAAGAGAAAGGAAGTGAAGAGAAAGGAAGAGAAGAGAGAGGAAGGGAAGAGAGAGGAAGGGAAGAGAAAACGAGGGAAGAGAAAGGAAGAGAAGAGAAAGGAAGTGAAGAGAAAGGAAGTGAAGAGAAAGGAAGAGAAGAGAAAGGAAGAGAAGAGAAAGGAAGAGAAGAGAGAGGAAGGGAAGAGAAAGGAAGAGAAGAGAAAGGAAGAGAAGAGAGAGGAAGAGAAGAGAGAGGAAGGGAAGAGAAAGGAAGAGAAGAGAAAGGAAGAGAAGAGAGAGGAAGGGAAGAGAAAGGAAGAGAAGAGAAAGGAAGAGAAGAGAGAGGAAGGGAAGAGAAAGGAAGGGAAGAGAAAAGGAGGGAAGAGAAAGGAAGAGAAGAGAAAGGAAGTGAAGAGAAAGGAAGAGAAGAGAAAGGAAGGGAAGAAAGGAAGGGAAGAGAAAGGAAGTGAAGAGAAAGGAAGTGAAGAGAAAGGAAGAGAAGAGAAAGGAAGGGAAGAAAAAGGAAGGGAAGAGAAAGGAAGGGAAGAGAAAGGAAGTGAAGAGAAAGGAAGAGAAGAGAAGAGAAAGGAAGAGGAGAGAAAGGAAGAGAAGAGAAAGGAAGAGAAGAGAAGAGAAAGGAAGAGAAGAGAAAGGAAGAGAAGAGAAAGGAAGGGAAGAGAAAGGAAGGGAAGAGAAAGGAAGGGAAGAGAAAGGAAGTGAAGAGAAAGGAAGTGAAGAGAAAGGAAGTGAAGAGAAAGGAAGAGAAGAGAAAGGAAGGGAAGAGAAAGGAAGGGAAGAGAAAGGAAGTGAAGAGAAAGGAAGTGAAGAGAAAAGAAGAGAAGAGAAGAGAAGAGAAAGGAAGTGAAGAGAAAGGAAGAGAAGAGAAAGGAAGGGAAGAGAAAGGAAGGGAAGAGAAAGGAAGGGAAGAGAAAGGAAGGGAAGAGAAAGGAAGAGAAGAGAAAGGAAGGGAAGAGAAAGGAAGGGAAGAGAAAGGAAGGGAAGAGAAAGGAAGAGAAGAGAGAGGAAGGAAAGAGAAAGGAAGAGAAGAGAAAGGAAGTGAAGAGAAAGGAAGAGAAGAGAGAGGAAGGGAAGAGAAAGGAAGTGAAGAGAGAGGAAGTGAAGAGAAAAGGAGGGAAGAGAAAGGAAGAGAAGAGAAAGGAAGTCAAGAGAAAGGAAGAGAAGAGAGAGGAAGGGAAGGGAAAGGAAGAGAAGAGAAAGGAAGTGAAGAGAAAGGAAGAGAAGAGAAAGGAAGAGAAGAGAAGAGAAGAGAAGAGAAGAGAAGAGAAGAGAAGAGAAGAGAAGAGAAGAGAAGAGAAGAGAAGAGAAGAGAAGAGAAGAGAAGAGAAGAGAAAGGAAGTGAAGAGAAAGAAAGGGAAGAGAAGAAAAGAGTAGAGAAAGGAAGGGAAGAGAAAGGAAGTGAAGAGAGAGGAAGTGAAGAGAAAAGGAGGGAAGAGAAAGGAAGGGAAGAGAAAGGAAGTGAAGAGAAAGGAAGAGAAGAGAGAGGAAGGGAAGAGAAAGGAAGTGAAGAGAGAGGAAGTGAAGAGAAAAGGAGGGAAGAGAAAGGAAGGAAGAGAAAGGAAGTGAAGAGAAAGGAAGAGAAGAGAAAGGAAGGGAAGAGAAAGGAAGAGAAGAGAGAGGGAGGGAAGAGAAAGGAAGAGAAGAGAAAGGAAGGGAAGAGAAAGGAAGGGAAGAGAAAGGAAGGGAAGAGAAAGGAAGGGAAGAGAAAGGAAGGGAAGAGAAAGGGAGGGAAGAGAAAGGAAGGGAAGAGAAAGGAAGAGAAGAGAGAGGAAGGGAAGAGAAAGGAAGAGAAGAGAAAGGAAAGGAAGAGAAGGAAGTGAAGAGAAAGGAAGTGAAGAGAAAGGAAGGGAAGAGAAAGGAAGAGAAGAGAAAGGAAGTGAAGAGAAAGGAAGTGAAGAGAAAGGAAGAGAAGAGAAAGGAAGAGAAGAGAAAGGAAGTGAAGAGAAAGGAAGGGAAGAGAAAGGAAGAGAAGAGAAAGGGAGGGAAGAGAAAGGGAGGGAAGAGAAAGGAAGGGAAAGGAAGAGAAGAAAAAGGAAGGGAAGAAAAGAGGGAAGAGAAAGAAAGAAAAAAGGAGAGCAGGTAGAAAGAAGAGCAAAGTAGATAACTAGTAAAGAGCAGACCTGTTTAACTTCGCCAGTACGTGGATCAATCACTCTGATCTTCTTGTCTTTACACGTTGTAGCAATCAGACTACCATTATAATTCCACGCTATACTAAATATTACATCTGCATGGCAATTAACCTCGGTGATAACTTGCTGCGTTTCCAAATTCCACACAAGCAGCAAGTTATCGTGGCTTGCACTCATCAAAATATTATTGGCCACTGGATGCCAAGCAACAGCACCAACGCGTCGCTGATGGTACTCCAGAGTACAGAGTGGCTGGGTTAGGTTGTCAACAAGACCTCCATCTGGTATTTGCCAAACTTTAACAGTTGTATCTTCAGAGGATGAAGCAATGACATTATCATTAAATGGGTTCCATGCAACATCGAGTACATCCTGTTTGTGTCCAGCTACTTTTGGTGCATTTTGGTCCACTCTTCCAACCTAACACAAGTAAATCTACATTTTAACCCATTTGATTGCTGCATAGGATGTCTGAAGGTTTTCTTTTGTTTTGACAAGTAAAACTGTCTGGTATTGGACAGAGTAAAAAAATAAGAGAGCTATTTTTGGCACAGGACTTAAATACAGGATTCGTCTTAATCAAGTTGTGACTTATTTTCTCCTATTTACAGTCAAACCGGATGTTCTCTTGCATGCAACTTTGCAATCTTGCCCCATAACATTGCAATTTTGATTGTCAATTTGGCTTGAGCAACTTGCAAACGTCTCGTGATGATTCCTCAGTAGATTCCTTTAAAGGTTCATCTTTCTTTTGAGTAAATATACAACTTTATGTTTAAAATATTATTGTTGGTGGGTAGATCCCGAAAAAGTTCACGAATTGCTCACTGGAACTTGTCAATCAACATTGCAATGTTGCGTGGGAATATTGCAATGTAGCTTGCAAGAGAACACCTGGTTTGACTGTAATTAATGGTCCTATTAACTGCACCACACCTTTAAAGCTGTAGATGCATGTACACAGTGTGCACATATATTTTGAGGGTTGACATACAAAAGCAAAAGTCACCTGTCATTACCTGGCACATAGAAATCTTGGACCCCATTTACACGGTACTGGATGAAATCAGAGTGGTTTTGAATTAGTATGGTTCCACCTATTTACACGGAGACAAATTTGGAACCATTCTTGGATTAGTATGGTTCCACCTGTTTACACAGTGAAATGGGACAAATTGAAGACCAGTCTCAAATTCATCCAGTACAACGTAAAAGTAACATGTAGCTAGCAGGGTTGCCAGGTCGTCTGGGCCAAAATAAGCCAAACACATGTTCAAAATAAGCCAAAAAAAGCCAAACTCTAAAATTAAGGTGGGGGACTGGGCCTGAGTGCTAATTGCAGTAATAATTATGCAAGTATGCCATAAATAATCGGTTTATCACTTTATCTGACATAAAAACTTAAAATTTGCTTATTTTTTAAAATTATTTATTTAGGTATACACTCACATTTCACATTTCAAAACATTTCATATAGTTCAAATAATTCAAGTATATATATATATATACAGTAAGATAGTCTGTCATGCAAGTATTCAGTTTAAAACTCGGTTAAAAAGAGAAGTTCATCTTAGTCAACTCCTGAAGTTTCAAACGGATCAAAATTCTTGAATTATGATTGGTTGAAACTTGAAAAATTATGCGGTTGGACCTCTGCAAAGAGTGGCATGAGTGATGATGTTCTAAATTAAGAATTCGTCTCAGATTAGTTGATAGTTATCCCATGGTTATCCAACTCTCAGATCGGGAAATCCCTACTGCTCTATACTGAGATTTAACAATTAGTCTTTCTAAACAACAAAGCAGCAAATTTTAACCGATGAAAAACTGAAATATGGTGAAAAGACCGACGACTTTCCATTTTTTAGAAAAAAAGCCAAAAATAAACCAAAAAATAGTTATAAGCCAAGTGAAATTTTTCCAAGCCAAACCTTGTAAAAACAAGCCAAATTAGAGAAATTTGGCTTAAAAAAAGCCAAACTGGCAACCCTGGTAGCTATAGGCAGGAATGGTACATTGTAACCAGTTTCATAATCTAAGGCCTTCAGATTGTGTCATCCCAGAAAATATCCATACCCCCCATGGAGGAAATGCCAAATGGATCATCCCTTCCTTTTCAGACATCCTACATCTGTAGTTCATTTTACCCCATGGAGGGGTGGGGGTGGTATGGATCTTTTCAGGGACGACCCATTTCCTGAAACCAGCAAGCTCTTTGAACATCAGTCCCTCATCAGTAGCCAACACAGCAACAAAGGTGAGAAAACACAAACACAAATCTAACACCTTGTTAAGATAAACATTATTGTGCAATAATTAAAGCTATCAGATCTCGTTTAGTAGTTGACACAATAAATTAATACGACAACTGAAGTTTAAGCTAAACTAAGTCATATACGAGATACAAAACAACAACAAAATTACGCTTTAATTAAACAACAATCTCTCAAGCCAGAAGAGCGTCTGGTGTACATGCTCTTGTGTTGTATCGAAACGAAACACTTTCCTCGAGATTAAATTTTCACTTTTTTAAACAAGGAAATTGATTTGTTTTTTTAAAATTGAATGCCGACTTCTCGATTCTGTTTACAGCGGCCAAAGAATTTACAATCAACCGTGAATTAAGAAAACGAAGAAAGACTACAGACTACACGACAGATATTCTAATGACAGTATGACATCTTTTGAAATTTTAATAAATATTTGTATTAAAATATGTGTTCAAATAGTTACTTTGCCAGAGTTTATTATGCATAGAAATATTACGAAATATCAATCTTAAACGGACGTGCTAAAGCCTTTTGGTTTCTGCAAATGGTGTATTTTAAAATGGTGAATACAAGAGCCATAATATACTGCCTGTACGGTCTATATGGCTCTATAATCTATAATATCGATAATTACAGGATGTAGACCCCAGCCAAGTATTCTGGATACAGTCTGGGAAACAGCCTAAAACACGCAACGTAGATTTTTATTTTCGACTCAACGTAAGACAAAATGGACTTGAACATAGAAATGGTAGCTATTTCTCACATGAATAAGAACAGTAGTCGTTGACAGACGGAAAAATCTCGAGCGAGCGATTAGTGAACGCCCATATCATGATGTCCAAGCTTCGGTGTGTCATACGCAAAACAAGTTTACAAGAAGCGGTCTTAAAACTTTAAATTAAACAAACCTTTTCCAAGGGGAGTACAAGGAAGCTCCCTCCACCAGCGCTTTCCAGAATTATAGCGATAAATTTCGGATTAACAGCGCAATAAGGAGCATCCCACGAGTTTTTGGTCACTTTCATTCCATCGTAGCAATGATCACGTCGCGTTCCAGTGCCAAATACATGGCGAAATTTCGACGATCGGACAAAATTTGGCATTCCTTACGACGGTTGGGAAACTAAGATAGCTTGCTGGACTGTGTCGTGACCTTTTTCGATGGATTTCTCCCAAGATCGAGCAAGGGGAAAAGTCTCGCTCAGTTTTCAGCAGGGAAATGCTGGATAGAGGAAGGAAGTGCTTGAGGAAATGCGTTTTCCCTTGTTTGGAAGCGGCCGAACTATGACGTCACAAATATGATAAATTACGATAATTGATCGAAAATTCTGAAATTTAATTTATGATATCTTTATTTATTTATTTTTTTATTTTATTTTATTTTATTTTATTTTATTTTATTTTATTTTATTTTATTTTATTTTATTTTATTTTATTTTATTTTATTTTATTTTATTTTATTTTATTTTATTTTATTTTATTTTATTTTATTTTATTTTATTTTATTTTATTTTATTTTATTTTATTTTATTTTATTTTATTTTATTTTATTTTATTTTATTTTATTTTATTTTATTTAGTCAATTGAGATACATGGTCTTTGTTCTATTATTTTGTTCACGTTTTATGCAAACTTGTGTACGGTGGAGAAAATGAAAAAAAAAAGTGTAGAAAACTAAAGACAAAAGGTTCTTGAAGTCCTTGAAGTTTGCTGAGTTTCCAGCCATTTCCATATATGATCAAACAACATTCAGCATATCATTTATCAATTTATTATGGGATCAAGATTGATAAATGATAATAATTATAAATTATTTTGTCCCTCTTCCGTTTCAGCTGACGGTTCAAAGAGCCTTATAAAGTAACTTACGAAACCGGAAACGATGTTTCTACAACTTGTTACGGTAATTATACACTTACTGAGCTGCTAATGCGCCTTAATGGGCGGTCATGACTACTGAACTTATTAAGTGACAGTATAATATCACTTAAGTTCAGTAGTGCCTGATTTTCGCCATGTGGGACCAACACCCGTTAGTGCATATGTAATTATACGCTTATAAGGGGCTAATATCCAAGTTGTGCAAAAATCGTTTCCGGTTTTGTAACATCGCTTTAAGTTTCCTATCCAGTTCCCCTTCCATGTACATGCCCCAACAAGTCTGATCCGATTATGATTTATATTACCAAAACCGATTATGCGCGGCATGGCCCCGTCATGATTTCTGCCTAAAACGTCTTAAAACCTTTTTGACTGGAGAATTCAAAACTAACAAATGGATATTACAGTGATTTCAAAGGCTAAGGAATGCAGATGGATTCGTTAATTTTTTGGCGGAAAACATGTTTATTTTGGGCCATGCAAATCATCGATTTTGGTAATATTAGTTGCTCCAAATTCTATTGTGACACTGGGTGAGTTTTTAAGTTTTCGGTTTGCGCTCTTTTATTAAATTTCTTTAAACCTTTTTCGGCTAGAAATGCCATTGTTCTTTTTCTTGTCAGTTCCTGTAGCTTGCGCGCAGAAACGCAGCTGCTTCCGCCGCAAGCTACACTTCTTTAAATGCGTTTGCGCATTGACTTGTTGACGGAATTTTCTTTTTTTCTTACTGAATTTTGCTGCACCTGACGTGCGTTTCAACAGGCCCATTTTCGAGTGCGTCAGGATCTTGACAGTTTTTTGGAAAAGTTGCATCATGGCTGACTGGCTGTGCAAGTAAAATAAGTGTTGACATTGCTGTAGTATTGTGAGTGACGTTGCACTCACGTGATATAACATGTGACAAACCTGTGTGTAGGATTGTATTCGAGCGAACTTCATGTAATGATTGTAATCCATCCGTGTCTTACTGTATCTATGTTTGTGTATTAAAGTGTATATTTAAAGTGATCTCAAGTATATATCATTATAACTGCTAAATTCTAATCCTGGCTTAATTCTTTTTAAAAGACATAAATGTCCAAGAATTTAGAACATCACTAAGTAACCTAAACTGGCTTTGCGCAATACTAATCCTGAGATATCTTACCGAAAAATAAATTACCGAAATATATTACTGAACCCAGACTGAAAAAGCCAAATTTTTATATGATTATATCTACTGTACTTCGGAAAAATGCTGAGAAAAATTAAATATACTAATTAAACTAATCATGCATGATTTTCAACCTTTAATTTGCAGAGAGATTGCAAGGAGATAACGATTAGAAAATAAACTTTTCATACAAACACAAATTTTTCTAAAAAAGAGTTTTTTTAGCAGCGCAACTTCGGCCGATACTCGGAAATACTCGGAATTCCGGGATTTTACGGGTGTCCCCTGGGGGGTCCCAAGACTTTGGACTTTAAAAAATGGCGGGCTATTTTAAATAATTTGCATGTTGTAGTCTTTCAAGTCAACATTGCGTGCAAATTTTGCCTTCAGATATTCTTTGATGTACGCAGGATGAAACTTAAATAAACAATGCGACGTTCTGCAGCACCATCGCAGACCCAAAGAGCTTTTAAACGACAAAAAACAGACACAGAAAAAGATGGTATTGACAATGAAGGACGCAGTATCAAGTCTACTCTAGAGTCGATTCAATCCAATCTGAATGGCAATGTTATAGATGGAGAAGTATTGTTATTATAACTGTTTATGTTTTGCTAGTTTTTATTCAAGACTATTAATCCTTTGAATGTTTACATGGTGACAAATTGAATTGTAGTGAGAATTTGTAGTAACCATATTAGTAATATTGCTATAAATAATAAATATATTTAAATTAGCAATAAATAATATACATGGTGCTGCCACAAATTCTCACTTCGATTAAAGATGTGCTGGTAACCCTAGCATGAGTATGGTACACACGTAAAAACCACAGCTTGTTAACAGGATGTGTTCGCAACAGGCTGGTAGCAAGGCTGTTGACGAGTTGTAACAATCCTGTTCATTCAAGAAGCTGCTACAACCTTGTTAGCAACTGTGTTAGCTGCAGTATGGTAACAGACTGTTGGAACAACTTGTCACAGGTCTGTTGGAATCATCAACCTTGTTACATGTTGTCAACAACCAGTAACAGACTTGTCAATCTGGGACAGCCAGTGCAAACACATGACCGTGACAGCTAGCCTGTTGGAACAGCCTGTTACAACTTGTTTGCAGGTCTGTAAAAGCTTGCACGTTTTTACATGTGTACTCTTATGAGGTGAATCACCACCATACCTGTACTTCATGGTTCATGGGAAGGGAAGAGGTGAGAATGAGGGTTATATTAATTATATGTGAGATTATATGCATGAGGCTAATATTATATGTGGCTATATCTGCCTCCTCTACAGGCATCTCTTTAACATTTATTATATTAACACAATTATTATATATTAGACACCAACTATCACAGAAACGGTTTCATAACATCAAATTAACTAACGATCATCTCTCATATTTGACACCTGAGACTAGGTTTAGTAGACATGCCCATAACCTTCGAAACAGTCCAAACTTAGATCTATACAAATGCAACACTAAACGTTTTAAGCATAGATTATTTCCAGTGAATATTGGCTATTTTAATTTAAATCAATAACCTGTAGTAAATTTTAGTCGTAGTTAGTTGTTAGTTGTTACTGCTCTCTTTGATTATCTATTTAACATCCATTCTGTAAATATAAAGTATTTCACCTTGAAGGTGCCATTTTATATCTGAAATATTTAACCATTTATTAATATTTATTTATTAAAACACATAACAAACACACACACAAAAGATGGAAACTAGAAACTAATGCGAGTTGTGAGGGTTAACATTAACTTACTGCAACTAATATCTGGAACCAACTACCAACTGCTGCTAAATCTTCTACTTCTATGTCTGAATTTCGGCTGCCAGTGCAACAGGTGCTTATACATGTAGACCTTACTGTGTAATTGAATTACTATTATTATTGTAATATCTTCATAATTTATATCTATATTGCTCTTTATAACTTATTTTTAAACCTAGTTTATAACTGTTATTGTTATACCTATTTATTACTTGTAATCTATTTATTTATATTTATTTTAATGGTCGAGCGTTTGTAACATGAGCCTCTGGCTCGGGAGAATGGGCAACCACTCCCCACATCCATCGACAATAAATAAATATTGTATTGTATTGTATTGTATTGTATTGTATTGTATTGTATTGCAGAACCTCATACCCATGGTGTTTACTCCTTGCTCACACACTTACTGTTGCTGCACTGATCCGTTAGTAGTCGAGGTGACTTAAACTTTTGTAATGATTATCAATCAACACCTAATTTTTTCTAGCAACCGTGTAATAAAGAGAACACATGTATCAAGCAAGCAAAGTTTAATGTCAAACAGTTGGTGAAGCCAAGCTTATTCAAAACTCCTGTTCGAAGCAGTTTATCAAAAGGTGTATTTTTGATATTAATTGAGCTACTTTTTGCAAATATTAATTTCGATATTTTTCAATGCTATAATTTAAAGCACTAGCTAGTTTATAAAGTTTAACGAGGTGATCTTGTTTTCTGTTAGTAACTACACCAGAAACTACAAGCAGTGACAATCTTGCTCAATATTACAATGTCATGTGGTATGTATACTACTAATAAGCAATATGTTATATAGAGAATAATACATGCATGTGCAGAAATATGAAATTTATTTCAAGTGTTGACCAGTTTTATTATATAAAAAAATTGTCCTATTGCCTTGAAAAATTGCATTAAACTATAATGCTGATTCAGCAATAATTGTCACATATGCGATTATCATAAATAATCGCACATGTGAGATTATCACTTTTATTAGTGGTGGGAAAATCAATAAAACAGTACTCTATTTTATATAATAAATTGTAGTTATTTAGAGATAACATTGGTGTAATAAGCTACTGGGTCTAATAAATTGCTTGGGGGTGAGAAGTGTCTAGTGGATCTGGGGGCCTACCATGGGGTATTAGCAACATTTTTGGGTGATATGTTCAATGGGGTAGACATTTTACCCTTGGACTTGACTGATACATAAATTGACATAATTGTAAAATTAATTACAGTTATTGGGTAGTGTATTGATTTTTATGCATGCATATAGTGACTTCTGTGTATTGTATTTCTTTCAGGGGTAAAATGTCAAAGAAAAAGGTTCGTTGGTCAAGAATATTGTTTTATATAATAAGTTTAATTTATCTTCACTGTTAAAATAATTGTCACCTTGTTTGAATAGTAAGCACTAGTAACCCATTTGTGCATGTGCTGGCAAAGAACCCGGCCCTTTAATTGTTTTACTCTGTCTAACGCCAGATGATTTTACTCATCAAAGGAAGAACCCTCAGACATCCTGGGCAGCAATGGGTTAAAACAGACTACTGTAACTGTAACCTTTACCAGCTGGCTGAAAGTAATTATGGCTGGTCATCGCTCAATGATCGGCCAAAATCGTCAAAGACTAGCAAATCTCTACTTAATAACTTATTATGATCTTATTTAATCTACAAAATACTTGTTTGTTGTTTAAATAAGAATGTCTTTTAATGTTTTATATTTGTAATTTTTGCAGCACAAGAAATGGGAAGGTGATGGTAAGTGGTTCTAATTGTTAATTAAATTGCTTCCACAGCGAGAAATGGGTTAAAATATACAATGTGTTGTTATTGTCAGGCATTTTAGTGACGAAGGGAAGAACAGCAATACTTCAAGATACTGATGGCAAAGAGTGAGTACTAAATTAATTGAGTTCATAATCATGCCTGACCATTTCAGACGCGTGCGTCTTGAGTAATTGTGATGCGCATTGTGCCACGAGCTTCGTTCGTACATGAATAGATCTGTGACTTTACTGTCAGTTTAGAGAAAATGTAGCAAAAATTATTCTTCCTTGAATGAAGGAAGGATTTTACAGTAATGTAGCAGAACATTTATACAGTAACACAGTAACATTCTTACACAGTAACTTAGCAGAACATTTTATAACGTAGGGGAACGTCATACAACGTAACACAACGTGTCAACGTCTAGTTACATGAACACAGCGGAATGTTTTATAGCGTATAGCGTAGCGTAGGAGCAGCCGGTGGTAACGTGACGTTACATATACGGGCACGTTACATATACGGGCACTAGGAGAGTGGTGTCCTAATGTTACATATACGGGCACCAGGAGGTATATGTAACATTAGGTTACTACCCCTCTGGTGCCCGTATATGTAACATTAGGACACCCCCCCCCCCCCCTGGTGCCCGTATATGTAACATTAGGTTACCACCCCGCTCTCCTAGTGCCCGTATATGTAACATGCCCGTATATGTAACGTGCCCGTATATATAACGTGCCCGTATATGTAACGTGCCCGTATATGTAACGTGCCCGTATATGTAACGTCACGTTATGTAACATGCCCGTATATGTAACATGCCCGTATATGTAACGTGCCCGTATATGTAACGTCACGTTACCACCTCATATGTAGCGTAGCGGAACATCTTACAACGCAGCGGAACGTGTTATGATGTAGCTTAATGTTTTACAACATAGAGGAACATCAATTACAACATAGCAGAACGTAGACTGAAAGCCAGCCGCCATCTCATCCCGTGGCTTTCAGTCTAAGCAGAACGTCAATAGATTACAACGTAACGGAACGTCTTACAACATAGCAGAACGTCAATACAACGTAACGGAACGTCTTACAAGTACATCGTAACGTAACGCCTTACAATCTAACAGAGCGTTTTATAGTGTAGCAGAATGTCTGATAACGTCTATAACCTAACGGAATGTTTTATGTAATACCCTATTACCCCGCATATAAGCGCAGCGCCTATAAGCGAATTTTCTGGAATTTTGAAAAAATTTTGGTGTAAAAATTGACGTTTTATAGGCGCATGCGCCTATAAAATTTCGCTTATAGGCGCACCCGACTCTCGTACCCAGACCTACGCGCATGGGGTCTGGGTACGAGAATTGGCGCACCCTCTTTAATAGTGCAAAATATTAATGGTATTATGAATACCTCAGACGAATAAACCAAAAACAATAACTATTATCATTAACCATATAACTACAATTTATAATAGACAATGTTGATAATTTAAAACATAAAAAGTATTTGTATCATTAAAAAAGGTATTCTGTTCATGTCTGTCTAACTCGCAAATTTTGACGGTTTAAAGGCGCATGCGCCTATATTCGGATATAAGCGCATGCGCCTTTATCTGCAGTGCGCTTATATGCGGGGTAATAGGGTAGCTAGATAAAGCATGAGCGGCCGATCTGTATGGGGATTTACAAGGCGAGCCCCATATCGTACTTGTGAAATGAAATGAAAATGACATCAAATCAAATCAAATCAAATGAAACAATAGAATGGAAGCTAATTAGTATTCATAACTTTTGATAAAGATCTCCAAGAAGGCTAATTAGTATTCTTAACTTTTGATACAGATCACTTTGTCCAAAAGATGATCTTTATTGGGATTTACAGACGTGTACATGTGACTTGAATGCAATGTTTTGATTGCTTCTTAACCTCCTTAATGATTCATGAATTTCACAAAGTGTATTAGTGCATGTAGCCGAATTGTCACAACATAGCGTAATGTCTTACGATGTACACACGTAACAACGTCACAGACCTGTTACAACTGTAGCTGTTCAGACTTGATACAAAGCATGGTATCGTAGCTTTTAGTGAAAATGAATGTCCTATATAGGATTGGTAAAGGACAAGGCTACAAGGCAGAGGAGTTATCAACTTTTAGTGAAGGACAAACTCTTTGTGTTGGCGGAAAACTAATCGAGGTAAGATATGACATTTAATTTTTCTATAAATGTACACTTCTACAAATTTTATTGAAAATGAATGTATTTTCAGATAATTGATAAAATCTCCAAGGATGAGTACCTTAGTGGCAAGTGCTTCCAACAGATGTCGCGTGATCCACTGGACTCCAAAAATGAACAGAAGAAAGCAGGTAGGGGCACGATCGCAGGTTTAGATAGGCGGGTCAGAGCCCTTTAGGCAGGTCCTATATTGTACAAAGGCTATCAGCTAGCCTGATTTAGGTTTCTCACTACAGGTTAAAGTCATCTGGCAGACAGGCGTATACAGAATAACTGACGTTAAGTAGACGTTCGTCAAGCTCAATATGTTTCTATATATAAGACCCCAGACAGGGTTCGAAGCTGCAACCTTCTGATGGCCAGTTAGACGCTCTAACCATTGAGCCACTGAGGCTCAGATGGAGAGCTAAGGTTGCAAATTCATTTTCCAATTTCCATATTCAAACACTCCAATTTTCCTTCACCCAAAATTCCTAGAACATGCTATG